>JAKSZU010000005.1:70957262-71557262 GCA_026018925.1 Tupaia tana | reverse complement strand
GCCAGTAGGTCTGGGATTCAAACTGCAATTGACCATGTGAGAGTCCAGCACGTTAACTGTCGTGCCACCTGCTGACCTCCATGCTTCCCTTTTTATAACCAAAAAAAGACAAATTGCCATGGCAATGTGTGATGGTTAGGTGTATTAAATGTAGGTGTATATTCAATGACCTCTTGTAAGTAAAAAGAAATGTTTGAGTCAAAGTGTAGAAAATGAAGGTGCTCTTTAATGCTCAATTTTACATAGTCTGGTGTAGAATTTGATACTCATTGTAGGACAGAAGAATTTTGTGGCACAAGATTAGGGGATAATAAAAGATGTTTCATTTATAGACACTGGGGGAGAATGTGTGGAAAAATAAAGACACAGTTTGGACGCACATATTCACACTTACACTAGGTAATTTTATTTTGAACTGTATCTTCAGTGCATTGCTTTTTTCAACTTGTAATATAAATCTCATTACATGGTACAGATTAAGTACTTAGAAATCTTGAATTTGTGCTTTAACTTGATGGGCAATGAGTCAGAATTTTCAACCTTTATAATTGAATGAATTAATATGCACACAGAACTAAATCCCACCTAGATCTAGTCTGGCAAGCAGACAGGTATTCCTGAAAATGAAAGATGGAGACTATAAAAAAATGCAGTACTTGGCATTGAATAGTGTGATTCAGAAAATGTGAGTTCTAGGCTATGGGACTGGTCTTGGAATATTATTTTTAACTAGGTATTTTTACTCTCAATCTCACCTCTTATTTTTTTTAAATAAAAATTTCTTTCTTTCTTTCTTCCATGAGAAAGAGAAATACACAAGACAGAGAACACAAGCATCCTGAACTGACTCTTGATGCCACAGTCTTCTCTACCTTTAGCCAGCACTGGTCTTGGGCACCCATGTGCCCAGTATACTCAGGGAGTTCCCTGGACATGAACCCCAAGCCTTATCATATGATTCCACCTATCTGAGCATTGTGCTTTATCACTACACTGCTGTCCAGCCCCTCCCCTCATTTTCTTTTATGAAGAGAGTAATAATTTTGAGTTCTAGAAAGAAATAGAAATACAGTAATGAATTAATTATATCATGCATGTCTTGAAGTTTCACAAACAAGCACTGAGCAAGTGTCCAGAATCTGTAAAGGGTGCAGCCTTCAATCACTTTCCTCACTCCTCCAAATACCAGACCTAAATGCTATTAAGAGCTCTGTTGCCCAACTGTTCGCATCATGGACATTATTTAGAGGGTAATGAAAAAAAAAAAAAAAAAACACCAAATAAAAAACAGTGTTCAATTTATGTTTTTCACACCTAATGAGGTGAGAAATTCTAGGCAGGCCCAAGAAACATTTTTAGTGTACTAGAATTTGATCTCTGTGAAATTTAGCAGTTTCATTGTGACAGTTTTAGCTTAATTTTACATAGTTTTATGTTGCATTGTTTTAAGCTTATGCTAGGTTTTCTTTGCTAATAACACAGATGGCACTAAAAACAAACCAGTGAAATCCTGCTTTTTTTCCAAAGTATAGAAAAAAAATTAATGAAAATTTACATGAAAACTTTCAAGTTAGAGAACACTTTTAAAAATATATTGTTAGAGGAACAAGCAGTTGGCATAATGGCTATGTTGCCAAACTCCCATGCAGTCGACCGCAATTCGAGTCCCGGACCCGATGGCTTAAACTCTCGTAGGGCACGTGTGTGTGTACATGCCCAAGATCCCGAGAGGAAAATGGAGGAGAAGGGATTGTGGGGTGGCCAACCCCTTTGGAGGGTTATTTTTCGCTTTCTGTCTCTCTGTCTTACCTCTATCTTTCTGGAGAATGCATACACCCTATTGCAAAAACCTCTCCAAAAAAAAAATATTGTTGGAATAAGAATTTCACCAAGAGTTTTAGAAGCTTAATTTTTAAAGTGAAGAAGAGAATATAATATCCATTGCTATTAAAGTATAATTTCTATTGCATATCAATCAATAATGAATTTTTCTTGTACAGTTTTATAATGTGTACATTCTCGAAACATTGGAAGAAATATTTACCAAGAATACTTACATGTTGATTATTTTGCTTTATATATTAATGAATTCTTCAAAGGTGCGTTAATACATTCAGGCCACTAGGCATGTACAACTGTAGTATTATTACTTTTATGCAATTAAGTTATAATCTCCATAGGTTTATACTCCAAAGAAACAACTTAATTCATGAAGAAAATAAGACTAAATACATTATTTGATGGATTATCTTGTCATCCTGTCAGGTCTAGATAACCTGGTGGTTGGGGTAGGAAGTAAATATCATTTTAAATTGAGAAAAGAAGATTGAAAGGCATTTTAACATTTTTCATCACGGTTGCACATTCCCATTCCTAGATCTTAGATTATTGCAATAGCTTCTAAACACATCCCTATGACTAGAAGTCTTATGTTCTGAATCTAATATGCACGTTTCTATCAGAGGTCTTTGTGAACTAGTACTTTAGTCATTCGTTAGCTCAGACACTATCATGGGCCCTCAATGTTGGGGTCCTCCGCCATATGTGCTGTTTAGTTTTATTCCTCTATTTTCTCAAAGTCCAATTGGTTCACTGACCATTGCTGCAAATAGCATGGACGGGAACTTGAGTGATTGGAATGTTAACTCAACACACTCGCTTGTGGAAATTCAAATTACTTACATACTCTGCCTCAGCTCCTCACCTATTGAACGGAGTTGACAATAATATTTCACCTTGTAGAGTTTTGTGAAATAGTTAAGATGTGTAAATTCTTTTTTTTTTTCCCTAAGAGACATTTTTGCTATTGGATGCGTGCGCTTGCCAGAGAGACAGAGAAAATAAGAAATCACCTCACGGGGGGTGACCCTGCCACAATCCCTTCTTCTGCATTCTCTTTGGGATTTTGGGTACACACACACGTGCACTCAGCATGAGTTTCAAGCTGCCAGGTCTGGGATTCGAACTGTGGTTGACAATGTGAGAGTTAAGCTCCTTAACTACCACGCCACCTGCTGGTGCTATGCAAAGTAAATATTGAAAAATATCTTAATATTTTAACACCATATTATAAAATTATGTGATTCTTATGTTTTGTGACTTGGATTCTTGGAGATTTTGACATTTAGATAAAAGTTGGCTAGTTGAACTTGTTTGTTAACTTAGCTTTGCCCCTGGACTTCATGAAACTAAACTGGGATCATTTGTTTTGAAAGAAACCTTATCTTGGTAAAATTATATTTTTTTACAGGGTATGTTATACATTTTGTGCGATACATTATATCATAGTCTTGAACATTTATATTAAATGAAAATAGTCTTTAAGAGCAAGGCTGAACATATTTATACAACTTTTCTCTTCATAGCATAACTGTGTATAGAGAAAAAATTATTTAAAATTCACTTTGTGGTATTTGCCCACTGAGAACTTTTGATATTATTGAAGAATGCATTCCCTTTCCCTTCTCTCTTTTCATTAATTTTTTCCAGGCACCACATCATACTTAAATTTTAAGTTTCAAGGGAATATGGAGAAGTATATTTACAAAATCCAGATATTCTTCATCTGAATTTCAGCCAAGAAGCAACTTATCATGCCACTGAAGCAAGATATGTCACTATGGAATTTGATTTATTACATGCTTCAGTTCTTAATGGAACAGAATAAGGCAATCTACCATGATTGTTGCTTCGAGCATAAGGTTAGAAGAGAAGTAATGCAAACAACCTTAAAATGAGGATGATGGAAACTATCTGCTTCTCTCTGGGTTTCTTGCTGACATCTACCTTGGATCCTCAGGTCACTCTCAGCCAGATCATCTCAATCATGGGCCTCCTTATGTGACATCTGAACAAGCTGAAAAATTATTTTTTTAAATTGGAAAAATAAGTGGTTCCACTGCATCCTCTGTGGGAAATTTGGAAGTGTACTTTGTAAATATGAGAAATTCATAAGGCTCAGGTGATTTATATCCTCCTTCAAGAAAATAGGGATTGGGGTAACAGAGAACCTTCTTATAACTCGTGCAACGATACCAAGGTCAGTAGCCAATAAAGACATCACCATCCATGATTAATTGTGGATGGTTCCACCCCCAACTTTCCTTTTATCCCAGAGACCTAGATAAATGCCATGATGGGCTTTAGTGTTTCAGCTCTGTCCTTCTCAGACACCTAGCCAGACATAGCAAAGCAGAATTAAAGAAGAGGTAATGCTAGACTGATAAAATTTAATATCAGAAGTAAAATGCACTGATACTGAAAGGATGCTTTTTGCAGGATCAGAAACAGAGAAGTAAAATTATTTGAGCATCATAAGAGATATCCTAAATCTACTGCAGTTTACAGATTTCTGCATTTGGCTTTGTGTCCTAAAAATACCTCGTTCTTTATTTTTTCTAGTAAATGAAAAGGAAACTTGTGTTTTCGTAGGTACAAGAATAACTAGGACTTGTTCCCTGATGATGTTTAACTGGATTCACAGAAGCAGTCATTTATTAGTGACAGTTTCTAAGGTCACTTTCATAGATAGTCATGCTTATTTATTTCCATTTTATAAGTTCACTGATAACCTTTAATGCATATTACAAACCTTTTAATTATCTCATGTTTATTAAACATTGAGCATGTGTTATATACAGAATTCTAGTGATTACTCTCTTTTTCTGTTTGCAAGTGTGTGTGTTTATAAAAGCAGAACTTCTATTTTCACACAGTGCTTAAGTACTCTATATAACAGCTTATTTGTGTGAAAGATAAAGATTAATAATGTCACCAAATGTTTGTAGGAAATGTTTCAGTTTTCACAATAGATAGACTTCTTTTGCTATATAACGTAACCTTCTAAGAGATGTATAGAATGTTGTCATTTTTTTAAAAGACAGAAAGGAAGAGGGAAAATTCTTTTAAAAATGAGTGGGGGGGGAGAGAGAGAGAGAGAGAGAGAGAGAGAGAGAGAGAGAGAGAGAGAGAGAGAGAGAAGAGAGAGAGAGAGAGAGAGAGAGAGAGAAAGATAAGAGCCTAGCCATGAAATCTACTCTACCCCCAACCTCTCGCCAGCCAGAATTATAAGCACCTGTGGCCACACCTGATGTGTTCAGGTAGACTTACGATCTGAACCAGGCATTTTTACATATGCCCCGGTATCATGTAGCAGTGCCCAACTGCTGTTGCCACAGTTAAGACACATATTACCATCTGTATTCCATTTTACAACTGTGGAAACTGAGGCATAAAAACCAAATAATTAGTGCATCATATATAGCCAAGTTAAACTACATTAGAAATAAATACAACTAAAATGTAAGTCTCTTTTTGGTTGAATTCAGTCTCCAGCCTCATTAAATCTTAAGCAGGCATTTGAGGCCATAAAGGTGCTGAAGAAAGTATACCAAAACTGCAGGTCCTCGTTATTGGTCTTGAGAAAAATTTATGTGTAGAGGAGAGGAAAAAATTCTGGTGTTTGCTTAAAATAATTCCCCTCTAAGTGAGTGGAATGATCTGCTTCAAGTATTGTTGGCTTTGTTCAGAAAGTAAAGTTTCTAGGGTATGTTATAGAAGAGACCTGGAATGAAAAAACTAGCTGGGCTCCACTCCCCACCCCCAGAAAAAAATGAAGATGAATTTAAGGGGAGAAAGAGCAGGGAAAATGATAAGGTGAAGAGGATGAAGAAGGCACTCTCAACAAGTCAGGATGGCTACTTAAAATTGAAATTCTTGGTCACCAAGGATGCTTGGTGTTTCATGGTAAGCTATTTGCTATGTAATTCTGATATTTAATCCTCCCATTACTCCAAACCTTCGCTAATTTATTTATTTATTTTTTTGGAGAGGTTTTTGCCATAGGGCACGTGCACTCGCCAGACAGACAGAGAGAGACAGAGAGACAGAAAGCAAGAAATCACTCCCCGGGGGGATGGCCATGCCGCAATCCCTTCTCCTCTATTCTCCTCTCGGGATCTTTGACACGCATGCACACGCGCCCTGCATGAGTTTTAAGCCACCGGGTCCAGGACTCAAACTGCAGTTGACTACATGGGAGTCCAGCAATATAGCCATTACGCTAACTGCTGGTCCCAACCTTCGCTAATTTTTGAAATCCTTATTTGTGCTATATAAGTATATATTCACCTCATCCTTTGACATTGAAAAAGGGCTGTTCCACTGCCAGGGTTGTGAATGGTATACAAGCTTTAGGAGGTGAGATAAGGTGATGTTTGGAGTTCAGCAGAAATAGAATCTCTAAATCAAGTGATCATAAAAATATAACCAGTGGGAATGTGAAGATTTTGAAGATTTTGAGAAAAGAGATAATTTCATATAATAATCACAAAACGAGGCTGAAATTTTTCAGTTCACTCATTCTGTATTCTCATCCTTTTTTATGTTTATTTATTTTTTGCCTGATTTAAAAAAATTTTCTTCCACAAAGTGTCTTTTATATTTTAGAAGTTTCTTCCAGTAGCTAACTCTGTAATTATGACATCAACTCCTCAGTAAAGACTCATAGAACTCATAGGTGATGAAGAGGCCTACCTAGTATGAAAGTTGTTTACTTAAGGACAGATAATCGTAAGTGTAAAGGAAGGATGTGTTTATTAACAGTCAATTCATGTCCCTCTGTCCTTGGAAGAGTTACTGAATTTACTGCAAATTCTCAGTTCTAGAACTTGTGAATGTCCAATTCTATTGTTCCTCAAGATTCCTGAGAATTCTCTATGGTTTATGTTCTTGCAGTCTTCTCTGCTCCATGCTCCCTTATGTTCAAAAATCAAATATTTTATCAATTCACACACACACACACACACACACACCCTCAGCATTTTGTGAGTATGGCAGCCTTTACTGAGCTTGGGTCATTTGTGAGGCCTGTCATAGTGCGTAACCCACTTGCATCTCCCTAATTCCAGCCTTTCTTCTTATTAATTCTGTCTCTTTTCTTTTAGCCTCAAAAGTGAGAAAAAAAAATTCCTCTGTATATTTTATATATAGCAACTTAGAGGCACATTTTAAAACGTTTTATTTTTTCCATATGCAAGCGAGACTGAAACAGAGAGACAGCACATCACCAGAATCTTGACATCACAATCTACCCACAGCCTCTGCCAACACCAGATCATTGGCGTGCACACCCCTGGCACACTCAGATCTCCAGAGGCACACACGCAACCTTCCCACGTGGGTCAGCCTTGCGGAACACTGCCTTTTATTGCCCACCACTATCTGGTCCCCACATTTTTACAACTTGTGCATACCTTAGGAATAATACCCTCTATACCTTGGTTGACTTAAGTATTTCTCTAAAAAAGATACGTGCTTTCCTTAAAAGGAATTCAGATGACTATATTTTCTCCAATTTTTTAAGTATGTAAATATTTGGTATTACATTTATATTTTAGATAAGTATTACCATACTTATTTAAAATTATAATTACCAAGACTCTTCTGATGATTTAATAAATATTCAAAACAGGCAGCTTAGAGGGTAAGAATTTAGTTGTCTGGCTTTTACAAATAATGCTCTTAGTTGTTGGCACCCTGGATAATGTTTTAGGATATTCATTGACTTGGGATTTATCTAATTGGTTTATAGAGAAGAGATAATTTAATCAAAATGCTTAATTTATTTTCACAAATGATAAATTAATACATCTGTACTTTTAGAGGTTATCTATTTATAAGAAATCCTATTTTAGAAATCCCCAAATCCAAATGCAGTCATCAAATGAAAATAGCATTTCTCTCTCTCTCTCTCCTTTTAATTTTTTCCCCACTTTTCCATTTCACCTGCTCTTTCACTGTGGTACCAAATTGCTCTTCAAAATATCTTAAGCCTATTTCGAAATTCTCACTAATTTCAAGTGATAACTAAAATCATTGGTTATAGATCTAGTGTCAAATAAGTCTTTATCTCTTCCTGTGGGCGGCTATCTTTTTGACTGATGTAAGTGAAAAAAGAACTGCATTTCTTTTTTCTAGTTGAAAATGGACAATTTAGCCACCACATGTCTGCCAATGTACCTCCGTATGAGATGTAATTATATGTGAAATAATAACCTTGCTGCCAAATAGTATTCAGTGCTTTGCTTTATATGAGAAACAATACATTTTTAGTTCCAAAAGGCAATAAGATAATGACATTCAAGTCAATCTCTTGCTGCTTTTAACTTTCTTACTATATTTTTAAGTCTCTTGCTCATCCCTCTCTAGTTTTCAATATGTTAAGATGACAATCTCTTATTATAATTTAGATAACATAGCCTTTGGTTAATTTTCAGCCTTTTTTTCCCTCTGAATATGTATGTATTAAAAAGTCTATTCTCAATTTATGATAACAAGTTTTAGAAAACACTTCTCTCATATAAATCATCTGCCATTGTGTAGTGTTAGGAGTTTATAATATACTATTTTCACTAATCTATTTTAGTGAATTAAAAGTCTGTTCAAATAAAAAAGGAGCCAGGTAAGAGAAAAGTCAATAATAATAGCCAATATTTGTTCAGCACTAACCATGGATCAGTTATTATGTGGAGAGCTTCGTATGCTTTCTTTCATTTTGCCCTTTTAAAACACCTATAAAGTATAACTCTTATTTCCATTCTCTGTATGCTATATTAGATTTTATTTTTTAATATGTGATTTTTCCTTCTTACTTCCTCAGGAGTTAGCCAACATTTGCAGTTGTAGCTGAGTGGCATCATATTGTGGACTGAGGGTAAAGTTATCTGACCCCAGAAAACCCTCCTCTGTCGTTTCTTAAATGCCATATTCTAGGTTCATTGAGGTACAAGGATTGCAGGAAAGAGTGTGTTAAAATGTTAAGAAGGAGCAGTGAGCCATGTAAGGGAGAAAAGAGAGTATAGAGGCAGAATGAGGTTATTATTCACATATTATTTCTCACTTTCACATCATAAAAAATAAACTTGGAAATGAACCTGTTGGCAGCGACCAGTTGCTCTGTTACGATAACCCCGCAGTTGACTAGCTTAGAGCAGTACACAGTTATCTCACATAATATCTGTTGATTAGGAATTTGGGAGCATCACAGTTGGGTGGTTCCACCTCAGGAGCTCTCTGAAGCTACAGCCAAGATGTCCAGAGTTGTCGTCATCTGAAGACAGGACAGGCTGCGAAGCTGCTTCTCAGGGGGCTTATTCACATGGCTGTGCTGCTGGTTGTTGGCCAGAAGCTTCAGTTCCTTTGCGTGTGGATCTCTCTGTAGGGACTGCTTAAGGATTATCATGACATAGTGGATGTCTTTTCCACAGAATGAGTGGTTCAAGGCCAAAGTGTCAATATCTTTTGTGATGTTGCTTTCCTAGTAAGAATGTCACTTCTGCCATATTCTGTTGGCTACATCAACAACCACTAAAACAGTGCGAGAGGGAACTAAACAAGTGTATAAATACCAGAAGATGAGGATCTGAGCCAGACTGTCTTGTAGTCTGGCTACCACGCCAGTATAAACTGATCCGTGAAAGACTCTCTTAATATCTGTTAAGCTTCTATTACTCTTACATGACGATTAAGAGGACAAAAGATACCTCTAAAGTAAGTGAGATTAAATGATCTACTCGTCTGGTAACTTGTGGAGGTGTTCACAGTCACTCAACAAATATCGAGCATTTACTTTGTACCTTTCATTATTCTAGGCAATGGAGACTCATTGGCAAATGAGACTGGATAATCTTTTTGCCTATAAAAAGCTCATATTTGGAACCAGCAGATGGTGTAATGGTTATGTTGCTGGACTCCCACATGGCTAATGGTGGTTCGAGTCCTGGATCCTGTGGCGTGAAACTCATGCTGGACACATGTGCGCGCATACCCAAAATCCTGAGAGGAGAATGGAGGAGAAGGGATTGCAGCATGGCTATCCTCTCTGGGGGTTATTTCTCACTTTCCATCTCTCTGTCTTTGTCTCTTGGGTAAGCATACATGCCTTATAGAAAAAAAAAAAAAAAAACTCTTAAAAAATGAGAAGCTTATATTCTAGCATAAAGGCATAAGAACAAACAACAAAAAGAAAGGAAGAAGAAAAGATAATTTCATGTGGAAATATATTTCATCTGAAAACAGTATGTTATTCTACTTTAAATCAATGGGAGGACTTTTTAGTTGGGGAGGATCATGTAAGACTACTCTGAGGAGGAAACCTTGAAGTGGAAATTCAGTGACAAGAAGACAGGCAGGTAAAGATCTGCACGAGAGAAATAGAACAGGAATAATGAAGAGTAAGGACTAAGCTACTGAGAAGGGAATAAGCTTAGAGATTTGAGGAAACAGGAAAAAAAAGCCATTATAGTTATAGTGTAGAACTAGGGGGTTAGTTAGGAGCCAGGTCACTTAGGGTCGTAGGTCACACTAGTGGATTCTGATTTTATTCTAAATGTGTTAAGCACTTGTTAGACAGTGTTAATTGGGCAGAGTCATAATATAATTTGCACATTAGGAAGTTAACATTGGTATCTGTTAATTGAGAGCGAAAAGTGGAAGACCTTTATGAGGTTGTTTTACTCACGCAGGGGATACATTTTGATGACCTGAACTGGAGTTGAGACAGTGGCATTGGTAAAAGTAGTCTGACTCAGTATGTATTTTGGAAGTAGAACCAACAGGATTTGCTGATGAATCAGAAGTAGAGTTTTTAGGAAAGACAGAAATCAAGAATGTCTTGAACTGTTGGGCAAGTAGCACCATATAAGGAGATAGAAATGGCATGAGGATATTTCATTTAAAGCTTGGGGGGAGAGAATGCCTTTTGAGTCACTAAGCTATTGGTCTCTATCATGAGTAAAAATAAATAAAACTTTTTTGGGGGAGAGGTTTTTGCAATAGAGCACATGTGCTCACCAGAAAGAGAGAGGGAGACAGAAAGATAGAAAGCGAGAAATCACGCCACAGGGGGGATGGCCACACATAGATCCCTTCTCCTCCATTCTCCTCTTGAGATCTTGGGCACACACACACACATGTGCCCGGCATGAGTTTAAGCCACTGGGTCCGGGACTTGAACCACGGTCAACTGCATGGGAGTCCAATGATGTAGCCATTACTCCATCTGTTGATCCCTATAAAACTTTTATAAAAGAGAAATGAATACATTATCAGGGATACTTGGGAGAAACCAAGGATGAGCAACCAGCGTGGAAAACCGAAGAGGATCAGGAAGTAAAGAAAACAAAAAACTATGAAAGTATGTTATCTTGAAAGCCAAGGGAAAAATTTAGTTTGAGGAGGAGGTAATGATAAAGTATGTTAAATGTTATTAATTGGTCAAGCAGGGTTATTATTCAGAATTCTGAGAAGTCCCATAATCTGCCATTTGCAAACTGGAGACTCAGAAAACCTGGTGATGTAGTTTTACCCTGAGTCTGAAGGTCTGAGAATCAGGTGTGGTTCCAGCCCATCCCTGAAGGCCAATGGTCTAAGGCCTAGTCCAGGGGCAAAAGATCATGTTTCAGGTGATGTTACAACGAGAATTCTCTCTTCCTCTCACTTTTTGTTATGTTCAGGCCTCAGTGAACTGCATTGCCCACCCACATTGGAGAGAACAAACTGCTTTACTCAGTTCACAGATTTGAGTGCTAATCTCTTCCAGAAACACCCTCACAGACATGACCAAAAATAATATTTAATCAGACATCTGATAATCTTATTGCCCAGTCAAGGTTGACAAACAAATTTAAACACCATAAGTTAGAACTGATGCTTAATTACAGGGAGGTCACTAATTATTACATGGCGGTAATACATGAACTTCAGAGCAGTATACAACATGAGGAACCGGTAAAGATTGGCTACTGTGACAAGATAAATACCAACTGGATTACAGAGAAGACAAGGTTTAAAATGTTTCAGAGGAGAGTGTCTCCAATGTGACTGGGATGGCAAGTCTTGTAAAAGCAGAGCAATGACCATGAACTTACACAAGGTGATGTCTTTAATAAAGAGATTTTCAATACAGTGGTGAGAATGAGAGCTCAAGCAAAGAGATCTGAGCAGACACAGTGAATGAAGAATAAAATAGTCCTTTTTGTTAAAAAAATGGTTTCTAGAGTAATAAAAATAATAGTTTTTAATTTCATCAAAATACTGAACATACCATTGAAAGATTTTCCACTGTGTCCCTCTGCCTTTAGACAAGTTTCACCAAACATCCTTTATATTTTGTTAAGTTTTAACATATGTATATATGTTCTGTGTATATGTGTGTATGTTTATGCATTACATTATTTTGAATGTTTCAAACTTACGTTGAAATAGTAAGTTTATATACACAAATGAAAACCAGCTCTAGGTCTTTGCTGTGTAGTATTTCATTGTATTAAAATGCTGCCCTGTATATATCTATTTTCATGATGATTAAAACGTGCCTTCTTTTCAGTTTTCCACTTACAAATGCCACTAACCAGGGCTTCCTTTCATAAGCCCCTTGTGTACATAAATAATGGTGTCGGCCCTTCGTGTAGAAAAGTTTTCTTTCCTCCAAGAACTAGTCAAGAGTGAGCATTATCACCCCCTACCTTTTCAAATCCCTATTTTACAATTCTCTAAATAAGCGTTGCTGATTCCAATCGCAAATAATGACTTTCATTAATTTTCCACTGTAATCACTTAAAATTTCTTGTACTATATATAATTCAAACTTCTTTCTTAAGTTTTGTCCTTCAGTAAATAAAGAATAGTACAATGTAGGAACCTCATTTTAATATTTGTTGTGGTAAAAGATTTATGCTTGGTTTAAGTCCATAGAAATAATGATAATAAAACAATGAATGATTCTGATGTTTATACTTCATGGAACACAAGTGGACCTTGAGACAGATGATCCTAGTATGTTTGTGTGAGGTTAGTCTCAGGGAAATTAAGGCAAGTAAATATGGATAGTATGTAGGAAATTCTGCCTTGAATTTCTGTTTCTTTCTAAAATTTACTAAATTATTTTACCAAAATATGTATTTTTAAAGACTGGTTAACATTTGAGGGATATCAATTTCCAGTGAGATAATAGTGTTTTTAAGAAAGCATTTAAAATTTTTTTAAAAGTTTCAAAAAAGGTTTTTGTCCCCATCTTTTCAATATAAAGAAACGATGGTTTGACTGATTGCTGGTTTCAAATGTCTAACTGGTAATACTACTTATAATGGATTAAAAACATAAAAGAAATGAGTGTTTTTAATTTTCTCTTGGGGTAGTATAGTCTAATTGGTAAAATGTTGGATGGTGTTTCTGTCCTCTTTATTTTCCATTTCTAATATAGAATCAATTAAGAGTAAGCAGTTGGAAATAATTCTTAACATAATTCTGTGATCCCTTTTATAATATAGTTAATGTAATTCCTCCAAGTAAATGGATATCAATTTCAATAAGTTTCCTAAATGGAGGGTGCTGTGTGAGGCCTTTCATCCTGCCCTTTTAAAACTGACAATTAAGTACATAAGAAGTAAGTGGTGATTTCATTAGAATTCTACAAATACCTGGCCAAGTCAAATGCTTTTACTATCGTCAGGACTTCTTTTTGTTTAAAAATATGACGAGTGAATTTTGTTCATTTCACTGTAGGTAATTGTAGGATTAATTAGATCTTTGGTACTATCTAATCTATTCACATAATTATAAATACATTAATTTTATACATCTTATATATATATAATTATGTCTGTATATGGGCATAATATATTACATTACATATTTTTTCTTTACCTTTCTCAGTTTCATAGGATGATAGGCAATACTAAGTCATGAGAGTAATTTAGTTATATAATACCCATAGACTAAAGACTGACGATGAAAATGACAACATTCATTAATTCTACAAATGCAAATTGAACGTCTACATTGTAGACTCTTGAAAATTAAATTCTAAAAAAAGGAAAGAGCAGAGAGCAATAAGAAAATACATGAGTAAATTATATAATGTGTTGGAAAGAAAAAAATTCTGGGGAATAAAACATAAAGAACTCAAAGGAGAGTAGAACGTGTTGGGGTCCAGCCTGCTCCATAATGCAGAGGCATTGGCAAGCTGACTCCCTATGGTTATCATGATTGGAACCTCCAGCCTGGGCAGCTCAACCCATGCTGGGTACATATGTGAGTGTCCAGGATCTAATGGCTGGAGGACAGGAGGAAGGGGATTGCAGAGTGACGGGACCCCACGATGAGTACTCTTCTTCTCTCTCTCTTACTCTCATATTTATGTGTACATACTCCAACATGAATAAATAATTTTTTAAAGTGCAGGGTAGGTAGGGGTCTTATGCTACGTGTTTGCATTAATAAAACATCGGCAGTATTACACTGTAAAAGAATATAATCTTGGGACCAACAGATGGAGTGACAGTTGAGACACTGGACTATCACATGGCCTACCACGGTTCAAGTCCTAGATCTAGCTGCTTGAAAGTCACACTGCAGGTGTATGAGTGCATGCCCAAAATCCCAGGAGGAAATTAGAGAAGAAAGAATTATGGGATGGCCATTTACCATGGGTGGGGGCGGGGTGTGATTTCTCACTTTCCTTCTCACTGTCTTTGTCTCTCTCTGGCAAAGACATGTGCCCTATGGCAAAAACATAAAATTTTTTTTTTCTCTAATGTAATATTGATTGGAATATTAAATTTGTGTGTAAATATGTGTGTATACATTAAATGTTATATGTATTTGTAATCTATTTTACATATTAAAAAACAATCTTTATGAGAAACTTAGCTGTATCCTTTAAGGTCACATGGTGAGCTTATTCCATCACCCATTGCATTTTTATCTCCTGTTTATGTCTATAGTAATATACTCCTACGACTGTGTATGAATTCCACATCCTTTTATCTTCTTTATTCTTCTGAACCTACACGCCTGTTTTAATACCTCATATATTTTTATTATTACTTAATCTCATTATCCTTATTACAAAATATAAACACCTTGACATTATTTTAATACAAAATCATTTAAAATATTCCTTTTTTACATATTTGTAAGTTGCATTGTGAAATTATAGTGACAAATTTAATGTTGTGATACATTAAAGTAACACTTGAATATTATTCTTGCCACTACTCCATGTGATACAATTTGAACCTATATTAATGTAAAAACATTCTATTCCAAGTGTGTTTCTATTAGGTAGTATAAAGTGTAATTTCTGCAAAAATACACAGGATAATAATCTTCCAGAAACTCATGCTATCATCTGATAGTCTTTTTCCAATGACAATTTAATATGATTAAATGCAAATGAAAACTTAAATATATGTACAAAACAAATTTGAATAAAAATGGAATGTAAATTTGAATGAAAATGGAATGTATAGAATATAAAGAAGTATTTTTAGTCTATTTCATTTATCTTTTGTTTTAGCTAAGTGTATATTATTTAATCTCTTCTTTTTCAACAGTAACAATCTCTAACCTTATTAACATTAGATCTCACAGGAGACATAAGCCCTATTCATTCATTCATTTGTGAGCTCATTTAACAAATATTTACTGAGTATATGGGCCAGCTCGGCAGTGGTAACCTGCAGCTCAAGCATGTTGGCTCTATATTGGAAGATGCAGGTTCAGTTCTCTGGTCGACCTGCAAATGCAGGTTGTCACATCCATGATTCTGGCGGGCTGAGAAGGCTGGGGCGATGGTGGTGTGAGACCCTGTAAAGAGTGTTTGTCTTTCTCTTTCTGTCTCCCACTCCCATGAAAGAAGCTATTTTTAATCTATTGAAGATGTCATAATCTGTGGCTGCTTCTACTTGCTGGAGATACAAAATATAATGATGCTTATAACCTAGTAGTGAAGACAGAAAAATGACTGTATTTTTACCGCACAGTGCAGAGCAGCAAAATGAGAAGAACATTCCAGGCCTGGTGAAGAGCACAGATCAGAAAGTAGAGGCATACAACTTTGGGAGTTGAGAAATTCTTCTGTTGATCATTCTAAATTGTGTGGACAATATTCTGGAAAAAGAAGAGCAATGAAGGATATGACAAGTGAGGGCCACATGGACTGGATATTAGATATATCACTACAACTATAGCCAGAAGAGTAGCTTAGAGAGTGAATGAAAATATGGTAGCTGTTTATAAGGTCTTATCAATAATACAAAAGAGAAATATTAAGAAACTTGAATTAAAGCAGTGGTCTTGTGTCAGTGGAAAATAGTGTGGGCAAACTCAAGAGGAAAGAAAGAGTATAATGACTTCTAAAATTCTTGTATGACTAGGTGAGGTAAAGAGTGGTGGAGGTACTACAGGAAGAGAAGCAGACTTATGAAGTAAAGGGATGAGTGCAGTGTCAGGTGTAAAGTTTTAAAAGTTTCTATGAGCTAGGTAAAGAAGTTCGAGTTTTAGAGACATCTATTCTGACAGTATGGTAAATATATAATAAATACACAGAGAAAACTCTCCCAGTAGAGAATACTCACACTATTAAAAGTACTTTTAAAATGCAACTGAGATAGTAGCAAAGTTAAAAATATATATATTGGTATAGAAATTATAAAAAAAAAAATTACAAATCCATAGAAGTAATTGAGCATTGGAGCCCATTTTGACCCAAAGATATTCTGCTAACCTCAGCATCTTGGGAGTTCAGTTAATAGGAAAATCAGTTGTAGGGTCAGGAGGCAAAATGTGGAGGAGACAAGGAGAATGGAAATGAAGATTTTCTAAGGGCTGGCACTCCCAAAGGTGACATATTTCAAGGACAACTAGAATAATCTAACCATAATAGAAGATGGTAATACTATTTATCTATCTTGATCGTGGTTCTTGGTAAAGGAAAAATAAAGAAAAATTTCTTCTGAGACTTTCTAGTTATAAGCTCACTCAGTAAGATTGGAACTGAGAGTTGCATGGTTTATGTGTCTCAAACAAACAAATAAACAAACCCACATCAAAAATTTAGTGTAGCCTCTGGTTGATAATGCCCAGGAATTTATTAGAGGGGATTTGGTGGTTTCTCTATTAGGACACTTTTAAGACATATGTCCCCGGGGCCAGCAGATGGAGTAATGGTTGTGTTGCTGGACTCCCACATAGCTGACCATGTTTCGAGTCTCGCACATGGTGGCTTGAAATTCACACCGGGCATATGTGTGTGCATGCCCAGAATCCTGAGAGGAGAATGGAGAAGGGATTGTGGCATAGCCATCCTTTCTGGAGGGTGATTTCTCACTTTCTGTCTTTCTGTCTCTCCAGTGAGCACATGCGCCCTACAGCAAAAATCTCTCTTAAAACAAAACAAAAGACATAAGCCCCAAATTTAACTTTATCTCACAGGAAGTTTCAAGAAATAGGCACTCACAGTTTAAAATTACCCAACACATGATGTCACAAGTTACCACCCATGAGAGTTAGCAAAACAAAATACTGAATTTGACAAGAACTATGGATGCTGGGATTATCACATACGAAGTACAAACAAAGTATGGTTTAAAAGTTCAAATAAATATTACACCTAACCTGTATCCTGCCTACCACTGGCTTGGCCCAGCTTTTATTCCAGCGCTCTCTGTGGATTCAGCTTTCAACTGCTGCAATTTGCATGAGTCTCACCTTAGCTGAGCGATGTATCTCTTGCTTCCATCTACAGGTCTCTCTGATGCCAAGTGTGAAATTCCTGCACACTCGCACTTGGCATGTTTTCACATATAAGGAAATATGAGAGAGGTTTTGACCAATTTGAAATGGAAACTAGTAAATACATCCTCCCTCTTTCATCTTTCGGCAGGAGGGAAGGACCCTGAAGAACTTTGTACCTGGCTGTGTGGAAGATCTGAACAGGATCAAATACCAATTGCCCACAGCTGTGACCATATTGATGCCATAGCTTTCTATTTATCTTTCAAAGTTTCCACCTCCCAATTTAAGCTACGTACATACAAGTCTGTGTTTCAGGTTCTGCCCTTGGGGAACAGAAGGACCCAGACTTTGCTTTCTGTGGTAGAAGAGGAACCTAGGCAAAGATAGTTGGGACTGCAAGTGACTCTAAAAAACAGACTCTAAGAATGAAATTCTGGAACTGTCATTGATGAAAAAAGATGGAGAAAGGATCACCCCTAGCATGCAGCAGCATTGTAAGTACGAAGACTCACTGGCAGACAAAGACGAAATGCAAGTGAAGGCTCATGCAGTAGCAATGGCACTTGAAAGGTATGAGGACAATGATAATTACAAGGACTGTGGAGTTTGCTGGCTTTTGTTATCTGTTATAGGAGCCTCAAAAAAAGAAAATGACAGACTAAGGCTAACCGACTATCATTTCAAGGTGTGCTTTGAAAGTAAGGGGTCTATGTGTCAGTGTATAAAAAGCCCCTTATCTTATATAGCCATAGAACAGATAATGGTGAAAACCAGACCCAGGATTTAATTATAGGGTTAACAGACTGACAAAGAACACAATGCACTGCCTTCATAGTACCGTGTTAAACTCAGGACCCTAACAGAATAGTGGTACTTTCAGAACTGGCATGGGGGTATTTGACTAAGCTGAAAATTCCTGAGCTACAGATTTTCATGACCCTTGAACCAGGCTTTGTTCACTTGGAGAACCTGGAAAGACCTCAGCTGGGGCAGGTGTCTGCCAAGCTGATACATGCCTTCCTTAAGATCTAGCTCTGCCGGGAACCAACAGTTAGTGTAATGGCTATGTCACTGGACTCCCACGTAGTCGACCGCGGTTCGCGTCCTGAACCCGGTGGCTTAAAACTCACGCCGGGCGTGTGTGCGTGCGTCCCCAAAATCCCAAGAGGAGAATGGAGGAGAAGGGATTGCGGCATGGCCATACCCCCGGGGGGTGATTTCTCGCTTTCTGTCTCTCTGTCTCTCTCTGTCTGTCTGGTGAGTGCACGCGCCCTATAGCAAAAACCTCTCAAAAAAAAAAAAAAAAAAAAAAAAAAAAAAAAAGATCTAGCTCTGCCTTTCCCCATTGCCTTTGAGAAATAACCAGGGTCATGTTGTAGATAGTCCAAGCAGGGAAATATTGACCCTGTCCTGGGAGGACATAGAACATGCATCCCAATATTGCAAGATGTATACCAGCCAGAATTATAAAAACATGTGGTTAAGTGGACTAGAAGGTAGTTGACTAGGGGGACATTCATTGTCTTGAGAGTTACTCTTCCATGACTCATGGTTTAAAGTCCTGGTAAGTGATCCTTCTGTTTCCATTGGGTCCTTGATACTTGGACATGCTTCTTGTTTAAAGTAAATGAGGTAAAAATACAGAAGACGCCTGGGTAAAATGTTAAGGAGTCAGAAGGCTCGTGGAAATGACAATGGAAATATAGATTTATTACATGGGAACTGAGTTTCTACCACTTGGATTTTCTGTGAAAGTATAAAAGATTCTCTTCACTACCTCATAAGTTAACAAGGAATATACTGGCAGAGGGACGTTTCCTCGATCAACTAGGAGACAACTGTCCTCTCTCTACTTGAGTTGAGAGTAACATATGATGTGATGAAATTGGGCTCCTTAGTAACAGTAGGAATAATAATTTGAAATTGAAAGGCCAGGTTGTGACAATTGACCAATAGAGACAAGGTCGATATAATCACTCTTAATACCAGCAAGATCACAGTGACAAATGGATGACTTGATCAACAAAAATCTATAGTGATAGCTGACAGCTGATAGGTATATTTAAGGGTTACATAGATGGCCAGTCAAGTAGGATGTTCTTTGACGTGTATAACCAGAAAAAAAAAAATGAGAGCTGGCAAGGTGAAGGGTGAATTCAGCTGCTGCAAGGAAAATCAAGGCCTTTCATCCAATTCTCAGATCTGAGCTAGGTTTCCAACTCAGAGTGTATTGATTGAAGGGGGGATAGGTCAACTTGAGTAAGAAATATAATGTACTTCCATAAATATATATGACAAATATTTTCCAAATTTTGCCCTGAATAGAACAACTGTGGCTATGTATCAGATTAACTGAACACTGAAGGGAGATTCTTAGTTGACTGAATTCTAGGAGACTCAAAATACCATCCTGGTCTTCTATCCAGAGAGAAGGCTTGTGGAGGGCAAGCGGTAGATGAAGATTAACCCAAGTTGATCTGACACTGGTCCAATGGGCCTGTGAAACTACCTGGTAAGTATTTCTCTGGCCTTCAGTATATCCTTGTAAAGAATTTACTTAGTAGCTTGGAGAAATTGACATTTGTTCCCTATCTTTTGCATTAAGAGCCATTATGCTAAGAAGGGCCAAGTAAAGCCACTGAGATTACAACCTCCTCTGATCCCTAATTTATTTGAAACAACATCATAAGGAATATATCATAATATCACTTGTGTTCTGACACTTGATCCATAAATTAGATATGGTAAATGTGTTCTTTTACATTTTATTCATAATGAAGCTGAAAGGTGCTTTAATTTTTTATGGGAGGTAACGAAACACATACTCACTGTTTAACTTCAGCGTGGTGGTTTCTTCTCTGCCGCAACATAGGTTGAAAGGGCATCAGAACACTGTACTTGTACACTATATTAACATAGCGAGCAAGCAGAAAGGTGCATATACCTTGAGTGGTCCTATAATATAGATGTGTGCTGCAGAGATTCAGGGCCTGCCACATAAGAGAAGTTTTTAGAAATTGAATTGTCTGGAGTATGCCAGGCAATCTGTCCAAGTAAAGAATATATTACTGAAACTTTTGCTCACACAGTCTTTAGTAATCCTGTTTGGATTTTGGAGGCACTGTATTTGAGAATATTGTGCCGACTCACTTATTGGGTGAATTAAAAGGCTGCTGTTAGGACCAGCAGATGGCATAGTGGTGAAATCACAATTCCCACATGACTGACTACAGTTTGAGTCCTGGACCTGGAGGCCTAAAACTCATGCCAGGTGCATGTGTGTGTGTGCCCCAAATCCTGAAATTTTGAATGGAATGAAAGAGAAGGGATTGTGGCATGGCCAACCCACCTGGGGGGTGATTTATTGCTTTCTGTCTCTCTATCTCCGATGAGTGTGTGTGCCCTATAGCAAACATCTCTTAAAATAAAATAAAATAAAATAAAAGACTGCTGTTGTTTTTTGTTTATTTCTTTGTTTGTTTTTTTATTTCTTTTCTTTTTTTTTTTTTTTTTTTCCTTTGCCAGAGTGCACATTGCCAGAGAGAAGGAGGGAGTGAGAGAGAAGGAGGGAGTGAGAGAGAAAGAGAGAATGTATGCCTAATAGAGCATGGTCATACTGCAATCCTTTTTACTTCACTTCTCCACCCCATAAGAATTTTGGACATGCACAAAATATACCTGGAATGTTTTATGCTGAGGCTGATATTTGAACCTCAGTCAGCCATGTGGAATCCAGCTCCCTAAGCACAGTGTGTAACTGCTGTTCTACCCCAAAGACTGCAGATATAGAATGGACTACGTTGGGCTGCAGGCTGTTCTGCTGACTAGGTACATAATACAGCAAGCACGGTCATAGCGCTAGCACTATCACATTTGCTATATTATGTTACCTAATCAGCAGGATAGAACCTTTTAAAAAAATTCTAATACAAGAGTCACAGTTCATCTCTAGGTTTCTGTAGGGAAAAAAAAAAAATCTCTGGGGTCAGCAGATGGCATGAAGGTTAAGGTGGCTGGATCCCACATGGCAAATAGTGGTTTGAGTCTTGGACCAGCTGCTTGAAAACATGCCAGTTATGTATGTCTGAGTGCCCAAAAATCCTGAGAGAAGAATGGACAAGGGATTGCAGTGCAACATCACTGTCCCCTCCGGGACAGTGTCTCCCTCTGTCTGTCTGTCTTCGGTGAATGTACATGCCCTATAGAAAACTGAAATAAAAACAAATTCTCTGTTGGAGAGAATGATAATACTCATATTAGAAAAAGTTCCTGGCATATCATCTCCAGTCTGAGAAGCTGTCCTGGGGTTCTGATTATTTCATCAACACCATCTATCTTGAACTGGGTGAACTGGGTCTTATTTGATCCACTGAGTCTCAAAGTCAGCTGGTTTCAATAACTAGCAACATACTATATGATGAAATCATATATGCTTTCCAGATTAAGGTAGAAAAGTTCCAAAGAACACAAATAAGTTGCACTAAGAGGTGGCCAGACTCATTGTCACCCATTTCTATATCAATGATTTTCTTTATTTTACTTCACTGTCTTCATGCGGGTAAGGGAGGCATTCCACATGACCACTGATAGCAAGTGGGAAACAATCTTGGATCAGAAGTAGATTGGCCTGATAAGTTAATAATAGCTGCTAATGGTCTGCAAGTGCATTTTGACTCTACTATATCCCTATTCTATGGTTTATTAAAGACAGTGGTGAAAATAAATCTTCCCAGTGGAAAGAATTATAAGTAATACATTCAATCATGTGATTTATATAAAGGAAAAAAATAGCCCAAGTTACCACTACACATGGATTCCTGGTCAGTGACAGATGGCTTGACTGGTTAGCAGAGATTTGGGAGAAATAATACTAGAAGATTGAAGACAAGAGAGTTTGAGAAAAAAGTAAGATAATAAACCCATGTGAGTTCACACAGAGGTGTTGGTCAACACTAAAGTGATTAAAAATACTTATTTTCATCATAATACAGTGAAATTTAATGATACTATCTATAAATATTACCTTGAAACAATCTTCCAAATAATAATTAGTGAAAACAAAATAAACCTAAACAAAAGAGCCACTAATTATTGACTACTCTCAAGTTTTTATTCCAGTATGCGTACCTTTTTGTTTGTGTGTCTGTTTTTTTTTTTTTTTTTTTTTTTTTTTGTCTTACCTTATTTCCCTGGCTAGAACTTCAACGTTGAAGACAGGAGTAAGAACGAACATCCTCACATTACTTCTGATCTTCAGGGGAAAGCTTCCAGTCTTCGGTATGCTGTGCTTTTTTATTTTCAGCATCTCAAAGTGTTTTCCAATTTCCCTTTTATTTTCTTCTTTGATCCATTTCATGTGAAAGTGTTGATTAATTTCTGCATACCTTTTAATCTTTTGTTATTGTTTTCTAGCTTTACTCATTTGTGGTTGGAGAAGCTACCTTGCATAATTTCAGTATTTTATTTATTTTTTATTTATTGAGACTTGTTTTGTCTTCTAACATATGGTTTATTCTGGGGAATGTTCTATATGCTCTTGAGATAAATGTATAAAGGGACTTCCAAAGTCCGTGAAAAAATTAAGTTAAAGTAAGAGTTTATTAGGCCACCCAGTGAGGTGGTGGTTAAGGTGCTAGAGCCCACATGGCTGACTGTACGGTTCTCATGCTGGACCTGCAGCTTGAAAAACATGCTGGGTGTAAGAGCATGCCAAAATCCTGAGAGGAGAATAGAAAAGGGACTGTGCAGTGGCCATTCCCTCTAGGAGACCCTTTCTCTCTCTCCTCCCTCTGTTTCCGTCTCTGGTGAGTGCCCATGTCCTATAGCAAAATTTGAAGAAAAAAAATGTATGAGTTTATTTTAATGCAAAAAATATTGAAATCCATTCATAGTGTTTTCATGTTGCTGCCTTTCAGATAGATGTCAGGTAGGTTTACTTTTTTTTTTTTTTTTCCTTTTGTGAAGCAAATATGCTCATATACTGAGAATTATGAGCCAGTGAGAACAAACCATTCAAAATTAAAAGTTAGGTGAAATAATTGATGGCACAAAATACCTAAAGAAATAGGAAAATACGTAGAATATAGCACATATGAAAATACCTCATGAAAGAAGAGATGGCCTTTTCTTTTGGTAATGGTGGGACGTAAATGAGAATGGCTTTTTTTTTAGAGAGAGAGATTTTTGCTCTAGTGTGCGTACGCTCACCAGAGAGACAGAGAGAGAAAGCGAGAAATCATCCCCACACCATCCCCAGGGGCAATGGTCACACTGCAAACCCTTCTCCTCCATTCTCCTTTTGGGTTCTGGGCACACATATGAGCTCAGTGTAAGTTTTAAACCATCGTGTCTGGGGCTCAAGACATAGTCAGCTATGTGGGAGTCCAGTGATGTAACTATTACACCATTTGCTGGTCTCAAGAATGGCTTTTTGAAAGTACCTAAGACTGCCAGTTTGTAAGAGTAAGAAATTTAACATATACATAGCTATTTAACTCTCCTTTCAAGTTATAAAAAATAGAATATATGATAAATCTAAAAATTCTCCTGAAAATTATAGCTTTGAAAGTATTTCCTGTGCGATAGACTAGGCACTAAACTGGAAGCAAAAAATGGCAACTTTATTATTACTATTATTTTAAAAGTTTAATCCAGATAGCTTGGGTCTCAGATTTATTTATTTATTCATTCATTCATTCATTCATTCATTTATTATTTCGAGGTGTAGCTTTAAATAATTTTATTTTAGTGATCAGGTACGTATTAGCTCATGGTCCTATAAATTTATGTTATTTCTTTTTAGATTTTTTTCCCCTAATAATTTCCAGAAAATCCAAATCAAGATCCCGTTCTCTACAAATCAATCTGACTTGTTGGCACTCACTTGTTGTAGCAGCCAGAATGTTAACGGATCACTTCTCATTATCAAGTTCACCCTGTGGGTCTCAAGTATGGACATGGACTCTTGCTTTAATTTCCCCAAAGAATGGAATATGATATTTAACAAAACATAAAGAGGAATTGGAATAGAAAGTGAAAGTATGTACAAAATACTTTACAGCCATTATTGGAATTGGTTACATTTAGGAACCAACTCTAACCCAGTCTAAATCTAATCTGCGGGGACAAGCAGGTGGTGTGGTGGTTAAGATGCTGGACACTCCCACGTGGCTGACCACAGTTTGAGTCCTGAACCTGGTGGCTTGCTTTCTCACTTTCTCTCTCTCTCTCTCTCTCGTTTTTTCTCTGTCTCTCGCTGGTCAAATTAAAATGAATGAATGAATAAATAAAGTTAGATAATTCTTTAAAAAAATAAATAAATCTAATCTGCAATTCCTTCCTAATTCCTTGAAATTTTTTTTGCCTTAGGGCACGTGCGCACACGAGAGAGAGAGAGAGAGAGAGAGAGAAACAGAGACAGTAGAAAGTGAGAAGTAAAGTGAGAAATTATCCCCCTGTGGGGATGGCCACACCACAATCCTTTCTCTTTTGTTCTCCTCCTGGGATCTTGGGCATGCACGCACATGAACACAGTAAGATTTTCAGCGACGTAACCACTGTGCCATCTGCTGGCCCCCATTGAATTTCTTCACGTGTAGCATGGGGAATAGCTCAACCTCCATTAGGAGAATCTCTAGATATCTCCCTGACTTAGGTCCAGGCCCCAGAGAGTGAATAATGTCTTCCCCTGTCCTGCCCAAAGCACACTTAATATTTATTACCCTGGAGTGATTTTTCAAGGACATTTTTATTTGTGTCTCTTTTCACCTTTGTGTGTCAACAATTGATAGAGTGCTACTCTTATCCCTTCTTTTAGAACCTGTTTTAAACAAGTTATGTGATTTTACAGATGTATTCTAAGATCATGCTTACTCCTTTCTATAAAAATTTCAAATCATATTGTTTGTGATCAGTAGTTTGATTTTTTTTTTTTTTTTTAAGGAGAGGTTTTTGCTATAGGGTGTGTGCACTCGCCAGAAAGACAGAGAGAGACAGAGAGACAGAGAGACAGAAAGCAAGAAATCACCCCTCAGGGGGATGGTCACGCCGTAATCGCTTCTCCTCCATTCTCCTCTCAAACTCACGCGCCCAGCATGAGTTTAAGCCACCAGGTCCAGGACTTGAACCGCAGTTGACCACATGGGAGTTCAGCGACATACATTACGATAACTGCTGGTCCATGATCAGTAATTTGAACAGTTACAGGTAGACAGAGGAGAAGTGGAGAGGGAGGTATTGCCAGTAAGGTCAGCTGTATATGTGAATGAGATGCTACAAAGTTTCAAACTTTATCCTGACTTCAATGAAGAGGTATTAGATAAAATTTGAGTTTATTAAATCAGCTTTGATGGCAGTGTTAGATAAGAAAGGAAAGATATAAGTATCCTTTTTAAAGCTTTATATTATTTTCTTCCTTGACTTAAGACTCAGGGACATCACAGTAACAACAACAAAGATTTCCTGTCCTAGCTGAGGCAGAAAATTCGTATCAGTATTATCTTCTGAGATACATGATATTGAGCTAACTATTGGAGGAATGAAGATGTAGAACATATAAAATTCCATAACCAATCTGTAAAGACAGCTTAAATGTATTATTGGGTAATTCTTCATGATGTCGAAGATAATGTCTTCCATGAATGTATTATCTATGTGGTCATAAATACCTGATGAGACCTAGCTGGGTATGCCTGACGAGGATATAACCTGGGGAGCAGATGTATGAAGTTTATTAATTTAATGGATAGGGAATTTTTAGCTCAATTTTCTTTTTTGTTATTGTTGTCATTGAATTTCAAAATTCTAGATCCCTTCCCCCAAATTCTATTTTCAATAGCAAAGACATTTAAAGCAATAGCATGCTGAGTTAGTTTGGAATATACTATAATTAATTTCATTTATTTAAATTGGTCTTGAGGACACCCTAAAAAATTGAATATCATGAAACATGCAAAGAATCATGAAAAATGTTGGTGGAACTTCATGGGTGAGAAGTAGAGTCCATAGTGTTTCTCATTGATAGATTAGGAAATGAGATAAAAAGATGATATAAAAAAGTACTTTTTTACTTTATTTTTGAAAAATAACCATTATAAAGGAGTGATTTTTGATTATTGAAAAAAAACTTCTCAAAATAACCTATTAATAAGATATGTGAGTACTAAAGAAGAAACAAGTAACAAAATCTTTACTGAAAAAAATAACAATGGAGAACAATAGAAGTAGTTTTGATGGATTTTTCTTTTCTAGTTTAAAGATACCTTTTTTGGACTCCATGGTTTCTGCAATAGGCTCTTACTTATACACTCTCTTGAAGAGATTTCCTATCACAATATCCTAAAGTGATGTTTTTAATTATTCTAGAGCCTTAAAATGAGTATTTCATAGAAATTTAGAGGTGAAATGAAACTTAGAGATAATATTGTCCAAGATGTAAAATCATCATTTGCATTCTTCTTTTCCCTGGCAATGAGTCAATTAACTTCAGCTGTTCTATTTTTCATCTGCTTGATAGATTTTTTTATATCATAGTTATAAAGAAATTCAAGTTGGAATGCCCAGCGATTTCATCTCTTACTATATGCGACCATATGGCTTTTTTTAAAAGCACAATTTAATTCAAATCTAGCTTTTTGGTGTGTTGGTGAATTCAAGAGATATATTTTATTAAGCTTTATTTTATACTAAGCATAATGTTTTGTTGCATAATAACCAGCTCTTCATTTCTGTTCTAGAATAGAAGCAATAACTTCTTTTACTAGGCTGTACACTTTCTTTGGACCTAATTAATACCCATACATCAATTCTCTCAGCCCTAACCTGGGCTTTCTAGGCATCTTGTGATTTTTTAACCTAGCAGGCAGAATTTCTGTGCAGCCAAGATACCTTGTTAAACCTTTACATGCTGCGTGAGGTGTTTTGGAACTTCTGTTTCAAACTCTATACTAATGACTTGATAGTTCTTTTTTTTTTTTTTTTTTTTGAGAGTTTTATTTGCTATAGGGCGCGTGTGCTTGCCAGACAGACAGAGAGAGACAGAGAGACAGAAAGCGAGAAATCACCCCCCAGGGGGGATGGCCACGCCGCAATCTCTTCTCCTCCATTTTCCTCTCGGGATCTTGGGCACACACGCATGTGCGCCCGGCGTGAAGTTAAGCCACCGGGTCTGGGACTCGAACAGCGGTCGACTACGTGGGAGTCCAGCGACATAGCCACTAGGCCAACTGCTGGTCCCACAACTTGGTAGTTCTTAAGTGACGTTTCAAATAAAGTTTGAAATCCATGATTTAAGGTCTCTTATTTATCTTGTCACACTACCCAGGTCTGTTCAGGTCAGAAACCAATGGACTATTCCAGTAATTTTGAATAAAACAAGGACGGAAGAGTTGATATTGGAAGAATTTTTACCCTAAAAATATATTTCAGTGAAAAAAAAAAATCAGTGGTTTCCAACCTTGCCTTGAATTTACACCACAAATACTGGTCATACTACCTTTAGAGTAAGCCTAAGGTTAAAAGATGTTTTGCTGAGACAGGGTTTTCCCACACTGCCATCCTCCTACCTTGGCCTTCAGCTGGGAGTCACGTACCACCTCACCCAGCTGTTTGTTTTAGACAGGGTCTTGCTATGCTGCCCAGGCCAGCACCAGCCTCAAGATCCTGCGGCTTCAGTCTCCCTGAACCTCTGGAATTATAGGTACATGCCACCATTCCTGGCCTTTAGGTTGGACAAAGAACTGAACCGCTTAAGGCACTTCACTATTTACAAAGGAACCTAGGCTACCCGTACAGTCTTGGCCTTCAGAGAACAGCATTTTCATAGCACCTGCCACAAGTAAGCCAAAAAAATAATTTTTAATACCTCAATTTTCCAGAGGAAAATCATTGCATTGAAATATTCATTTTTCCCCCAGGTATTTATTTATTTATTTATTTATTGCCATAGGACACATGTGCTTGCTGGAGAGAGACAGAGACAGTGAAAGGAAAAATGAGAAATCTCAACCCTGCCCCCCCCCCCCCCCTCAAAGGATGTATACCTATGCCACAATCCCGCCTCCATTCTCCTGCTGAGATTTTGGGAATGTGCACACACATATCCAGTGTGATTTTCAAGTCTATCCGTTCAAGATTCAAACTGAGGTCAGCCATGTAGTAGTCCAGCACCTTAACCACCATGCCACCTTCTGGCCCATTATGGAAACCTTCTAAATATTTTAAACATCCTAGGAGCTCAAGATTATTTTTCAAAAATATATCAAATGTCATAGCTACCTCATTTTCCCTTACCACCTTGTGTATTCTAAGAAGAGGAACAGAATTTTTTGAACCTACTTCAGTGTTTAGTGGTTAAGGGAGCCAGATCCCTCATGGCTGACTGTGACTGAAATCCAAGTCTTGGCACCTTAAAAAATACACTAGGTACATGTGCATGCTTACCCCCAATCCCAACAAGATAGAGAAAGGGAGGAAGGGGGATTGTGGCATGACTTCACCCCATTGGGGGGTGCTTTCTCCCTCTCTACCTTTCTGTCTCTCTAATGAGTACACACTCCCTCTGACAATTAAAAAAGGAATATAATTAGGACCAGCAGATGGCGTAATGGCTACGTCGCTGCACTCCTATGTAGTCTACCACGATTCAAGTCCTGGACCTGGTGGCTTAAACTCACATTGGACGTGTGTGCATGCGTGCCCAAAATCCTGAGAGGAGAATGGAGGAGAAGGTATTGTGGTGGAGTCATCCCCCAGAGGGGTGATTTCTTGTTTTCTGTCACTCTGTCTCTGTCTTCTGGTGAGCACATGCACCCTATAGCAAAAACCTCTCAAAAAAAAAAAAAAAAAAAAAAGAATATAATTTTTTTAATTGAAGTTTTACTTTTTTAGTCCAATTCTATAATATGGGAACTTAAACTCAGAGAAATGAAATGACTCGGTCAAGCTCATACAGCAAATTACCTTAAGGTGGAATTTCTCTGCTGAGTCTTTTCAATACCATTTTTATTATGCAACTTTATTATACCTTACTGATTTATTCACTTCCTATGCCTGTTCCCCCCCCCCCCCCCCCCCCCCCCCCCCCCCAGAGAGTGTAAGCTCCTTATGGTCAGGACCTCATTGCCTAGTCCAGACTGGGCACTGTAAAAATGTTGATTAGCTGCTCTAACAATATGCCTCTTTTAGACTTAAGGATCAATATCTTTCATTCTGCTACTACATAGGCAATAGCTGAGCTCTTTGCTTGGAGACTATGGCATGCTCATCCCTAGTCTCACATGCATTACCAAGCATGGGTGCTTGTGTTTCCTGCCTCTGCATAGTGCAGATGACACTGTAGCACCTTCGTTGACATATTAGTACTGGAGGTTTTATCTCACTCAGTTCTTTCGCCTGAACACATTTGACAATTAGCTAGTCAGGGTTCTACATTGAGTTTATTTTTAAATTGAATGTAGAAGGTATAGCTAGAAAATTTGACATATAAGATAAGGGACTGAGATATTACATTTAAGCTGCTCATAGGTCTTGCTTATTTTTTCCCCAAAATGTGCCTTATATTTTTGAAGGAGGAAATCATTATATTATCTTGGCTGTATTGTACAGGGAAAATATTTCCATGAAGGCATTGTGTAGAAGGAACACCTGGGAGCATGGAACTGATTTGGATACCAATCAGCTAATTTGATGTATGCTTCTAAGGCACATTACTTTTCTTCTGGGAAGTGACCAGGTAAGTGTTCAGCAAGAATCCTTACGGAGACCAGTGAAATAACAATGTCTGACTACAGAGAAAAAAATTAACACAGCAGGCTTGCTATCCTTAGAAAAGCCTGTTTACAAGGTTGGCCCTTAGCTGGCATTTGCAAACTTAGATTTCATGAGAGTGTCAATACCCTAACTGACCTGAGTGACTTTTGGGTCTAACTGGTTTGTGCAAACAGTTGTATGGATTATATTCAACACCTACGTTCCTTCTCAGAGCTTGAAATTTTGGTACATACTAGGCTGAAGGTTCCTATTTAATCATCCCTCATTAAAAACCCTGGGTACTGAGTCTCTAATTAGCTTTCCTGGTGGGCAATACTTCATAAGAGTCGTCACAACTCATTGCTGGAAGAATGAAGTATGTCTCGTGTTATTCTCCAAGAGGACCTTGTAGAAGCTTGTGTTTGGTTTCCTCTAGTCTTTAACCAAAGTGCCCTTTTCCATTACTCTTTTCATTTCATATCCTTTCAGTGTAATAAATCATTGCCATTGGTCTGGCTATAGGTTGAATCTATGTGGACTCTGGCTCTCTTAACCAATAGGGTCCTGGGAGTCCTCCTCGAAGGCTCCAATCTGGGAGTGACCCAGATTCAATATCATTTAATATTATGTAAATATTAATAATTATTATTACTTAATATTTATATTGGTTCACTTGTGTGTGTCATTTAGGCACATGTGATAGGCACTGTGATAAGAACATCGTATACACAAACTCATACTTCCTCATTCCAATCTCAGTGTAGATACTATTAGATCCCCATTTTAATTTTGAGGAAACCAAGATACAGAGAAATACTTTTACTATCTATGGTAAGTTTCAGTGCCAAAACAATAAGAAGACAGCAACTATGCAAAACTTTTTTTTAAAGAATCATTTTATTTAACTTTATTCATTATTATTATTTTAATATTTCCAGAAAGAGATAGAGAGGAGAGAGAGAGAGAAAGTTAGAAAGCAAGCTTCTAGGTCAGGGACTCGAACCACAGTTGGCCATGTGAGAGTATAAACCCCTTAACTGCCATGCCACCTGCTGGCCCCATATGCAAAACTCTTGAGGGAGATAATTCAAATTGACGAGCCACAAACTTTATTTTTTCTCTTATTTAGTTCAATGTCTGGGCTAGCAATGGGCAACCTAAATATCATTTTTATTTCTTTTTTAAAGTAAGGGTGAAGAAATAAATAATGTGATTAGATTGCTCTCTGCAATATTACAATGGAAACTCCAGGTTTTTACTCTTGACAATGATTTTTTGGTATCTTTCAATATTTGATTGATAAATGGTTTTTCGCCACACTGCCCATATACCTATGTTTTCTCTTGTGCTAAATCAGTTAGAAATACGATTGCTGCCTTTTCAGACTGTGCCATAAGGGCAGCAGTTAGAAAAAAGGAAAGTTTGGGAATATAATTTAAAACTCTGGTTGATTCATCTTTTTTCACACTGTTGTTTTCAGAAAATTATTCAAATTCAAATTTTATTTTAGTGACTTTCTTGAATGCAGTGACCAATGTATCATCTCAGAATTTTATTTAATATTTACCCAAGAATAAAAGGAATATTGTTTTTTGTCAGGACAGGATTATCTGCAACTGTTGGACCCAATTATCTTGTCTCATGAATAATATTTCTGAAATTTTATTTTTTAGTTTTGACAGAGTGTGTGCATTCTCCAGAGAGAGGAGAATAAGAAAGCACCCTCCAGTTGGGCATGGGCATGCCGCAATTCCTTTTTCCTCATTTCTCCATCCTGTTGGAATCTTGGGTATGCATAGCATGTGCCTGATATGTTTTTCAAGCCACTGGAGCCAGGACTTGAACCTCATGTGTGGTCATTTGAGCTCTGGTTCCCTTAACCAACTGGATGTGGGGCCAATCCAATATCCCTGAAAAATTTTGCCCGATGTATGTCAATTTATTCTAAGGTATTTCCTGGTGTTTTTCATCCAAAACATAAAGAGGGTGGGCAAGGTGAGAAGGTGAGTTAGACTAGATTTATATAAATGGTGAATTTAGTGTCAGTTTATTCTTAGATCACCAAGTCCTGATATCCAGAAGCCCACTCTCTGTTAAATGTTCACAGAGAATGCACGTGTACAGCATGGAAACCAGGGGGAAAGTACTACAAGAAACAAGACATGTATAGTTTCAGAGCATCACCTCTCAAGGTACTTACTAATTAGAAAAGGGACTAATGAAAATATTTTAATAGTGAAACCTGGTTTACATTATCTTAAGCTGAGTAACCAAGGCTGGCATCACAAACAAGGAAACCGAAAGACAATACATTGCCTGCTGATTCAGTGCAATGAGCAGGACACACTATTGCTTTGAAGATATTTTTGGAAAAATGAGTATCCTAAATCTAATCAGGACTATTCACGAGACAAATCCATAAGATAAATCCAAATTGAGAGACCACTTATAAAATAACTGCATGCTTCAGAAATGTTAAAGAATCAAGAATTTATGATAGACTGTTCTGATTAAAAGTGACTAAAGATCTATCATGATTATATGTAATAGATTGGGTCATTGGCAAAATCATGATGCATATTTTGCATAGAAAAATGCATCATGTCTTTTATGACAATCCAATATTTCCATATGATCTTGGATTAGATTCTGGATCTGAGAAATGAAAAAAAAACTCCACCACTGATCTGCTGAACGGATAGGATTAATTCTCAGGTCCTGGGATCACTTGGCTTCACAGGAAGGAAGTCTCAATTTGGTCGTTAGCATCTGAGTCTACAACAAGCTGAACTTGTTGCCTATCACACACAAAAGCTGCACTCTAGTTTTAGTAAGTATTTGCCTTATTCTTATACCTTGTACCGACATTCTTCCCAGCCAGCCTTCCCCAAGGAACTAGAGGCCTGTTTGTGTCTGGCGTACTCCTCCACCAAGAGAGAGCAGATACATCTTACCCTGAGAGGCAGGTGGGTCTGCTCCTGGCTGACTTAACAGTGAAAACAAATGCTGTTTTCCATTTAGTATGTGTTAGACATATGAGAACTTTTTTGTTCTCTGATTTAGCTGCCTCATTTTCCTTGTTTTATACATATGAACACAACAAAGGGAGTCCTAGAGACTGGGAGTTGGCCAAGGGTGCAGTAGAGCTAGATTTTAAAGCCAGTAGTCTCCTCCAGAACTGGGGCATTTCATTCTTGCTAACTTCGGTGTACCAAGATTTTCATGTTATATTTCTACCATTTTTTACTTTTATCCATTCCTCCCAATATACAGCCTCATTTACCTGGTACTAGATTTGTACAGATGTTGATCTATGATTGCTCTTCATTCTTTGTGAGATTATCCCCTGCATTGTATATGAAGTCTCCTCAAAAAGTTTATGGAAAATGCATATTATGGAAAAATATATCCATGGATTTCAAATTTTTACACCAAAATAAACTCATATTTTAATTCCAGTTTTCCATGAACTTTTTCTTCTCTTTAAAATCTTTTAAAATTTATTATTAAAATTAATTTATATTTATTCACTGAGCATTGTCACCGGCATACAAAATGTAATTTCCCATCCAGAAGATGTTGCATAGTAGCTAAATCATACATGTTATCATCAATAATTTTCCATTTCTAGTTTTATATATATGTGTATATATCTATTTTTCCCCCTATTTCTCACCCTCTCTCTGCCATTTCCCACGCTCCTCCTACACTATCTCAGGTGTCCACAGTTGTTTTCCATTCCTTCTCTCCCCCACATTTTATTGATTCACAAAATTTCTTAAATAATCTAACTACTTTCAATAGCAAGCTCTACTGAATCATACATATCTATGAATACATGACTGATGAATCTCTGAGTAGAATGAATATACTATAAAGTAGCACCTAGCTGATGCTATATAGTTTACTATGGTCATTAATTATGTATTTTTTACTATATTTCTCAATTTCAAGAAAAGCAGATTTAACTTTAATAAATCAAAGAAATGCTAAGGAAATATTCTTAGAACTTAAAGCCAGGAAACAGGTTGGGATTCTGTTCAAATAGTAGTACATAAACCTATCAGCAGTTCAAGACAAAAATCCTTAAAATCGGAAATCAAAGCCTAGAAAAAAATCAACAATGTTTTAGTCAAAAGTCATAAAATTCTATTTCACCAGTTAAGTCTCATGTACTTTATTTTTGTTGTGATTCAGTTTTCCCAGTTAAATTCTGGGATATAATATTCAACTCCAGGCTTGTCTTCACGATTAAGTTGGTCATTTTCTTAGTTTTTGAAGTCTTTCCATGAACTTTTTGGAGTCCCTTTATATTCTCTGTGCCAAAAGGACAGGCACCAAATGCCAAGAAGGCATTTAAGCACTTCTAGTGGGGTAGACCACAATTTGAAACGTGTCTGTGGCTATCCCTGATGCATTTCCTCAAACCAAGAGAGGGCATATATTTCTTTCCGTGAGGGAATTCATCAAATCTGTATGAGAGGAGGTATCATTTGAGTTCTTCTGTGACCCGTCCCCTGCACATGCCCCAACACGTGAGGTTCACCCTGGCAGGATGGAAGTCCTTGCAGTGATCCCTTCACAATATATAGAACAGCAGTGGTAAAAATTTCCATTCCTTCCATCTGTATGAGAAATGAGTATCCAAAGTATGTCAGCCTAATGTTGAAAGGATTACACAAGTTGGATGTAGTTCCTTCCTAAATTTATGTTGTCACTCTAGTAACGCATTCTTTTTCCTAAGTCAATTTATTCCAATTAATTTTATAAGAGGATTTAACTTTTTTATTAGTTTTTTACTTTTCCACCTGTAGAGCAACCAATAAGAGTATGTCAGCACAGCACAGCAAGAGCGGTATGTGTTCTTGTCACATAATAGTATGACTTATATTTATCTACCATCTAAATGCCACATAAATATTCAAAGTGTGTGTATGTATGTGTGTTTACATGGCTTACATATAACGTATACCTGTGCTGTTTCAGAGTTTGCAAAAATACACGGCACTGTGTCTGGCATGAAGCAAATATCCAATAAATGTCATCTTTCTTTCTTCTCCTCTGCAGTGGAATTGGACAAGGGTAGTTGAAAAAGTTACAATTGGGATTCCGTTCTAATGACTGAAGGAAAAAAATGGGGGTTGCCCAAAAGGTAGTGCAGTGGAAATGCAATGGGAACCCATATGGGAAAGGACCTGGGGTCAATCCTGGGACCGCCTTGAGCATGCCAGGCACACGGGTGCATGCCAGTGATCTGGGATGACTGAGACTGAGGGTGTATCAGAGTGAAGGACCAGTTAAGGTTCTTCGGTCTCTGTCTCTTTCATGGAAAAAAAAACTTAAAAAAATTTTAAGCTAAGAAAAAATAATTGGGGGATATGAATACTTTCAGTAAGTGCTCAGAATGCTAGATATATGGAGACCATGATGAAGAGGGAAGAAGGAAGTTGAATAGAGACCGTGGAAAGCCAAAGAGAAACCCAGAGTAAGGTGTGTGTAGAATAGTCGCTTTCAGGCCACACTGATAATTCAAAGTGATCTTAGCCTCTCTCCTTTAATTAAGCTCTTGGAGGAATGAGAACTCATAATTACTGAGCACCTTCCAAATGCCAGGCATGGTTAGATACTTTTCTTACCTTATCTCTTTTAACTCCCACAAACAACTTATGAAGTAGGCATTATTAACCCCATTTGGCAGAAGAGAAAAGTGAGGTTTGAAAAGACTGATAACTTCTTCAAGCATGCACACCCACAAAGGGGTAGTATTGGAGTTCCAGTGGGGTGTGTCCTTATTTATTTATTTATTTAGTAGTTTTGCTATAAAATGCATGTGCTCGCCAGAGAGAGACAAAGAGAGGGGGAAGTGAAAATCATCCTCTACAAGGGGTAGTCATGTTGAAATCCCTTCTCCTTCATTCTTCTCTGGGGATTTGGGCTCACAAACACATAAACACACGCACACACACACACACACACACACACACACACACCTGGCATAATTTGAGCCATGAAGCTGGCCAACTAGGATCCAGTGCCTTAATTTCCACTCCAGGTCCATGGTGTGTCCATTTTTTTTTTTCTTTGAGAGGTTTTTGCTATAGGGTGCATGCACTCGCCAGACAGACAGAGACAGACAGAGAGACAGAAAGCTAGAAATCAACCCCTGGGGGGAAGGCCATGCCACAATCCCTTCTCCTCCATTCTCCTTTTGGAATCTTGGGCACGCATGCACACACGCCCGGCACGAATTTTAAGCCACCGGGTCCGGGACGTGAACTGTGGTCGATTACATGGGAGTCCAGCGACATAGCCATTACGTTAACTGTTGGTCCCTGGTGTGTCCATTTTTAAAGTCCAAAGTCCTTGCTCATCTATTGTGTTAGGGCACCTTACTAAGTGTGTACTGCTCAGTGAATGGGAGATAATAGAACAGTTCATTTCGCCTGAGTGAGATCTGATCAGAGACACCCCAAAGATACTGCATGGCCTGAAGGGGATGACACTCCAGACCTACTTAGTTATTATCTCCAAATTCATGATATGCCTTGTAGACAAATACATACATAAGCATAAGGGTTGCAAATCTCTCTAGTTCTAATTTTAAAATTTTTAGTTTTCTTTTCTCTTTTCTCCTTAGGATCCCTCATGTCAATTAGCAGGCATGGGTCAGGTTTGGTCAATCACAAAGCTGCTGACACCATTCATTCTCCTTTAAAAAAATTCTTTCTTTCTTTCATGAGAGTACAGACACAGAGAGAGAGACAAGCACCTTTGGCATTGTCTCACACCAGGATCCCCTCACGGCACATGATTATGGGTGTCCCCTCTCAATGTGTACAGGTTGGCTGAGAGCCCAAACCCATCATCTTCCATATGGATCCAGCTTTGCTTTAGCAGTGCCCTACGGCTGTGCCACTGATCCGACCCCCACCCCCCATCTTCCCTTTGACTTCCCTAAAAGGCCTTACCATACGCAATTCTGACTCTGCTCCAGAGAAAGAACGGCATCTGACATTGGCACTGTCCACAGTGGCATTGTCCTAAAGCACTTTATCCAAATGAAGACCTTTCCCACATTTCCATTCACACCGTATTGACTTTTCTGCAGATGGCCACATGTTCTTTTTATACTTAGATACCTGCAGTGATGCCTAAGGTTTTCCAGTTTCTCATCTATGTCTAAAGACTGCAGTGGTTCCTTTAAAAACATTTTTTTTTTTGAAATTTACTGATAAAACTTCCTAAACATAATAATTACAAATTCTATTCTTACAGGAGGACAAATGTGGAAGGGTGAGAAAGCAGTAATTGATCAATTATTTACACAATTGGTAGCTGTGCCAAAGTGGGAATTATTGTGCACAGAGAGTTGAAGTTTGCCTGCATGAATGTAGTGGATTTCTTTTGTTGTCATAGATTATCATAAATTTAGTTGTTTAAAACAACACAAAATTGTTATTTTATAATTCAGAAGCTCAAAACTCTGAAATTAGGTGGACAGAGTTGTCTTCCTCCTAGAGGTTCTAGGGAGATCTGTGTCCTTTCTGGTCTTTTCCAGCTTCTAGAGGTTGCCTGCGTTCCTTTGCTTGTGGTCCTGCATGGCTCTGCTTCTGTTGTTTCATCTCCCTCTCTGACTCTGACCCCATTTCCTGTAGGACCCCTGTGGCTACCTTGGACATTCCCAGATAATATAGGATAATCTTTCATCTCAAGATTATATCTTTTTTTTTTTTTCCCGTTGGAGAGGTTTTTGCTATAAGGCGTGTGTGCTCGCTAGAGAGACAGAAAATGAGAAATCACCCCCGGGGAGGATGGCTAAACAGCAATCCTTCTCCTCCATTCTCCTCTTGGGATCTTGGGCACACACGCACACGTGCCCAGAGTGAGTTTCAGCCACTGGGTCTGGGACTCGTACCGCGGTCGACTACATGGGAGTTCAACAATGTAGCTATTACAGGGATGTAGCCAAATCTTGGGATCTGCTGGTCCCAAGATTTTATCTTAATCACATTTGCAAAGTCCTTTTGTCCCTTAAGGTGAAATATTTATATATTTCAAGTATGAAAATATAGATACATTTTGGGAGACAGTGTTCTCCCTAAAACAATCAAGGAAAAGAAAAAAAAAGTTTTGAGCATTAAATCAGTATAAAGATAATTAAAGAAAGAAGCCAAAAGTGTAGGCTCCATTAACATCCAACAGTGCTATCTCTATAGTGCAGTGGTAGAAATGCATTATTGCTGAAATATGAATTGCAAAATATAAGGAGATTAGATTGTGCTTGCTCAAGTTCAATTAGACAGACTAATTAAAGCTCCCATCATGAGCTTCTTTGATAAACTTAATGACAAAAACTGAACTTGAAATGTCTAAGTTGTTGCTCAGATATCATTATCATAAACTAAAGTAAAATGCACATCCATGTATCACACTCACTTATACACACACGAATACATATATAGATATAATATAAATAATTGATGTACTTATGTGTATACATAAATATATGAATTAAGAATGTTCAAAAAGAAAAGAAACTCCAAAGACTTTCTGAATTGCCTTCATCAAAAAAAATATAATCAATCCTGTATTCTTTTGATACAAGCACTAGTTCGTATTGCATGTGAAAAACAAAGAAGCCGCCGTCTTAGAAGTCTTCCAGCCTGCCCTGACTACCCGCAGGTCTCACATATTCACTGCGCAGGAACACTAGCAGATTGCTCAGTGACTGCACACGGGCCCTGGTGGACAATGCAATGTCCTCAGGAGCACTGAGCATTTAAAAAGGTTTCAGGGGTCCAATATTTCTTATTGAAGTCAATGAACACATAAGCGTGAAAACTTTGAGTCCAGATGCACGGGTTATACCGAATGAGGGGGAAAAAGGGAAAGTAAATGTACCTTTTTTTTTTTTTTTTTTTTTTAAGAATATGGCATATAAATACCTGAAACAAGGATTTCATAACAAAAGGGCAAGCTAACCTGACTAAATGCTGATTACTCCGTATGTAATAGAAAAGGAAATAAAGCGTTTTTACAAAATGTATCAAATCCTAAGAGTGCTGTTAAACTCATTAAAGAAAAAATGAAGTTAGAGAAACTGGTCTTATTTTTTTTCACTCCCAGTAGAGTTCATTTCTACTTCAACAACTAAGCCAAGGTCACATTTAACTCACTTCAATTTCACCCAGTGCACAAGCTAATGTCAATAGTACAGCTGCCATGCAGAGCTAAAGACTGATGGTTAGACAAAGCCATTTACACAAGGCTGGGTCTTTCATCTTCTCTCAGCCAGTGACATAAGAAAGCACTGAGGTTATTCTCAACTAGAGACGAAAACTGGCGTATTAGAAAGAATGTTATTCTCCTTAGCTGTCACACAAAGGATCTGAAGAAATGTAGAAATGTTTTTTTTTTTTCCCCTCCCTCCCCCCTCTGGTCATCTGGGGAGATCACAAAGTGACTCTAATAGCCTTCACTCTGAAATTTTCACATGGTTTAAGTGATTGCCAAGTCTGATATTTTCCATTTACACTTCATTGCCATCAGAAAAAGAAAAAAAAATCAATATACCTACCTACTCAAGTGTGTCACAGGATGAGCTTATAAAAGAAGACATCAGTCTTTTTAGGGCATGAAAAATATACTTATTCAAATATATCTTATTTAAAATGACATAAATTGCAGTGGTTAGTCCAGATTCGATTTCCTCTAAAATATAAGATTTAAAATATTCCTTGACTTGCCAGGAATCGGAATCCTTCAAATTGTTGATATATACAGATGTACTTGTTTTCTGATGTAAGTCATTCTGACTCTATTCTATTTTAGTGCATTAGTGACTACATTTATTAATTCCACAGGAACTAAAGCACCTCATTTTATGAGACCACACAAGATAGTAGTTTTTTTATTTATTATTCTCAGGAAATAATTCTGTTTTCAGCTTTTTCTATGGCATGGCTTCTTGCACATTTAGCTTTATGTCTTAAAAGAAACTGAGGATGTTTCTTTGTATTATTCTAATAATATTGTACATTAAGATTCCATTCTGTCTTAACTTGTTTTAACTATTAAACTTCTTTATGCAGAAAAGGTGTAATGAGTTCGGTGTACCATTTCAAGTGCTTTTGTTAAAATCAGAGGTAATTTTAACTGTCAAAGGAACATCCATGTCAGATTGGTCTTTCAATTAAGTCTCATGTCAAGTTTGAGTGCAATGCCTGTGTTATATACATGTTCTATGTTGTGGATATTTAGAAATCATCCATTTCAGAAACTCCTCATCTGGAATATGGTGCAAAAAGGAGACCATTGGTGGCTGTGCCCTAGATTTCCAGAATTAATTCGCTGCTGAAGTGTCTCCCTCCCAGACACCTCACTGTGTGTGTTCAGCATCATTGTAGCAGGAAACCGAGAAGACCAATGCAATGCTTTCAAGTTTAGACATGCTATTCAAATGTCACTTGTCAAAGAGTTCTGAAACAGTGAAAGAATCTTCACCTTTCTACTATTAAGGTGCCAACTGACAGATCTGCAAGTTTTTGTATTTGTTTATCTCTCTTTTTTTTCTCTGCTTTCCAGCCCCTACCTTCAAGATGAGGATGGTGAACCAAAAAAAAAAAAAAAAAAAAAAAAAAAAAAAAAAAAAAAAAACAAGAAAAAGTAAAATTATGTGATTATGTGTCTGGGGTCACTCTTGGACTCTGTTCCCCAAGTAGCAATGCAACACACTAACAATTTGAGTTACTGGGCCGTCCCCCACAGTTACAAGTATTTCAAGGTCAATTTATCAATTTAACAGCTTCATCTTCTTAATCACTAAACTTCTGTCTCTTTGAGCTTGTGCTGAAAGACTGTGGCTGCTAATTAAAATGGAGCTTTACTAGCAAGTACACAAATTAGATCCTGTCAGTAAGTTTATTCTAACTATTGGTCATTTCTAAATGCCTTTTTAATCCCCTAATTTTTACATTAAAATTCAAAAGCCTAACAATCTTAATCACCCCTACATCAAATTCATCATTAAGAACAGGAAGCCAGATGGTATAATTTTGATTTACCGGACTTCAGCGTGAATTAATGTACTGAGTGCCGATAATGAATACATCAAACCTGATATTGCAGAAACCTATGAATCTGGCATGTTAAATTAATAACACACTCTGCACAATGAAAGCATGTAAGCTCGTATAAAACCGAGGAGTAATGGGCCCTTTTATTTTAAATGGTCTTTATTAGCCTTCCGTTTTGACTCTTAAGAAAAAGATGAGTATTTTGTTTAGTAGTATACTTGCCCATTGCACAACTATTTTTCCCCAAAGGAACACAACATGGAGAAAATTAGGCTGATTAATAACAACACTGGCATTGAGAAAGCTGCTTGAAGAGTTCTCAGAATAGCTGCTAGTTCCTTATTTATTTTGGGAATTGTACAGATTAGAGAGAGTTGGGAAATTTCCACCAAATACTACGTACTGTTAAATATGTTACTTTATTATTATTATTTATGTATACTGGATGAATCGTTCATGATCTATATGACTGGGAACCCATCCCTATATATTAAACATTCTTTAAACAGGCATATGCTGTTTTATTCTTTGCCATTTCATTACCTCTGTAGGTGTACTGTTTTATACCCAGAATGTAAATAGAATCCTTATCTGGTCATGCCAGTCATGTGTGCAAAAGCATGTTCATAATGGGCGATGACATAGTTACCCACCATATAGAAATTATGGACATTTGAAGAAAGTTGAAACTGCAGTTCTGTGATCCCATTTATTAATGTCTCTGCTATTTACTTACATATTTTTGTTAAACATCTTTTCATTTATGTTTATTTGTAGAGAATTTCAGCTTCTATTAATAAATAAAATGCATCTGTAGAGTATGTAAAATATAAAACTTAGCAGGGAGACAGCTTTGAGTTTGTACAAAATATAGTAGTATCATCCAGTCGAGTAAGAAGTATGAATTCTTTTCCCCTGAATATTTTAAATCACAAAATTTATTAAATCAAACTGTGGCTGTTCTGTAGGAATGCTTGGGTGTTTTTCTTTCAGAGGAGCAGCTGGATTACAAATCGGCTGTCCGATAGGAGCCTGAAATGGCCCTGTGTAATATACTTAGTAAATGAAGTCTTTTAAACGCTTGAAGTGGTTTTGCCTCCTATTCCTAATACATATCAATAGACAATATAGAGATCCAGAAACGTGGAGGGGAGCAATCTTGGCTTTTGACTCAACACTATCCATAATGGTATTTGAAGAAGGTGAAAATGCCTATTTTACTTTTAAAGTGGTGATAGGTGACCAAATGCTGCAGGTTAACAACACGAGCTGCTTCGCAGTTGCACGGAGCTTCGTTTTTCACTGCTGTCTAGGTGTGCCAAATATTTCAGCAGCCTGACTCCGAAATGAAGGCAGTGCCACAAATAGGATAATGTTCAAAAAAATGGCACAAACCTTCCACTAAGTGCTATTTTCTAGATAACATTGCTCATTGGTTCAATCTATACTCACACTTGTAAGACACTATAGAGGATAATTTGTATCTCTTAGAGATACAGTGCTAAGATTTATTACAGAAAAGGGAAGGAATGTATTAGCGCTTTATCTTAAGGGTAGGAAAAATAAAAGCACTTTTTGGGCTCCTGGTATTTATTTTAGTGACTTAGCCTTCAAAAATTGTGTGTTTTAATAAAGATTAGGCTTTTAAGAAGTACACCTTTAAACCTTACATCAATTTGAATGGAATAAGTCGGTTATTTCTGGCTGAAAATTTTTCTTACTCTTAAATCTCTTTAACTGAAGCTCATTTGACAAACCTATTATAAAATGAATAAATGCAGCACTGTGTGATTTGTCCACTGTCAACATGTTAACACACTTTATTTGAAGGTAGATTGATGGAGGGTAGCTGAAGGAGTTTACCCTCCTGAGTTAAAGAATAGAAAACCCTTTTTTCTTAGTTTTTTTTTTCTTTTTTTTTCTTAGAAGTTCACAAGAGTAGATATACAATTATCCTCGACTTGCTGATGCAAAGGAACAGAGCATTTAGTTTCTTGTCACTGTCTCTGAAATTCCTAAAGGTACAATTAGCATTTCATTTGACATAATGTTGAAAGGTTCATAGATTGATCTTCCCTAAAATGCAGCAAGAATTTTTTGAAATGCAAATTTTGACATTTATTAACTTTTATTCCAGATCTGTTTATAGACTGTAAAACTGTGCATACATTTAACTCGAAGAAGCTAAAAGGACAATGTTTAGGTGGATACTCTGTGTTATAATAAAAGTCTATTTTATTGTTTCAACAATGAAATTTTTATTATCAGAGATTTATGATATCAGCACAGCAGTTTTTACTGCATGATTCACAGTGTTTTTATAGATGTATATTCAACAAAACAAGGAGAGAAATTGTACTGCAGTACTTTCTCTCAGGAGTGCATTTCCCCATTGAAATAATGTCAGCAGTTTTCCACCTTCAAAGCCCTATGTTTTCAAATCAATTAACAATTCTAATTGTGCAGGAACAGTTGTTCACTTAGCTTGGCAAATGGGACAGGAAACATTATTTCCTTTCTTTGCCTAAAATGAAGACTTTAATCTTCTGAACCATATTTAACATATAAAAAACACACAACTGAAAAGTTAGACAGTTTGAAACTCAGTCAGTGTGCAGGTGCCGACTGCATTTCCGTGTGGCCTACATTCATTTGCCAGCCTTCTTCAAACCTTGCTAGGAGCCTGGAGTAATAACAGTTTTACATCTCTGTGCGGACAAACTCTCTGCCAATTCATTTAGACTTTTCTTTACTCAGATATTTATCTAGCCAGGCAGTGGTAAGAGTTATTACTTTTCTGAGGTGACCAACCAAACGTTGGTTCTGACCTGGGTTGCGACACTCGAGTGCAGATCTGTATCGGCAGTTGGAAACGCTGACATAGCAGCAGAGGGGAGCCAGGTCTGCCGTTTCACTTACAGTCCTAATGTCATTTCCACTTAAAAAATTTTTTATTGGGATTAAAGTGCAGCTTGTAAGATATTGAACAATGTGGTTCATAAAACAAGGAACACATGCAATCTTATAAGATGTTATTAAATATGTGCGGTTTAACCTTTTCTTTTTTTTTAAAAAAAAGTACGTTTGAGTTATAGCTCATAATGTCTATTCATATTTATAAAATACATAAACGCTATGATTAGAGGAGCAGATCTTTAGTATTTCAGCATCAATGGAAAAATGTGCTTTATTATGTTTCCAAGAGCTTCTGAGATTATTCAAATATAGACTTTTAGAAAGATGGCTTGTGTTCTAGAATGATTAAAATGACTCCAACAGTATAAGAATCTATTGGCTTATTTCTTCACAAGTTTTAAATGTACTGCTCTCTTCTGAATGAATCTCAGTACTCCATTGGACTCTTACTGGTTTTCAAAGTATACAGGATCTAGTTTTATCTCGTGAGGATGCTGCAATCTCAAGATCACATTTCTTTAAATATCAGGTCCTTGCACGTGAACATTTAGGTTATTCAGTTTCTCCAAATAAAAAAAATTAACGTATACTCTTGTATTCTCATAAAGACCAAATCTGCAGAAAAACTGTGCATTAAGCAGGCCATCCAGGTGTAGACATTAGTCTCTCAATCTGGTTTTTTTTTTTTTTTTTTTGGAGAGGTTTTTGCTATAGGGCGCGTGCGCTCGCCAGACAGACAGAGAGAGACAGAGAGATAGAAAGCAGGAAATCACCCCCCAGGGGGGATGGCCACGCCGCAATCCCTTCTCCTCCATTCTCCTCTCGGGATTTCGGGCACGCACGCACACGCGCCCGGCGTGAGTTTAAGCCGCCGGGTCCGGGACTCGAACCGCGGTCGACTACATGGAAGTCCAGCGACATAGCCATTACGCTAACTGCTGGTCCCTCAATCTGGTTTTTAACAGAGAAGTGCATAGTCACATTTTGATCAGATGGGTTTCAAATGCTTCTGAATGTAGTTCAAGATCTCAGTAAAAGTCCCTTGGGCCATTGAGTAGTAGCGGGTTCCCAGGCAGTGTAATGGATAATGTAGGACACCTCTATGCATATTTTCTTTTAAACAACAGAGATAAATAACAAGGGAAAAATTATGTGCAGATGTGCCATCTCCTGATTGTGATAGAAATGAAAGGGATGTTTGTGGGTTTGGAAGGAAATGTGTTCTGTGTAGTTACATACTTACATAATGTGGTCATATCTCCACAACCTTCAAACTCTTATTCAAATGCAACTTCATGACAAGATTCCCTTTATCTCTGCCAAACAAAACATGAATGATCTCTCTTCTTTCTGTATTCATAGAGCACTTCTTAAAAATCACCTTGATTGGGCTTATCACTTTTGACTTCAGATGATGATGGCTTGTGTATTATATCCCCAGTCTACGGTGAGCCGTTCGAAGGTATCTGGCTGTGTTTTCCACAACTTGTACTTCTGTCACACCAGGTATTGTGTCCAGAGAGCTGCGCCATCAAGTGCTAAAGGATTGCAGGAGCAGATGATTATACAGGGCTAAGATAGAGCAGGGTTTCTCAGCCTCATTGCTAGAGACATTTGGAGCCAAATAATTTTTTATATATTCCAAGATTTGGGTGACATCTCTACCCACTAGATGCCAGTAGGGGTCTTACTCTAAGTTGCAATGACCAAACAGGTCTTTAGACATTTCCAAGTGTCTTCTTTGGGAGCAAAATCATCCCTCTCCCCTTTTCTCCTGCATTGAGAGCCAGTGTGTGTGTGTGCACGTATGTACACACATATGCGCTCACACACACATATATGTGCACACACTTATATTCATAAACACTTAAATGTACACACACATATCCAAACTGCAGAAGGAAAGATTATTATAGTACTTTTTAAGGATGTCATAAATGAGCAACATAATCAAAATATTTAGTCCAGCCCCAGACTGGTGGCGTGACTGGTAGCAAGCTGAACTGCCGTGTTGGAAGCTACATGGTCATTAGCAATTTTGGATCCTCTGGAAGGCCTGAAAACAGAATCAAGATTCCAACAAACTGAAGGATTGTGGGAAGGAGGATAACAATGTGAGGGGATGTTGTCAGGCATACTTCTCTTTCTCTTCCCGTCCCTCATCCTCACCCTTAGTGCATATGCGTGACCATAAATTTAAAAACTATATACTTAGCCCTATCAAACTACCTCACTGGTTGCACTCACGAATCTTCATAGCTATATCTTTCTTTTCCCCACACCATCTTTTTTTTTTTTTAGAGCAATTTTTGCTATAGGACACATGTGCTTGCCTGAGAGAGAGAGAGACAGAGAGACAGGAATTGAGAAATCATCCCCCCCGGGAGGGGGATGGCCACTTCATTCTCCTTTGTTCTCCTCTTGAGACTTTGGGCACATGCACACATACCTGGAGTGAGTTTGAAGCCACCAGGTCTGGGACTCCAACTGTGGTCGACTATGCCCCACACCATCTTTACATTTCTTAGTAATTTTCTCAGGTTCATGCTAAAACATGTGCTTATTATATTCAGGTGCCAGAGTCTATGGTCACATTCGCCGCCCCACATGTGATTTTTTTTAGGTTTTTGCTATAGGGCGTGTGCGCTCACCAGACAGACAGAGAGAGACAGAGAGACAGAAAGCGAGAAATCACCCCCCCAGGAGAGATGGCCACACTGCAATCCCTTCTCCTCCATTCTCCTCTCGGGATCTTGGGCACGCACGCACATGCTCCCGGCGTGAGTTTAAGCCACCGGGTCCAGGACTCGAACCGCGGTCGACTACGTGGGGGTTCATCGACATAGCCATTATGCTAACTGCTGGTCCCCCCTACATGTGATTTTGAAAGTCATGTCTGAATGATAAAATGAGTTTGGTTTGGCTAGCTGTTGTAGGGTCAATGTTGTTCCAAGATTTGTTTCCATGAGTAATCAAAGTTTAGCTCTGCAGATTCCTTAGAATTTTATTTGTATTATGTACATTTTCTGGATTTAGAGCAGAGAATGTTCATATTTGAGAGTATTCTCAATAAAACTACAGCATTAAAGAAAGAAGAAATGAAATAATATGTATATACATATATATATATACATATATATATGTATATACATATATACAACAAAGAAACTATAGCTGGGAGTAGAAAAAACGAAAAAACCTAAGACAAACAGAAAACCAGGAGGAAGGGAGAACTGAAGAATGTCTCATCAATAAAAATTAGTCATGCTTTGTGTGTCCTCCATGTTTTTTCACAATTGTCCTCCCTAGCTTGATCCAGATGCTTTTTATCATTCTCTTACCCAACCTATCAAACCACACTTTACCTTCCTTACTACTTTGTACTTTTAATCCCATTATTTTTGGTATTATTTTTATCACAATATTTTAAAACATCATTACACTATGCCTCATCACAGAAAGGGATCATATGATTTTAAAATGGCCAAATACATCAAAAGAATTTCAGGAATAATGAAATAAGAATGAATTTAACAACTACCAAATAGTTGAGGCCAGCAGGTGTGTCATGGTTAAGGCACTGGACGCCCATATGGCTGACCATGGTCTGAGTCTCGGACCTGGCAGCTTGACAATCACACTGGACACATGTTCAAAAGTCCAGGGGGAGAATGGAGGAGAAGGGATTGTGGTGTGGCCATCCTCCTAGGGGAGAGATTTCTCATTTTCTCTCTCATCTTCTTTCTCTGACTTTCTCTCTAGTGATCAAATACGCACTGTGGCAGAAACAAAAACAAAACAAAACAAGACAAAAACCACTCAAATAGTCAAAACTATTGATTTGTTCAGTCATTCATCTACTCACTCATTATTCTCCTTTAACCAGGGGGAAAAAATGCAGGGGAAGGGGTTAGAAGTGGCTTAAACTGGGATTAACAGGTGGAATGGTGATTAAGGCTCTGGAATCCCACATGGCTGACTGTGAGTCCTGCTCCTGACCGCTTGAGAAACATGTTGGAGGCATGTGCCCAAAATCCTGAGAGGAAAATAGAGGAGAAGGGATTGTGGTGTGGCCATTCCCCGGTGGAGTGATTTCTACCTTTGCCACCCTCTCCGGTGAGTGCATGTGCCCTGTGGCAGAAAACAAAAACAAAAATGAAATGAAAACAAAAACAGAAACTATAAACTAAAAATAAAAGCCTAGGAAAATAAAGTGGCTTGAACAGATATTTAAAACACAGTTAAGTTTATTTTACTATTGATTTTTTTATTTCTTGTTCTTTTATACATTCAATCACATTATTTAGCTTACAAAGTGAGTATTCCAGCATGTGATAAGGAAAATATAAAAGGAAAGAAGGAAAATAGTAAGATAGACCTAACAGAATAGTAAATACAATGCACCCCAATTAGCTTATATACTTTCTGGACATGAGGGAGAAAAATTGTCTTCAAGCTTCTTCACAAATATGAAAAAACAAACCATTGTTTAATAGAGACAGAATGATATTTTATCCTGAAATCAGAGAATAATTTTTCATAGGAGAGAATGAATTAGTTATAACAATAAAAAAATTAAGCTCATATTGCACCTTATAATAGCCAAAATAAAAAGGAAAACACTTTATATGATACAGTTTTAAATATTCCCCCAAAAGCAGAGTACAAATTTAACTGCAGAGAAAAAAATATTTCCCTGTCATTAAATTATAGGAAAAAATCCATCACCTGAATGCTCACATAGGAGACTTCGGGTTACATGATGTTCAAAGTCTTCCACTAGCTTTTGCAAAAGATACAGAATGGCTCTCCAAATGGATGAATGACTATTCTTCAAAAATGACCTTTTATAAAAGCTGAGGGCATAAAATTAAATCATAATTCAGTGAAGGCATTTTTCCAGAAAATAAGATAATATAGTCCAGGTATATTACTTTCAGATGTCCTCACCTAGGTCAGTGATAGCAGTTAGAGAACTTTGGAGAAATAGAAAGTTAACATCCCTTAGATCAATGATCTTCAAATATTTTCCACCCCAACCAGTGCTGAATAACTCAACAGGCAAAGCATGAGAGAAAAAGAATGAGAATAAAGAAGAAAAAACAGGAAAGGCATTACTCTAACTTCTTATCCCGTTAAACTCTGTCATTATGAACAGTTTTATTTTTATTTAGACTACTAAAATTATTTTAATTTTTAGCTAATGTCAATAAGGCTACAATATTTTCAATATTTTGGGCTTCTGATGGCCTTAACACACCTGAGGAACTGGATTTTCTTCCATCAGGAATAGTAGTGGTGAAGATGTGATTCTCGACCTTGAGAGTTAGAGCTGATGTGAGCTGGGAGGTATCTAGAATGCAAAAGGACAAAGCTGCGAAGAGTGGAGCTCACTCTGAGTTTCAATTTTTAGCTGTCAGGGAAGAATTTTCTAAAGTACTCAAGATAAGGGACCAGCATATGGTGTAAAGGTTATGTCACTGGACTCCCACATAGCTGACTGTGGTTTAAGTCCTGGACCAGGCAGCTTAAAACTCATGCTAGGTGCAAGTGTGTGTGCGTGTGTGCCCAAAATCCTGAGAAGTGAATGAAAGAGAAGAGATTGTGGTGTGACCATCCCACCTGGAGAGTGATCTTTCGCTTTCTGTCTCTCTCTCTCTCTCTCTCTTTATCTTTCCAGCAAGTCCATGTGCCCTATAACAAAACTCTCTAAGGAAAAGAAAAAGTACTAAAGATGATTGTTGGATGAATTACCATGCTTTCACATATGCCCACTTTATAAACACTGCTTTGTCCTCGGAAACTAGCACCTCTTCTGAGCCAATAGTTTTTCACAATTTAAAACTGAATTTGTTGTCTTTGTCTTGACTAATATGCATGGTAATCATGCTAGAAAAAGCAATGTTATATATTGTAAAGATATATGTGATTAAATGTAATATATTTAAAAAAATTAGAAAAAGCCAATAGAAATTGTGGCCAAAAAAACTCCCACAAAAACTGACTTTGCTAATGAGAGCGTGACATGTCCATCTTCTGAGCTTTTGAACCAACTGTTCAAGTATAAAATTAGAAAATGTGTTAAAATTTAGAAATTTCACATGTATCCTTACTGGGGTAATTGTCTAAAAGGAATAATTTTTTTACAAATAATATCTTTAGTTTTTCTGAAATAGATACTTTCAATAAACCAAAGTTTAGACAGATTCTATGATTTCTGTCAATAAACCAAAGTTTAGACAGATTCTATGATTTCTGTCACTGTATTAAGTCTAATACTAACAATACCTTTATACTTGAATTCATACTGGCATATGTAATTTAAGAGTCTCATATTGTTGTTAAGGTCTCACAATTTGCACTCACTCCTTTGAGTCATCATTAATAATGAATTTGAAATGAGTGCTATAAATAGAATTATTGTCCTATCCATATTATGACTAACTAAAATGATCCTATTTATACTAATGTATGCTACTTATTTTTTTTTAAAAAAACAATTTGGTAAAAGTAAACAAATTCATTACCTCATTTGCTCTATGTTCACGGTTTTATATCTTTAGTTTGTCTGTGGTAACACATGTCTTTTTTTATATGTATCAGAGTTGGAAAGAAAAGACCAGCAACAATCTGTATGGAGACAGGAAATGCTGATAAACAACTTGTGATTTCAGATTGTTTTAAGAAAGGGTCTATACCTTCTATATCAGTCTCAGTTTTCCATTTTTACCTCATTTAGCTATGTCCTTATATCCCATTCATTCCATTTCTGGGGTCTCTTTCTTAGAATGGAGTGGAAGCTTCTGGTTTCCACCACCATTTGAACCAGACATCTGCTAGTGCTTCTGAATTGGACTCTGGTTCAGTCCTCTCAGATCAGTGAATCCTTCCATCTCCACTGCAGCCTGGGGTGTCTCTATGACCTCTATGAACCTGGGGTTATAAGCCCCTTCTAGATGGCTCTTCTTGGGGGCTGACTCTGTATTCTCTCCCATCCCTTCTTTTCCCTGATTCCATTCCTCTCCACATCTTCACATTTTTTTTATGCAAAAAATATCTGAAGATAATTAAGCTCTCATATTCTTGGTGGAAGAGGTAGATGAAGAAATTTGAGATGTTTAAAGTGTTCTTCAAAGTCAGGCCAAGTAAACAGGTTTATAGAAATATTTAAGAAAGTGGGTCAATTTGTCAAACTACAGACAAGGATAATTGACTATAACGCTGGCAGGTATAATAGAAATAATTTTATTGACTTATGTACATTTAGTAAACAATATTTTAAAAGTAATATTTTAAAAATATGCTTTTGCTTCTTGGGATGATTCGTTTTCCTTCTTTCTAATACCTGCAATTGAAGGAAATTATGTAAGTGAAGCATGCTTTATTCTTGCTAGGTCAAAACAAAGCGTTACAGTAGCCTCTTAATAAATGCCAAGTACCTTACCTTTTCCCTGAGCCTGGTATTATGCTAATAACAGTCTCTTGAATATTCATAGATTTACAGAATGTTTGATCAAAAGAGGAAGTTCCAATTCCCTCTATTAGAGGTGCAGGTGGCATAAGGTGCTGGACTCCCACATGGTCGACTGTAGTTCAAGTCCCAGGCCTGGTGGCTTGAAAATCATGATGGGTGTATGGGCATGTGTGCCCAAAATTCCAGGGGGAGAATGAAGGCGAAGGGTTTGTGGCATGATTATCCCCCCCTGGGGGATAATTTTTCACTTTCTCCTCTCGCTGTCTCTATGGCAAACTTCTGCTACCTCTCCCCCCATAATGAATGTGTTGTGTCTTAGAAACTGGAAGCAGCTTATTCAAAGTTGCAGAGCAAGTTAACACTGTAGTCAACCAGAAGGCAGGTGTTGGTGGCTGGAGGTTGCACAACGAAGTCTCTGATATAAGAAGATTCCAGGAAACTAGGCTGGGGAGTATGGTAGATGTCAGTCCAAGTAGGTCTTACAGGCCATACTAGGATCTTAGTACTGAGACACACTGGTGCATAAAGAACAATGGTGGTTTGTATTGGCATTTTGAGAAAGATGCATTGTTCTCTGTGTCTCCATTTGGTGATAAGGTTCTCTGCTTCTTATATCCCCTTACGCTCAATTGAGGATACGGTGGTGCTCTCTAGTTAGATTACTTTCTACCCTTGTCTGGATGATGATTTCTCCCCCAGTGCCTCTTCCCTTATTTTTATTTATCTTACAAGCCCGAAAGAACACTTTGCCTCTAGCCATCTCTACTATAAGTTTAAACAGAGCTGTTTTAATTTTTTTTCTATATTGTCTATGTCTGAAGACTTTTCCACCTATCTCCATTCCTTGGTTTGATTATACTTTACTTCAGAATTTTTCTTAGGCTTCACCTAGTCCTTGGATCCTATGCCAGGAAATCAGTTAAGCTTCCGATATCTTTATTAAGTCAGACATTAAAGTGCAAACTTCTGGGACCAGAAGATGACATATTGGTTATGTTGCTGGGCTCCCAGGCAGTCAAGGGCAATTCGAGTCCCGGACCCAGGTAAAAAATTCACACAGAGTGTGTGCGTGCATGCCCAAGATCCTGAGGAAAGAATGGAAGCAAAGGGATTGTGGCATGGCCATTCCCCTTGGGAGTGATTTCTCACGTTCTGTCTTTCTGTCTTTGTCTCTCTAGGGAGCGCACAAGCCCCGTAGCAAAAATCTCTCTCTTAAAAAAGCAATAAAACAAAAACAGAAGAAAATGCTTTGTCTGTGTAGACTTTTCATGTTCAAATTCTACTTAGAGTCTTTTTAAAGGCATTTGCCCCATTGCCAATGTCAAATTCTGACACTTGAATATTTTTTAAAGTTTCTTTTATTGAGAGAGAGAGAAAGGGGGGAGGCACCTTCAGCAGGGTCTCCTCCTGCTGCAATCTCTTGCTCCTCTGCATGCACCCAGAGTGCTCAGGTCAGCCCAGGCTTAGAGCTCCAGGTGTTCCACTAGGCGTCCAGCTTTGCAGAGCAGCACCCCACTGCTTGTACCAGCATTGCTGGGCATGATATTTATATATTTAACAGTAAGACATTTATAGCAATAATTTTTTTCTTTGTCCTATTTTTTCAACTGCCACATCCTGGAGGGCCCAGATTGCATTATTCTAAATCTGTAAAGGCCACCACATAATACCAGGATTAGAGAAGGCAGTTGGCACTTGCTGAACAGTGCCATAAGAGACAAGTGCTGTGAAGTTTTATCAGATCGAGCTGAGTCAAACTGGAATTCAGTCTAGACTTCAGCAAGATGTATCAGCTGGTGACCCTTAAAGGTGTCTCCTTACAAAAGTAAGTATGCAGAGGACTTTCAAATTTTGGCTGATGGTAGAGGGATAGAGGTGGTGAGAAGGGATAGGAAGAGAGTGGGAAGAAATGGACAATAGATGGTATGTGGGCAATGCGTGGCATCTGTCATATGCTAGTGGGAGAAACACGTTCTGTGGCTCAAAAAAAGAAATGGTTTAGAACCCGTAAGTGAAGAAGTTATGCTTATAAAAGACATGTTAATCTGGGCAGGAAACAAAAGCCTACTTCAGAGGCTCATGTGATAAAGTATGGTCACAAAAAGGAAAGCAGTTTATTTGCTTCCTGACTTTATCATAAATCATAGTGCAGCCTGAAAGACAGGAAAGCTAGTAGCTGAGGAGGGTTGGGTCTAGAAGAGGAATCTTTTCATGGAAACAAGGAAGAAGAGGCAATGATGAGATTCCATGACAGGAGCATGATGTATGGCAAAGCAGGCACTCTAGGAAAGAGCCAAGAAATATTAACAGAAGACCATGGTCATATAGGTGGGCTCCAGTAGCTATAAATGTTAATATTATCTCATTATCTCAATTGTCTCAACAAAGAATAGTCAGGTGACATACACATTACAGTATTTAAAAGAATAATTTCAAAAGCTTTTTGAGGATATAGTTATTATCCTCATTTTTCTAAATGCTTAGGTAGATTAAGTGGTTTCTCAAGGTCACACAGTTAATCAATGGTGGTCCTGGGATTCAGATTCAAGCATTGGTAACTGCCGTACAGCTGACTCCTGTGACCATACCACATTGCTTTCTGACTTCATACTTGCTTTCCAATTGGCTGTGTATTCTAGGTGAAGTTGATCAGAATTTGAAAAATCTCTCACAACTCAGATTAGTTATTTACTCATTCACTGAAAGGCATTATAGAATGTCAGGAAGAGTGTGGACTTTGAAGTCTAGCATACCTAAGCTTTGATCTCTGCATTGTCATTGACTGGTTATTAGTCTTTGGGAAAGTTACATTTCCTTTTGACCCTCTATTCCCTATTTAGTAACATCAACATGACCTTTAAATACTGCTGTGAAGCTTAAAGGAGCTAATGACTATCTCTCTCATGTTACAATGCCTGGTACATAAATGATAACTATTTCTATTATTGGTAGTTCCTCCAGTTTTGCCTGAACTTCTTGCATCCAGAGTGAAACCATGTGGAATGTGTCAGTACAGAATGCCAACAGATCTAATGTTGGTGCTGTCAGTTCTCGCTTTATCTTGCATCGTTCCTAACATGTTTTTTTTTTTTTTCCTTTCATATAGAAAATAACATATGGGAGTACATTGTGTTGACTCCTCTTGCTGGGGACCAAACCATATCTTTTTTCTTTTCTTTCTTTTTTTTTTTTTTTTTTTTTTTACTGTAAAAGGAAGGCATGATATTGACTTGCATCTTTTATCTTTGGCAAGTACCTGCATTACATGTTTATCGACATTTGAGTTCTTTCTTGCAGCATCACTCCGTGGCTAGGAAGTGCGTTTCTTTCACTTGAAAGGACATCAAAGAGGCATTCCTGTACAAAATTCACTGCATTTTTTTCCTTAACTATGCATTGTCATGAGACCATATGGCTGTAAATGATTTAGTTTTTCATGAAAAATGGTTTTAAATCAAAAATGAAACCTGCTACAAAGAATTTGCATACTTGATGAAAAATAAAGGCAATAAAATGTTTAATCTGGCTGTGAGAAATGTACTGGGATTTCACAAGCAGCCTTTATATAATAAGGAAATGCATTTTCATTATGACCGTGGCATTATCAGTGTTATGGAAAGTTGGCCTCTTTAGATAGTGATACAGAAAGCTGGAGCATAAATGGTGTTCACTTTAAGATTTAAGCAAATCTGGCACATTTGGAAAACTGGTGAAGTAAACTCTGCCAGGATCCATATAAACGAGGGAGTTAATAGGAAAACACTTAAACTAAGGGAAGAAATGGGCAGTAGAATCAGGTGTTGGTGGAGGCAACAGCTGGATTGTAACTCTGTGCACTTCATTAATGAGTGGGAAGGTACATCTATAACATAAGAATGAGTAAACAAAGAAAAATTCTCCTAAACTCCCTACAGGAAATCAGAAGTGAATAGACTTACAGCATTGAAAATAGTAGGACAGGCAGAATTGAAATAAACCATCTTGGCCCAGATCTGGTGGACAGTCTTGCTGCAGGCATGGAAGTGCCTTGAGAAGGCATCGGTGAGAAAGGAGCAAAAGAGGAAAACAGCACCCCTGTCTGGTAGCAGGTGAACACACAGATTAGGAAGTGGCAATCATAGAAGACACTCCCTGAGAACTCAGACATATCTGGGAAGGGTTTGGGCTGCTTGGGATTCCAAAGGAAATGATGTGGTAGAGAAAGAAACTAAAGCTAGATCTGGCTCTAGCTTTCACCCAAGTGAGTCTCAAGGTTACCCAGGGTGGGGGTGGGGGGTTGGTGTCTTCAAAAAGTTCACGAAAAATGTGTATTATGAAAAAAACTGTGCATGGATTTTAACATTTTTCTGCACTCAAACAGACTCCCACTTTAATTCCATTTATTGCAAGCTTCTTCAAGTGCCTTCATATTGAATTTTTTTATACTTAAATAAACTAATAAATCATGCTATGGAATGCCATCCTAGGGCCAGATGGTGGCATAGCAATAAAACAGAATGCTCTATGAGGCTATCTCACACAGGCAGGTTCCTGGATCTAGTCCAGACACATCCCTGAGTATGCTGGGCACATGGCTGCCCCTTGGTCCAAGCCTGGCTGAAACTGGAGGTAGATCACAGAGTCAAGACCCTGGTACATTCTCTGTCTTGCTTGCTCATGGAATAAATAAATAAAGGAACTTTTAAATTTCCTTTAAATATGCTCTGCTTTCTCATTTTCCTTAATAGGTACAATGCAAGTCAAAGCATATCTAAAGGTCATTGTGGCACCATTTTGAATTAGTATTGAGAGTCAACACTTAGAAAACACAATAGGAAAAAATAGAATACAGAATAAGTGCATAGCAATATCAATTGTCATAATTCTAACAGTTATGGGGAAAAGTTTATTTCTCACATTACTGCATCAAGTGGGTAACACTTGCTCCCTACAGTGAAGTTCATTCTGTCACTCAAGAGGCTCTCTGATAGCTAAAACCAGGTTTGCAGATGTTTCCATCCACACCATGTACGCTGGCCTGGATCCAGGAAAGGCAGTAAGATTTACCCTTGATAGCTAATTTCAAACTTAATCATCAGTCTCCTTTCCCCTTTTTTTAGTCTCCATAATCAATACATTCAGTCTTAATACAAAGTATCTTCATTGTTTCATACCTTATTTGAAGATCTAGATAGAAAGAATTGGTTTAAAATAATAGGATTTAGTCATATTCTATGTGCATAATTATCTCTTCCATCATTTCAATTTCTTTCAGTTTAGTCCTCTGTTTTCTCATGTATAAAATGGTAGTATCTTTGTGTGTGTTGTTATACCAAAATACCCAAGGCTAGATAACTTACAAAGAACAAAAATTTATTTGTCACAGTTCTGGAGGCTGGGAAGTCCAAGGGAAAGATGCCAACAGGTTTGGTGTCTAATAAAAGCCCAGCCTCTGTTTCCAAGATGGCACATTGAATGTTGCATCTTCCAAAGTAGAGGAATACCATTTCTTACATGGTAGAAGAGCAAAAAGAAAGTTCCACTCTCTAAAAGTCTTTTTTAAGGGAAAACCCACTTATGAAGGTGGAGTCTTCTTAAAGACCTAACCTGTCAATACCATTACATTGGCAATTAAAATGGAGCATGAATTTTAGGGAAGACAAACTTTCACACCGTGGTAGAAGGTTATGATAATACAAATTATTTCATTTGGTTGTTGTGAGAATTAAATGAGATAAAGTGCATTGTGTGGAGAAAGTACTCAAGTTTTAGCATTACACTCTATAGTGTTTTACATAGCTGAGCAGGGAAGAGGGTACACTCAGGAGCCAGTTTACCTAGAGACATGTCCTGGTTTTGTCAATCGTATGACCTTGCACACGTTTCTTAACTCTCTATGTCTAAGTCTCCAGTAAAAATGGACATCAGTAAATGGTTATCATTTTATTATAAGGCTTGAATGAGCTCATAATTGGGGAGTGTTGAGAACAGTGCCTGGCACATAGGTTTTTATGAACAGATTACATGAACTAGTGAACATAGGAAGTTTTCATCAGTGTTCTCATCTGCTTTTAATTCCTAGAAATGCAGCCTCATGCCTCTGGTATTGCCTGGACAAGGAATATAGCAGAAGCTTGAAGACAGTCCCAGACTTTTCAGGAAGGCATACTTTTAGCTCAGATCTATCAGCACAAGTCGGCAATCAAATAGATTAATTATTACTTTTACACTTGTTATTGTTGGCCCTGTTTAAAGTAGGAAGAATATGTACAAAGAAGGATGCAGAAATTTACCATGAACCTCCAAAAAAGCTTCATCTTAATTTTAATAGACCTTTACCAAGTTTAGGAAATAAATTTCTATCACAGATCTTTATTCACATATTAGTATGATTTCGTTTCACTTGTCATTTTAAGAGGAGACATTCAATATTAAAATTCAGTTATGGTTACCAGGTTACAAATGCCTCGGACTTATATATGAACAAAAATTACATTTATTTACAGCTGAGATTTGAATTGTCTCAGACAAAAGTGAGATGATAATTGCCCCCTAATGCATTTGGATATAATTACCAACTAAAGAAACCCTTTTAATTTAGTTATTCTACTTTTATTTGGCACCTGGCATCAAGATAATTATTACCTGGGATATTGAGATGTACTGGACCATGTACAGATAATTCTTCAAAGATATACTCTACAAACCATTGAGCAACATAAACAGGATGCTTGTCACATAGACTGACAGGTCATTCCCTGGCATTTTCACGAAATACTGAAAATCAGTCTGAACTGGCAGGTGTAAAGTTCCCAGATCCACAGTTGACAGAATAATTCAGTGCTGATATCTTGCCACTGATAATAGGCAAAAGTGTACAACAGACAATAGCCCCATAAGACAGAACGAAGTTTATTAAAAGCACACAAAATATAACTCTTTTTCTGTAGTTTCTCAATAGCTTAATGCACATGAAATTCCAATGATCATATTGCAGATTATCTTGAAAACTTTACAAAGTCAGACCAGCTTGGTGGTACGGTGGTAACCTGCTGTTCCAGAGAAGCTGGATCATACGGAAGAGTGTGGGTTTGGTTCCAGAACTGACCTGTGCACACCGGTAGTGCCTGCTCATGATTCTGGTTATCTGGGAAGACTAGGGGTGGGTGTGTAGGGATCACGGTATTAGATTGCGTTGAGGGTACTTAACTGTCTCTCTCTGTCTCTCTCTCCAAAAAAACAAATAAACAACAATGACAATAAAGAAAACATCACAAAAAAAAACTCAGTGAAACTTCCCCTGAGGGATGATATCATTTCAACATATGCCTCCTCTAGGCTTCTCTCACTCCCTAGTTGGCAAATATTCGTAAAGGTAAAACCCTGCCTTTAGGTTGTTATGTAAATGCCAGCTCCTTTGTCATACCCCCTACCCCTCACCCCCCAGTTGTTCCTCTCCACCACCCATGGTGCCCACAGGGAGAGAAAGCATAACAGCCACCTCTGCCTTTTCTTGCTTATGATGATCCTAATAACTCCAGGTCAATAACGAACATCACCTTTCCCTCTCTTTCTCAGCAAGAAGAGAGATGGGTCCAATAATCATTTAGAAAATCCTTTCAGTGAAACGAACTTTTTGTAGCTGAGTTTTAAAAAGGTCCGTCAGAACTCCTCTAGATCCGTAGTAACCATCTGGCAGTGTTATGATCAAGTGATCCAACAGTCTTTCAGTCTATTTATGTTCAATTCAGCCTTCAAAGGTATGTCCTAACAAAGTATTTCTCAAGCTGTAATGTATATGCACATAGCCTGGGTTCTGTTGAAATACAGACTGAAATTCCCTAGGTCTGAGATAGGGGCTGCAAATCTGCATGCCCATTAAGTTATCAGATGCTTCTGGTCCGACTTTTTTTTTTTTTTTTCTTTGCATCATAACCTTATCCTCAATGTGGTAAAAATTTTTTTTCCTTTCTTTTAGAAAAGGGGAATGAATGGAGTGTCAGCTTTTGGCAGATAGAATGAACCATGAATGGTTATGTTTATCCCTTTTAGAGTGTAAGGGCCAAATAAGAACCTGCAGGATCCAAAGAGAATTTTCCTGTCTAATCTAGAGCCCATGTCAAAAACACCAGCACCAGGATTTTACTGTTTTGTGATAGAGAAGAAAACTATTGCTCCAAGTTGATAGATACCATGTGACAACTCTCTTCCCTACCTAGAAGCCACAAAGACTGAAACACTAATATTTATATATAAGTTTTCAGGAATAAATGAAAGCATGAAATTAGGAATAGTTAGCATTGTTTTAACTATAAGTCAAGTTACTTGTGAAATCATTTACAGAAAACGAGTCTTTCAAATTAGGGCATTCCACTGAAAGAAAGAAACATATCATTACTAAATGTAGAAAGTAGTAGGCGGACTCCCCAGGCTGCCTAATGGTATTCGATATGTACTATCTGACTTCATTGTTCCTTTGTGACTGACTGCAAGTTGACTGGTTCATCAGGAACTCACATAATAAAGTCAAGAGTTCCCCACGTCTACCAGGAGTACAATGAGTACCCCAGAGTTGCACTGCGATCACTCCTTGACGTGACATTCTTTTGACAATTACTTACTCAAACTCTGTTTGTAGTTGTTAATGTATTCAGTTCAATCCAGCAAACATTTGTTGAGCATCATTATCAGGCTCTGGGGACTTAAAGATAAATAAATTTTGATTTTTTAAAAATATTCATCAAGTTGATAATCACGTAGATTATTGTATAAATGCTATTATGTTGTACTGTGTGCTTTTGTTTATGTTTTTCTTTTCATTTTCTACTCCGTGAAAATAAAGGTCCTTCTTAATTATTTTTGTGCTCAAACTTGGTATTCCTAGGCAGGAAGTCATAGGATGACTCTAGGAAAGAAGGACAAATTTGCTCACAATTCATAAGAAAGCATAGCCTCCCTAGCCCATGGTAGCAAGAAGGAAGGAAGAGCCTTCTCTAAAGCCACTAAGGAGTACTATTAATTTAATTTTTTTGGTCTTAGTTAAAATATATAGGATGGATAGTTAATTGGAGATTTTTGGTGTTGTTGTCATTATTGTATTTGTAGCAGTTTGGCCCACAGAACATGCCGTCACTACTAGCTGATAACAACAACAATATTTATTGTACACCAGGTATTATTCTAAGAACCTAACAAATATTAACTCATTTAATACAAATATCAAGCCTCTGAGGCAAGTCCTTATTTTAGAACTGAGCAAACTAAGAAACATAGAGATTCAATATTTTGCCCAAAGCCACACAATTTTCTGTAGGAGAATATAGTAATGACTTAAGACTTAATTCTCTGGCATTAAACTTATTAAAGCAAGAAAATTGACAAGAAATTTAAAGCTACATCCATTCCAATGTAGGCAGACATTTCCTACATACCACCCCTCCAGGTATGTCTTATGGGAATACGTATTTGAACCATTGACTCAGTTCCACCTTCTTTTTTATTCATTTTTCTGTAACTTAATTTATTTCTGCAATGAAAGAGAGAGACAGACACTTCAACAGGGTCTCCGGCCTACTATCTACTCCCAGTGTCAGCTGACCTGGGTCATAGACACACTCACACACCTGGCATGCTCAGGGAGTTTCCATGACATGAACCCAGTACCTTTTTAATGTGGGTTCAGTTGCATTACCACTGTTCCACAACCTAGCCCTTCAGTCCTATATTCATTAGAAACTACACTTTATGAAGACATAGGCCCCCCAAAAAACCAGCTATTTCCCTGTATAACTCTTATCACAGTGCAATCATTCCATTTGCATGAATATGAATGAATATATATCAACATGCTAGATGGCAAACTTCATGAGGACAAAGCCATGTGTCAGCAATGCTAACACAATGCTTGGTTCATGGGAGAGGTTCCATGATTTCTGTGTTAAGATTGAATGAATCCCATTTTCCAAATGAGTAAATTGAGGCTCAAAGAAGTAAGAAATGATTTATACAACTCGGGGACCAGCAGTTAGCATAATGGCTATGTCGCTGGACTCCCACGTAGTCGACCGCATTTCGCGTCCTGGATCCAGTGGCTTAAACTCACGCCAGGCTCATGTGCGTGTGTGCCCAAGATCCCGAGAGGAGAATGGAGAAGGGATTGCCGTGTGGCCATCCACCCTGGGGGGTGATTTCTCGCTTTCTGTCTCTCTGTCTCTCTGTCTGTCTGGTGAGCACATGCGCCCTATAGCAAAAAACCTCTCCAAAAAAAAAAAAAAAAAAAAAAGAAATGATTTATACAACTCAAATGAGATAGACTGAGGAAGCCTTTGAATCTTTTTTTTTTTTTCCAATTTAGAAGCCCACTGTCCATGCCATACCACATTTCATATCACCCACTCATTAATAAGAGCATGCTTTCCTGAATGGAGTCCTTGTAGTTTTTGCAGAATGCAAGTGATATATATGAACATGAACTGGAGGATTTTTTTGGCTCTTGGAACATTGTGGTGACATTTATATTTTATATATAAATATATACATATATATATATATATATACATATATATATACACACATATATATGTGTGTGTATGTATATATATACACACATATACACACACACACACTATATCCCACATTTTAGTAGAGATTTGAAAATGCTTCTAGTCAAGTACCTCAGGCTGCAGATTTATTTAAATGTAGTTGAGGTCTCTTATTCTTTTTAATATTTTTAAAGTTTCTAACAGTGTCTTTTACTCAGTAGCAATGTAATACATATTTGAAAAACTAAATTGAAAAGAATACCCAGGAAGCAAAGAGTTTTGTGCATTTAGGATATTGTTGATGGAATAAAAGGATAAAGCTGACACTTGGGGTTACTCAGTCTAGTTTTTCATTTTATGGGAACCATTTTTATATCTGAAAATGATATACCTAATAAGGACATAGCAAAAAACAGTTCCAGGCTTTCTATTAATGGCTTAGGAATCATTTAAATAGAAATCGGCACAGTATCGCATTGTTAAGCTTTATTCAAGAATTATAGGAAATATGTTATTAAGTTCACTTAAAGTCTAAGTTGAAGAATTCTCCTCTGGAAGACATTTAGAGATTAGACCTGAATAGTTTTTCTATGTCACCACAAAGACAATGCAAATGCTGATTAAAGCAATTAAAACTTTCCTTTGTTTGCAGAAAGAGATGTACCCAGATACGGCTTTTTGTTTGTAGACATCTTAATAAGCACTAGCAGACTGAAATGAAATCTGTCATCAGTTATATTTTTCTCTTAGACAAACTGTCTACTTCACATACATATTAAGCAAGATTTGTTACCAAAGCTTCCTTATATTTCTATTTGTTGTTGTAAAATGGTAAATGTAGAAATAACACTAGATCTATCAATTTGATAATATAATGCAATACATCTGGCAGCTGAATAGGGAAAAAAATATAATGACATATTTGGCATAGTAAATGGTTTTTATTATGGGCTTTTTTCCTCTCCTTTTTTTTTTAAGCACAATTGTGCCATTTGTTGTAGACTAATGTCAAGGAATATAAAGTATTATTGGGGATGGGAAATTTAGCTTTTGTAGAACATAAATTGACTGCCATGTAAATATAAACATAACTTTTATTGCTTGTTAAATATTTATTTACTAAAATGATTTGAACAGGAAAGCTTGCTGAAGGGAACTATGTCTGTTTTTAGCTACAGGTTGCCAAATTCTTTCATGGACTTGGCTTGTCGTCTGTTTTTATGTTTACAATTTTACATTAAACTTTATTGTAGAATATTGTAGAATGTAAGGACTAGTTTTCTAGCTATGTTGGATAATTAATTCTAAAAATGGTTAGTATCACTGAAATTTTATTTGCTTTAATAGCAATATGAAGTCACTATTTTAATGAAATAGACTAGTTAGTACCACAAAGGGGCATCCTCAATTTATTTATTCACTCTTATATTCACTGAATTTTTCCTGATCACTATGTATCAGGCATCTGGCTCACTTCTAGAAAATAAGTATGAATGAACCATGAGAATGCAGCGTTACTGGGGAGACAGGCACTCACAACGTGTTGGGTATTACAATAGAGAAACTTGCAGTGTAGGCACTCAAAACTTACGTCAAAGCAAATCTGGGTAAAACACTGGGAAAAATGTCTCTAGTTGCATAAAAATTTCTTGGTGATTAATAACAGATAATGAGTATAAAATAGTACATTGTAATATTCCGGCTCCTATGACTTTGAGAATGCTACACTTCATTCTTGGAAAGTGTGACAGGCCAAACCGCATGGCGACTGGTTTGAGATTTGGACACCAAATAGGAGAAGAGTCTTCTTTCAAATAGACTCTGAAGCACCCACTTCCATTTTCCTGGGGGCCAGGAGTGTGCTGATGGCACAGAAATAACACAGTCACTGAAAGAAACCTGGCAAATACTGAGTGCAGCAAGGCTGAGAAAGCAGCTCATTGCACAATCATTTGCAGAGTGAAGAAGCAAAGGTGAAAGAACTATATGTGGCCATATTAGACTGAAATGCAAGAAATAAACATCCTAGCACAAACTACCCCAAGAAGGGTGAGAATCAAGTGGGGCTCAAGAACACAATCCAGTTTGTGACTGAACCCTATTCAGCTGCCAGATGAAATGCATTATATTATCAAATTGATAAATCTAGTGTTATTTCTACATTTACCATTTTACAACAACAAATAGAAATATAAAGAAGCTTTGGTAACAAATCTTGCCTAATATGTATGTGAAGTAGACATGCATATTAAGTAGACATTCCATAGCTATATCATAAGAGGTGATCATGTCCCTTCATGAGACAAAATGAAAGGTGATTATGAGACCTCGATGCATATCTCTTTTAGTTTGCTGAATGTAATAAAGTAGGACCATAGTTGAACAATCTCAGAACATGATGCCCTGATTATAAATAATGCCTTCGGTATGTTGCCTTAGACATCACAAGGAGCAGAAATCATGAAAGCACAGATGTGAGTTCATTCATCTCCATATTGCATTAAAATCCATACTCATGTGCTAATTGTGATAAAAATCAGAAAAAATGGCAATAGTATAGAATTTTGTAAAGAGCATATTTCTCTTTTTAATTTTTTTTTTTTTTTGGAGAGGTTTTTGCTATAGGGCGTGTGCACTTACCAGAAAGACAGAAAGAGACAGAGAGACAGAAAGTGAGAAGTCACCCCCCCCCCCCCCAAGGGGGATGGCCATGCCGCAATCCCTTCTCCTCCATTCTCTTCTCAGGATCTTGGGCATGCATGCACATGCACCCAGCATGAGTTTAAGCCACTAGGTCCAGGACTCAAACTGCGGTTGACAACATGGGAGTCCAACGACATAGACATTATGCCAATTGCTGGTCCCGCATATTTCTATTTTAATGTGTCATACATTTCATGTTTTATAACAAAAAGAGGAGAGAAACAAAACTTACATGATTTAGATAGTTAGCAAAAATACATTTTAGAATTCTCAACCTCCTGCACAAATTTTGTGATTTATTTAGATGAACATAAATACAATATGGTTATATAGGTTATCTTCTTAGGCCAGTCCAAGTTTGTATTCTTCCAATGGAGCAATGATAAACAGAAGAATGAAATGAACTAGAGGTCTGTGTCATCCTGTCCCATGATTGCTGAATCCTGGACAATGTACTTAATATAACTCAACCTCAGGGTTATTGTCTATAAATTTAAGCAAACAGAACTAATACCTACCTCATAGATTATAGTCAAGAGTCAATAGAATAACACTATCGGCTTTAAATTTTTTTATTTATCATTTTTAATTACCAGAGGACATGTGAACTTGCCAAAAAGAGACAAAAAGATAGAGATAGAGAGAGGGAGATGGCACCCCATAAATGAGCGTGGCCACACCACAACCTTTTCTCATCAATCTTTTTACACTTGGAATTTGGGGTACATACACACATTCCCAGTGTGTTTCTCAAGCTGCTGGAGCTGAGATTAGAACTTCAGTCAGCCACATGGGATCTGGCTTCCTTTAACCACCAGACCAGAGGGCTGGCTCTTGTTATTAGTTTTTTAGTGCTCATTTTTGAAGATACTGGTTAAATAATCAGAAATAAGTGAAAAAACTGAGAGTGTCTTGTAATTATGAGTTGCTACTAATTAAATGCTAATTATACAGGAAAAATCAGTTAACTTCTATGAACGTCAGTGTTAGACTTATTATTGTAAAACTGAGAATAGTAAAGTTGTCATAAATTTGATAAAATTACACAGGCAAACACTTAGGAAAGTTCTAGAACTTGTAGAGTCCCTTAAATGTTACTGATTTTTAAGCTGCATTAAAAATATGTAAAAATTATAACATAAACATGTCTCATTTCTAAATGCAAATCCCACTTTTAACATTCAGGTCATTGTGATTATCAAATATCTTTTGGCTTTCTATTGAAATGTAAAAGAAAAAGATAATTAAAAGAAACAAATTCAATATCTGTTCAAGAAAAATTCATATATAGTTATGGTCTACATAATTAAAATACTGAATATCAAAAATTCTAATGTGTATGTGATAAATGTCCAAATTGAAAAATAAGGGGTTACAAAATTGTATGTAGCAGTTGATCTCAGTTGTTTCATGCATGTGTATGGGTTGATTAAAAGTGTATGTATGTGTGTGTGTTTCTGTGTTGATATAACACAAAAGGATATGTATCCAAATGTTAATAATAGCTATTTCTAAGGGCTGACATTTTTATTCTCTTTTTTTTAAAGAGAGCTTTTTTTCTATAGAGAGCATGTGTTTGCTGGAGAGACAGAGAGACAGAAATCACCCCCTAGGAAGGATGGCCATGCTGCAGTCCCTTCTTTTCCCTTCTCCTCTTGGGATTTTGGGCAAATATGCATATGCACCCGGCATGAGCTTTAAGCTGCTGTGCCTGGGATGTGAACTGTGATCAACTATGTGGGAGTTCAGTAACATAGTCATTACACCAACTGCTGGGTCCAGGGCTGACTTTTCTAACTGTATTGTTTGAAAATTTAACAATGAATTTGTCTTATTTCTATCATTTTTAAGCCTATTTGTAGTGTGTGTGTGTGTGTGTGTGTGTGTGTGTGTGCACTAGAGGACATGTGGTCTCACTAAAGAGGTAGAGGAAGAGGAGAAAGCACTGTGGGGAATAGTCACACCTCCATCTCTCCTTCCTTTTGGGATTTTGGGCTTGTCTGCTGTATTTTTCCAGCCACTGGTTCCTGGACTGGAACTACACTGTCAGCCATGGGGGATCTGGCTGCCTTAACCACCAGGTAACAGAGCCAGTTTCTTTATCAGTTCTTAAAAGTATTTCTGTTGTTAAATTTCTAAATGGCCTACTGAAAATAAATTGTTAATACAAACTTTATCCTCAGTAGTTATATAAACAGATAATAAAAATAATATTATTAAAGAAAAAAGTCAGCTCTATCTCAGAGATGATGGTTAAAAATTTTGCCCTAGGACAGATAATAGAAACAAACATACTCTAACCTGAGTCTTCTTTTAATTTTAATATAAAATTATAGAATAAATTTTTCTGGTTTACTTAATCTTATATTTTTGAGACATGTGGTTTGAGGAGATTTAATTGTCAAGACCACTAAAAGCTACAGAATTCGGGAACCAGCAGTTAGTGTAATGGCTATGTCGCTGGACTCCCACGTAGTCGACCGCGGTTCGCGTCTCGGACCCGGTGGCTTACAACTCACGCCGGGCGCGTGTGCGTGCGTGCCCAAGATCCCGAGAGGAGAATGGAGGAGAAGGGATTGCGGCGTGACCATCCCCCCTGGGGGGTGATTTCTCGCTTTCTGTCTCTACATCTCTCTCTGTCTGTCTGGCGAGCGCACGCGCCCTATAGCGAAAAAAACCTCTCCAAAAAAAAAAAAAAAAAAAAAGCTACAGAATTCTAGAAAGATTTTATAATACTTAAAGATCAGTGCTAAGCCTGGCTAGACAAATAATAAAGATATTCAGAATTTAAGTGCATTATTTTTCCCCTGATTTGACCAGACCTAATTTGATAAAGAGGTCAGTACTTGGCACATTTGAGCAAATATCAAAATGGTATTGGATATTTATAGAACTAATTTAGATGTTAAACAAATGGAAATTATAATTTAGAGAAAGAAAAGGCAGGATATTTATAGCTCATTGAGTACAATAGGAATTTTTTACTTTTTACTGGAAAGTGATTTTTAAAAATTGTCACTTTCAAAAAGTAAGCCACTTGAAAGATCTAATAAAATATTTATTTTTAACTGAATTATGGAGATTGTGAGTTAATCTTATGAATAGTGCAGGTATACTATTCTGAGTTTTCTTCATTGGAAAAAGAATTTGATAGGAAAGTCATTGAAGTGATGTTGAGAAAGGTAACACTCAGGTTCAGGTGGTCTGGTTCAACTGTTGAGTCCAGAGATCTTTATTCATCCTTCTAAAGGAAGTTCTTAGACTCGTCAGAGCTTTCATGCAGTAGTCTGGAAAGAAAGCTACAACTCTAAGCAGGAGTAACCAAGATTAACTTATTCTCTAGGGTCAGGATAGAACCCACATTGTACAATAGGAACATTGACCTTCAACAATTTCAGCTCTCTGTGCTTTCATTTCAACATGGAGCCCAAATGCTAGTCAACTGATTCATTTAGTGTCTAGAAGTATCCCTGTAGTAGATGTTTCAAATATATCATGACATTGTACAATGTTTTATTTACAGATAACTTAAAATATTTCAAAATTGATTTTAGTCTTTAGGCAATATTTATGCTATAAGATGATTTGGATCCTAACCTCTGTAAGATATGACTCTATTGATAAAGTAATCTCTTCAACTCTCTGAGTTTCCAGTCAGCAAATTCTATTACACCCAGAAAATAATTTACTCAATGATAATTCTACTTGTATTATACATACATTTTGAATTTATTCTATTGATGATAAGTAGAAAGACATGGAAATGAGTATTAGAAAGAATAAAGAAAAAAGTCAGCTCCATATCAAAGATGATGGCTAAAGATTTTGCCCTAGGACAGATAATAGAAACAAACATACTCTAACCTGAGTCTTTTTTTTTTTTTTTTTTAAAGAGAGATATTTTTGCTATAAAGTGCACACGCTTACTGGAGAGACAGAAGGATGGAAAATCAGAAAGTGAGAAATCACTCCCCTAGAAGGAATGGCCACACCTCAATCCCTTCTCCTGCATTCTCATAGGGCACTGGGTATGCATGTGCATGGTATGAGTTTTAAGCCACCAGGGACTTGAATGCTGGGAGTCCAGCGATGAAACGATTATAACAGTGGCTGACCCCTAACCTGAGTCTTTCAACACACTCCATTTATTAGAGAGAAGGAAGTTGTACTGTTGGCAGAAGAGTTTTGCATTGTTGGGAATTTCTTTGGAGAAAGAATTTGAAAAATACTTTTAAGCATGTCAGGAAGGTTAAACAGAGGTTACTCAAAGCTTTATTAAGTATGAAGTATCGAAGTTACTTGGAATTTCTGAAATTTTAGAACCAGCAGTCAATGTTTCTGAATCTTAAAACTACAAAGGCATTAATGTTTAGCTAGAGGAGAAGACTAGACAAAAAATAAAATCTATGAGAATTCAACTTCATGAACTAAAGCAAAATTATTTATGAGCATTTTATTTAAGCTTCTGGCAAACATAGGTAAAGCATAGACTATTTCTCAGGAGCAAAAGATAATATATACAGTAGATTCTATTGTTACTTTAGTTGTATAAATATTTCCGTGTTTGTACAAATATTTATAAAGCCTTTCATAGAGTCACTCTTAACCATGGTGTGACAACATTTTTAGATCCCATAAGTATTTTAACCACAACTTATCCTGTCCCAAGGGCTTTCAGAAACAAACCTGGGTGTTGGGCAGTGGCTCTTGCACCTGACATTGGAACTTTTGTATATGAGTATAGAAGAGAGTTTTGATTCAGGAGTCATAAGGACTAAAGGGCCACTTATGCTGACTCACTTTCGCTGTAATGGAAGTGTTAAGTTAAGGTCATTTGAGCTTTCAGGGTATCTTTTTAGGTCTACCAAAGCTACTCAAGCCTCTTTGTGTTTCTTCTCAAACTTCCTAAGCTTTAGAGCCTGACCACCTACACGTCCTGTTCTGAAACTGAGCTTACTCTTGCTTCCAGACTATTTCCTTTTTTTGAACTTCATTGAAGTCTCCTTTCCAGATTGGTGGCATCCCCCTGGTTGTCTCCAGTGCCATGAGTATGAAGCAAAATCGAGCCAATAGTCCTTCTAGCACCAACATTCATTTCTGGTTGCTCTGCTTCACTGCTGCTCATTCAGATTGGTAAGGCTGTCCATGAACCCTTCCCTCCTCTCACCTCTCCATCCCTTCTAACTCCCAACTATATTCTAGAAAAGTATCCAGAGCAGCTACAGTCCTAGCATAACACCTTTATTATTATTATTTTTAGTCACTATGCAGAGTCTCTTGCTGGTGGAACTGGTTTCTGAGAATGGCAAATTTAACTTTTCTATAGCACGAGTTGTCTGTGAATAGTAATCATAATAACCTTTTTTTTTTTTTTTTTGGAGAGGTTTTTGCTATAGGGCGCGTGCGCTCACCAGACAGACAGAGAGAGACAGAGAGATAGAAAGTGAGAAATCACCCCCCGGGGGAGGGGTGGCCACGCCACAATCCCTTCTCCTCCATTCTCCTGTCGGGATCTTGGGCACGCACATGTGCCCGGCGTGAGTTTAAGCCACCAGGTCCGGGACTCGAACCACGGTCGACTACGTGGGAGTCCAGCGACATAGCCATTACGCTAACTGCTGGTCCCCATCATAATAACCTTTTTAAAAAGTTTTATACTACTATACTTTTTCCCACACATGACAATTATAAACAGAAATATTACATAATTATAAAATTTCTCAGATTCAACATTCACTTTCTTTCTTTTGTATGAAGTCTGAGAGGGCATAGGATTTAAAAGGAAGAAAAAGGAAAACCAACATATACATTGATGTTACTATTTAGGTATCCATTTCCATTAATTTTTCTCATCTTTCTCCACAGAAGTTCTTTTTCTTTTTAATTGTAAATGTGAATCGAATAAATTGTTCATTAAACTTGACGTCAGATAATTTTGTAATAAACCTCTTATGTAACACTGAGGTTATGATTCAAGCACCAATTTGGCTAAGAAATTATGACAGAATAATTCTATTTTATATAGTAGTTGGTGTTACCAATTAATCGAGATCATCTGAAGCATCAAGATTTGAGGAAAAGATTTAAAAATTACATTAAAGTGAATCTTTAGTTAGAATCATTAGTAATAACATATTTCCCCCTGGACCAATCCTCCTGGTTGGACTCAGTGCAAGGACTGCCCTTAATTGGCTAAAGCCTGTTCCAGAACTTGAATAATAATTATTATTCTCTCTCTTGAGAAAGTACATAGCAAACAGTAAGCTATCTTGACTCTCCCAGAGATACTGAGGAGATAATAGTAGTTACGTCGCTTGTTCCTACACATGGGAGATGCACTGGACTAGCAGGGAGCTCTGAGCAAGCCAGTGTCCTGCATGGGCTCTCTCCTGCGGCTTCTTGGCTGCCACATGTCTCAGGGCTGTTGGCACCCAATTGGGCCCTCACCACCCAATGGGGCCCTCGCCAGCACCTCTCAGCACTGGCTGCTCTCTCTTTTTCAGGCCAGGCACTCAGTATCTGGATCATTTCTAACAATTTTCCTTTCTTCTGTGTCTGGTCACACCCATCAGCAACTGAACATCATACCTCATCCAAGCTACTGGAAAGTGGTTCAGTCTGTGCACTAAACTCTCTTATTTTTTTTTAAAGAATTATTCATTTAATTAAATTAATTAATATATTATAACATTTGCTACAGGGCACATGTGCTCATCAGAGAGACAGAGAGAGAGAGAGAGAGAGAGAGAGAGAGAGAGAGAGAGAGAAAGTGAGAAAGCAAGCCACCAGCCAGGTCTGGCACTTGAACCTTGGTTGGCCACGTGGGAGTCCAGTGCCTAAATCACCATGCCACCTGCCAGCCCTGCACTAAACCCTCTTGATGCTACAATTACTCTGCTCTTTCAACTGATAACTCTTTTGAGACACTTAATCGGGTCTTCTGGAGGTGGGTTAGGGAGGCAATCTCTGTAATACTGCATACATCACATCTCTAACTGGTCCCTTATGCCTGACCTGAGCCATAACGCAGGTGTCCTGAGTACTTTCAATTCAGCCTCTGCTGTCAGCTGTTAGGTCTGCCTTCTGGGGAGTTGTAACCTCCTCACATCACTCCAATCTGGCAGTTCTGAGTCACAGGTATGTAGAGTTCTTGGCAAACACTCCAAATACCTTGTCCCGTTCTCCTTTAGAGCCCGGATGTACCCAGGCAAATCAAGTCTTTAGCTGAGGGCCTTTTGGCTTTCCTAAGGTAAATGTGCCAACCTCAGTCTAACAAAGACTCTGCCTTTCTTAATCTAGGCAACAGGAAACATATGGTGATGGTAAGACACTAGTTCTGAAGAAAATAAAAGTTGCTTTTAGTTGCTATATTTATGTAAAGAGAGATAAAACACCTGTGCTTTAGAGGGCTGAGCCAAGCTCTTCCAGTATAAGCAGTTGTAGACATGTTACAGCAAGAAGGAGCAGAGCTTTACAGTTCGACCTGCCCACTATCAGCTCCTTCTCTCCTGGTCCCTACCAGTAAGTTCCCCTTCAGTATAGACATTGGCATTTGCGGATTTCCCAACGTATATTCATGTCTTACTTGTTTGTGGAGGGACTGCAACATGCATAGTCTAATACTGTACCTTAAAGCTTACAGAGATGAAGAATAAAGATTACTTTCGTATTTATGAATTTCTCCCTCTGCAGAGAAGGCCTCACTGTGAATAATAAGAAGAATCATGTCTGCTCTTTGGCACCTTGACCAAAAGAAAAGTTTTCCTGGTTTGGAATAGTTTTCTTATATTTCAGGTAAAGCATTTAACATGTTTGCAGTTTGGCCCTGTAATATTTTGAGCTTCAATAAAGAGCACCACTGCCTGGAAAAAGTAAATTCAATGCTGTTTTCTCTTTTGAAAAGTGGGCATGTGATACCCGAGTGTCAAAAGGTCACATTATTCCAAGAGGGATCAATGAAATAATATGCATGACAACACCCAACGTAATGCTGAGTTCACAGGAAGTAAAATTATAACCAAATCTGAGCCTTGCCTTTTTAGTCTGTCAGCTTCTAAAAGGCAGTTCACATATTTCCTTATCTCACCTGAATACTAGGCAAAGAGCACGTGCTAAAATGTGTGTGAACATCAAAGACTGACACCACATCTGCACATACATTACATTTAAGGGTAAAAGAATGAGGGGCTATTTCACCACATTTCCTCTAGATAACCCAAAATATTTTTTTTTTCCTGGTGTGCGTAAGAATTCCCACTATTATTATCCTGCTCTTTGTTTTTCATTTTCTTTTCTCTTCCCCAGGGCAAGTGACTCAGCTAAAACACTCACACAGTAGAGAATACACTGACTCCGAACTCTTCGTGACATTTCTACCTCATATGGCTAGATACTTCTCTGGGAATCCCTAAATCTCAAGGAAACATCTTGATACAGGAATAAATGTGGAGGATGTGTGTGTACCAACCATTATCCAAGTCAATACTTTTATAGTGAGTAGGAGTCTGGATGCTGCGCTGAGTCACAAAACCCCAAGGAATGGAAGAAAAAAATGAAAAACAAGTGGCAAGATTGTAATAGTAGTTCTTACAAACCCAAATTTTTAAGTATTTTCTGTCTATTTAGAATAACAGGAAACCTATTTAGTCACGCTCTTTCATTGTAATGATCAGTATAAGATGTGGCAAAAGCGATTAAATTTGCCTATAATTGTGTGTATCTGAACAATGCATGTATGTATGGACAATGGATCAGTTCATGTGGGATCACTAGAATACAGCTTTAACCTTTTTGAAAAATGAGAGCTTAAGAGTTCAGAAATATATGGACATATCTTCCCGTTAGAGTTTTAGAATGCATGGAAACAGGCTTATAATTGCATTTCAATGCATGCTCTTCCTGCTTACTACACCAGATAGAAATTGAGTCACACCATCTCGGTGAAGAATGTCATGATGAGGTCAGGTCCATCAAAATTCAGCCAAATCTTTTCATTCTTTTTTTTTAAATATATGCTATTCTTCTTTTTTTAATTTTTTTAAGAGATTTTTGCTACAGGGTGCATGTGCCCACTGGGGAAACAGGGAGAGACAGAGAGGGACAGAGAGACAGAAAGGGAAACAACATTCCCCCCACCCCCCAGGGGGGATGGCTACACTGACATCCCTTCTCCATTCTCCTCTCAGCATTTTGGGCATGCACACACATGTGCCCAGCATGAGTTTTAAGCCACTGGGTCTGGGACTCGAACTGTGGTTGACTACATGGGAGTCCAGTGATGTTACCATTTATACCATCTGCTGGTCCCTGCTATTCTTATTAATTTCACCATTACTAAGTCAAGTAGCAGAAACTTTTGGAGCTAAATTCAGCAATAGTCCGCTGTTTAATAAAACATTACAATTGAACTTATATTTTAATAGGAAATTTCTCTGAGATGTTTTTCCTAATTTGTTCAACTAACCTCAGAGAGCAGGGACTATCATGGGTAATAAGTACTGCAGTTCAGTTTCAGACAACTGCTGTGATTAAATCGTAGCACTAACTGGCAAACGAACTTAGGCTGTAACGTGAAAGTATGGCTGGTATTTGGTGCTGCATGTATCACGCTGAAAGAGAAGAAATCCATGCTGGCTGGGAACACAATAGCGCGATAGCTGACCAATACAACACCCAGCCCAGCTGTTGTGATTCTCTAGATTTCCTAATTCAGCTCTGGCAGTTACTACTGTGGGCCTCTATTGTTTGTCTTTGGGTGGGATTATTATAGCTGGCTTCCTTTCCATAAAGGAGAACTCATTCTTCTCAGAGAACAAGCAAGCACCATTGGCCATGGTCCCATCTTCATTTCTCTGTCTCTCCTTTCAGAAACAGGTCTAGACTTGGTAAAAATTCATTTGCAATGGAAACAAATGGGGTCAGGTTACAACTGGGTAAGACCAGACACAATTTCTCTATGAAGACAAATATTTTACATGAATATCACCTTTACTAATTGAAGTGTTGCAGTCAAGTTTTAGTAGGTGAGTTGGCAGAAAAGAGACACATACGTTATTATTTCTGTCTACCCTGGTATCTTGGTACTGTATACTTTCTACTTAGAATTTTACATCAATGATGTTTTTCTTTCATTTCTCTTGTGATTAAGAGCAATTGTGTTTATTTAAATCATTAAAATGTGGTGGTTGGTAAAATATAAAAAGACCAAATTAGAACTTATAATTGAATTTATTTTATTTGTCTTAGTAATGTGAGTATATTGAGTACCAAATTTTAAAGTGTGATATGTGGATCAGAGCATCAGTTTATTTATTTATTTATTTTTATAGAGACTTTTGCTATAGGGCATGTGCACTTGCCAGAGATACAGAGAGAGAGAAAGTAAGAAATCACCCCCTGGGAGGGATGGCTACACCACAATCCCTTCTGCTCCATTCTCCTCTCAGGATCTTGGGCGTGCACGCAAACATGCCTGGCATGAGTTTTTTTTTTTTTTTTTTTTTTTTTTTTTTTTTTTTAAGAGGTTTTTGCTATAGGGCGCGTGCGCTTGCCTGACAGACAGAGAGAGACAGAGAGACAGAAAGCGAGAAATCACCCCCCAGGGGTAACGGCCACGCCTCAATCCCTTCTCCTCCATTCTCCTTTTGGGATCTTGGGCACGCACGCACACGTGCCCAGTGTGAGTTTTAAGCCACCAGGTCTGGGACGTGAACCGCGGTCGACTACATGGGAGTCCAGCGACATAGCCATTACACTAACTTTTGGTCCCCCTGGCATAAGTTTTAAGTCACCAAGTCCGGGACTCAAACTGCAGTCGACCGTGTGAGAGTCCAGCGATGTAACCATTACTCCATCTGCCCGTCCCGCAAAGCATCATTTTTTTTTTAACCAGTTACTAAATACTAACAGATTCTCCTTGGCCCCTAAAGTAAGTGCATAAAATGCATTATCAGGAGGGAAAAAAAAGATTTTATGGTATTTAAAATATACTTTATATGTATTAATTATCCTTCTGTTTATATATGTGTGTACATATAAATAATTGTGAAAGTTGGGAACCAGCAGTTAGCGTAATGGCTATGTCGCTGGACTCCCACGTAGTCGACCGCGGTTCGCGTCTCGGACCCGGTGGCTTACAACTCACGCTGGGCGCGTGTGCGTGCTTGCCCAAGATCCCGAGAGGAGAATGGAGGAGAAGGGATTGCGGCGTGACCATCCCCCCTGGGGGGTGATTTCTCGCTTTCTGTCTCTATGTCTGTCTCTGTCTGTCTGGCGAGCGCACGCGCCCTATAGCAAAAAACCTCTCCAAAAAAAAAATAAATAAATAAAATAAAATAAAATAATTGTGAAAGCAAACACAAACTCTTAAAGGTTTCTAGAAATCTTATTTCTGGCTTGTGAATCAGATAAAACCTTTTAATAAGTATATAACAAATCCGTAGCTTCTAAATCTGCTGTTGAAAAAGGAAGTTCAAATGGGTTGAACCCTCGTTATTACAGGCCTGAACAGCCCTTGTCTAGAAGCAAGATCTGCATGATTATGCTGCCACGCACAAGTTGAGCTGGGCTGAAAGCTGTTCCCTAGAAGCCTAATTGACAATTTTGTTGCCCTTCTCTGACTATTTAAGAAGAGTTGTGAGGTCAATGGCAATGATACTTCTCCGAGTCACAAATGCCATCAGGCAGGACTTTTTCTTTTTTGTTTAAACCTGTTCTTTTAGAAGGCTCCAGTGTCAAATATTTAAAAAATAAAATGTTTTACAGGAGAGAAGGAATATGACAACACTGTTGACCCACATTTCAGAAGGAAAATGAGAAATAGAGGGGTCAGATCCCAGCCAGTGGAAACACAATGTGCACTTACGCTGTAAATGAAGTAGTGAAATCGTCCACTGGAACAAGCAATTTTCATAACCAGTATACTTCAGTAAAATGAATTTTATCATATCCTGTGACCTCCTGAAGTTCCCAGACCAGAAGTCTTCAGGGCACATTAGCCTGGCAAAACATGCACAGTAACTCAGTAAATGGCAAAATAAGAAGTATTTGAATAGCAACTTTCAAAAAATTTACCAAAATAATACGCTGTGATTAATACTTGGGGAATTTAACTTGCTAATTTGTATTTATTTTCATAGTTATTTTTGCATGAGGTTTGACATTGTATTACCAAAATTTCTATACTGGAATATTAAAACTAGAAGATGAAATAGAAACATGAGAATCAAGTTATAGAATGCACATATCTAATGATTAAGTTCATGTTAAGGTTAAAAGCATAATAACATATCAGTTATTGGATATATTTCAAATATTTGCTTTTATCTTTTAATGTATAAGAAAATGTATTTCATTTTTTTCCACTTGACAGTTACATATTTGAAAGACACCCAAACAATGAAAAGCAGTTGCTATCTTCCCATAAATTCTAGAAAAATATGTATTTTAAAAGCCAGTGTTTTACATTACTTCAGAAGTGTTGTGATTCAAAATATAAAACTCATAACATTTTTATTAATCTTTTACATTTTCCAAGTTTTAAAAATGAGGGAAAATAGATATGTTTGTATAAACAAAAATGCATTTTCCCTTAAGCTTTTTGCATGTATTTTAAAGCAAGTACATACTGGAAAATAAGTTTGGAAATTATATAAATGTTAATCATACAATAATAGATCCTTTTTCAAGCCTGATACAGATATTGTAGTTTGACTGTAGTGTAATGTCTGAATAAAAATAAGAACTATCTTAAAACATCTATTTTATACATTTGATTAAAGAAAACAGCATAGTAATATAAAATGGAACAGACTGAACTCAGATTTTGAGGACCACTCTGAGGACTGTGCCTTGCTTAAAATGTAATACTTTTTTTTTATAAATGACATGCATTACTAATAAATGTATTTAGAGAAATATAGGATAAAAGCGGTCACATTACAGTTGACATACTGTTTTCAAGCTAATATAGATTCATTGTTATGCCATGGCTTAATCTCAATGACATATTTTCCAGGATTATCTTTGTACAAGCCTTATTTTGTACTTCAACAATGGTGGATCAAATTCTTTAAATGATAATAAAACTGAGAGGCATAAAAGAGATGGTCAATAAGTTACAGATTTTCCTTTCATCTCCTAATTCTGGTTTTTCATTCTGACAGCATTTCCCCGAGTACACTTCTGTGAGTACTAAAAGAAAATGTAGTGGATATGCAATCTTAATTTTTCAGAGGTAAATTTGTGGCTAGATTTTTGCTTCTCTATAAGCACATGAATCCTGCATGATTAACAATGGTACAATAATAAGTTTATTTCGAATTTCTTTTTTATAGTCTTACAAGAACTTCAGCTTATTTTAGAATTTATGCCTAAGGCACGTATTAGCTAAAACTAAAAAATATATAGTCTATACACATTATTTTATTGTTTAAATGGTCCTCATTCATGTTTCATTTCAATAATATTTCCCCAGCTTGTAAAGCTTATGTTACATTGAGCTCCTCTTTAAATTCACAATGCATAAAACTGCCAGGTGGCCTAATAACAGAGTGCATTAACAGATTGAACTATAAATCAGATGGTTGTGTTCACATACTGTAAAAATACCTCCAATTTCTTTCAGATTATAGTTTGTACACTGATTCCACGGAGTGATCACCAATGCTTTGGGAAATTTAAAATGAGTGAAGAGGTCGTATATTCCAATTGAAAAGATAATATTATCTTCATTTTCGCCTTACCATTATTTTTATCTACCTTGAATTATTGTTGTGAAATTAAATAAAATAATAGATAGAATGCTCATGAAAACTGCCTGGCCAATAGCTATCACTATTACTATTACCATTTAATACTATTATATCGATGCTACAAATGATTCCTTTTTTTTTTTTTTTTTTTTTTTTTAAATACCAGAAGGCGTGCATGTGTGAGAGAGACAGAGAGAGAGAGAATACCCACTGATAGGGCCAGTTATGATACAACCCCTTTTCCTCTAACTGTCCATCCAGACAGGATCTTGGACACTCACCGGAGCTGGGAGTCAGTCCCTGATTATCCATGTAAGATTTGGCTTTTTCTGCACAGCCCGTAACCACTAAGGTATAGAGCCAACCCCAAGTGAGTCATTTTTAATTATGAGTTGATATTATGTTAAGTAGCCATTCATCTCAACATTTACCGAGACCACACAATGTTTCATATGCTATGTTTGTTATATAAAATAGTGAAAATGGGAAGTGTGTATGGAAATGGTTTATCTGCAAGACATTTGAATAATTTGGAAAATGAGAGAAAAAGTTGCATTTTAAGAAATAAGGCACTTAATAACGATTGTGTATAGAAGCCTGAACTTTGAATATCTGGAAAAAGAAATGAAAACTGACTAGTGCCAATCTAGCAAATGAGTAAAGAAGCTGAAAACCAAGAATTCAGCTTATTTGTTTGTGGTGGTGCAGTTCAGTGGCATCAGAAACAGAGCCAGAGACCTGTCAGGTATTAATAATACCTCCCCTTTGCATGGTGCCTAAGGGTTTACAAAGTGCACGTAGAGACTTCATCTATCTTCCAGCAATAAACGGGTGGCGTTGTACTGGGACCCACTTTTCTATCCTTAGGTACAAAGCTCTATATGCTGTCTCACTCCGCCAATCTAGTGCTCTTTCCATAACTTTATGGTACTTTCGTGTCCCTTGAGTGTTTTCTCACTAACAGAATACATTTTACAAACCAACAGAAGCAAATAGAATTAGATTCATGTTGCAAATTGAAATAAATATAGCACAATTGAAAATACATATAAATTACATATGACTGGGAAAGATAAAGTCAATGATATTAACCTATCCATGAGGGCTATAAAGCAAAAAGTCAAAAATAAAATAAAGACTGATTTAAGAAACTTTCAAAAACTATTGATTTTTTAAAAAAAATATTGATTTATCAGCAAAATGAATCCAAGGACTAGGATCATGCCAGAGGATGGCATATTAAAACAAAGAAGCATGTAAGCTAGAATGATAATGTCGAAGTCATCAGAGAATTCCTGAGATAATTTAGCATTTTAGGAGTAGACAGAATTGAGCCTGAGATTTAAAAAAAATATTGATATGTATATGGCACTGAAAGACTGGCATATACCATTTTGTCTAAGCAATAAACTTGCCCACATTGCCTATACTTCCACACTGTGGATTTCAACAGCAGAAAGAAGAGGTTTGGGAGTGTCTTGCACAAGCAATTAAATGTCTGGCCCAGAAATGAGTCAAGTCATTTCTACTTATAACAAAATGGCCGGAAGTAAGTCATACTCAACTGCAAAAAGGAATGGGGAAGTAAAATGCTCTCATGAACCTGAAAAGGAGGACACCGTAGGGCACAGATCAAAAGACTCAGCCACAGGTATTTTTTTTTAAATTAATTAATTAATTAATTAGTTTTTGTTGTTGAAGTATTGAAGAAACATTTATTTTTACTAAACCAATGGACAAGAAAGAATCATCAAAAGGATAAACAGAAGTTATAGTATCAGTTGCATTAAGACCTAAAAACAAACATTGTATTTGGTTAGCATTTGACAAGGTTACAGAGATGATTATTATGTGTCAACCTGACTGGGCCATGAGCTGCCCAGATATTTGACCTAACATTATTCTGGGTATTTCTGTGAAGATGCTTTGAATGGGATTAACATTTATTTATTTTTTTTTTAATTTATTTTTTTGAAAGTATTTTCTCCTTTCTGACTATACGACCTTGTGACTCTTAGATGTTCTTAAAGACTGCTTATTACCAAATATTGAATACAGTACTATATGCATTATGGGTAACACATCGAAAGAAAGATAAGAAAAATTATTCTGATTCTGGCATTCATGATCTAAAGTAGGATTCTTCAGCCTTGATACTGCTGATTTGGGGGCTGGATAATTCTTAGCTGTGAAAGCTGTCCTGTGCATTGAAGGGCATATAACACCACCCTGGGTTCTGCCTACTAGATGCTAGTAGCAGTCCTGATTCCCCAGATTTTTACCATCAAAATTGTTAGCTTATGCTTGGTGTGGTGAAGGCAGCTGAATCCCACATAGCAGACTGTGGGGATTGAGTTCTAGCAGCTTGAGAAACATGCTGGGTACATGTGCATGGGTACCCAACATCTGAAGGGAAGAGGGAGGAGAAAGGATTTCAGTGTGACCATGCCCCATGGAGGAAGCTTTCTGACTCTCTCTCTCTTACATGAGCATGCACGCCTTCTGAAAAAGTTTTTAAAAGACACAAACAACTGTTTCCAGACATTACCAGTGTCTGGAGGGCAAAGATGTTGTTGCACTTTATAGAGATGCAAAACAATGTATACTAGGATAAAATAGTCAAAAAAACATACTTCAATAACTTAGAAATGAAGGGATTGATTTTGATTGGCAGGATTTGAGGAAGCCTTTTGGAGAAGGTGAGACTGGCCAAGGATTTTGATGAAAAGATGCATTTTTTTGGGGGGGGGGTTAGGAAACAAGCCAATTTTATTTTTATTTATTTTTTAAGGGAAAAATAAAAACTTTTACTTGTAGGTCCTTTAAAATATGTGGTATAGTATTTAGGTTCCATTGACTATATTTCAGTGATGTAATTTTTTAATTTATATATTTTTTATTATTATTCATACATTAAATCACTATACATCATTTAGATTGTGAAGAGACTTTACCCAGCATAATATACACCTCAGTGCAGCCCAGTTGAGGCCAGCATTTTAAATGAGGTGAAAGAGAATAGGCTGAGCAGGTAAAAGATGCCGAGTAAAACCTTAAAAACAGAATAAAAGCATGATAAGTTCATAGAGCAGCCAGAAATAAGGCAGAGAATTACTCTTAAATGACCTTCGGTTAGAGATAAATTATAAAATAGCAAATCCACATACAGATAATACAAATAATTACATTTGGCTTTTTTTTTTTTAACATTTTTAGAGAACTGAAGTGTTAACATTTATCTATGGAAGAACACAGACCAATTATAGATAGTTCAAAGAATATACTATACCCACAAAATAACTTCAAGCCCAGAAAATAACATCTGCAAACTTAGAATCTGTGAAGAGGAAAAACTTTAAAAAACAAAATGTAGAAGGGATTTTGTGATGTTTCTTCAATTGATGTACCTCCTAAATGGAAGGATCTAGCACACACAATGAAATTCACCCAAAATTCCATCTTTTCCCCTATGTTTTACAGTCCTTTGCAGGTAAAAGAGTCATGTGATCTGACAATAGGATATGGAGAAAGTATGTGCAAAGCATGACAAGCCAATATGTGACCCCACAACTGGACCTTGTCTTGGTAAAGCAACCTAGAAAACAAGTGTTTTAGGTAGTACAGCTAATAATATGGTTGCATTACTTAACCTGGACCCCTGAGTGGTCATGTGGTGTAGAGTCTCCCGTCAGTCCACGTTGACATTTACTCTGCTTTGAATAAGAGATACATTTTTGGGGGCCAGCAGGTGGCGTGGTTCTTAAGGCACTAGACACTCCCACATGGCCAACCATGGTTTGAATCCTGAATCTGGTGGCTTGCTTCCTCACCCTCCCTCACTCTCTGTATGTGTCTGTCTCTCTCTGGTCAAACTAAAAGAAATGAATGAATAAATAAAATTTACATAAATAATTCTTCAAAAAATACATTTTTCTCATCTTTAGCTTATAATATTTGAGAGACTGTCTTTTTAGTCTTTTTACCAAAGCATTAATTAGTCTACTTTGACTAATATAAAGCTTCTGTAGAGTTTTGTTCAGCAGTAAGGGGAAAATAAGTCCAAATGGAAGCAAACAAAATTGAGGAGTTAAAACAAAAGCCACCAATTCTATAAAAATCACAAGAATGAAAAATACATCTTTATTAAGATTTATTAAATTTGTATAACCACTATTTTGAAAATATGATTTGGGGCAGGAGTTAAATATTAGAATAGATAAGCTTTTTGAGGTCTCCTTCTGCATGAATATTTTGAGGTTGGTTCTAATCTTCCTTTTTAAGTTTCTTTTTTTTTTTTTTTTTTTTTTTTTTTGAGAGGTTTTGCTATAGGGCGTGTGTGCTTGCCAGTCAGACAGAGAGTGACAGAGAGACAGAAAGCGAGAAATCACCCCCCAGAGGGGATGGCCACGCCACAATCCCCTCTTCTTCATTCCCTTCTCGGGATCTTGGGAACGCATGCACACGCACCCGGCGTGAGTTTTAAGCCCCCGGGTCCGGGACGTGAACCGCGGTTGACTACATGGTAGTCCAGCGACATAGCCATTACGCTAACTGCTGGTCCCCCTTTTTAAGTTTCTTATAAGTCACCCTTATGAACCACCTTCTCTAAACTAATAACTCTTCAGAACTTCTCTATCTCCAAATCTGTTCATACATCCTTTTATTCTGAAATGCCTCTTCTTTATCTCTACTTATTTAATTTCTATCCACTTTTTTTTTTTCTTTTCTAGCTTTCTGTTTGTTTGTTTGTTTTTGCCGTAGGGTGAGTGTGTCCAAGAGAGACAGAGACAGAGAAAGCGAAAGTGAGAAATCACTCCCACGGGAAATAGAAATACCACAATCCCGTCTCCTCTGTCTGCCTCTATGGATTTTGGCCATGCGAACACACACACACACACACACACACACACACACACACATACATACACACACACACACACACACACACACAAACCTGGTGTGATTATTTTTTTAAGGCACAGGGTCCAGAACTCGAACTATGGTTGACCATGTGGGAATTCCAGCATCCTAACTGCCACACCATTCTTTTGGCCCCTCTATCTACTTTTTAAGACTCATTGAGCCCGGCCACTCCCACATGAGACCTTTTCAGACCCTGACTTGATGTTCTTTTTCTGAACTTATTAGTCTTAGAATTTAATAATTTAAAGTTTGTTAAAGTCATTTAATTTTGGCTTAGTCTGTACTTACTTTAATTTCCATGTCATCTGAGAAATGTGTTAAAAATTCCTGAGATACAGATGCCCATTTGCTTCTATCCCTAGTAACCCACAGCAGTGCACAACATGTTTTGCAAGTAGTAGATACTTAATAAAGATATTATGATCATTGCTGCCTTATGGTTTTAACATTTAACTAGACAATTTACATTCTGTTTTTTAAATTAAGTATTTTCATTTCCTTTTGTTATCTACATAGCTATACTCCTGTCTAAAGGTATATCTAACATCAAAGGGCAAGTCAGAAGGATCTTCAATAGAAATGTTCCATCTCCCCTCACATAGAAATGTATGTAATCTGGACAACCCATCTGTGTGACACTTGTTTGCATGTTACGGCATCATTGATCCTCCTCAAAGAAATATTGGGTTATCGGAAAAGTCATGATGAATTTTTGTATAGAAAAACATATCATGACTTTTCTGTTGACCCCATCTTTTCTTTATTTTTACTTAAAATATAAGTATCTGACCATCATAGTCTTTGCATTCACTATCAAAATATAGTAAGAAAACCTTTAATAATAAGACTCACAGAGGATACATAAAAATTGATGGAGAAGCTGGAACATCCGGTCCTAAGAAGAAACTAGGATAGACAGGAAAGGACCCCAGATGAAGAACAATGTGACTACTGTGTGATCTAGTATATCTTGTGATGTATCACAGGGTAATTAAAACTCGGTGCCAACCAACCAAACAATTGCAGCAGGCCAAACCACTATTCTTTCTGCTTCCAAACAAAGGGGTTCTCAGAAGCTGAAAGATATTTGCCCACTCACCACAGTGAGAGAAAAGTTAGAACATGTTAAAAGAAGCAATCTATTTACAGTACTTTTGCCCTAACTTCTCAAGTGTCTGCAAGGTTAATTTCAACCATACAGCCTTTATTTTTTTTTTATCAACACTAGCACATATATGTGAGTAGGCGTTTCTATTTTCAAGTTCAGGTTTTATTAAATGCAATAGTAGAGGAATATTCATGCTTCAGTTACCTTTTACTTCAAGGGAAAAAGGAAAGTTTATTGAGAAAAATAGTGCCCTGGGGTCTGAAGCCAGAAGTGCTTCAACCCAGCCTATAGAGGAGACATGATATGTATATGGAAAGGGTGGAGGGGTAGGGTGACAGAATGGCAAATACTTTAATCAGCTTACTTGCCACTGTGACCTTATCAGCCCATCTATGGGTGTTTGCTGCCAGTAAAGGAGGACTCTGGCCAGAGAATTCTGGCCAAAGTTTGCTGAAACCATCTCCTTATTTTCTGAAGGGAAATTATCTAAAGGCCATTCAGGTGCTGATCTAACATTTCCAGCCTTTATCTTTCATTTAAAAAAAAATAGGGGAGACCAGCAGTTAGCGTAATGGCTATGTCGCTGGACTCCCATGTAGTTGACTGCGGTTCACGTCCCGGACCCGGGGGCTTAAAACTCACGCCGGGCGCGTGTGCGTGCGTGCCCAAGATCCCGAGGGGAGAATGGAGGAGAGGGGATTGCGGCATGGCCATCCCCCCTGGAGGGTGATTTTTCGCTTTCTGTCTCTCTGTCTCTCACTGTCTGTCTGGCTAGTGCACATACCCTGTAGCAAAAACCTCTTCAAAAAAAAAAAAAAAAGGTGAGTGTGGACAAGGGATTATGGGTAATGGTCAGTCTTCAGGAGTTGCTTCATGGTGAGGAGGGGTGTGGTCCTTTAGGGTAAAAGGGAGGAGTGTGAGTCCTCTGTAGGCTGGTGTGAATATCATTCCCTCTGGAGCAGCAAGATGTTTTCATTCTGTTTTGGGGTTAATTGTTGGGTGGTGTTTCAGATGAAATGGTTTAATATTTGTAGGAGTGCAGGTCCTATAGCATCCTTCAATTACCTTTTGTCAAAAATGCAAATCAGTGAACGAAAACATGTTTTTAATTTAATTTTATTTATTAAAGAGAGAGAGAGAGAGAGAGAGAGAGTGCAAGAGAGAGAAAGAGAGAAAGAAAGTGAGAAAGCAAACCACCTGGTCCAGGATTCGAAGTGTGGTTGGCCATGTAGCAGTACAACACCCTTAACCACCATGCCACCTGCTGGCCCTAACAAAAACATTTTTGCATAAATGCTTTTATTAGTTTTTTTTTTTTCAAATTCAGTTAATTTTAAGACAATGATTTCTAGATTTCTTGATTGTTGTCAGAAGTTGTGGCACAACTGAGTCTTTATAAATGTAGCTATTACATATTTACTATCTCTTGTTCATAAAAAAGGAAAAAAGGACACTAGTATAAGCTATTAAGGGACATATCATTCTAGTTTAAAAGTTTTCAGAAGTCAAGTGTGAGCAGCTATTGCTGTATAGTTAATACCGAAGTGAATTCTCTTTCAATAAAATAGATTCAGGAAAATTTAGTAATAGTTCAAAATGTTTCATATTAATCATCCTTTACTTGAATCTATTTCTAAGAATAGAACATGTCAAAGGATCACTGGACAAATATTTATTTTTGAAAACTTTTGAAATCTAACAGAAACTCTATTTTCAAACATTAAATTAAATGTTAGGTTTTTAATACACTAAAAGTCCAGATTTTATTTTTATTTTCTTAAAAATAAGATCAAATCCAAGCCAGCCAGTGGCATCATGAACCCATATAGCTGACAGCGCAGTTTGAGTCTCAGACCTAGCAACTTGAAAAACATCCTAGTTGCATGTGTGCCTACTCAAAATCCCAAAGAGAGAATAAACAGGGGATTGCAGCGTGACCATCCCCCATGAGGGTGTTTTCTTACTTTCTTTCTCTTTCATATGGAAAGAACATATGCCCTCTGGCAAATTTAAAAAAAATAATAATAACTCCATCATTGAAATGAAGTCAAAGTACAATTTAGTGGCAAGCTCTTTAAGTTTTTTCTTTAAGAATTATTTATTTTATTTTATTTATTCATTCATTTATTTTAATTTGACCAGAGAGAGAGAGAAAATGAGAGAGAAAGTGAGAAAGCAAGCCACCAGGTCCAGGACTTGAACAGTGGTCAGCCATGTGGGAGTGTCTAGCACCTTAATGCCATGCCACGTGCTGGTCCCCAAAGCTCTTTAAGTTTAAGAAAGAAGTAGAACAAGAGGAATCTTGCCCTTTATGTGCCATATAATGAACATGGACAATTTCTTTGAATACAGTTTCTCTGTTCGCTCATCTTTGTAATTTTTCCTGAAAAAAAAATATTGAATGAAATTTGAAACAAAATAAAATTAAGAAGTCAAATATTCACTTAGGGATTTTAAATAATAGCTGCATGAAAATAGTACTGTTCTCTTTGCTTCATGGTAATAACTTCAGAACAATTAAGGATTATAAGAAACAGAAAGAAAAAGCACCCTTGATCTTTGATGCAATTAAAGAGTAACACAGTGGGACCAGCAGCTGGTGTAGTGGTTACATTACTCTACTACCACATGACTGACCACGGTTCAAATTCTGGACCTGGTGGCTTGAAACTCACGCCAGATATGTGTGTGTATGTGTGTGCATGTCCAAGATCCTGGGAGGAGAAGGGATTGCGGTATGACCATCGCCCCCAGGGAATGATTTTTCTCTTTCTCTTTCACTCTCTCTGGTTTTCTCTCTCTGGTAAGTGCATGCACCCTAAGGCAAAAAAAAAAAAAAAAAAAAAAAAAATGTAACCCACATCACACTATATGTAGAATGGCTGCCCCAGTACAGAGAAGACAAGCAGGGATGAAGCTACATTCCAAGAAGTGATTTCCGTGGCTACAAATCATGAACAAGACAACTGTCATGACTCTTCCAAAAGGCAGCCTACCCTGTGAGGAAAAATGACATTATTGTATATTGTTTGAAAAAATAGAAACTGGGTCTTGAGCTGGTCCTATTTGCTTCCTAAGGCCCAGTCATATATCAAGAAAAATAGGGAGGTGGACTAATAGAAGAAACACACAGACATGTTTTGTGGTTTCACAAAGCTATTTGTTGGTGAGGCAGGCCAGAGAAGAATTTGGCATTATAGTTTACGCTATGGTCATCAATATTGATTGGTTAGAAGAAAATGCAAAAAAAACCTTGCTCACATATACAACCCTAGGTCATTAGAAGTTCTCCTGACACTTGGACCATGGCCCTGACTACCCTCCATTCCCAACACAGGCTGTATCTTGGGGTACTGTTGCTTGTTATTAATTAGTATTACTGGAACCAGCAGTTGGCGTGGTGGTTAAAGGTGCTAGATTCTCACGTGGCCAACTGTGGTTCGAGTCCCAGGCTCTGGCAGCTTGTTTTCTTGCTTTCCTTTTCTCTCTCTCTCTCTCTGTCTGGTCATATTTAAAAAAATGATAATGATGACAAACAGAATTAAATAAATAAATACTTCTTTGTTAAAAATTAATTTTACTAGTTTCTATGAAAGTTTTTCTGTTCTCTTCCTGAGAGACACTAGTTATACATCTGTTGCATCCCCTTGGTCCATATAAAGAATTCAGTGGATTTGGGAAGACACCTCACTCAATTCTGTGTAATTATATAAAAACATAGTACCAAATTTATAAATATAGTGTAAGTGAAAAAAGATGAAAAGAAATGGGAAAATAAGGGGCAGTTGTAAAAAACTCTCATCAAAAATACTTACCATGGATGGTAGAAAATTGATTGAAGTATGTTATGAAAATATTAAAAAAAAATCTTTATTGAAGTAAATCATCTTTATAAGCGAGGATCTCAGATCAGGGAACAAGGGGAAGATAGAACACAGTACCAGAATACATTAAAAAGTGAGCTGACAAAACTAAGAAAAATAGAAGAAAAAAATAACCGAAAAAATCAGAAGTGAAGAACATTTTAGAAGCAGTAGAAAGAATAGCTATCGCCAAGGTACAACATAGAACATGAATTTCAAGATTATAAAATGTGACTGAGCCAGGAGTGGAAAATGATTAGAGAAATTAAAGATAGAAAACATGGACCAGGGGGATATAATGTATGCATAAACCAGTGTCTTTCAGAAAGAGAACAGAGATTTTTTTAATAGAAAATAGTAATACTAATTTGATCATTTTTTTAAAATGACAAGCAACAGGTGAGAAAAAGGAAAAAAAGGAAACTGCTGCAAAACGCTGTTATTTGTGAGAGGACTTAAATGTAAGAAAAAATATAAAACAAATATTTTATTTGTGAATGGGTTTAAAGGTAGGAAAAATCTAAACAAATATGGGGTTATAATGAAAAGAAAGGTTGTTGAAGTTATAAATACTATCAATGAATGATATTAGTAAAATAAATTGGGAGGGAGAGAATGGGAAGGTAGTTTAAGTATGCTTTATATCTCATCTTTTATAACCTAGGATTGAAGGACTTTATTAAGGCTTATTAATTGAGTAATAGAGGGGTGGGTATATTTAAAGATTTTAAAACAGCAAAAATGTAATAAACTAAAATCTGATGGTATAGAGGAAAGAGGAGAAAATTAGAAGCTTACTAAATCTTTATTTCCTGTTGTAGGTAGTCAGTAGACTATCTGAAGAAGTAGTGAATTAAAGTTTTTATATAAAGTACTTATAAAGATAACCATAGGTAGAAAAAATTACCCAGTTCATCAGAAGAAACCAAAATAGTCACAAGAATGTACAGAACACATGATTAAATGTTAAAGTAGTAAAGAAAAAAATGAATGCCTTTAACAACAACCACACACACACACACACACACACACACACATGTTTGCTCCAAGAATTAAATCATAGTAACTGACAGTCCAGATAGAGAATTGAAGAAGGCCTGGTCCAGGTCTTAGAATTCTTGGAGAAAAAGTTTATTTATATATGAGAGGTTAGGGATAGGCTTCAAGAATGGTGTTACTGTACCAAAGAAAGGGAGAAACTCCCTGAGACTACTATGGTTTGAACTGTGTCCTTTATTACATGAATGTACAGCCCTAACCCTCAGTACTGCAGCACATAGCCTAATTTGGAAACAGGATCAATACAGATGGAATTAGTTAGAATGAAGTCATACTGGACTATGTTGGCCACTGGATCCAGCATAGCTGGTGTTCTATAAGAAGGAAATTCAGACACAGACACACATGAAGGACACCATGTGACAATAGAGGCAAGATTGGAGTGATGTGTCTACAAGATAAGAAAAGCCAGGCTGATGGACAGCACCAGATACCAAAGAGAAACAAGGATCCTCTTCTACAAGTCTCAGACCTTGCCAACACCTTGGTTTTGGACTTCCATCTTCCAGAACTGTGAGACAATAATCTTGGGGCTTTAAGCTATTCAGTTTGTGGAACTTTGTTACCCTAGGAAACTACTACAAGTAGAACAGCTAATTTCAGTATGCAGTCACCTTTTCTGGTTATCCCCATATTTTTAGTAAATTTTGTCACAATGTACTATGAATGAAATAGAGAAAACAAGTACACCAGGTTTATGGTCAGACAGAAGATCACCACATGGGAGGACAAGTATTCCTCAGAGTGTGATAAAGGAGTGGGAGGAGACTGGAGTTGCTTAAGCTAATTGGGAATACTCAGACATATTGCATGGGGGTCACCAGGCATCTGCTTTTATGTTGGATGGCTACTTGAAGAGTTTAATTGGATACTAAATACAGAAAAAAAAAATCTTTTAAAAAGCTGGGACTATGAAATGCTTGTTCACACATTGAAAAAATTTTCAAAGAAATGAGTGTGTTTCAGATATTTCTACAAGGGAGAAATTGTAGGGATTTCTGGTTGAAAGTTAGGAATAGGTTTCTTCCATGGGAAAGGAGGAAGGAAGCATCCCTTGGTATTCAGAAAAAGAAAACAGTGGAAATACTAGTCAGTGTAAGATGGATTTTTTTTTTTAAAGGAAACTGAGGAAATTGAGACCTCCTTACTTCCCCACAGTGATTAACTTGGGTTCCCTCCTAAAAATCACATTTCTGCTATGAAGCTCATAGGCTCTGTTCCTACTGCCCGCAAACAGGAAAAATTAAATCTGCTGTACTAAGTGCAGTGTATCCTTGTCACCCAAGGTAGACCCCAAATGCTATTTCTTTTGGAAACAGCATTACAGATACGATTGGAACTATAACTACCACAAGTATTGTTTTGGGTAAATGGGCTATTTAGGTCTTTCCTAGAAAGTCAAATTCTCTTCACCGCTGTGTTTCAGTGGACCACAAAATATCATCCTTTATCTTCTTTGTGGCATGGCATTCTCATATATTGAAATTCTCTATGTATTGTGAATGTCTGAAACTGAGTAGGCAAGTTTCATGAGCTCTACTCGGGAAAACTAGGTTTTAGGCTGAGCACTGCCATAAATTTGTATAAATTGCATTGTTTTTCGAATTCTTGATTTTCCTGTCCCTGGAGTGGGGGTATTTATTAAACTATCAATTGATTAGAATAGATCAATTTGTTGAATGGAAACGTTTCAAATCTTTCACACATAGGTTAAGTTTCTTTTTCTTAATACTGAAAGGATATTTTAAATATATTTTAAAGAACTCTTTATTTAATTTTATTTATTATTATTATTAAATTTGCTAAAGGGTACATGCAGAGAGAGACAGAGAAAGACTTAGTGAGAAAGCAACTCACCAGGTCTGGGACTTGAACCTCAGTGGGTCATGTGGGAGTCTAGTGCCTTAACTAGCATACCACCTGTATGGCCCTGGGAGGGGTATTTTTGTAACCAAAATTTTCTAGATTGCACCATCTGAAAAAAATGTTTAATCTTTTGTTCAAATTTGATTCATTTTAGTCAATTCTTGATTTTGTTTCAACATAAGCCAGTAGTACTGTAAAAGAAAGAAATTTCAAATTGTAAGCAAGACCTACGCATGACTGTGTTTTGTTGCATTTGCGCAACCGAGAAGCAGTTTCCATAGTCCAAGCACACTTTTAATCTCTTTAATACTGGTTGTAATCGAATGTGCTATTAACTGTATGAAGTCATTGAAGCTTTTGGAATATTGAAGTAATCCCATGCTGCTAGGAAGAACCACACAGAATCTATGAAATTTAAGAGCAGATGAGGTTAACAAATAAGGAACCCAGAGTCACCTTGATAAACCCGTTCATGGTCACAGCATGCTGACTTATCTTCTTTTTTACTTCCTCGATGATCTTAAAAAACATTTACATTGGAAGTTCTCCAAGATGATTTCAATGTCAAAATTATGCCTAATTCTTACTATTTCATAACATTTTCATTTCATTGAAAATTTAAAAAAAAATTAAATTAAAAAGTAAGAACAATTAACTAAGGCAAAACTCTATACATACAAAAGCAGAAAGAAATCTATTCAAATTATCCAGTGGGGAGAAAATAAATCTGACTTTGTGGTGAATTTATATTTCAATTTAGAACTGGAGTTACAAAAATATCAATGTTCCATATGTTGACCTTTTGATACCTACTTTTTTTTTTTTTTTCGTTACTTTCCACCAAATATAGTTCAGTTGTCTAGCCATCAGTATGGGTATTTATTCAGCTTCATTTAATTTCTTATTATGTCCAGCTTTTTTCAATAGTGTATTTCGAGAGCATATTTTCAGGACTGTGCACAATAGCCTTCGTATTGCTGATGTCTGGACAGAAATTGGGATATTGGTGTCAGATTGTCCCTATTGATCTGTGTTTGTTTCTTTTTTGAACTAAGCATCAGAGAGCTCTATGCTTTTATTTATTAACTCTGTCTTCTCAGTTGTGATGCCATGCATTGGTAAGTCAAATGACAGAATTGATTTTGAGAATCTTATAACCAATGATAAGCATTCTAACGTCAGGTGGGGATACAACCGGAGGATGATTTTGAAATTTCTGTTGCTATAGAGTTAAACTCCCGAGAGTTCTAGCTACACTTTTGTAACCTTCAGTAGTTTCTGTGTTTTTGACCTTACTGAACAGCTGTTAAAGGAATTATTCTTTCATGCTTGGCAGTTTTGTTTTGTGACTATCTTAAAATTCCCCGTAAACAGAGATATAGTGATCTGCATGAACCCATTTCAGGAGAGTGAAGTCTGACTTTTTATTGCAGACATAGTATTTTATTGTATTGTCCTAGCTTCTGTTATCATCCACCTTTCTAAAAAGATTGTAAATGGAATGCTATGCTGCTATCTGTCATAAAATTATAACTTACTATACTTCCAAAAATATGCAGGTGTCTCTATGCATAGATTTTGTTTCTGAAATGAAAGAATTTTTATTTCAACTACAGTATTAGATTTATATTTATCACCCTTGGTTTTGTAGATGATAGGCTGAGGTAGTTCAATACAACAGTATGTGATCAGATAGCAGGGAGGTGAGTGGAACAGAGAAGACCTAAGGGATATAGGAATAGAAATATTTTTGAAAGAATTGTTAAGAGAAAGATTTCTAAACTGGTAATGTGATAGAAGCTTCTGGAATCCTGATTGCAGATACTACAAGTAATGATCAAAATGTACTATTGCAAGAAAATGTAAGAAGAAAGTCTTGGCCAGTAATTTATTTGTCCTCAGAGTCCCTTCAAATGAAAGACCTTTTAAAAATCTGAAAACTACTGAATTTAGAGATTCTTAGAAATCATTTATTTTACCCCAGTGTTCATGCAGATGGCACATGACATCTTGCACTGCCAGATAATACTCATTCTTGAAGAAGGAGGATTCTTCAGAGAAATAGCCAGAGACAGCATGCAAAAACCTACCTTGGTAAGTTTCCTTTGTTGTACCCAGGTCTCATTGCTCAAACTTCTCTAGACAGGGACACCATTGCTCTACGCATAAAACCTTTCATATTCAGGATTGTTAAATTATCTCTGACTTCTCATTTAGAGGAGAAATAATTCTTGTTCTTTTAGCCTTCCCTCAAAGGTATTAGCCTTGAAATCTTTTATCACTTTCATTGCTCTCCTTTGGAATCTGTCCAAGTATTTCATAGGCCTCTAAACTTTTGAAACTTAAGACTAGAAGCCATGTTCTTACAAGTAAGAGGATGACCTCAAATTTAACAAGTCATACATTTCATACATTCCTGGAGCCTCGCGTTTGCTCTTGTAAACTATAGGCAATACAAAGCAAATAATCTGTTTTTCCATAGGACTTTTTGTTTATCTCTAATTCTTCCAAAATGTAGCAGACAGATATTTTCTCTCAGGTTGTGTGTCATATTTACTTTTCTTCCCCCAAAAGATAGCCATAGACAAACACCCAGAGTCACTAAGAGAGGAATATAGTTTACCCATGATTACATGACAAAGATGAGAAAATGGGAAACAAGTGTGAAACAAACCAAGGAAGCCCTGATAATAGTATGGAAGAAAAGAAAGTGAAACAAAAATTATAATTATCATAAAAATTCAACACGGTCTGATACCATGATTTATTGTGTGCAATGAGATTCCAGCCTTAGAGAGAAAAGCCCAGACCAGTGGGTTTTGACATGACCACCTAAGTCTCTCATGTGGAGTGCAAGGGTGAATTCTCAACCGCAAAAGCTGACTTCATACTATCTGCCAAAAGCAAAACTGCTGAAAGTATGACTTGGGATGTGTAAGCTGTATCTAAATAAGAATTAATTTAGGCCAGTCCCTTGGCCTTGTGGTTAAGGGACCTATTTGAGGCCTGGCCACAGTAGCATGAAAAACACATCAAGCTAGTGTGTGTGCATGTCCCAAATCCCAACAGGATAGAGAAATAGAAATGAGATTGCAGTGTGACCGTGTCCCATTGGGGGTGCTTTCTCTCTCTCTCTATCACTCTCTCTTGTGAGTGCATGCCTCCTCTGGCAATAAAAAGAAATGAACTTATTTGTGTTAAAGGACAAGAGTGAGTCACAACACTTTTGTTCATTTAGTTCAATGATCCCTGACTCTTTGTTGTAATCTCCATCTTCTAAATAGCTGCACACATGAGTTCCTTTTCTCCTTTCAGGCGTATCTCAGTACCTTCCCCACCCATCCACTCATACTCTACTGTTTCCAGCCATACCAAATTGTCTTTCTTTCGTTGGACCCACTGTGATTATTCCCTCTGTTCCTTTTGACATGCCAGTCCCTCTGTTTAGGCCATTCCTCCTTTTCCTTTCTCAGATGGCTTCCATTCGCCCTTTAATATCAGGTTAGTGTCGGTTGTGCTCAGAATCCTCTTTGAACCCCCCTAGACTAGTCCAATGACTCCTATCATGTGCTCCAATAAAACCTTTACCTCCTATCCAAAAATACATCTCAGTTCATCACAGTGGCTTACAGCTTCCTTGATAGCTGTAAGACCTGGGAAAGCACATCATCTTCATTATTATTTTTTTTTAAAGTTATTTTCCCTAGACTTAGCATAGAGCTTGATGCAAAAGAAAGTTCAATACCTTGTCAAAGAAATAACTACTGACACCAGCATTTTCTCGTTAAACCACAAATATAATTGAGTTACTCTTTTATCTTAAAAACTTTTGATTATTCTTCATTGACTACAAGATCAAGCACAGTATTTTTTCCAAAGCATTTTTGTCCTTCACAACATATTCACAACCTAACTTGTAAGAGTTTATCTCTGAGGTTTGCACCCATGTCTTCTCTCTATACTAAGAGATACACTTCCACCATATCAAATAACTTTTTCTTACCTTTATTCTACACATATTCTACTCAGCCTACTCAGCCTACTCAGCCTACTCAGGCTACTCAGCCTCAAATCTTTAGATCTAACAATACTTTAGTTTTTATTACAACTAGTTGAACTAAGGTGTATCCAAACGACATCTTACCTCTACTGGACAGTGCATCTCCTGTATCTCAACCCAGGAGTTGTCTTCCAGCAATACTTAAGACTCTAGCGGGAACCTGCTATATCATTCAACACAGGCTTAAATCTTCAAGTGCAGATAGGTATACCTGGGGAAACCTTTGCTCATGAGTAGCAAGGGATAATAAAGAGACCACTGTGCCAAGTCCAAAGAAGACAGTTTTGAAGTACAGTCCATATGCTCTCCGAGTTCCCAGAGAGGACTCAAGCCAGTTCTCCACAGCAATCACTATCTCCGGAATACCTCTTCAGATCTGTGGTTTCTTGTTCCACTTTCACACTTCATTGTCCTCCACTCCTGTTCCATATGATCTCTTTGCAAAATAAATTAGCTGCAGGCAAACCCTTAACTGATTTTGAGAAAGCCCAGAGTTAAAATACATACTATCTTTTTTTTTTTTTCTCAATACATACTATCTTAATATGCCATGGCTACCTTTCCGTTTATTGTTGCCTCTGCCTGGAATTATTTTTTGTAACTTTTAAAAAAAAGCTTACAATTTATATACATACATATAGCTTTGTCTATGTTCTCAGCCCACCCAAGCCCTCCCTTTTGGTATTCTTAGTCATTATTCAAAGTTTAGCATAAATTGATAATTAAAAAAATAATAATAATTGTCAAAGAGCAAAAGCACTTGCCAGAGATAAATGGACAGACAAGAGACAGAGAGAGAGAGAGGGAATAAGCATACCCCAATAGGCATGGTTACATGGCAATCCTTTCTCCTACATTTTTCCATTCTGTCGGGGCTGGGGGCAAGTATGTCCACATGCCTGGTGTAGTTTTCAAGCTGTTAGGTTGGGATTCAAATTATGGTGAACCAAATGGGAGCTGGTTCCCTTAAACAGTACACTATGGCACCAGCCACAACATAGCATTACTAAGTATTTCTTTGGTTCTGAATGACTGCATTTTGAGCACATTTCTTTTATCTCCAACAATGAAATCAAGTATCAGAAAGCTATAAAAATATTTTTAAAATTTCACACAGCCATTTAGTTTATTTATAAAACATTTTATAACAAATGCTTAGATGGGTAAATATTTTGAAAATAATCTAGGTAAATAAAATGTTCTATTATTTCCAGGATTGTATGCTATATTGAATAAATGGTAACTTTCCTTTGATTCAAGTTGAATTTATACGGAGCACCCATTCTACTTTGAGCAAAATCTGACAGTGAATATTTGCTGGGTAATTCCACTAGTGTCATGTGGTGCCAGTTAGTATAGAGTTTTCTCCTCTCTGGGCTGAGGGAGAAAAGAAAATCCTCAGGTGTTCCTCCCCAGCAGCCATGAGGGAGAGTTGGGGTGATGGTTGGCAGAGCCAGTGGTAGAGGTAGAAGGGCCCCAAGGGCTGATTTCTTCCCATTAAGCATAAGCTGAGGGGTTTTCTCTGCCACTAGGAATGTGTATGCCATGTCTTGCAGGCCTCCAGGTGATACAGGGAGATGCTCTTTCCTCCTATCTTCTGCATTGTTCTGATACTCTGATAAACAGGTAGGAACAAATCCACAGACCCCAGGGCCTGGCAGAAGAGAGCAATGCCTGGCAGTCTGGAGCTTCCCCAGATACACAGGGACCGTGCTGAAGATGTGACAGAAACAACTCCATTTCCTTAAGGACTCCTTTTGTGACACTGTCAGTACCCAGGCTAGAGAGGCCTGGAGAAACTGGGTACACAATTAATGGATGTTTACTAGCCAGAGCGGCCTACTTTGGTGGCAGGGGGGAGAGATTATAGACATCTCCTTTGGAAATTCTCTAAGTATGTAAGAAATAGTAGATAAGGATTATGTTTGATTTTCTTAATTCTAAACTGAATAGAAAAACTTTGTTTTGACTTAGGAATAGCAGTGCTCCTTTTAACCTTAAAATATTAATATGTGATGATTCCTCCCAGGCATATATATATTATGAGAATATGGATGTGTCTTCTTTTACTGCCTCTGTTAATTGGTACTTTTTAGCTTCTCATGTAAAACCACTTGTAAGGCTACATTTAATGCAGAAAACCTGCATGACTCCTTAAATTATGAAAATCTTATTCCTCAAAAGTCAATAATCTCAGGGCCCTATGAATTTATTATAAATACTAAGCTTTGAATAATGGAAGCTGATCCTACCTGATGGGATTTGTCTCTTGCTTTCCTCTCACAACATATTAGAAGTACCGGTGATCCTCTGGGATAAGCCCCAGTGGATGAAGGGGCTCCGTGGGGATGTTTCCCTTGCGGGATTGATGCCTCAGTGGAGTCTGAGTATCTTTCAGCTAGTCCGCCTCTTCTGCTGAAATGGCGATGTTAATTTCACAGAGGCTCTTTTAGCCACTTGTTATTATGTTTTCTAACTGGGTATTTTTGTGAGCCATATTACAACATACTAGAAGCATGTGTTTTAGAGACGACATATAATACCATACTTATTACTTGGGAATGTCAATTATTCAAGGTTTCTATCCTAAACTACAAGTTTGAGTAAAGTCGTTTGATATCTATGAATTCCACAGAGAATATTTTTATTATGACTATTAGAACGTATGTCTCATTATAGAAACCCCAAATGCATTTGTATTATGAGGGGACTTCAGAAAGTTAATGAAAAAGTGGAATTAAAGTAGGAGTTTCCTTTGGCATAAACAATTAAAATTTGTGTATAGTTTATACACAGTGCCCATTTTACACGAACTTTTCAAAGACAACTCTGACTTAAAATGAGACAGACCATTTTAATAATCGATTTATTTTTTGTTCTATTGACATTTTTCAAAACCAAAAGATGAATTTTTACAGAATGATTATATACTCAAAGCTTCAGGTTGGGAGAGAATATTTATCTTATTTATGTATTTTTTGCTATAAAGACACATATACTCACTGGAAAGAGAATGTGAGAAATCATCTCCCCTGGGTCCTGGCCACGTCACAGTCCCTTCTCCATTCTTCTCTCAGAATGTTGGGCATGCACATACATGTGCTTAGTGTATTTTTTATGTTACCAGGTCCAGGACTCAAACTGTACAGTTGGCCATGTGGGATCCAGTCACCTAAACCTCATTCCAGTGACTGGCCCTGGAAAAGAATATATATCTTCATTGTTTTTTTAAGTGGTACAGTACATAAGATCTCTGAAATCATTTTTCCATGGTTCCAACACTTCCTAGGATATAGTATTCAGCTACAACTTAAAAGCTGTTTGTGGACAGTGTTGCTTTTAATGAAGGGACAGTCATTGAATGAAGCAATATGCTAAAGTAGTTGGAACAAGTTTGCCTGCATAAGTAAAGGCTCAGAAACAATGAGGCTTTGTCTTTCTACTACAGAGCAGTCTACTACAGACTTCCAAAGTCATAGTCATGGCTCTTCGCACAACTCTCTGGTCTCCAAATAGGGCATGGGAAAAAGATGGAGGCTGATAGCTCTAAAAATTCTCATCAGGAGAGCTCATCCAGGAAGGAGCATTAGAGGCATCTGGTGAATTTTTGCAAAAGAATATATCCACATTTAGAACTAATCACAACCTATCAAATTGGGATTGTAGTGTGTGGTGGGAGAGGAGATGGCTATCTGAAGAATGTTCTTTAGTCTCTTGGATGAGATCACTAGATTAAGAATCGTTGCCCATCTTTGGGTTAAGAATCACTGCCCAGAACTAATCTTCTGAAATGTTAGGGGGCAAAAGAATTATCCAGGAAGTTGCTCCCCTAGATATTCTCCTTCATAAAAAATAGGTTAGGGCTCAGGAACCTAAATATTAATAAACAATTTTGTTAATTCAGAGAGAAGTGCTCAGAGGCCACACTTCCAGAGATGAGTCTTACTCTCATCGGAAAGTAACTTAAAATAATGTCTGGTGAGCACATTATCAGCCAAACTCATCTTTAAACAGTTTTCATGCCTCAATTGCAATCTTCAATCTAATTTATTCCTGTGTTTTCAAATATTCCTTGGACAGCTTTTCATGTTGTCTTATACCTCTTCTTTTATTTAATCTTTTATTTCTTCCATGACTAAGAGAGAAAGCAAGAGAAAGAGAAAGTGAAAGACAGCGCCCCCAGCATGTCCTGTAGCTGCAATCCGCCCCCAGCTCTCAGCCAGTCCTAGATCAGGGGGACATGTCCTGGTGTGCTTAGCCAGGTCTCAGGGCTTCAACTGGAAACCATCCCATGTGAAATTGCTTCGTTGAGTGTCACATTTTATTACTGCCTCTACTCTTATTTTGAAATTCCAATCAAAGTATGTAAAGATTTGAAGAATTCGGGGCCAGCAGGTGATATGGTGGTTAAGGACACTGGACTCCCACATGACTGACTGCTGTTAGAGTCCCAGGACCTGGTGGCTGGCTTGCACACACTCTCTCTCTCTCTCTCTCCCCCCCCCCCGGTCAAATTAAAATAAATAAATAAGTAAATAAGTTAAATAAAAAATAATTATTTAAAAAGAGATTTGAAGAATTCTCCAAAATTGGTTACAAAATGAGAGAGAGAGACAGAGAGATGAAACAGTCTCTGGCATCCTTTCCTCTCTCTTTATTTTCTTTGCCCAAAAGCAATTGCTTTTACGTTTTTAGCCAGTTATTTTACAATTACAACAGTATCACTAAATAGCATCCTTGTATTTCTGTTGATTTCTTAGTTTTCTTGATTATTTGCTGCTGTCTTTTCTCCCCCCACTCCCTCTTCATCGATGCAAGCTTTCAAGCACCCCTCAATTCTCTCAACATAGCTATATAGTACTGTTTATAATTATTTTGATAGATATTCCCACACAGCTTACCCCTGGAGTGAATAACAGACTTATTTTTAGTTGGCTTCATCACTAATTCCACCAAACTCTTTACCTTTAGCCTGTCTCTTCTCAGTCTTCTCACATGCTTCTGGTACTTTACCGAGTTTCTCTTGTTAGTGATGTGTCTCTGGATCTTTATGATCTGCTCCTGTCTAAATGCCTCACAGTTGTCATTTGTGGGTCTTCTCCAACAGCTTGTTTATTTCTTTCTTTCCAGTGCTGGACCTCCTGCACCCTGTAAGATAGGTTTTCTTCTTTTGTATCACTCATTCATTTTGTAGGGACATACTACAGTTTCCTGCAAAAAAAAAAAAGATGCAAAGAAAGTCGATGTTTTTAGAGCATGAATATCTGAAGATGGCTTTATTCAACCATAAATACACTCATTCACTCTCTTAAAGAGCTGGCTGGTACATCTATTCCCTGAGTCTTTAAAGAGTTTTGTGGTACAAATTGAATTTTATTTTGTGTGCCTATATCTTGTTTTTGGGTTTTCATGTTGCCATTTAGGTTTCACTGTATTGGGTAATAGAATTCCTATATTGTATGCCAATTTCCTTTCCTATTTCCTATTGGGTTGCCGTTATCCATTTTCATGTTATCTCCATCTTTGTAAGTTTATGCACATTAGAAATATTTTTATTTTGGGGAACAGCAGATGGCATAATGGTTACATTGCTGGACTCCCACATAGTTGACCATGGTTTGAGTTCCAGACCTGGCAGCTTAAAACTCACACTGGGCACGTGTGCATACAAGCTCAAAATCCTGAGAGGAGAATGGAGAAGGGATTGAGGCATGGCCATCCCCCAAGGGAGACATTTCTCGCTAACTGTCCGTCTGTTTCTGTCTGTGTCTCTGGCAAGCACACACATGCACCCTATAGCAAAAATCTCTCTCAAAAAAATTAAATAAAATAAAAAATAAACTTTATCTTATAGATTATTTAAAATCAGGGATTCTGAAAATGAGTAACAGTTGGTGCTATGTCCTCTCTGCCATTCCTACTCACAAGCATCGTATTTTATTCCTCTATCCTGATCATTCAACAGCATTGGATACTGCCTCCCATAATTTTCCTTCCTGAAAGATTCTCTTCATTTTGCTTCCAGGACAAAATGCTTTTCCAATTTCTCCACTTCTCTGGCAACTCTTTCCAGTAATCCTTAAAGGTTCATTACTCCTTTCTAAATTTTAAATGTTATAACTCTTCCAGGTTCAGTTTTGTACCTTCTTTTCTCACTCTTTACCTTATTAACAGTCAACATTACACTTTCCTTTTTTTTCAAGTCTCATTACTCACTCATGGTTCTCAAATTTATACATGTAGTTTGTAGTTCTCTCTTCTGGATATATATAAATATATACGTGTGTGTGTGTATATATATTTGTTGTTGTTGTTGTTGTAGTTTTCAAACCACTGGGTCCAGGACTTGAACAGTGGTGGTGGACCTTTTGGGATTCTAATACCTCAACTGCCATGACACCTGTCAGCCCCAATTGCCCCTTTTCTTAATAGCACTGTACATTTTTACATCATTGCTTTAGTCAAGAGCCATCATTGATACTTCCCCCTCTTCCTAAAAGAACCGCCTGTAGTACATTCCTCATTAATTTCCACTATTTTCCACCAAAATCTCTCCTCTCTTCTCCATTCTTTCCATCCATGCCACTACCCTTCTGGTCATTTCTCACCTTCGTGAATGTATCAGTGGACCGAATAAGCCTGCTGCTTTCATGTTCATTTCCCTGTACACTTCACAGCGCAGCCAGAGAGGTCTTTCCACACTACAAATCCAATCACATGGTTCTTATACTCTTCCCCACTTCCACTCTCTATACCCCTTCACCCACACAATCCTTATAATATTTTCCCATTGTACTTTGAAAAACACCCACATTTTTAAAAAAGTAATTCTTTTTTAAATTTTATTTATCATTATTATTTTTTTAAATTTTGCTATAGGGCATGTATGCCCATCTGAGAGAGAGAGAGAGACAGAAAGAGAGAAAGTGAGAAAGCAAGCTGGCAGGTCCAGGACTTGAACCACAGTTACCTTTTTGGGAGTCCAGTGCCTTAACCACCACACTACCTGCTGGCCCAAAGCACTCAAAATCTTAGCACATACTACCTCTCACTTCTAGCCACCTCGAACAGTGTTGCCCTTCTTGCTTTCTTTAGTTTGTTACCTATGATAGACTTCTGTGAAATCTCCAAAAATGGCAGGTTTTCTTCCCTGAAGTGCTAGCTATGTTATTTCCTCGGTAGGAACGCTCTCTCCTCACTTTATCAAATAATGTCTCAGCCATAATGTCACTTTTTCTGGAGTGACTTTCCTGACTCCCACCTCAGAGGTATTTATTGTATCTTTTAGCTTTCATAAAAACCTACAGTTTGGGCCAGCAGGTGGTATGGTGGTTAAGGAGCTGGACTCCCACATGAACAACTGCGGTTCAACCTGGTGGCTTGCTCTCTCTCTTTCTCTCTCTCTCTCTCTTTCTCTCTCTCTCTCTCTCTCATGAGCATATGTGCTCTATAGCAAATATTTTAAATATTTTTAGAGAGTTTTTTTTTTCCCCACTATAGGGCATGTGTGCTTGCCAGAGAGACAGAAAGATAGAAAGTGAGAAATCACCCTCCAGAGGGTATGACTGTAATTTCTTCCCTATTCTTCTTTCTTGAGATTCTAGGCACATAATCACATGCACCTGGCATTAGTTTTAAGCCACTGGGTCAGGACTCTAACCATGATTGACTACATTGGAGTTAAGCGATGTAACCATTATGCCATCTGCTGGTCCCACCTTATAGCAAATTTAATACTACTACTACTACTAATAATGTATGCAATTAAATAATTCTTTTTTAAAAAAAAAAAAAAACCCTACAGTTTCCTTTCAGGTAACTTATCACAATTTTTCTTTACACATTTGTTGAATTATTTTTATTGGTGTAATCCATTCAATTAGATTACATTCTTAAAGGATACTTAACATTGGATTTAAGGATATCTGAATTAACCTTATTCTACTGTCATTTGGAAGTTTGGAAGGTGATGACTAAAAGTGGCTCAGTGGTCTCTCTGGTCTTGCACAGAAACAAAGTTACGTTTCTAGGTGACTTGCAGTCTCCTTAAACTAGAATCACATAAATACTGTTTCTGAACTAAAAGAAAAAATGATTATAACTCTGTCTAAGGGGAGATAAAACTAAACAGGATATATTTGTTTTTTTTTTTTATGGCTACTGTAACAAATAACCATAAACAAGTGGCTTAAAAACAACAGAACCTTATTCGTGCATAGCTCTGGAGGCCAGCAGCTGAAACCAAGGTATGAGCAGTACCACACTCCATCTGGAGGCTCCAGAGGAAATTTATTCCATTTCCATCTTCTGATGTCTGTGGGCATTCCGTAATCACTCTGTCTTCTCATGACCTTTTCTTCTGTTTCTCCTCTTTTTATGTCGCGGACAAGACACATGTCAGGGCCAGTAGGTAGTGTGGTGGTTAAGGTCTTGGATTCCAATATGGCTGAACATGGTTTGAGTTCCCGACCTGGTGACTTGCTTTCTCACTTTCCCTTTCTCTTGATCTCTGGTTAACTTAAAGTATAATAATAATAAATGAAATTAAATAAATAATTATGAAAGGAAAAAAGAACATGTCATTGAATTTTGGTTGCACCTATTGGATTTTGGTCCCATCTAGATAATCCAGATAAGACCATCTTGAAATTCTTTATAGCCACAGAGAACTTTTAAATAAAGTCACATTCACAGGTACCAGATATCATATCTTTGGGGCACCATTATTCAACCCACTGCACTGGTTAAGGGAATGGCAGCCTGAATGAATAGACTCTAAAACTGCAGTGCTCAATAAAGGGCACATTGAGAGAGGGTGGAGTTTGGACAAAAAGCTCGTTGTCCATTAGAATTTGGTGAAGGGTAGTAGTCAGAAGGGGAAAGGAAGCATGTGTTGGGAGGCAGGGTTGTGTTCAGATAAAGCTCCTCTGGTAATTGTATATTGCTTCTTTCCTCAAAGCTGAGAAATTCTGCTCTACAGAATGGATCTCAAGCATACCTTATTCTCATCTGCGTTTGGCACAAATTATAATTGTTTATGGAGCATCCTGGAAGCACAGCCTACTTTCACAATTAAAAAGAAAACAATGAAGTTTATTGATGAGAGAGAGAGCCCATGCATATATACATGCATACCTGAAAGAGAGAAAGAGAGGGAGACAGACTCTCAACGGGTCTTATTACACCAAGATCCCTTTCCCCTAGACCTCTAGCTTCTCAGGATCTTGAATATGTTTTCAGGTTAACTGGGATCTGAACTGAGTCAGTCATGTGACTTTCACACTGTAGTTTAGCCCACTATCACTTGCACTGCCAAGGCTGGGACACTTTTACATTTTTTGAGCTAATTCTTGACTATAACAGAGACTGTCTAATGTGAAAGAAGCTTTGGTATTTTTCTAAACACAACTATGGCCTACCAGAACTCAAAAAGACTACGTTAAACAAAGCTTGTTATCAAGAAAACAAAAGCAATTGTATTAAGAAATAGAATGATGCTATATGAAAACAAGGGGAAAAAGCTATAAGTGTTTCTTGGAATATTTACTTTAACTATAAGAAAAAAATTTAGTCCTTCGTAATGTTTGTTGAATTTGAGTGGAATTATTTTTTAAGTATTTTCATTTTTTTAATTTCAAATTCTTTTATACATTCAATCATGTTATTTAGCTTGCAAAGTGAATATTCCAACATGTGTGCATTTCTCACCAATCCAATTGATAATACTATAAAGTTATTTTCAATGGATAATACCCCATTTCTTTGTCCCATTAATGCTTTGCCTCTCTATTTTTCTCCTTAATATCCTTCCTCAGATGCTACTTCTTCACCCACCCTCTTCCCACACTATATCTGGTATTCACAATTATATACTATGTTTCTATATCCTTTAGTCATTCAGTTTCAGTCATAGAGTGTGAACACTCGGTATATATTAAGTGGAGATATACAATGTCTCTTCTTCATAGACTGGCTTGTTTCGCTCAGTAGCAAATCTTCAATATTCATCCACTTTCTGTCAAAAGCCAGGGTCTTACCGTTTTCTTATGGCTGAGTAGTATTCCATTCAGTATATGTGCCACAATTTTTCAATCCATTCATCTATTTTTTTTTCTTTTGGAGAGGTTTTGTTGTTGTTGTTGTTGCTATAGGGCACGTGTGCTCGCCAGAAAGACAGAGAGAGACAGAGAGACAGAAAGCGAGAAATCACCCCCCCGGGGTGGGGGGAATGACCATACTGAAATCCCTTCTCCTTCATTCTCCTCTCAGGATCTTGGGCATGCACGCACATGGGCCTGGCGTGAGTTTAAGCCGCTGGGCCTGGGACTCAAACCGTGGTCAACTACATGGGAGTCCAGCAACATAGCCATTACGCTAACTGCTAGTCCCAATCCATCCATCTATTCATGGGCATTTGGGTTCATGCCATGTCTTAGCAATTGTGAATAATGCCACAATAAACATCAATGTGCAAGCACTTTTCTGATTAAAACTTCTTCTGTCCTTTGGGTAGATACCAAGGACTGGGATTGCTGGATCATATGGTAGTTCTATTCGTAGATCTTTGAACAATCTCCAAATTGTTTTCCATAGTGGCTGAACCAATTTACATTCCCACCAGCAGTGTAAGAGAGTTCCCCTTTCACCACACTCCTGCCAGCACTTATCATTTTTTTTTTTTTTTTTAATTTTAGTCATTCTGACTGGGGTTAGGTGGTATCTTATTGTTGTTTTGACCTGCATTTCCCTTACAATGAATGATATTAAGCTTTTTTCATATGCCTTTTGGGTATTTGTATGTCATCCTTAAAGAGAGTTTTTTTTTTTCAATTCATTCTCCCATCTTTTAATAGGGTTGATAATCGTTTTTGGGAGACAGAATCTTGAGTTCCTTGTGTATTCTGGTTATCAGTCCCTTATCTGACGCATAGTTTACAAAAATATTTTCCCATTCTGAAGGCTGTCGATTCACACTAATTACTGTGTCTTTTGTCATGCAAAAACTTCTTAGTCTGATGTAATCCCACTTGTCTATTTTGGGGATTATTGACTGTGCTTTAGAGGTCTTATTTAAGAAGTGTTTGCTTAGCACAGTGTCTCCCAGAGTTTCCCAAGTGTTTTCCAGGAGAAGTTTTATAGTTTGAGGTCTTAGGTTTAAATCTTTGATCCACTTTGAGTTGATTTTTGTCAATGGTGAGAGGTAGGGGTTCAGATTCATCTTTCTGCAGATGGATATCCAGTTTTTCCAGCAGCATTTGCTGAAGAGGTTTCCCTTTTCCCATTGGATTGACTGGTACCCTTTGTCAAAAATCAGTTGACTGTATGTTTGGGAATTTATTTCTGGGGACTCTATTCTGTTCCATTGGTCCATATGTCTGTTTCTGTGCCAGTACCATGCTATTTTGATTACCACGACTTTATAGTATATTTTTGGGTCAGGGAGTGAGATGCTGCCCACTCTACTCTTCCTGTGCAGGATTGCTTTGGCAATATGAGGTCTTTTATGATTCCAGACAAATTGTATGAATGTCTTTTCTAGATCTATGAAGAATGTGTCTGGTACTTTGATTGGGATTGCATTAAGTATGTAGATTAATTTGGGTAGAATTGTCATTTTGATTATATTAATTCTTCCAATCCAGAAATATGGGATGTCCTTCCATTTTTTGGTGTCATTTTCAATTTCTTTCTTTCTTTTTTTTTTTTTTTTTTTGGAGAGGTTTTTCGCTATAGGGCGCGTGTGCTCGCCAGACAGACAGAGAGAGACATAGAGACAGAAAGCGAGAAATCACCCCCCAGGGGGGATGGTCACGCCACAATCCCTTCTCCTCCATTCTCCTCTTGGGATCTTGGGCACGCACGCACACGCGCCTGGCGTGAGTTGTTTTACGTTCCAGTGACATAGCCATTACGCTAACTGCTGGTTTTCAATTTCTTTTTTAAGCTTTTTCATAGTTGTCCTTGTGGAGGTCTTTAACTTCTTTAGTTAGGTTTATTCCTAGGTATCTTATACTTTTTGTGGCTATTGTAAATTGACTTACTTTTTCAGTTCTATCTCAGTCTGCCTGCTATTCGTATATAGAAATGCTGTAGATTTCTGTGTGTTGATTTTGTACCCTGCAACTTTACTGTATTCATTAATTACTTCTAGGAATTTTTTCATGGTTACCATTGGGTCTTCTATGTATATAATCATAACATCTGCAAATAGAGATTCACCTCTTCTTTTCCTATTTGAATGCTTTTTATTTTTTTCTCTTTTCTGATTGCATTGGCAAGGACTTCCAGCACTATATTGAAAAGAAGTGGAAAAGTGGGCATCCTTGTCTTATACTAGTTTTTAGTAGAAAAGCTTTTAGCTTTTCTCCATTCAAGATGATGTTCACTATGAGTTTTTTATAGATAGCTTTTATTGTGTTGAGGACTGACCCTTGTTTGTTTCTTTGTTTATTTTTGGAGAGGTTTTTGCTACAGGCATGTGTACTCTCCTAAAAGACAGAGACAGAAAGCTAGAAATCAACCCCCTAGGGGATGGCCATGCCACAGTCCCTTCCCCTTCATTCTCCTCTTGGGATCTTCGGCACACATTTACATGTGCCTGGTGTGAGTTTAAGCCACTGGGTCTGGGACTCAAACTGTGGTCAACTACATGGGAATCCAGTGACATACCCATTATGCCAACCATTGGTCCTGAGAAATGACCCTTCTATGCTGATATTGCTGAGAGTTTTGTTCATGAAGGGATATTGTATCTTATCAAATGCTTTTTCTGCATCAATTGATATGATAATATGGTTTTTATCTTTCTTTCTGTTAGTATGGTGTATTACTTTTATGATTTTGCGTATGTTGAACCAACCTTGTATTCCTGGAATAAAGCCTACCTGGTCATAATGTATAATCTTTTTATAAGTTGTTGAATATGATTTGGTAGTATCTTGTTGAGAATCTTTGCATCTATATTTATCAGAGATATTAATCTATAGTTTTCCTTCCTTGTCCTGTCCTTATCTATTTCAAGGATAAGGGTAATGGAGGCTTAATAGAATGAATTAGGGAGAGATTCATCTTTTTGGATTTTTAGAAATAACTTGAACAGAATGGGGGTTAACTCTTCTTTAAAAGTTTTGTAGAATTGAGAGGCGAAGTCATCAGGACCAGGGCTTTTCTTTGTTGGGAGGTTATTTGCTATTGATTCAATCTCCTGGCTTGTTATGGGCCTATTCAGACTTTCTATATTCTCCTAGCTCAATCTTGGTAGATTATATGTGTCCAGTAATTTGTCCATCTCATCCAGATTTTCTTGTTTCTTGGCATACTGTTGTTCATAGTATACTCTAATGATTTTTTTTGTATTTTTATTATGTCTTGTTATATTGCCTGCTTTGCTGAAGATTTGATTTACCTGGTTCTTTTTTATCTTCTTCTTAATAAGTCTCACTAGTGGTATATTGATTTTGTTTATCTTTTCAAAGAACCAGCTTTTACTTTAATTTATTTTCTGTATAGTTCATTTATTTTCTATTTCATTTATTTCTGCTCGTATCTTTATTATTTCCTTTCTCCTGGAGTTTTTTGGATTTTTTTGTTGTTGTGTTTCCAATTTTTTGAGGCATGATGTTAAGTGGTCCATTTGCCTTCTTTCTGTCTTCTTCTTATGTGCACTAATTACTATAGACTTCCCTCTTATGGAAGGAAACTCATGTCCTCATTGTCATTCACTTCCATGAATCTTTTGATTTCAGTCTTTATCTCTTCAGTAGTTGTGAAGTCATTCAGGAGTAGGTTATTTAGTTTCCACATATTTGAGAATTTTTGAGGATTTCTCCTGAAATTAAAATCAAGTCTAATTCCATCATGGTTGGAGAAGATATAGGGTATAGTTTCTATGCCTTTGAATCTGTAGAGGTTTGCCTTGTGTCCTATCATGTGGTCAATCTTCGAAGTTTCCATGTGGGGGTGAGAAAAAAGTGTATCTCTTGGTTTTGGGGTGGAAAGTTCTATATATGTCTGTTAAGTCCATTTTTTATGGTATGTTAGATCCTTTATCTCTATTTTTTGTCTAGATGATCTGTCCAGAGGGGATAGGGCAGTGTTGAGGTCTCCAACAATTAGTGTGTTGCAGTCTAGCTCTCTCCTTTAAGATTTAACAGTCTTTATCTTCTTCTTCTTCTTTTTTTTTTTTTTTTTTTTTTTTTTTTTTTTTTTTTTTGAGAGGTTTTTGCTATAGGGCGCGTGCACTCACCAAAAAGACAGAGGGAGACAGAGAGACAGAAAGCGAGAAATCATCCCCCCCAGCAGGGATGGCCACACCGCAATTCCTTTTCCTCTATTCTCCTCTCGGGATCTTGGGCATGCACGCACACGCGCCCAGCATGAGTTTTAAGCCACTGGGTCCGGGACGCAAACCGCGGTCGACTACATGGGAGTCCAGCAACATAGCCATTACGCTAACTGCTAGTCCCTAAGATTTAACAGTCTTTCCTTCACATACTTGGGTGCTTCTGTGTTAGGTGCATAGATATCTATAAGCGTTACATCTTCGTGATTGATTGACCCTTTTACTACAATATAGTGCCTTTCTTTGTCTCTTTGAACAGTTTTTATTTTAAAGCCTATTTTGTCAGAAATTAGTATCGTGACTCCAGCTCTTTTTTGGTTTTCATTTGCATGGTAAACCTTTTTATAGTCCTTCACTTTTAGTCTCTGTATATCTTTATCCATGAGTTGCATTTGTTGTAGGCAATAGTTAGAGGGTTTTTTTTTTTAATCCGTTCAGCCAGTCTGTGTCTCTTGATTGGAGAATTTAAGCCATTAACATTCAATATTATTATCGATATTTCTGAACTTGTTCTGATGTTTAAATTGGCCATTGTCTTGGTTGCCTTTTATTTCTTTATTTTTGGCTGTTCATTCTTTAGTTTTCCAGGAAAATTACTCTCTTCAGGGTTTCTTGAAGAGCTGGTCTGGTGTTGGCAAATTCTTTCAGGTTTTGTTTGTCTGAGAAGATTTTAATCTTTTTTTCTCATATGAAGGACAATCTTGCAGGATATAATAATCTTGTTTGAAATTATTTCTCTCTTAACACTTTCAATACACCTTCCCATTCTTTCCTTGCTTGCTTTGTTTCCGTTGAGAGGTCCGGTGTTAGCCTGATGGGATGCCCTTTGTAAGTCACTTGTCATTTCTCTCTTGCCAGTTTTAGTATCTTGTCTTTATCTGTGTTCTTGGCCACTCTAGTGAAGATGTGCCTTGGGGAAGATCTTGGGTTGATTCCATTTGGGGTCCTTTGTATTTCTTGGGTCTGGATGTTTGAGTGTCTCTATAAACTTGGGACATTTTCTTCCAGAATTTTATGGAATAGATTTTCCATGCCCTTATTAGTTTCTTCACTTTCTGGGATAGAAATTTTTCAGATGTTTGGACCTTTAATGGAATCTAGTATTTCTTGTATATTCTCCTCATAGTTTTGTTGTTGCTGTTGTTGTTATTTTCTCTATCTTTTTGGTCATTTTTTCTAGGTCAGAGGTTTTAACTTCTACATCAGAGATTTGATCTTCAGTATGGTCTAAGTGATTGCTAATATCTTCAAGAAAGTTTTTGATTTCCTGTATTACAGACTTCATCTCTAATAATTCCATATGATTCTTTTTTATAGTATCTATTTCTTCTTTCATATCATGGAAGGACTTCCTAATCTCCTGTAGTTCATTGTCTCTTTTCTGATACAATTCATAAAATTTTGTCACCATGAATGTTCTAAATTCTTTCTCTGACATTTTGGTAACCTCCTGTGGCTTTTTTTTTTTTTTTTTTTTTTTTTTTTTTTTTTTTTTTTTTTTTTTTTTTTTTTTTATGGAGGGGAGTTGCTGTGACCTTTTGATGGAGACATATTTCCTGGTTTATTCAGACATGAAGCTCTTCTTCAACTTCTAGCCATATGAGGATATATTCACTTTGGATACCTTTTAGGAGACTGTTTCTTCACCTAGGAGCAAGTGTGTTTCCCTTTTGCTGTGCACTGATGTGTACCAAAGTCTCTTCTGTTGTGTTTAGCAATGTGGTTTCAAGAGGAGTATTCTATTCAGGTGTCTGAAGAGCAGTATCTTTTTTTCCACCGATGGTTCAGTAAAAGGGAAGATCCCAGGGAACCTTACAATACTAGTGTATTTCAGAACTGTGATTTTAGACCTGTCTAGTCCCTCTGGGAGGGTGACGGATGAAGAGGAGAGGTTAATATAAGAGGGGAAAAAAGAGTATGAAAGGAATAAAGAAAAAGTCAGTTTCGCCAGGGGGCTGGAGATAGAACTGCGGCTCTGCTGGAGACCAGAAGCCAGTCTGTGGGGAAAGGAGGAGTAGAAAATTAACTACAGAAAGAAGAAGAGAAAAACAAACAAACAAACAAACAAACACTGCCTAACTTTCTGAGAGGGGAGGACTCTGGGGTTGGGAGAGTTGGAGCTGGGCCAGTGATGCCTGACCTCAAAGTCCCCTGCTGGCCAGGAGACTAGAGGTAGAACTGGGGCTCTGCTGGAGAATGGATGCCAGTCTGTCAAATTTGAGTGGAATTGTTAGTGAAAGACATCTAACTTATAAAAAGTTGCCTTGAAATCAAAGTATTAATAGAGTTTCATCTAGCCAGTGTGACAAAGTTGTGGTCTTACCTAAAGGAGAGAAGGAGAGAGAGTATTCCTATGTTGGGTCCACTGACCAATAGCATCAACATAACCTATCCACTTAATAGAGGTCCCAAATATCAGACCTCACCACAGACACACTGAATCAGAATCTGCACTTAAAAGATATCTCCACGTGATTCATATTAAACACATTAAAGTTTGAGAGGCATTGCTTTTATGAAGAAAAGAAAAACTCTTTCTTTTTTATTTTGTGACTTTTGCTATAGGCCATGGGCACTCGCTGGAGAGACAGAGACAGATAAACAGAAAGTGAGAAACCACTCCCCACTAGGGATAACCACACTGCAATCCCTTCTCCTCCATTCTCCTCTTGGGAGTTTAGGCACACATGCACACATGCCTGGCATGAGTTTCAAGCTGCTGGGTCCAGGACTGGAACTGTGGTCAACCACATGAGGGTCTAGGACCTTAACCACAATGCCACCTGCTGGTCCCAATGAAAAGAAACAAATTTTAAATAGCTCACAGGTTCTGTGGATGGCTGATTGGGCTAAAGTCTACTCCTAGATTAGGAGCATCAATATTAATTTGTTCCCAAGTAGGCACAAGATGATCTTTCCAGGTTTTTGCATTACTAAATAACTGCAGGAAGGAATGCTGCACCAAGCAATGAGGAGTCTTTTAAAAGGGAGTAATTACTTAGGCCAGATAGTGGAGTGATGGTAAACAGAATCCTCTGAGAGGCTGACCCACATGGAAAGGTCCTGGGTTCATGTCTGGAGACCTCACTGAGTACAGCAGACATGCATGTGCCCATGGTCTGGGCTGACTAAAGCTGAGGGGTAGATCATGGTGTGAAGACCTTGGGGCTGCCCTCCTGCCCCCGTCTCTCTCTCTCTCTCTGACAGAAGAAATAAATAAACTTTAAGAAAAAGGAGAGGGACCAAACAGTGGCATTTTCTATTTGATGGAGAACTTCGCCAAATAATTTTTTAATAAAGCCCTCATTCTTCCTAAGAAAAAGTAATACTGGTTCCTTAGTGAAACCACTTTTCATCTCTAACAAACTGTATTACAATTCTAAGTAACTTGGCTTCTGGCCTAGTGTGTCTCCAGTTTTCTTGAGTTCAGGCTGCTAGACACTGTGACCCGCAGGATAATGTCACCCTTCCTTTTAAAAGTAGTTTCAAAATATAACAAAAGCTAACTCTTTCTCAGAAAGATAGCCATGCAAGCAGGTTATAAGATTCAGTCTAGAATAACTGCACAGACAAACCTGGCTGAACTTGTTTTGCTTAGGAGCTAATCAAATCTGTATCATCGTACAAACTTTTCTGCTTGCTTGGCCTTGTTTTAAAAACAATACCTTCAAGCTGTTGGGACTAAATCCAATATTACACAACACAAAGGTGAACCTTTTAAAAATATTGTTCAGTATAAACATGAACAGTGGAATTGGGCTTCTAACACTAAGCATTTTCATCCTGAAGAATTGCTCAATAATTTTTCTGTAGTAGTCATAATTTTAATTAAAACATTTTAATCAGTGTGTGCTTAGAGACAGAGGTAGAAAGCAATTCTAAACAAATCCTTAAGAGTGAAGAGGTGAAAGGCGGGTTCAAAGATATTGTTTCATAATTTGTCAAGATGAAAAAGGCGGCAAAAGTTAAAACAAGATAGCAATGTTTCTGGGCTTTAACTTTGAAAATTTTTCTAGACGAAGGTATTACTTTCTAAGGTGATAGAGATAAGGTTAGTCATTGTCATTTTTATGTTTTTAATGTTTCTAAACGAAAATAAATTTCTTTTAAAAATGTGCAATACTTACTAAGGAATCATCTAATAATTTTATTTAATGTCATTTCTAGAAATTCTGTAAATAAATTATGCTCCCACAACATGTATTCTCCCTTTGATTATCTGATTTAAAAACTATAAAAGATATATTTTTAAAAATAATTTTTATGGTCATATATTTCATCTTAAAAAAAGTATTCTAGGGGCCATCAGGTGGCATATTGGTTAAGATGCTGGACTCCCACAGGCCTACCACATTTGAATCTCAGACTGGTGGTTTGAAACTCACACTGGGTACACGTTTGTGCATGCCCAAAATCCCGAGAGGGGAATGAAGGAGAAGAGATTGCGGCATGGCCATTGCCTCGGTGGTGATTTCTCACTTTCTCTTTTTCTCTCTGTCACTCTCTGGTCTCTCTGGTGATCACATGTACCCTATAGCAAAAAAAAAAAAAAAAAAAAAAAAAAAAAAAAACCCTCTATCTATTAAAATTGGGCTCAAATCTCCTCACACAGGGAACAAATATTGGGAAAAGTCATGGCGCATGACTTTTCCAACAACCCAATAGATTAAGCACTCAGACTTCATTATCAGATAAAACTGATTTGAGTTCTTGATAAATCATTTACTTGCTGTGTAATCTGAGCAAATCACCTAACCGTTCTGTATTTCACTGACCTCATTTAAAGAGAGAGAAAAAGAAAAAAATATATATTATCCTTACTTAATGTGATTGTTTTAGAGATTATATGAGAAAAGGTATACAATGTGCTTGGTAGAGTGACAGTTAAATGATCATACTGCCTTCTACTATTTTGATCATTCATAATCTTTTAGATAATAGGTACAAAAGAACACAGGTTTTTAAAAACATACCAGAAGGGGAACAGCAGATGGTGTAATGATTATATTGCTGGATTCCCACATAGTCGACCACAATTCAAGCCCCAGACCTGGCAGTTTAAAACTCACACCAGATGTGTGTATGTGTGTGCCCAAAATCCTGAGGAGAATGGAGAAGAAGGGACTGTGGTGTTGATATCTCCCCTGGGGGTGTGAATTTTCACTTTCTGTCTTTCTGTCACTCTAGTGACTGCACGTGCCCTATAGCAAAGAAACTCTTTAAAAAAAATAAATAAATAAATAAATAGCACACCAGAAAAAATTTACTAACAATTATGTTTTAATAATTACCATGTTCTAGTTTCTGTAAAGAAGCCATATAATAAAATAATTTAGTGGGGGTTTTTTAGAGCTATGCAAAAAAGCCCATGTTTCTATTAAGTAACATATAACACCACCAGAAGACCTGTCTTACAAATTGAAACAAGGTTATCTCCAAAGCACGACAATTAGGTGCTATATGGAGGGAGATGCAGTCCGCATGGCCGACTGTGGTTTGAATCCCAGCCTTGCTGTCTTGAAAAACACGCCAAATGTGCGGACCTGTGTGTCCCTAATCTTGACGTGATGGAGAAAGGAAAGAAAAAGGATTGCAAGTGACCATGTCCCATTGAAGAGTGTGTGCTCTCTCTCTTTCTCTGTCTCTGGTGAGTGTATACACCTTCTGGCAATTAAATAAAAATTTCAGGAAAGATTTTAAGCTAAATAGAATTCAGTAATGTAACTACATGTGTCATTGTTATGTTTAATTGAATGTAACTCAAGAATTCTATTTATAAAAAGGAGGTACTGTGTAAATGAAAATAAAAGATATAATAATATATATTATATGGTTAAATATAATATAGTTAATATATTTGGAACATGTCAAAAATGTATGGGACACAGATTACCCAGGTTACCTCATTTAAACTTTACAACAACCCTGGGAAATAGGTTCACCTTTTACCATAAAGAGACTGAGGCAATATATATGAAGATGATATATTTTGCTTAATTTCTCACAGCTAATATGAAATGTTGTAGTTTTCCAAGCAAGCAACCTGGCTTTAGAACTTGTCCTTAATTACCATGCTATGGCACTTGACTAAAACTTAAAGATTAGCGATCAAAAATACTTATTGATTGGTCAATCAATCAATATCACAACTGACTGAACTCCCATATGTAATTCTGAAATTCAGTGATCTAAGATTGATGTATTTACTAACATTAAATAAATTAAGTCTATTTCTAGTTAACATATGTAAGGTTTTACTCAGCTGCCTGTCCGTATTTTATTCTGATTTTAGTTCTGTTTCTAATTTTTTCCTCCAGCAATCCTACACTCTGTGTCCACTGCTTTGGCAGCATTTCTGTTTCTAAGACTAGATGTTAGCCTGTGATGATCTGTTCTCAAAGAACTACTAGCTGGACTGACACCCTCTTGATTCCCAGTTCCCTGCCCTAGCTCCTGGCCCTGCCTTCTCAGATTGCCCTCTAAGATGTTGGCATGAGTCAAACTGTATCCCTGAAAAAGTCCTAGCCTTTGAAATCCAGAGTGTGATCTTATTTGGAAATATGATTTTTGTAAATATAATTGGTTAAAGAGGTCATGCTGGAGTAAAATGGGCATTTAATCCAATAAAACTGATGTCCTTTAAGAAATGGTGAATATGTACACAGACACAGAGACACACAGGGAGAATGCCATGTGATGACAGGCAGAAATGGGAGGGATGCAACTGCCAGCCAAGAAATGACAAAGACTGACAGCACCACTAGGAGCCAGAAACAGCAAAGAAGTATTCTACCCAGCATCTCAGAGGATTGTACCCTGCTGACAGTTTGATTTTGGACATCTACTCTCTAGAACTGTGAGAGAATGCATTGCTACTGTTTCAGGCCATCTGGTATATGGTACTTTGTTAGGGCAGTCCTAAGAAATGATACAGGTGCCCCTAACCTTTGCTTCCTCTCACCTTTGTATTCCTCCCATTCTGAAGCCTAATAATTAATCCCTTTGTATCTAGGATCTCAGAGTTTCTCAAACTGAAAATTGGCTGATCTGAGAGTTAGCATGAGAAAGATAGAAGGCAACCTATGATACTTGCTCTCTTGTCAGGTAGTGTAGTTTACTTTAAATAATTCCTTTTGTTGAGAATGTCTCCTCAAGTGTGCCTAATCTAAAGAAACAATTCTGATGTCAAGAATGTTTAAGGTGGTAGGAGAGAAGCCATTACCAAGGTTTCTCAAGGAAGGAAATGTCTGGAGTAGACAGGATTGCTGCTAGTCGCTGGCCATGATCTCTCTAGCATTGTTCTTATAAATTCACATAATCCATTTCCTGTGTTATTTCTTGGCTCTTACTATGATTTTTTTTATTATTATTATTATTATTATTATTATTATTTTAATTTGGTATAAGGCATGTACAATCATGAGAGAGAGAGAAAGAGAGAGAGAAAGTAAGAAAGCAAGCCTCCAGGTCTGAGACTTAAACAGTAGTTGGCTCTGTGGGAATCTAGTGCCTTAACCACCAGGCCACCTGCTGGCCCATATTATGATTATGTATAAGAATATAGGATGGGTTTCCAATGTCTTTCATATTTGCAGAACCCAGATCACAGTCTTTCTGTACACCTCTTCCCCAACACAATTGTGCATATCCACATAGGCAACATTTTCAATACCTGAGCCTCACTCTTTATCACCTTAACTTTAGTCTCCTCCAATTCTATTCTCTGTTTGGAGTTGCTAGGCAGCGTCGGAGTCTTGACTTCATCGTAATTCCTAACCATTTCCAAGAAATGGAATTTGAAAATACCTCCTCCCTCAAATACTCCAAACATGTAGTAGAGAGTGGTTAAGATGGGCAAAAAGAAGAAACATTTACTAGACAAAAGAATATAAAGTCCTCTGTGGAAACAAAAAGTTCTGTAGTTTCTACTTTATGAAAATAAAAATTTAAAAATAAAGAGTCAAATTTAAGAAAAAAAGGAAGAAAGCTTGTGCTGTCATGTCCTCTGCCCACTTGCCAGAATCTGAGATTATTACCTTCTGCATCCTCACTTTCATCCTTCACTAAGACATGTCCTTTCTTTACTATGTCATGGGCAACGCTTCCAAGGAGCTTCCATTTCCATTCATGATGCACTTGCTTCCTTACCTTTATCTTGGCATCTGCCCTGTTTGATTTCAGCACTGATTTTCTGCCCATGCTTTCAGGCAGTTGATTGTTTCTGGAGGAAGGTGATCTATTATTTCCTGTATAAATATAAATTTGTGCAATTAAAACTGGTTCCCTACACTTAACATTCCTTATATCATTGTTAGTCATGCTCTCTACAGACACCTGAAAAAAATTCTAGAACAAGTGTTAGCATACCTAACCACGGTGCTAGAAGTCAATCTGAAACACTCCAGGCATGGAGTGTGCCCATGAGTTTGACAAACTGGAAAGTTGGGGGAAGGGGACTGCAGTATGACCAACCTCCCCTGTTGAGAGTGTTTCTTCCTCTCTGTTTCTGTCTCTCTTTTGTTCTCTCTCTCTCTTGCATGTGCACATGCTTTTTATCATGAATTAAATACATTTTTAACAAGTAATCTTGTGGGACAATAAGGGGAAAAAAAGGCAAAGCAATGTTGCTGTACAGTTCTTCAGATGCTCCTGCTCCATTCCTACCCCAGATAAATTGGCCCGTGTCTTGCAGGCACCCATCATACCGATAGACACAAATTAAGAAATCAAAGATAGGTTGCATGAGAATTCATGTGTGGCTTGGCACATCTTTTCCAAAATACCTTCTTTGGTAATTAAAAGAGCAGTGTTTATTTTCTCTCTATTTATCTATTTTAATACAATACTGTTTTACAGAGTTGGCAGGCAGAGGCAGCACCTGGGATCTTACTTCATGGGACCCAGCTGTCATAGCAGTCCTAAAATTTTTTACAAGTAAAAGAATTGGATAGTACTCCCAGTTTTTTTGAAAATGACTAAACACTAGCTTTCTCTCTGACATATACATACATACATACAAGGTCACACATGATGCAAGCTGAGGGTGCTAAGGGGTGGTGTGCTGATTAGAAAAGGAAACTCTGGGGACCCGCAGATGGTATAATGGTTATGTCACTGGACTCCCGCATGGCGCAACTTAGAGACCCAGACCTGGCCACTTGAAACTCACATCGTGTTCATGGGCATGCATGCTCAAAATCCCAAGAGGAGAATGGAGAAGTGATTGCATCCTCCCCAGGTGGATATAAATTCTCACTTTTTGTCTCTGTATCTCTCTGTCTCTCTAGTGAGTGCATTCGACCAATGGCAAAAATCTCTCTTTAAAAAAAAGAGAAAAGAGGGACCAGCAGTTAGTGTAATGGCTATGTCGCTGGACTCCCACGTAGTCGACCGTGGTTTGAGTCCTGGACCCAGCAGCTTAAACTCATGCCGGACGTGTGTGCGTGCGTGCCCAAGATCCCAAGAGGAGAAGGGAGGAGAAGGGATTGCGGCATGGCCATCCCCCCTGGGGGGTGATTTCTCGCTTTCTGTTTTTCTGTCTCTCTCAGTCTGTCTGGCAAGCGCACGCGCCCTATAGCAAAAACCTCTCCAGAAAAAAAAAAAAAAAGACCCTATTTGGAGAACTCTCTCTCACTGTCTTTCTTACTAATGGAGGAAAGGAAAACAAAACAAAACAAATAAAACCTTCAAGATAAAAGAAAAAAGAACACTAATTTTTCTTTTGTTCTTATGTATTTCAAATACTTTGGAAACAGGAAGTAAAAATCATTAGATAATGTCCATAGTAACAGAACAGGACCAGTGAAGAGAAAACTGAACATTGGAGAAAGAAACAATTATTGATGATAGAATAAGCTGTATAGCCACTAAAATGGAAAACTCCAAGAAAGTATTCAGGCAGCATGTAGACTATGAGGCAATTTATAAACTGGAGGATAATATATCCAATATTATCAGCCAAGAAATAATTTTCTTTCAATAATAGTAATGTAGAAGATGTTTCTGCTTTTTACAATATCTTGCCTTTATAAAACCATTTTCTTCATTCTTAATCTAGGCATTTCATAAGGATAGTTTATCATCATGAGGCCAGGCTTTAAAAAAGTGTTTAAGTCATTTTTTAATAACAAATACATGTGTTAAGCCAAAAGATCTTTATTCTAAGGTTTCTTTTTTAACATTGGGAGATTTTATTGGTATTTATATATGAATTGAATACTGGTTGACTTGTTAAATAATAACGATTGTCACATATTAAGCGATTACGTTACCCAGTTCTATGTAAAGTATGTTACATTCACTGATCATCTAATTGTCCAACAAATCTATGAGAAAATGCCAGGTTTTCTTCTAGCAGATTAGAAAACCAAACCTTCATCTAAATTCCCAAAGACACTGAGCCAGTGAAGATTGGGATTTGAACCAACATAGCTTATCTCTGAATCTTACAGTCCTAGCAATGATGTCATTCTACATCTGTGCATATAGATGATCAGAGAGCCAAAACTATAAGTTTGGGTTTGGTAACAGTCAATTTTGATTACATGAGACCAAGCAACTGATTGATTTAATATATTCTCTCAATTGAATCAATAGTATTTTGTACTCAACTGTTTGCTTCTTGCAGAACAACTGGATTCTACATGTGAAATAATTTCTCTCTTTTTAAATCTCCCCTCTTTTTTTTCTTTTTTTAAATGCTATTTTAATTTTCTTATTTTTTAAAATTCTCCTCAAAATGTCTTGACAGTGTAAGTTCTAAAAAGACAATATGAAAGTCTACAAGTTAAATCAACATCTGACTTGGGCCAGGACTTGCAAATATAGGAGTGCATTTTTCAGTCACCTAGCTTTGCAGATAAACAACTGTTTTCCTGATCTACTTTTATTAGTCTACTGGTTTGACAACATACTGCTGAGAGGGCAGAATCTGAGAAAAACTTTTAGCTCTGAATCATCAATGAAGATCTTTGATTGCTATCGGATTCCCCTAGTGCAGGTAGATCTATCTTCAGGTTAATTTTAAGTCTTTACTGCTGACTTGTCAAAATGGCCTACAATTTACATGTCTTTTGTGTTTATGTGAGCACTTGCAGAGTACAGTCATCAGCATCCTGAACTTCCTAAATGCCTGTTGCAAGAAATTTTATGGCTCCTACAACCTCTTATGTGAAAAGGTTTTCTGAAGGATTAAAAATTCAGCCAAATTCAGCTTCTAGGGTTTCTATTTTATCTAAAGCTTGTCTTTCTTTGGGAAGTAGCTTTGAGGAACTGTTTATCTAGTAGCATTGACTGAAGCTTACATACATACAGCAGAAAATCTACTTTGTAGTTATCAAAGGGATGGTGGTCAAACAGTCCAGTATGTATTGGCTAGATAAATTAATATAAGGGGACTCTAAAGTTTGGCAAAAAGAGTGTAGTCAATATATTTTTTACCAAGATTTTATAATCATTAGAACTTGGTGACTGGCTTTCAAAACAATGTGATTGAGCTGGCCCCGTAGCTTAGTAGTTAAGGGGATCAGTTTCATATGGCTGACATCAGCTCAAATTCCAGTCCCACTAAAAAGTTTTCTGAAAGATTGAAAAACATGCCAGGCTCATGTCTGTGTGTGCCCCCCTGCCCCCAATCCCTGGACAACAGAGAGATGGAGGAGAAGGGATTGCATCATGACCTCACCCCATTGGAGGATGCTTTCTCCCCCTCTCTTTCTGTCACTCTCTGCCAAGTGCACATGCCCTCTGGCAATATGGGAAAAAAATTAAATATGATTAAAAATTGTCTTTAGTATTCATGGTCTAATAGTGGTACTTCAAGATAAATGCTCTAATTTTTAAAATTTAAAGTAATAATTTCCTGAATACTTGCTATTTTTGGCTAATATAATATTTCCCAATTATTAGTAAGATATTTTCTCATATAATTTCATCATTTTTTTTTCACATATACCTCCACACTTAAAAAAAGTAATTAGTGGTTAATGAAAACAACCAGCTCATTAAGAAAAGAAAAAGTCTTTTGGAAGGAGTTTTAGGAACCAAAGAAAGATTTTGAAGTCTGTCATATTTATGCAGTTGCCTCAGTGTAGACTTACTGTGCCATACATTTTGATAATAAGACATGTTTGCTGCTAACACTTGAGGAAGAGTTGGATTGTGTGGGATGAAGAGGATGTAACTGGGATAATTTATATACAAGGTATAGAGAAATTTCATAACAGAAATGATTGTGTCCCAAGCAAGATGCTGGTTAGAAAATTACATGAAAGGAAGTCCACCATTTTCTACAACGTTCATTATGTGGTAATGAAGAACTGGCTTTCTTATATTAATTTCATTTTTTTATGTGGTGTATAGACAGTTTGATTGGACAGCCATAACAAAGCACCACAGACTGGGTGGCTAAACAACAGAAATTTATTTTCTGGGACCAGCAGTTAGTGTAATGGCTATGTCGCTGGACTCCCATGTAGTAGACCGCAGTTCGAGTCCCAGACTCTGTGGCTTAAACTCATGCCAGGTGCGTGTGCACGTGTGCCCAAGATCCCGAGAGGAGAAAGGAAGAGAAGGGATTGCGGCATGACCATCCCCCCTGAGGGTGATTTCTCGCTTTCTATCTCTCTCTGTCTTTCTGGCAAGTGCACATGCCCTATAGCAAAAACCTCTCCATTAAAAAAAAAAAAAAAGAAATTTATTTTCTCACAATTCTGGATAATGGAAATCAGAGACAATAGTGTTGGCAGGGTTGATTTCTTTGGAGGTTTCTCTCCTAGGCCTTAGAAGGCCATCTTCCTGAGCTGTTTCTATGCCCTAGTCTTCTCTTAGAAGGATTCCAGACAAGTTAGATGAGGCCACTCTAAGTACGCTCATAATTATGTCTTTAATTATCTTATCATCTGACACAGTTCCATTGAGGGGATTATGACTTTAATGTGAATTTTGGGGTCTCATGATTCAGCCCACAACAGTATGTAAATGATTATATTAATTTTGTATGTGGAATTTTATTTGTAAGGATTCTCTTTATTACCATATTTCCTGTATATCTCATGTTTCAGTAAATATGACATGTTGAGTTCATACAAAATCTATTTAATACATAACAGATGCTTGATCATAAGGAGAAATATTTGTTAGACTGTAACTTCAGTCACGTATTGGATATCTGTCATAAATCCCCCTGATTTATTTTAAATATTTAATTTGCTTTTTATGTGTTTAAAAAAATGTTCTACTTAAACTCTCAACAACATACTTTCAGCCAGTTACACATATTTCAGTGCATTGGTACCAGCTAGCTTTTATGCCCTACGATTAGGTACGTAATAAATTCCTAGTGAATTTAAAAAAAAATAAATGATAAAAGACTTCCTTCAATTCTAAAAACAACATAAATATTTTCAAATTTAATTAGAACAGTTATCATTTGTGTGTTGCATACGTGCATGTCTTTGTGTGACTGTGAGTATTTGAATTTTTAAGTTCTCAGTGAAAATTTAATTAACAATTTTAATCTTATTTTAAAATTAATTTTATATATACAGATTAAAAATATTAATTTTGAAGACATTTATTTCTCATATTATAGAAATGAATTTTTGACATGTAAGAGTAAACTTTTTAAAGAATTTAGAAAAAGTACATTTAATATTATTCCTTTAAAATTTTATTGTCTTTTTCTTCAATGTAGCATTCAAGCGTTTTATCCCCTGTTGCATTTAGACAGTTTAATCTCCAAGAAAATAAAACTAAAGAGTTGCATTGTAAACTTGGACATTATGTACATTCTAGAAAGATAGCTTATTCCTTAGCAGATCCTGAAAATTTTTCTGCAAAAACATTGCTACCCAAAATACCTCCTCTTTTCTGATTCACTTTTAGCTCTTCCATAAAAAAGTGTTTATAAAACATTAATGGGCAATTTAACTTCAGTTTCCAGAGAGAAATTTCTGCTGTATCAGAGCTTATATTTGCCACAATACAGTATTCCCTTTCTCAATACTTGTACTTATTTCCCAGTAGGTCTCACCATCTGCTATTGATGCCTGTCTGAAGTGGGAAATTCCTCCTCAAGCAATTTTTGTTCAAATATTACTCTTCAACACTACCACCTTCTCAGGTTACAAATTGTTCCTGTATATTTGTACCCCAAAGTCAAATCTGCAGATAACCATCTTCAAAGGCATTTAATGACCAAGTGCCTTTTAATCTATTGAACCCAAAAGCAAAAAGGAAGAGCATTAGAAGTTTCAAAACTCTAAAGAGAGCTGCCTAGCATTATGCATATCATAGGTAAGTTTTACTTCCATAGCCCCCAAATCTTTTTCATAAAATTCTTCATATTTGTGTTGTTTCTATGGAAATGTATGCAAGTTGATCTTTTGTGTAGTAATAGTGTCATATTTATTTTTTTAATCTCTTGTTTCCTTTTATCCTTAAAATATATTATATAGGTATATATTCTCTCTTTTGTATTTTAATTTACTGGAAGGTATATGCACCTACCAGAGAGAGAGAGAGAGAGTGAGAGGGAAAACAAGAAAGTACCTGCCTTTGGGGATGGTCATGTGACAATTCTTCTCCATTTCTCCTTCATTTGAGATTTTGGGCATGCACCTGTCAGTTCTTCAAGCCATCAGATCCAGGATTCAAACTACCCAGCCATTCAAGTGAGATTCAGCCACTCCAACCACTATGCCATCGCTGACCCCTTGGTGGTTTGTTTTGTTTTAATAGCACAGAGGACATGTGCATGTGCTACACAGAAGAGAGAGAGAGAGAGAGACAGAGAGAAAACATCACTCCTCAGTACGGCATGGTCACACCACAATTCTTTTTTTCTCTGTTTCTCCTGTCAGGATTCTGGGCACATACACACATACTTGCAGTGTGTTTTTAAGCTGCTAGTGCCAGATATAAAAGCATGGTCAGCCATGTGGGATTTGGCTCCTGTAGGTGTAATGCCTAACTGTTGCACTATGGGCCAGTCCTTAAATAGTCTCAGTATGGGGAGCCAGCAGGTGGCACAGTGGTTAAGGTGCTGCACTCCCAAAAGGCATCAGTTCCAGACATACGCACATGTGCATGTGTGGCCAAAATCCTGAGAGGAGATGGAGGAGAACGGAGTGTGGCATGGCCATCCCCTTGGAGGGTGACTTCTCACTTTCCCTCTCTCTGCCTCTTTCTGGTGAGCACACATGCCCTATGGCTATATATATATTTTTTTCTTTTTTCAGTATGGAGCATGTCTTATACATATTTTTCTCAATTTAATGACATGAGATTTGTCAGGTGACATTTCTTTTTGTAGATGTGGAAGAGGGAAATCTATCCTTTCAAGGACAGAAGAGATACTTTAAGAATATTCTAACTTAACTAGTAACTTGTGAGTATTTGCACACACAATAGGATAAATACTTATTTATATGTTGCAGAACTAGGTAAAAAATAATATGTGTTTTTCTTTTCATTATATGTAGAAAGCAATATATGTGCACAGATGTGGATTTATAGGCATAGTGTGTGGCAGCAGCGCCAGACGGGAAGGTCCTGGGTACCTAACCCTAGGTTTCCCTGCACACACAAACCATATGCACACATGTGTCTGTAATCGTTGCCGACTAAGGTTAAGGGTGGATCATGGAATGAAAACCGTGTTGGGGGTGCCTATTTTCATCCTTCTCTCTCTCCCTCACCCCCTGAAAAAAATGAAAAACTTAAAACAATAGAAAGTTGCAATTTAAGGGGCTGGCAGGTGGCGTGGTGGTTAAGGGCGCTGGACTCCCACATGGCCAACTGTGGTTCAAGTCCTGGACCTGGCAGCTTTCTCTCTCTCTCTCTCTCTCTCTCTCACTGTCCCTTTCTGATCAAATTAAAATAAATAAATAAATAAAGTTAAATAAAATTATTCTTTTTTAAAAAAAGAAAGTTGCAATTTAAAGCTACATTGGGAAGGGTATTAGTACAGGAAAGGTTGAAGAACTGATTATCATTTCAATCTACCAAATGCAAAATGTGAAAAGTCTGTGAAAGTATTTCCAAGGAATTCCTAAAAGCATTCCAAGTAGAATAATCTCTGGGAACTTCGTCTTTAACAAAACTGGAAACTTGAAACCACATAAACAGACATGTTAGAAGATGGTTCAACCATGGTTATAAACCAGAATATGTTGCACACCAAGTTGCCTTCTATTCAGTCTTTCCTTTTCCTTGGAAGCAAGACCATAGGCAATTTGTCCAGAGAAAAGATATTACCTAGAATCCCTTACAGCAAAGTGTGAATAATGAAGAGTCACTGGGTCTCTTCAAAGCGTATTAGGAAAGTTTCCTTCATAAGGAAAGGGTGTGAGCCTTCTGTTCTTTTCTTCTGTATGCTAGCCTAGCAGTTTAGAACTGATGGTTGGGGCACACACAGGTATCTTGATCATGATGGTAGATTAAAAAGTGAGAAAGAGCCTCATCTCCTGATAGGCATGGCATGCTACCATGTCAACCTAAGATAACACAATACAGAGTTATAAGATTTATTATTTTTTTTAAATCATCTATGCTATGGTTTTCTCTCAGATACCCTTTGACTTATGCTGTTGCCTCCATTACATTTTTGTTTAAATATCACTACTATGGTTTACATAATCATCTGTCTCCCAAATGTTCACTTTTCAGAATTTGGTCCTCCTGGTAGGATCAGGGTGACTGGATCATGGATGCACTGGTCTTATTAATGGTTTAATGCTGCCTCTTGACAGATTGAGACTCCCCCTTTTCCTGCTAGAGAAGTGAGGGAAAAAAATTGAGGCAATACAGAAAGTTTAAATAACTTTCAGTGTCTCATATAATGAAAATGTTCAGATTTCATTAGATCACACATCATACAATAGAAGAAGATCTCAAATTGAGTAAAACAGATTTTAGATACCAGGAGCAAGATAACAGAGATTTTGAATTGTCTGAAAAAGATTTTAAGATAGCTCTGATAAAAGTGCTTTACTAAGCCATTATGAACATATTTGAAACTAACGAAAAAACTGAAAGCCTGGACAAAGAAATAGGCTCACAGAGAAAGAGATCCAAATGGAAATGTTGAAACTGAAACAATGTCTGAAAGAATAAGTTCAATAGATGGGATTAAGAACAAAATAAATGAAGAGGCTATGGGAAAGAATCAGAAAGAATAGTAGAATTTATCCAATCTTAACAAAAAAGATGAAATAGAATGAAAAAAATCAAATGGTGGTGAGGATGTCTATGAGACTATAGCAAAGTATATGATGCTCATGAAATCAGAAGTCCGGGACCAGCAGTTAGCGTAATGGCTATATTGCTGGACTCCCATGTAGTCGACTGTGGTTCGCGTCCCAAACCAGGTGGCTTAAAACTCACGCTGGGCACATGTGCGTGCGTGCCCAAGATCCCAAGAGGAGAATGGAGGAGAAGGGATTGCGGCGTGTCCATCCCCCTGAGGGGTGATTTCTTGCTTTCTGTCTCTCTGTCTCTCTCTGTCTGTCTGGTGAGTGCACGCGCCCTATAGCAAAAACCACTAAAAAAAAAAAAAAAAAAAAAAAAGAAAGAAATCAAAAGTCCATAGAAGAGGGAAAAGTAGAGGACTGAAAAAGTGCTAAAGTAAAAAAAGAGGCCAAAAACTTCTCATGTAACAAGAGACGTAAATCTAGATTCAAGATATTGAGTGAACTTCAAACACATACATCTGGTGAAAAATATCTTTCAGTAATGAAGGAAAAGTCAAGACATTTTTGAATATGCTAAAACAAAATAAGTTAACTTCAGAAAAGCTCCCTTCTCCCTTGAAGGGTGACTTCTCATTTTCCCTCTCACTATCTCTCTCTGTCTCTCTCTGGTTAACACATGCACCCTATGGAAAAACTTAAAAAAAAAAAGAAAAAAAAAAAGAAAGAAAAGAAAATGTCCCCTAAAAAAAATGGCAAAAGAACATTCTCTGGAATAAATAAATAAAGGAAGGAAGGAATATTGGAACATTAAGAAGGAAAAAGAGCACAGTGTTTTGTCCATTCTTTGTTGTTAATAACAGAAATATTAGAGCTTGGTAATTTATAAAGAATAGAGATTTGGGGGCCAGCAGGTGGCACTGTGGTGAAGATATTAATCCACATGGTCAACCACAGTTTGAGTCCTGGACCCAGTGGCTTAAAGCTCACACGAGGTGTGTGTGCGTGCATGCTCAAAATTCAAAGAGGAGAATGGAAGAGAAGGGATTGGGGCATGGCCGTCACTTCTGTGGGGTGATTTCTCACTTTCTGTCTCTCTGGTGAGTGCATGTGCTCTGTAGTAAAAATCTTTCTCAAAAAAAAAAATAAAATAAAATAAAAAAAAAAGAGAGACAGAGACATTTATTCAATTCATGGTTTTGGAGGTACTAGATGAAGGGTTCAGTTTTGGTGGGGTCTTCTTGCTCATGAGTACTCCCTGAAGACTCCTTAGGCAATGGGCACCTCGCTGCTGACAACCTCATCTAATCCCAGTCATCTCTCAAAGGCCCCACACTTTCAACACCATCACAATGGCTCAGCAGATTTCAGTTGATAAACTTTGGGGCACATTCAAACCAAAGTATATATCAATATTAAGCAAAAATAAAGGTAAATATAATAGGCTTTCATCTCGTTGACTTTATGAATTGTTTGATGATTCAATTAAAAATTATAACAAGGTAAGGATGTCCACTCTCACAATTCTTATTAGGTATATTACTAGAATTTCTAGTCAATGGAACAAGGCAAGAAAAGGGAGGAAAAGCATACAAATAAGAAGGGAAGAAAAATCAGTTCCTATATGTACATGGCACATAGACATGCCCAAGGAATCTTTCAAAAGATCCTAGAACTAATAAGTGAGTTTAGCCCTGGTAAGGAATTCATACAATAGTCAATTGTATTTATATATATTAGCAACAAGCACATAGACATGGAAATTAAAAATACAGTGCCATTTACAATCATTTGGGAAAAAATATTTCAGCACGAATTTTATAAAATATGTGCATGACTTACATGCTGAAAAATACACAGTGCTGATGAAAAAGACTTAGAGACATCTGCTTTTATAGACTGGAAGTCTCAAGATAATAAAAATGCCAATTCTCTACAAATTGACATATAGGTTTAGTGCACTTCCTGTCAAGATCCCAGTAAAAAAAAAAATTCTTTATAAATATTGACAGTATTAATCTAAAATTTTTGTGGAAAGGAAAATGAACGAGAATATCTAAAAGAATTTTAAAAGAAAACATAGGAGCAACCACAGTGGCATGTGCTGCTAAGAGGCAGGGCTCCGCAGGCTGGGACCACGGCAGAAGCCCAGGTTTGATTCTTGGTCTAGCCTAGCCACCAGGCATAGTGGCATATGCCTGTAGTTCCATTGCAGAAGCTGAGGCAAGAGGGTTACAACATGGTGAGACTATGTCTACTTTTTTTCACCCCATAAATTGACTACCACTTTGTATTTCCCTTTTTTGCTCCCTCTCCTGAGGGAGGACTCATTTCTGTTAAAAATGGACTCATTTCTGTTTTCCTATCTTACTTTTCTAAAGTTACTGTCAGTCATTGTATATCTTTAGTATGTGCAGCATGTTTTTTTACTAGCATGCATGCATTGTATGTCAATCAAGTCAACAATATTATCATATACATCATCAACTGCAGATAAGTTTCCATTCTATGTCTGTTAAATGTTTGTTTTTATTTTCCTGAGCTCCTCCCTTTCTCCTATATAGTCTCTGGTATCTACGATTGCCCTCACTGCTGTTATACCTTCTAATCGTTCGGTTTCTTCCACAGAGTGAAGACATTCAGTATGTACTGAGCAGGGACATACAATGCCTGTCTTTCATGGTTTGCTTAGAGACCATGTGAAAAGGAAAGAAGGAAAGGAAGAAAGAAAGAAAGAAGCAAACAAAGGAAGAAAGAAAAAGAGAGAACTACTTCTACTCAGTTTCAAGACTAATTACACAGATAGAGAAATCAAGATCTTATGGGGAAGGTAAACACACATATAGGTATCTATATCTATGTAATTAGTCTTGAAATTGGGTAGAAGTAGTTCTATATAAGTAGAACTGAGTAGGAAACCCAGAAATAGACTCACATACATATGCCAAACTAATTTTTTGACAAACATACAAAATCAATATAGTTCTTTTTTTGAGAGGTTTTTTTTTTTGTTTGTTTGTTTTTTTTTTGTTTTTTTTTTTTTTTTTTTTTTGCTATAGGGTGCGTGCACTCGCCAGAAAGACAGAGAGAGACAGAGAGACAGAAAGTGAGAAATCACCCCCCAGGGGGGATGGTCACGCCGCAATCCCTTCTCCTCCATTCTCCTCTCGGGATCTTGGGCACGCACGCACACGCGCCCGGCGTGAGTTGTAAGCCACCGGGTCCGGAACTCGAACCGCGGTCGACTACGTGGGAGTCCAGCAACATAGCCATTACGCTAACTGCTGGTCCCAAAATCAATATAGTTTTTAACAAATGGTGCCAGTGCAACTGCACAGAGGCCAAAATACAAGACCAAAACAAACAAATAATTTCTTGACTTCAGTCTTTTATACAAAAATTAACTTAAAATGTATCATGTACTTAAACATAAAATATTGAAATATAAATCATTTAGAAAAATAACTTTGAAATCTAAGACTAGATAGGATTTTTATATTTAACATAAAAATTCTAATTCATTTAAAAAAATTTTATACATTCGATCACTGTATATCATCAGAACTTGCAAAAAAGAATTTTCCCAGCATGAATACACACGATATTTTAGTCAAGTTGGAAAAAATTGATACATTTTACTTCACTGAAATTGAAAATATTTAGTCTATAAAAGAGCTTATGAGGATTGAAAGACAAGTTACCAAATGAGAGAAACTTTTTGCAAATCATATGCAGCAAGAACTCATGTTTAGAATATGTACATAATATATAGATTCAAACACAACTATTAAAAAAAGGACAAAAATTCTGGGACCAGCAGTTAGCATAATGGCTATGTCGCTGGACTCCCATGTAGTTGACCACTGTTTGAGTCCTGGGCCCGGTGGCTTAAACTCACGCCGGGTGTGTGTGCATGCATGCCCAAGATCCCGAGAGGAGAAAGAAGGAGAAGGGATTGCGGTGTGGCCATACCCCCTGGGGGGTGATTTCTCGCTTCCTGTCTCTATGTCTCTCTCTGTCTTTCTGGCAAGTGCACGTGCCCTATAGCAAAAAAACAACCCTCCAAAAAAAAAAAAAAAAAAAGAAAGACAAAAAGTCTAATTAGAACATAGAAAAACATAAAACAATCTTTTTCTGAAGAAGCAAAATGGCATAAGTACGTTAGAATATGTTCAACACCATGAGTCATTAGGGAAATTCAAATTCAAATTGCAATGAGATATCACTATATACATATTGGGCTGACTAAAATATATAATGATAACAAAAAGGACCAGCGCTGCCTTGCTCTTCACAACTGGTAAGAAGAACTGCCTTTCTGAGTGCTGGCACCTCTCCACCCTTCATGTATCCAGGAGCAGAGGAAAAGGAGGGCTACCTGGCTTTAGCTCAACATCAAAGCCTGTAGAGTTTAGGGTGTGGGAGGAGTGGCTGCTCTGATTTAACACACTAGGGGCAGCGTTCAATTTTATATTCCAGCCTACATTCTAGTTTCGCTGCTGGACCCTTAGCTACATATACCAGCAAGTTTGGCCACATAGGAGCCAAAATATCTGAAACGCAGTAAGTCTCTGCAGGAATGTTCTCCCCATGCTCACTCCAGCAAAAAAAGCTAGAAATTCTGTGTAAGTCTGAGAAGTGAATTCATAGCTAAATTCCTAGAAACCACAGCAGAGCCTTAAGAAATATGAAAAAAGCAGGATATACTTTCCCTTGAAAGAAACACAATAACTCCACATCGATAATGGACAAAACACAAGATAACACAGAAATGTCAGAAAAAGAATTCAGAATATCATTACTAAACTCAGTGAGATAGAAGAGAAAACAGTAACCAATCTCAGGAGATGATGAAGTCATCCCATGACTTGAAGGAGGAACTCTATAAAGAGATATTCTGAGGGGAAAAAAAAAAAAAAAAAAAAAACAAGCAGAAGTTCTGGAGTTAAAGCATGCAGTGCAGAAAATAAAAACCTCCCTTGAAAGTGTTAACAACAGATTAGACCATGCAGAAGAAATAATCTCTGAATCTCTGACTTTGAAGACAGAGTTTCCAACTTAGCCCAAGCAACTGAGAAGAATGTAAAAGTAACTACCAAAAATGAGGACAATACACGGGAACCCTAGACATCACTAACAGCTGAGTATTCCTCACATTATAAGTACTACAGAAAGTGAACAGATGGGTAAAGGCTTAGATCTCTTTCATGGTATATTATTTGAAAAATTTCCAAACGTTTTGCATGCAAAATTCCAAATTCAGAAAATGCAAAGGATACCACATAGATTTAATATAAGATTAACCTCTCAAATGCATATCATAGTCAAAATTATACAAGTCAAAACCAAAGGCAAATTCTAAAAATGATGACAGATCTGTAAAAGGAAAACTATGAAAAACTAAAACAAAGAAATTGAATATGGTACAAAAAAGTGGAAGGACACTCCATGCTCTTGGATTGGAAAAATCAATATAATCAAAAGGTCAGTTCTACCCAAATTAATTTTCCTACTTAATTTTATTCTGATCTAATTACCTGAGATATTCTTCACAGAAAAAAAAAAAAAAAAAAAAAAAAAAACCATAAAATTTGCCTAGAATCAGAAAAGACCTAGTATCGCCAAGGCATTACTGTGCCAACGAATAAATAGGCGGCATCTCAGTACTTGACTTTAAAATACATTACAAGGCAGTAATAATCAAAACAGCATGTTACTGGTACAAAAATAGACATATAGATCAATGAGACAGAATAGAGAATCCAGAAATAAACCCCAAACCATACAGTCAACTGATCTTTGATAAAGGGTATAAGACATTAGAGTGGAGAAAAGAGATACTTGTCGGCAAAAGGTCTTGGAAGAACTGGATATCCACTTGCAGAAGAATGAAACTGGACCCTTATCTGACCATTAGCAAGAACCTACTCAAAATAGATCAAAGATTTAAGTATAAATCTTCAAAAAACTTCTAGTATAAAACACAGGGGAAACTTTTGAAGATATTAGAGTAGGAAAAGTTTTCTTAAGTAAGAAATAGGCAGTAGTCCCCAAAATAGTCAAGTGGATTATGTCACGCTAAAAAGCTTTCTCACAGAAAAGAAAACATTAGAATGAAAAGACAATCCTCAGAATGGTAAAGCATATTTGCAAATTATTTCTCAGACAAGAGATTGATATTCAGAATTTATAGGACACTCAGGAAGCTCATCCATTTAAAAAATGAACAATTCAATTAAAAACTGGGCAAATGAATTGAGCAGACAATTCTCCGAGAAAGAGTTGCAATGGTCAAAGATGCTAGAGACTGTAAAGGAGGAAAGTGGTTGGTAGAGTGGATGGTGGTGGGTGGGTATGAGGTACAAGGGAAGAAAATATTTGACAGATGGAAAAATGTTAAAACAAATTAAAATAATGCAAAATTACACAACTGTAGCAAAAGTAGACCCAAGTCACAAAAATAAAATAATAATCGCACCGACAAATGTTGGCAAGAATACGGAGAAATTGGGTCATTTACACATTATTAGGGAGTATGTAGAGTGGAACATCTACTCTGGAAAAAAATTTTGTATTTAACAAAGATAAAAAATAAACATTCGAGTATCAGACAACATAGCAAATATATCCCTGAGCATTTGTTCCAGGGAAGTGAAGACTTAATGTTCCTGCGAAACTCGTGTAGAAATGTTTATAGCAGGTAATAACTAGAAACAACTCACATGTCCTTCAATGAGTGAATGTTTAAACAAACTGGTATATTCACATCATGGAATAGTACTCAGAAATACTAAGTGAAAAGTTACTAATACATGCAACAACATGAGTTGCAGTAATTTATGAGTCTGTAGTAAATTATGCTGTTGGGAAAAAAACAGTCCCCCAAAAATTACTTAACATGAGATTTCATTCATATGACATTAGTGAAAGGAAAAATATAATGGGTTAAAGAGGAAGCACACACAGACAAAAAAGCAAAACAAAACAAACAACAACAACAAAAATGGACATGGATATGTGGGCATATTGTAACATGAGAGATTCTTAGGGTGGTTAAAATACTCTGTAGCTTGTCTGTATCAATATCAATAAGCTGACTGTGCCATTGTATCAACGTTTTTGGTTTTTGTTTGTTTGTTTTGGGAGAGATTTTTGCTATTGGGCTCATGGCCAGAAAGACAGACAGAGACAGAAAGTGAGAAATCACCCCCCCCAGGGGGGATAGCAGCATGCTGCACTCCCTTCTCCTCCATTCTTCTCTTGGGTACATACGCACACACATACCTGGCATAAGTTTAAGCCACAGGGCCCAGGACCAGAACTGCGGTCAACTACATGGGAGTCCAGCAACATAGCTATTACGCTAACTGCTGGTCCCTGTATCAACATTTTGTAGTATGTTATTACTGGGAAAGGAGAGATGAGGCAAAGGATATACAAGAGATCTCTCTTAAAACTTAATCTACAACGATCTCAATATAGTGTTTTATTCAAAAAAAAGAAAAGAAAAAGACTCTGATATTGAAAAATTAAAATTCACTCTTAGAAATCACTAATAACAACTGACTTATCAAGATTATAAAGAAAACATGTGCCAGTTAAACCAGGAACACATTCAGAAAGAAAAAGTGAAATCATAAATATAATATCAGGAAAAGTAGAATTCAAGCCATAAACCATTCCACGGAACATAAAGGTCAGTTGTTTAAATGATGAAGAGTTTAGCATAGTCCTAAATACAGATAAAGCTATCAAGATCTGATAGATATAAAGTAGCACAAACCGAATTGTGTCTGTGTAATGCTAATTCCAAGAGATGGTCACAATAGAGGGTGGACAGTAGGTGCCCATCCAAGGGAATTTGAGCAACTATCTATTTTTTATTTTTATTTTTAATTTTGCCAGAGGGTGCATGCAGCTCATGAGAGAGGAGGAAAATGAGAAATCACTCTCCATGGGGGATGGCCATACCACAATCTTTTCTCCTTTTGGGATTTTGGGTACTCATGCACATGTGCCCGGCTTTCAAACCAGGGTACAGAATTCAAACCACACAGTTAGCCATATGGCTCAGCACCTCTCTTTTTTATACCTCCTTCTATAAAAATTGATCTTTATTTTGGGGGGAGGGAGGGAAGAAAACATTTAACATACACAAAAATGTAAAATTATGTGTTTAGGATGATATGTGTGGTAGTATCTTTGACTGGGCTAATATGCAGTGTATTTATGCTGAGAAGCTTCCTTTTGTATGGTGCAAAGGCGTACAGTGATGAAATGTAAATAAAACAAGAAAAAAAATAAAAATAAGTACATTAAAAATCAGTCCTCATATTAGCCTATCAGTGCTTTATAAGACTGTCTCATGAAGACCTTCTTTAACACAGTCCAAAGTTTTTGACCTCAGCATTTATTATCATTTTTTAATTCTGAGAGCTAAGGCTAAATATCCAAGACTGATTTGTCCACTGTCCTCTGAAAGAAGAATTGACCATAGAATAGATCATGAAAACTCTGCCCAGGACAGGGTTTAGACTCCATCCCTGCATCCCCATCAAGCCAGAGAGGGGTCACTACTTACATTCATGATGCATGTATGACTTCTGTCCACAGCCTGCCCGTCCCTGCAGCCATCAACACAAAGTTATAATCCAAAGCATTTGAGAAAGCCAGAAGAGGGGCTTCTCTACCTCAAACCCACTCTGGCTAAACAGGGATTTAGCTAAGGTTCCTGAATGCCTTATTTTCAATACCCCAATTCTCATGCATGCCAGAGGAAGAACAGAATTTCCTTAATCAAATAATGCAAGGTCCCCAAGGCCTGGGCAGGCTCTGAGGGCCTATAACACAGCGCACGATGGGGTCTAAACACTCCTTCCCCTCTGTTTCCCAGAGTTTCCCTCAGAAACCTTGCTTCAGCCAGTCTGGTCACTTGCTCTTATTTGTGCTCTTAACATTTTCATTTCAAATGAACTTTGAGCAAGTTCTTAAATTTTTCAATTAAAACAAATTCCTTTGTGTATAACTCTGTAGAATAGAAAAGTATGTACACCTTCTCATTCCTTTTACAAAATAGGATTTTGCTAGTTTTCTTTCTTCATCATTCCCAGTGGACCTCCTTCTCCCCGCATCCCCACCCCCAGTCTAGCAATCATTAGCTCACACCCATACTTCATTCTCATAAATGGCCACACAGGTCCTAAGTCTCTTTTCCTGGGAAAGCTCCTTAATCTCTGGAACAGGTTTTTATTGTAGTTTGCTTTCCGTGTGATTTACTTCTCTCGTGCTCAATTCTCTCTCAACTGGTGATTCGGTGCTATCCCTGGACCTCCCTCTCCTGACATCATAAATGTTGGTTCACTGTAAAAATGACAAAGTAACTTTGTTCATACCTCCTAGACCCAGGACTTCACAGCTTCCACTCATAGCTAATGGATCAAGAAATTAGACCTACATTTAGGGAAGTGTGAATTCAGGGAAAGGAGAATACCCACCCAAACCAAATATATGTGTGTGTGTGTGTATATATATATATATATATATATACACACACACACACATTTATACATTTGTTTTAAAATGTTTATTTCCAAGCCAGGGAGTGGTGTGGTAGTTAAGCTGGCAGGATCCAAACTGAGTGTCAATGGCACAAACCATTTTCAATGGCTGAGGAACGGAGACACGTAAGACAAGCTTATAAATCATTGTCGCTCTTGTCTTCAGCTGAGGGGTCTAAGATACAGAAAATGGGATAATGAGGGGAAGGGATAAGGTAATAGAGGGGAGTTTTTCTTAGGAAAAGTGGAACTTCCTGGAATTTCAAAACTTACCCTTTTTAAAGATATTTCCAGTAGTTATTCCTGTGTAAGCTGTCATGGCACTGGCAGGTGTGTTATTTCGCATGTAAATGACATTTGAGTGAGGTTTGGGTCTTCTGAAGGCCATTATGACAGCCTGATCCCCCAGGTTCAGACTATTTCTTCACTGGGATCCTCATCTTGTCCATGGGTATGTGTCCTACCGTCTAGAGAAAAATGACACTGCTCAGGAAGGGCCGGGGTATGGTATAGGGTGGGTAACATATGGAATATTATTTTCATTATACTTGCTCTCTCAAAAGAGGTGTGTGGAACATTCATATACTATAGTCAACATATTTTCAGAAAACATTTTAAAGCAGCAGCTTTTGGGGCAGGTGGAATAGTGGTTAAGGGTGTTGGGCTCCCATGAGGCTGGCCACATTCGAGTCCCAAAACTATTGCCTTAAAACTCACACCAGGTGTGTGTGTGTGTGTGTGCATGCCCAAAATCCTAAAAGTAGAATGGAGGAGAGGGGATTGCAGTGTGGCCATTCCCACTGGAGAGTGATTACTTGCTTTCTGTCTCTCTGTCTCTGTCACTCTGGTGAGTATACACACCCTATGGCAAACATTTCTAAAATAAAAAAGGAAGAAAAAAGCAGCTTTAATGTTATGACCTGGAAAATTAATAGGTATAATGTAAACATGAAGTATATAAGAAATAAACCATACTTTTAAAGAAGTGTACATGGTATGTTATAATTTTCAATAACAAGTAAGCAGATTTAGCAATAATGTCTTGAGGAAAAATACTTTAAGCTTATATTTAAATAAAGGATTTTGAAAGTTTGTTTTCCTTTAGTAGTGTATTATGTAGTTAAACATTAAAGAGACTTTTGGGTACATCCTCTGGAGGGATTGGTTGACAAACATGAATACTAAAACTGATTCCATAAAAAAAAATTTCTTTGAAGTAACTGGTCACTATGGTGAAAACAGGTTGGTTCTATGGTAAGAGATATTTTAGGGTTTGCCTCCCCATCAAATAATTCTCTTTTCACAAAAATTTACATTTAACTTCAAAATACACTAACATGATTTCAATATGAGTTATGTTTTTCTTAAAAATTTCATGCCACCTTTTAAAAATTATTTATTCTTTTGAACAAACTATTTGAAATTTGATTGTCCTTAATTTTCAAAAATTGCAATTTCAAGCCAGGTATTTTGCAAAAGATTATTTGGGGGCCAGGTGACAACATGGGAGGTAAGGTGGGTAGATCTCCTTTGGCCACCTGTGCAGTTTTCATCCTGGTTCTGGTGGCTTGAGAAACATGCCAGGCGTGTGAGCATGCATGCCCAAAATCCCCAAAAGAGAGGCAGAAATGGCTGTGAAAAAATTTCAGCATGACCCTTCCTCCCAGATGGTGGTTCTTCCCTCCCCTATCTCTCTTTGGTGAGTTCATAAGTCTTCTGGCAAATACTTTAAAAAAATTTTTTTAAGTATTTTGTTTTTGTTTACCCTTCATTTTCATACTCTTTTATCGTTTCAATAGATTATAAAACATCTTAATTGCAATCATTCCAAGCTGATCTTTTTTTAAAATTTGCTTCTTTATTCCCTCCCCCCCACACACACGCACACAGGGGAAAGCGCGTACACAGTTCCCCACTACCACAAATTATGCAGTCGAGTTTCCCGCATTTGGGGAAATTGCAGGGGTCAGCACACCCAGAGTGCAACGGATGAGGTTCACCCTGGGAAAAACCACCTTTGTGATCATGGTATCTCCCCTGCCAGGTAAGTATCCAAGCTGATCTTTTTAAAGATTATTTATTTCCTCTATGAGTTAAAGGGACAGTAAGAGGGAGCAAGAACATCTCAACAGAGTCTTGATGCTGCAATCAATTTGCCCAGTGTACAATGAGCCCCATATTATGCGCATGGGTATGTGCAGTGTACTGTGGGAAGTCTCTAGGCGAGCCCCATATTATGGGCATGGGTATGTGCAGTGTACTGCAGGAAGTCTCTAGACGAAATGAAAATCTTTCCACGTGGGATTGGCTCACAGAGTACCATGTTTTACTAGTATGCCACAGTCTGCAGTCTGACGCTTTTTTCTTTAGAGAGAGGGATTTTTGTAATAAGGTCTGTGTGCTTTCCAGAGAGACAGAGACAGAAAGCAAGAAATCACCCCCCAGGGTGTATGGCCATGCCACAATCCCTTCTCCTCCATTCTCTTCTTGGAATTTTGAGCATACATGCATATGTGCCTGGCATGAGTTTCAAGCTACAGGGTCTGGGACTTGAACTGTAGTCAGCCACTTGGGAGTCCAGCATCTTAAGCAGTACACCACCTGCTGGTCCCCTAAACTGACTTTAAAATGGAGCCAGTGAGTGGCATGGCTGACCACGGTTTAAGTTCCAGATCCAGTGGCTTAAGAATCATGCTGGGTGTGTGTACGCATGCACAAAATCCTGAGAGGAGAATGGAGGAGAAGGGATTGTAGCATGGCCATCCCCTCTGATGGGTAATTTCTCACTTTTGCTCTCACTATCTCTCTCTGTTTCTCTCCAGCAAGGGCACACACCTTATGGCAAAACCTTAGGAAATAAAAGAAAAAAACAACAAAACAACAAACAAAAAACCCCAGGATCTGGGAATATAGAACTAGCTACACATACACAATTGTTTTATTACATAAAAAATAATTATGATGCACCTAATAATCCTTTAGTTTCAGTGATCAGACACCTACTGGAAGGAAAGCAAAGGAGTGCATGTTCTCATATATAACCAAATGTCTTGAAGTTCTGGAACATGTTCCAAACTCATTTAGTAACATGGACTTTTACCCTTTTAGTCCCCACTGAATGCAGGTAGAAATTGAGGCCGAGGAACTTCAGTAGATAATTATACTTTCTATAACTATTGATATCTTTATAACATCTAACTATATACATTAGAAGTAAATAGGTTTGTGTACATACACAAATGTGTGTATACATACAGGGAGAGATTCCAGTTAGTCGCTGCTGCTTAAGAAACTACATCAACACTCTAAGGACAAAAGCAGCATCACATGCTTTTGTGGTTCAGGATTTAGGGATGGACACCATGGGCATAACTCTTTCTGCTTCCTGAAGAACAAGCTTTCAGATGGAAACAAATGGCTCAGTTGGCTGTGTGTAAGAAAAACTTCACCACAGTTAGACAGGTACAATTCAAGATTATTGTAATGAGGAGACAGACTGAACTGAATTCCTCTGAAACAAAAAGTGGGAAAGTTCTTAAGCACTAGGGTGGGTTGGTGGAAAAGTATTAGAGGATGTTAGATGGAGATTGGTCAATGATTAGGCTGCCTATATTTGTTAAGTTAGGCTCCAACACTCTGACAGAGACTAGGAAACAGGGGTGCTATATTTCTTGATGATTATATTGGGACCCTGAAAGAATACCCTGTTTTGACATACTGAGTACTTTTTTTTTTTTTTTTTTTTTTTGGAGAGGTTTTTGCTATAGGGCGCGTGCGCTCGCCGGACAGAGAGAGACAGAGAGACAGAGAGCGAGAAATCACCCCCCAGGGGGGATGGCCACGCCGCAATCCCTTCTCCTCCATTCTCCTCTTGGGATCTTGGGGGCACACACGCACACGCACCCTGCGTGAGTTTTAAGCCACCGGGTCCAGTACTTGAACCGCGGTCGACTATGTGGGAGTCCAGCGACATAGCCATTACGCTAACTGCTGGTCCCAACATACTGAGTACTTTTTAAAATGCAATTTAATTGAATTTTTGTTTAGGTTTTTGCCATAGGGTATGTGTGCTGGAGAGAAACAGAGAAAGACAGAAAGATGGGAAAGGAGAAATAACTACCACAGGGGATGGCCATGCTTCAGTCCTCTCTCCTCTAGTCTTCTCTCTGGATTTTAGTCATGCACACATACATATCTGGTGCTTCCATGTGGGAATCTGGCACTTTAATCACCACATCACCTACTAGCCCTAGACAGGCTGGGTATTTTGAAATAAAGACGCAGCCTCAGAACCAGTGTTTCCTGCCCAACCACTAACCCTGTCACTCCAACCCTCTACCACTACCTGCCACCTTGTGTCTCATCTCTCTGTCTCTCCTGTTTACTTGTCTGATTAAGAAAAGTTCCTCCAGAATGAATGCAGTTGCCTTGGACCCCTTCCTTACAGTCTTATCCAAGAACATTAAATTACAGGAAAGAAGATCAATATTCACATAACACTCAGAGCCTAGACAACTTTGTCCCCGGCTTCAATTCTTCATGCCCTATTTGTTTTTCTTAAAAATCATTTACTATTCTTCTAAAAATATCCTACTTTTCTCCACTTTCCACTCCCCTATGAAAAAGAATATTTAAGCCTCAGTCATCTGGTCCTTCTCTGAGTTGCATGCTTTGTGTGACTTGTGTGTGCTGGCACATTTAAAAAAAATGTGAGCTTTTTCTCCTGTTAATCTGTCTACTGCCATTTTATCTCACCAGACTTAAAGATTAGAGCCTTTAGAGAGTAAAGGGAAAAATTCTCTTTATTCTTACAGTTACACTGAAAAAGAATACCTACGAGGTCCTTGAGATAGGCGGTCATGAGTTACAGAATTGGAAAAAGAGTAAGAGAGTGACATCCCAAAGGAGTACACAAAAAACTGCACATTTTCTACAATAAATGCTCTAAACCACAGTGTCCTAGAGTCAAAAAAGAGTCTGGTCTGAAGTTTAGTCAAGTGCAGGGTAACCTTAAGCCTGTCTCGGTCGGTTGCCGTTTTGACTAGAGTCATATGTCTAGGGGCTTCACTCTGATGGCAATGGTTTCCTTGGTTCTTCTGTCACATCTGCTGGTCCTGATGCTTTCTTCATTCACATGTCTGGTTCTTGATCTGGGATGGCTAGAACGGTGGAGGTGTTCTGGTTTCTCTTTATCTTCACAACATCTCTATTTGAGAGGCTTCTATCACGGTGGTCTCAGAATGGTCATATTTCTTACAGGGCAGTTAGCTATCCCCAGAGCAAGCATTTCAAGAAGCGTAGCAAAAAATGCACAGCATGTAATGACCCAGTTTCTGAAGTCTAAGAATGTCACTTCTTTCACATTTTCTTGGTCAAGTCACTAATTTAGCTTATATTGAAAGAGTGGATTATTGAAGATGACAGGTGGTGTGATGGTTAAGGCACTGGACTCCCCATAGGGCCAGCTACAGCTTGAGTCCTGGACCCAGTGCCTTGAAAAATCACACATGTGTGTGTGCTTGTCCAAAATCCAAAGAGAAGAATGAAGAAGAAGGAATTCTGATACTGACACAGGGATGCAGGGATGTGGGAGTGCAAAGGGGATCAGAAACAGCACCCACAGCAGAACACTGGTTTTGTCACATGCTCATGACAAATTAGAGGTGCTGACACAGGGAAGGGAGAGCAAGATAAGTTTATTAAGAGAGAGAAGGAAGAATAGAGCTCCCAAGCAGGGAGTGAGTCCTGGAAAATAGGTTGCTGAAGAGAAGCTGAGACAGGGGTTTTTTACCTGGGTCAGAGGGGCTTGGTTTGGACTAGTTTTCAAGTGGGGCTTGTGCATGTATTTCCCTCATGGTGGAGGACATAGGCTAGATGGGTCTGGTTATCCTCCTCATTTTGGAGTCACAAGAAGGTCAGAAAATTCTCTGTCTAAAAATTTTGGGCCATAAAAATCAGTATCTTATCTTCCTCCTGGATTGTGGTAAGGCTTGGAAAAAAGTGTTTGTTTTAGGTCATGCAGCCTAGGTTAATCACAGAGCCACTATTACAGGCCATCTTTCCAGAACCATCAGCCGAGCAGCTGTGTTTTTATCTTAAAACTTAGCCATTTCATGATTCCTTTTTGGGCCTATACCCTAACTATATTTTTAGGGTCCCCGTCTTCTACCTCAGTGTTACCACCTCTCCTGGGGGATGATTTATCACTTTCCCTCTCTGTCTTTCTATCTCTCTCTGGTGAGCACCCACACCCTATGGGGGAAAAAAAAATAGACTCGGTTATTATACTCCACTTTTTAATGAGACAAATGGCAAAGAATAACCATTTTTAATCTACCATCTCTGTGTGTGTGTGTGTGTGTGTGTGTGTGTGTGTGTGTTGTTAAACTAAACTATTTTGGTGGAAAACAGCCGCTGGACTCCGCACGCATTGTTTTGGATACACCAAAATTGAACATGTTAGACTGTTTTCCTGAGCTGGTTGCTAAGTTACAGCTAGTCACACTAGCCATACTTCAGTTAGTTAAAGGAAGCTCACCTTTTACGCTGTTTGTGCAGCCTACTATTCAGCCATACCAATCCAATTATTTCTCTACTTCATTCCTTTACTTTGTTTTTGTACGTCACTTTCCCATTCCAGAACTTGAAATACCAAATTGACCACAAGGCTATCCGAAGTTGCTTAGAAGTTGGTTTGGGAAACTGCTTGGTTTGAATCATGTCAAGATTTGCTCAATTAAACTTCACTCAAATAAATTGGCGTTTTTTTTTTTTTTTTCCTTTTAATGGTGTGTGTGTGTGTGTGTGTGTGTGTGTGTGTGTGTGTGTATTTCAATGGAACTCTGTAGAAATAATTAAAACAGTTTATTCTAAGCACAAATATGAGTGACCAAGGCCCAGAAACACAATCCTTGGTAGTTATGAGAAAATATTTCAGAGTCCTCAGTTGCAATGGCTCTTTTATTCAGTCCTGGGACGGGAGACACAAACAAAATTATAAATCAACATGCGGGGCCTTTATATTGGTCTGTCCCAAAAGGTGGAACATCTGAAAGTGGGGGTTACAAGTCGTAGGTAAGTTTAAACATTTTTAAGTGAGTAGTTGGCTAAAAGCACATGTCTTTGTCTCCAAAAGACTCAGAGTAAACAGAAAAGAATGCCTGAGTTTAACAGAGATAAGAAGGTTTATTTATTGTGTGATGCTGTGCCAGAGTCAAGATGCAGGGAGTACCCCATGATCATTAGACCAACATGGTATGTTATAACATGACTAATGTTTGTACATGAAATTCCATCTGGCCCCATGGAAAGAAATTCAGAATAGTATGAGTCAGAAATCAGTCCTCAGCTTGCATAGTTGGTTGTATGTTGTAAGTTATATGACATAAGTGCAGAACGTGTGCATTTCATGGAATCAGGTAAGAAGTGTAACTGAAAATGAAATATACTCCAGAGGCGACAAATGCAACAAGTGTTGAACAGGGAATTGATTGGCCTGGTTCCTAGTGCAGGGTTTGTTACAATTAGCTGTCTGACCTTAGGTAAATCAGTTAATCTTAAAGGCTCCATCTTAGTCTAAAATTCAGTTACTCCAATTACCAGTACCGCCTTGATTTGTATTATTAAGCATGAACTGAGAACACATATAAAAGGCTTAGTAACCACCCTCATTAATTCACCATTAAACATTTGATCATGGTAATTTAAGTACTTTGAAACCCTGGGAAGAAAAACAATATATTAAGGATAGATGTGACTATTGTAAATAGTAATAGAAAATACATTTCTACTTAATGAATCTATTCCAAATGAGCTTCTTCAATATTCTCCTGTTCTTCTGTATGTTGGGGAGGTTTCTGTTTGGTTTTGACTTTATCAGACTTCCAGGTAGAGCATTCTCACCTTTGCAGAAGTAGGAGTCATCTCATTGATTGTCTTGAGTAAAAGGAAATGGCTCATGCATCTTTTCTACATTATAACAAATGTCCCTTTGCATTATAATTGAATGGTGATTGTTGTGTTCAATCAATGGGAAAGGTTAAAGGAGCTTCTCTGCCAGCATTTTTAATGGAGAAGTCGATTAAGATTCAGTTTAATCATTCTGGCTGCCTCAGAATTAAAGCAACAAAGACCATCAATGGCACTATAATTACTAGTCTTTCTGTAAGTTTACACTGCTATTTATGCAGCTATAAATTTTATTATAATGCACAATGCATCTAGGTTAACTTGCTTTATTTGCAATGTAAAATATTTGCTTTAATTGTGTGAAGAAAGAAGTTGCTCTGATAAAGTATATATAATTCAGTCCAATAATTTTTTAAAAGCTTGAGAGTCTAAGTGAATCAGTATGATACTCTGTGTTAAATAGTTTAAAGTCATGGCCTTAACCTTGGGACACTTGAGACATATTTCAGTTTATTGAACATGGAGACTAACATCTCTCCCAGGTGACTGTAAAGGGTCAAATGTATTATTCTAATCCCTGTTCCAAACAGAGAAAAGGTCATTATACAGTACCTACTGCATGCTGTATAGAATGAAAAATTCACACTGGGGGCGTGGGTGCAAATCTATTTTAGACTTGGCCTTTAAAATGTTTTTTAAATTGAATGATTAAGTGGTGATGAACCAGAAAAAATACCTTGAAATTGATCCCATTTATTAATTAGTTTGCACATGTAAAGGTCTTTCCATAAATAGTCAGAAGACTAGAGAAAATTGTTCTTCTTGAATGGAGGAATGACTTTCAAATTAACCTTTTTTTCACTATAGAAATAATGCTTATAAATGCACTTATTATCATCCAATAGTTTGCTTCATTCAATATATATGTAGACAGAGGCCTGTAGGGGAGTATGTCTTAAGAGTTTATACTTCACCCATGGTAACAAGCTAACTGTAGGGAGCAACTCCAAAGAGTAATTAATTGAAGAAATGTATAAAACTTGTACCATTGTCTTGAAAATATCAGCTTTGCTCTGATCTTTGTAGAAGTATTTTAAAAAGCAATGCCTCACTGAATTTGAGATATCTGAATTCAATGAAAGAACCTGAAGAACAAACAGGAGAAAATTTGTGAGATGCGAAGAAACATTACTTATCCTTTCATTCATTTTGGAGTAAGGAGCCCTACTGAAGGAGAAAGCGTACAAAGGAAAATAAGCCGCTATCATTCTCTAATTAAAAAAAAAGAAAATGTTCAAACTTTTCTAGTCACTCAGACCTTCCAGAATTTTCTTCTAACTAAAGGAAAAGGGAAAAAAAAATATGCATTGTTAGTGCTGGAAGAGGATCTTCATCCTCAATATTACCAAATTCAACTGAAGTTCCCTTGCCTGTGCACCATAAACCAAACCGTAGACAAGGACTATAATGAAGGAAAGTGCAACTTTATTTCCATGCACAAGGCAATGCTGAAAAAGCCCAGCCACTCAAAGGAGTTCCAAGCATACACATATTTCTAATGGAAAATTAAGGATAAGGGTCTCAGGCACACCATCAACTCAATGATTTTCCAAGAGGTTCTGATCATCTCATGGGCTTTTTTGATCCATGGGGCTTTAGGTCATTAATCTCCATCTCGTGAGTTTCACTTCCTCTACAACATTAAACTTATTCCAGACATTGAGTAGGTACAACTGAGGTCTGGAGACTCAATCATTTCTTTGGGCCATTAGAATTCAAATGGGTCTTGCATCCTAAGCAGCTTAGAAAGATACTTTACTTTTAGTTCAGCTCTTACTAATCTTCACTTTCAGGAATTTCCATTTTTCCACATTACAAGGGAAAACTGTAGGGCCCAGTCCTTTAAGGAGGTCCCTGATTGGTTTCATCAACATCTTCATTTTCTTTTTATAGCAGAAAAGGCTGAGAACCTCTGAAATGCATACATTTTCTCAAATTACAAACCTAATTGGTAGAAATGTGGGAATGGAAACCATTTCTGGCTTCTCTATGTCAGTCTGGCTCCTCTACATTGTTGCAATTGTTGAGGACAAACTACATTCTAGCCTATGTTTGACTTTCAAAGGCATTAAATTCTAAATCTACATATGTTTTGGCTTGGATATATCCAGTTGCTAGTTCTTTTAAAAGATGAATAACATTTACCTTCGATTTCTCTACAAGAAACTAAGCGATAAGAACTAATACATTTATAGACCTTCTATGTGTTTATGAGTATGTAAGGTATTTTAGATACTTGGAACTTACAGCACTATCCTGTAGGTTGGTTGACTCAGTTATTAATATAGAAATACATCCAGAGGAGTAAGTAACTTGCCCAAATTTATAAATTCTACAGTTGCTAGCCAAGGTTTTTCTGATTTAAAACCCATGCTGTTTCCACGACAACGTGGCACATTCTTGGTAACAGTGGTTGCAATGTCTTCAGGTTTAGACAATAAAGTATTCATACTACACCTTTGATTGTCAGAGAAATCCATATCAATTGATTTTTTTAAAATTATGCATGCATTTTTATAAGTTTTTCCTCTCATTTGTGAACATACAATGCATTTCAATTTCACTAATAAAGTACTGTGTTTTTTTCTGTTGAAATTATGAAAATTGGATTTCATTGTAAAGTGTATTAGGAAAGATAGATAATTAGAGTCATAGAAAAGCTTTTATAATAACAGATTCTTTGGATACATAAATATTTTTTCTATTACATATAAATAGCTTATCTTTAATATCTAAATACATTACAAATGGCCAACATTTCTATTAAAATACTCTAAGAATTATACTTGATGTATTGTAAATAATCTTTACCATCAACTAGATTCGGTTGACTCTGTTAAAAAATGAATCTATAAATTCAATGCTTATAAATACCAAAAGCAATAATTGAAAAATGAAAACATTTAACACAAAAAACAATGTATCATTAAGCCTACACTAATTGAAGTTCCTATCCTATACAGAATTCAGAATTTGTGAAGCAAGCCTATTACTTGGTTAGAAGTTAATGCATTTACTTGTAGCTAAATAAAATATAAACCTATTAAATAGTGACAATTTAATAGACACTCTCTCAATTAGAGCATTCTAGTGTATAAGTACAGAATTAAACCTAATAAACACCAAGAAAGTATCCTTCCTTATGTATAATTCTTTATATAGGTTTATTTATGTGTGCGTGTGTTTGTGTGTGTGTGTGTGTGTGTGTGTGTATGTAAGAGCAATGGAATTCCAATAAGCACAAATTTCTTATTGCCATTTATTGATTAATTAACATTTTCATTTTTGACTTAAATAGTACAGAACAATTATGAAGCACTTTCAGTACTAACGTGGGTCTCAGGCATGTTCCATAAAAATATTGTAGACAGAATAGTCATATTTATACCATTTACATAGTATGTTGGACGCTATAGCAAATAAAATCCATTAAGGTGGATTTACACAATAAATATTAATTTCTTCTCATATGACAATCATTATATAACAGCACTCCAACAAATGTAGTAATATCAACCTCACTCATAGCACCTCAGGGCCAATCCTAGGGGTTTGTTTATTGGAAATAACCCAAATAGATAGTTAATTGAAGCCACCAATTGACCACAGCCTAATGTGCATGGTACAAATATTCTACCAATTTATGTAGGATATAGAAAAAGTCATGTACAGAATACCTGGCTTTATTGAACTTTGTCTACCATATTAAGATGTTGGACATTCTCTTACAGAAAAAAGAAAAGTATCAGGCTAAAAGAGAATGACAAAATCAGATTTGTATTTAGAAAGATGTCTCTATTGAAATTATAAAGATTAGTTTATTGAAAGGCTCTACCCACAGCAAAAAGACAATTTGTGAAATCCTAGCCAAAATAAGGAGAGAGTTGAAAGGGGAAGGACATTCAGGGACATGGAGAGAACAGATGGAAGCTGGTTGGCCGGCAGTAGATTGGATAAGTAATCGAGAAACTTGTATGAATCTAAGTATTCTAACTTAGACAAATGAGTGCCACTAACATTTCCATGCATAGTGGAACTTTTCATTTTTTCCTTTATTTCTAATATTATTTGAAGTTATTAACTGTATTCACTAGTTTCAAAAAATGCCAAAGCCACTATCCTTTTTCACTTAGATTTATTTAGGAAAATGATAGTCAAGGTGATAAAAAATCTTTATTATCTGGTAAAGTTTATCCTTTTAGGTATGTCCAATAGACTGCTTATGCTTTGACCTTTTACTCCAAACTCAGTCTAGTACACTAATGAAAACAATGCTGAAGTGTTTAGGGTGATGTGTGCTGATGTTTGCAACATATTTGAAAGGGATCAAAATCGAAAGGGATTGTTGGTAGATATGTTATTTAAAAATATCAAAATTTAAACATTTATAAACTTTAGGAAGTAGGCAGATGAGTGGTTACTATGCAATCTTTTATCTTTCTGATTAAAAATATTCATATATTTTATTGGAGAAAAAACATTCCACCAGTTCTGCCGAGCTCTGATTCTAGCCCCAACATTCTGAGACTTGATATACTCCCTCAACCCCAAGATTGAATGTGCTGCCTTGGCTGAGACCCACATCAAACTGACAGAGTCTCTGTGTATACACATTATCTACCATATCTCACTTTGAGTCCTTTTCAAGTATTTTTCTTCTGGACATCGAAAGAGACTGTTCCTTCATAGAAAATTTTCAAGATTGTGAAGTAAAAAGCAAGAAATTCTCAGGTTCCATAGAGAAGCCTGAGGGAATTAATCCAACACCAAAAAAAGAGTCAAAGCCAGCACAAAAGGAAACCAAGTCGTCTATGTACTGAGACATTATAAGTCCTCGGATATTATGTGCCTCGTTCAGATTCCTATAGTCATTAATGCTGCCCGAACACCTGTAGCCGTTTCTTTTGTCCTGCATGCAATTACAGAATGGTTTTAGTGAATTCTTCCTTTTGAAATGTTACTTTACTAACTCTGGTCTAAGTTGAGTTTCTATGTCTCATAACCAAAAGAATATTTGACTAACACAAGAGCTGATATATGCACACATTGTGGAAAGTAGAACTCTAAAATGATGCCCATCCCCTTATACAATCTTGCCCTTTTGACTATGGAATTGTAAGACCTGTAACTCACTTCTAGACAATTGGATATGGAAGAAACATTCCTTTGATTACCTCAATCCATATTAGACTCTGTTGTACAAGACTGAGCAACAAGATTCTTCTGCTGGCTGTTAAGTAAGCTGTCATGATGTGAGAGGACCTGGAAAGGACTACTGGACAAAGAATTCTGATTGGCCACTGGTAGATGCATGACCCCCATTGACAGTCACCAGAAAAGGGGCAACTTCAGTCTTAAAATGCATAGCACTTAATTCTACCAACAACCAAAGCAAAGTTAGTAGAGACCCTGAGCTCCAGAAAAGAATGCAGCCTGACTGGCTCTTTAATTGCAGCCTTTTTTTTTTTTTTTTTTTTTTTCTTTTTTTTTTTGGAGAGGTTTTTGCTATAGGGCGCGTGCGCTCGCCAGACAGACAGAGAGAGACAGAGAGATAGAAAGCAGGAAATCACCCCCCAGGGGGGATGGCCATGCTGCAATCCCTTCTCCATTCTCCTCTCGGGATCTTGGGCACGCACGCACACGCGCCCGGCGTGAGTTTAAGCCGCCGGGTCCGGGACTCGAACCGCGGTCGACTACGTGGGAGTCCAGCGACATAGCCATTACGCTAACTGCTGGTCCCGAAATAATAGCTGATATCTGTCAGCTTGCTTTTTTTTTTTTTTTTTTTTGGAGAAGTTTTTTGCTATAGGGCGCGTGCGCTCGCCAGACAGACAGAGAGAGACATAGAGACAGAAAGCGAGAAATCACCCCCCAGGGGGGATGGTCACGCCGCAATCCCTTCTCCTCCATTCTCCTCTCGGGATCTTGGGCACGCACGCACACGCGCCCGGCGTGAGTTGTAAGCCACCGGGTCCGAGACGCGAACCGCGGTCGACTACGTGGGAGTCCAGCGACATAGCCATTACGCTAACTGCTGGTTCCCTAATTGCAGCCTTTTTTTTAAACAAAATTGCTATATGGCACATGTGTTCACACACATGCGAGAGAGAGAGAGAGAGAGAAATTACCCCTCATGGGGGGGGGGCGGGTGATCACAATCCCCTCTTCTCCATTCTACTTCTCCATTCTACTCTCAAGATTTTGGGCATACACACACACACACATGCACACACACACATACATGCACCCTGAATGTTTTTCAAGCTGTTGGGTCTGGGTCTCGAACTGCGCAGTCAGTCATGTGGAATCCATTTGATCTTTGAAAACCCTGAGAAGACGTTCTGCTCATCTGTGCCTCAAGTTGTAACACAAAAAGATTGAGTTTTTAAATTCTTTTTATTTTTTTATTTCATTTTCTTTTATACATTCAATCACATTATTATTTGGCTTACAAAATGGATATTTCAACAGGTGAACATTTCTCTCTAGTCCAGTTGATAAAACTACAAAATATCTTTAACAGATAATACCACATTTCTTTGTGCCATTAATGCTTTACTCCCTATTTTTCTTCTAAATGTCCTTCCTCAGACTCTCCTCTTTCACACACACTATATCTGGTATTTACAACTATATACTGTGTTTCTATATCCTTTAGTCAATTAGTTTTTTGATTTTTTTTAAATGTATGTTTGTGACATGCTAAGTTTGAGGGTTGTTATCCAGCAACAGAAAATGAACAGAGGATATGAACACATACCACATGCCCGTTACTATGTTCTGAGTTTTAGTCTATTATCTCATAGAATTTTTACACCAATTTTGAATCTTACATTTTACCATTACAACCATTTAACTGGTGATAAGTCTGATACAATGGAGGTTTAAAGGATTTAATTATAATATCAACACAGTTACATATGGTTAAGCTCAAATTCAAAACAGGCAGGCTCCAAAGTCCAGGGGTCACTCTGCCTCATAACATCATCCCCCAATTTTTTCCTAATTAATATATCAAAATCATTTTATCTTAGTACAAGTCAGGACTATAGGAAAAGCCTACAAATTGCTTTTGCATGACATTCTTTTCTCTGTACTTCTCTTCCCTAAAATATTTCCCAAAATCGTGTTCCCATATTGTCTTGAAATTATTTGATGGCTTCAAAATATTGGGATTATGTTCAAGGCTTTCTGTAATTTGGCTATGTAAGTTCAACCATAGGAAGCTTAGATGTGAAGTAGAATGTTCACATACTTGCCTTGGTGGGCATGAAAAGGCTGCTTCTTCAGGCTTAATGGACTGAGCTAAACTATGACTGTTCTTTTTAATATAAGAATAAGACTGGGAACAGCAAGTGGCATGGTAGTTAAAGAACTGAATTTTCACATGGCTAGCTGAGGTTCAAGTCCTGGACCCAGTGGCTCAAATTATGGACTCAGTAGCTTGAAAATCACATCAGGCACAACAGGCACGTTTGTATGTGTGCCCAAAATCCTGAGAGGAGAGGGGATTGTAGCATCACCATCCCACCTGGGGGATGATTTCTCAGTTTCTCTCTGTCTATCTGTCTCTCTCGGGCGAGCACACATGCCTTATGGCAAAAAAAAAAAAAAAAAAAAAAAAAAAAAAAAAAAAAAAAAAAAGATAGAAAGAGAGAGAACAGGACTGAATAATACATCTAAATGCTAGCGCTAACAGGCTTGTGAGTATTAAGGAAATGAGTGTGCCAGAATGGAAATCATATGGGCGAGGAATTCCCCTTCTGTTGACCACAGAAGGTATAGGCATAATCTATCAAGAACAGAATGCATGCCATACTTTGTTCATTAGCATTTAAAGAGGATGTTTGGCATCAGACAACAAATACAATACTTGCAAGATCTTGGCAGACGAATATTTGTCAGTTAAGGACAATCCACAGCTTTTAAGAAAAAGACTAATGCCCAATGTTATGTTGAAATTGTTTCATTTTCGCTAACTAAAATTAAATTAAACTAAATTAAAACCATTCCTTTTTCAAATACCATATTTCCATCATGGAAATCAAATGGTAAGAAAAGAAATAAATACTCTCTAAGCAGAAGGGAGGAAATACGCTTCAGAAACTCTAAAGAGCTGTCAGATCACAATAACTTAGCAAATCAAATCTGAAAAAATTAAAGAAACCAAAACATGCTATTTAGTGGAAGTAGCAGTCAGGACAGTTCTTTGTGGAAGCTGACTAAGCCTAAGGAGATAAGAAAGAAGTTTGATATTGATTGGATTACAATATATAACCAGTTTTACTTTGACCCTTATTTGGTTTGTTACTCATAATGTTCACATTTGCACATATCAAGACCTTAACAATTTCTTCATGGTATGATTTATACACACACACACACATCTAAATTGGGTTTTGCTTGATGCTGCCACCATCAAAATTGATGTGATATAAAAATAAATGTTAGTTTGTGAGATTTGGCCACTTAAAAATACAATAAAATATGAAATTTGATGCACTATGGTAATTTTTCTTAATAAATGTATATATGACTAAAACATAATTTATAAATGACAACATATAAATATATATTAAATTATAATCGAATTAATGTATCTATATGTAAAGAAAAACACCTTAAATATAGATTTAAATATATAAAACCCCATGTTGGCAATGATGAGGTGAAATTGAAGTTCATACAACGCTGGGAATACAAATTGGTACAGACATTTTAGAAAACAGTATTGTCGTGGATGATAATATTTCTTTTAATCTAGTAATTTCTCTTATATAATCAGAAAAATGTAGAAAAATATGTTTCCACACGAGAATATATCCTCACAGTGTTATTTACAATGATAATTTGATATAATATCAGTATTCTAACAAAAAGCTAAAAATTAGTTTTTTTTTTTTTTTTTTTTTTTTTTTTTTTGGGAGAGGTTTTCGCTATAGGGCGTGTGCGCTCGCCAGACAGACAGAGAGAGACAGAGAGACAGAAAGTGAGAAATCACCCCCCGGGGGGATGGTCACGCCACAATCCCTTCTCCTCCATTCTCCTCTCGGGATCTTGGGCACGCACGCACATGCGCCAGGCGTGTGTTTCAAGCCACCAGGTCCAGGATGTGAACCGCAGTCGACTATGTGGGAGTCCAGCGACATAGCCATTACGCTAACTGCTGGTTCCCAGTTACTTTTTTCATAGAGTATCATCAAGCTATTAATATAGTGTCTAGAAAAAGAAATTTATTCTGTGGCTAAAATAGTTATGATTACAGGATGAGCAGATGGCATAATGGTTATTTCACTGGACTCCCTCATGGCCAACCACAGTTTGAGTCCCAGACCCGGCAAATTAAAACTCACGCAAGGAGCGTGTGTGTACATGCCTAAAACCCTGAAAGGAGAACGAAGGAGAAGGGATTGTGGCCTGACCATCTCCTGCTGGGTGATTTTTCCTTATCTTTCTCTCTGTTTCTTTCTGTCTCTCCAGTGAGTGCACGTGCCCTATTGCAAAAATCTCTCAAGAGTATAGAGAAGGATAGCAGGAGAACAGGTAGAGAGGCATGACATTAGTGGGACACAGAAGTGGTTTATTGCCTGTTGAGGATAACATGTATGGTATTCTCAACTGGACTGGTCTGAGAAGTATTTCATGTTGGGTAAATTCTTTTTACAATCCAAATGATATATAGTGATTGAATGTTTAAAAAATAATGAGAATAAATAATAATAATAATAATAATAATCTGAAAAAATGATGAAAAGCTATTTGATGATGATGTGGGTAGTAATGTCTTTGTATTGACTTATATGCATGATAATTGTGCTGGAAAAAGAAATGTAATACACTGTAAAGATATATGTGATTAAATGAAATATAAAACTTATGAAAATAAAAAGTTACGATTACTTATTCACATATTTATTCAACTAACTTAATGAACTTCTAATACATGCTAGAAACTAAGTTAGGTACTTGTATTGAAAATGCTTGCAATCTATAAATAAATAAACCAAGTAAATTATTGTACATTTTTTGATAGGAGAATGTATTGAGAACATTGAGGAACAAAGATAGTTATGGTGACTCCTGGCATGGAGGTGAGGAGGCTTTAGGAAAAAGTTTTATGGAGAAGGCAAACCATACAGCAAATCTTGAAAAAGCAATTCTATGATATTCATTAGAAAGACACAAAAAGCCATAAATAAAATCAAGACAATGATTTCATTGTCTTGGTATATACAAAGCTATATATACAGAGCTATATATTTCATTGTAAGTATATAGCTCTGTCTATGTCATGGTATTATGAGGGACTGTTAATTTCTTAAGTATAATTTTATATATTTTTTATTATTTTACAATAACAGGGATGATGGTTATTTTTGTTTTTTGTTTTGTTCTTTTTCTTTTTTTTTTTTTTTTTTGAGAGATTTTTGCTATAGGGCACATGTGCTCTCTTAGAGAGAGAGAGAGAGAGAGAGAGAGAGAGAGAGAGAGAGAGAAGACAAAAAGCAAGAAATCCCCCAGGGAGAATAGCCATGCCACAATCCCTTTTCCTCCATTCTCCTCTCAGAATTTTGGGCACACGTGCCTGGCATGAGTTTCAAGTTGCCAGGACTGGCACTCAAACCAGGGTCAGCCATATGGAAGTCCAGCACCTTAACTACTTGGCCACTTGCTGGCCCCAATGATTATTATTTTTATTGCCAGAGAGCATGTGTACTCACTGGAGAAAGAGAGAGAAAGCAGCAAAGTCAGAAAACACTGCCATAGGGCATAGTCATGGCATAATACCTTCTCCTATGTTTCTCTCTCTCTTGGGGATATTGAGAATGTCACACGTGTGCTCAGAATATTTTAGGCTGTAGGATCTGGGATTCAAATCACACAGTTTACCATGTAGGATCCAACTGCCTGAAACAGCATGGCCCTGACTCATTTTTTTCCAGCTTTACTGAAGTACACTCAAAAAAGAATAAGAGTATACAAAGTGATGTCTTGGCATATATATACATTGTGAAATGATTACCACAATCAAGGTAATTAACATACCTATCTTCTCACATACTTAACATTATGTGTGAGATGTGTGAGTGTGTGTGTGTACATGCATGCACACTTAGATAGTGAGAACACTTGAGATCAGCTCTCTTGGCTGAGTAAGAAGACCCTCACTAAATATGGTCCCTTAACCTTAGCCCTCCCAAATTATAGCTAAAAAAACCTTTATACTTTGTAAATTACCCAGACTCAGGCATTTCTGTTATGGGTAACAGAATGGACTGAAACAATTGGATTCCAGTTTAGTTCTATTTTTACCTTTTGGAGTACCCTCTGCACTCTTGTTCATTATGTTATAAGGATGAAGGACATTTTAACATGTCTCAGCAGGGACAGAAAAACCTCTCTGGGTCTCTAGGCAGAAGAGGGTACTAAGCAATGATTCAAAATTAAAATAATTTTAAAAATCAATATAAAAGAATCTGCTAGATCTTCATTAAGATATTTGGAGATGATTTTTGTGCCAAGGGTGCTGGTTCCTGGTATTCCCAATTCTACAAACCTAAGTGCCAAAGAGGCACTCCACTTCCAGAGGGCCTTGCGGCTGGGACCAAACAGGGCAGAGTCCCGGGTGCCAATCAGCTTTTACGTTGTCCCCCTGTGTCACGGAAATCCATGTGAAAGCATTTGGTTCTGCCAAACAACCTTCTTTCCACAAGATTAGAGAGCAATCCTTAGGTTTTGCAGGGTCCAAAATATTCAATCAGTCATCATCTTTTCCTTTACAACTTTTATACCTATCCTTAGATGAGTAATGAAACTATTTTTTTCATTCTTATTTAGTAAACATAAAAAACAACAAAGGCACTTTGGAAGATCCTAGATGCCTTTAAATTTCTGAATTTCAATTCAGGTTCGGGTTAGGATTCCTGCACTACAGTTTGAAATGTGAAGAGATTAAGTCAAGAATGAGACAAATCATACAAAGACTCAAAAAGGACAATCAGCAAAGATTAATGGAAGTGTTACGATACTAAAATATTCCATTGGGAGAAGAGAGCTCTTGCTCAGATCGTGTATTAATTATGACAATTTGTATAATGCTAATCTTGGCTTATGTACTCATTGGCTCTTGGTTAAAACCAAGTAGTGTTTGCTTTTGAGAACCAAATGGAGACATGTACAGTGAGACTGAGCCTAGGAACCAAGAGTCAGAAAACATTCTTGCCTATAGAAAAGGGCAACCAGAAGAATAAACAGCCAAGAACGACAAGATTGAATGTAACAAGAAAGAACTGAAGGATGAAGGACATTTTAACATGTCTCAGCAGGGACAGAAAAACCTCTCTGGGTCTCTAGGCATAAGAGGACTGAGAAGAGATGACATTAAACCCCTCCTCACTCTTTGTTATAGTACAGTAACTGCTGACCTTATCATTCTGGAAAATTAAATAATCATTCAAAGGGATGAACAAGAAAATGGTGAACTTTTACTTTTAACTCATAAACTCTCAGGTGGTCCCAGGTATCTCTGCATTATTCAAATATTATCTATTGAAAATGAGAAACTACAATGAACCAGATGCTGCCTCAGGGGCTAGAGATGCAAAGATGAGTAAAAAATAGTATCAAGTCAGATCAGGGAAACAAACATGCAGAAAAATAATTACACTACAATATGATAAATGCTGTTGGGTGATAACATTATTTATAAAATGAGTTGAGATCAGAGGGACTGAAAACCTCCTGGGGAAGGTAAAGGAGACTTCATACAAGAAGGGATACTTAACCTGTGTCTCAAAAGATAATTTGAAAGCTTATGAAGGAAAGAAGACAGTAAAGGGCCTGCCAGGCAGAGGAGATCATGAACAAAGGCACAGAGGCATGAAAAAGATGACACTTTTTATGAAAGGGTATCGAGCAATTGGATCATATGTTGAGCACAGCACGGGGCATGATTGGATAGGAGCTCATTTTATGAGACAAATGTAGCTGTGTTAACTCAAACTGGACTAGCACAGTACCAGAAAAAAAAGAAAATCTGCAGAGTAGTTCCACTTACTTCATAGATAAAACAACCTGAAAGAGATTGCAGCACATTGAACTCAGTAGTGTATTAAAAAATACAAAAAGACTAATAGACCCTCTGTGGAGAAGACTTTGGAGCTGAGAAAACTGGTTCACAAACTCTGCTAAAAATTGCAATCATGCCTTTTGTATTTTTCAACCGATTATAAAATATTAAATAGTATTTTTCAGATTTCAAACGTTACAAAAATATCTAATGTAGAAAACAAAGTTACAATGTAATTCCACTTGGCAGAGATAATCACAAAAGCAAGTTCACATTTTAATTTGTGTGTACCATAAAAACCCCCTCTAACTCTAGTTTTATATTTTGCCTATATTTGATCTTTATATACAAAATAAGACTACCGTAATTTACTTTTCACTATCCTACAATTGTAGCAAAATATTTTACTCTATATATTTATAGAAGTATAAAAACATTTTAGTTGGAAAAATTCCTACAGGTAAATATTTTGAATTCAAGAATATGTTGGTAGGCTATAAAAACTGACCTTAAAAGTATATATATTTCTGGGACCAGCAGATGGCATAATAGTTATGTTGTTGGACTCCCACATAGTCAACCACTGTTCAAGTCCTGGACTTGGTGATGTAAAACTCATGCCAGGCGCATGTGCATGCATGCCAAAGATCCCGAGAGAAGAATGGAGGTGAAGAGATCATAGTCTGACCATCCCCAAAAGGGAGTGATTTTTCACTTTCTGTCTCTCCAGTGAGTGCATGCACCCTATAGCAAAAATCTCACCAAAAACAGAATACATTTTCCATTTCTTTCTTTTTTTTTTTTGGAGAGGTTTTTGCTATAGGGCACGTGCGCTCGCCAGACAGAGAGAGACAGAGAGACAGAAAGCGAGAAATCACCCCCCAGGGGGGATGGCCACGCCGCAATCCCTTCTCCTCCATTCTCCTCTCGGGATCTTGGGCACGCATGCACACGCACCCGGCATGAGTTTTAAGCCACCGGGTCCGGCAGGCGAACCGCGGTCGACTACGTGGGAGTCCAGCGACATAGCCATTACGCTAACTGCTGGTTCCTATTTTCCATTTCTTAATGCAGAATATTATCAATCTTAATAAAATATTTGCTAAGGATTTATGATGGCTTGGATAATTATTTGTCTCCTGAAGTTCATACTTTAGAATTTCTCTCCTATGTCTCTTGGGCAAGCACACACACACAACAGCAAAAAATCTCTCTAAGTATACACTAAAAAAAAAAGAAGAAGAAAGAAAGAAAGAATTTGATCCAATGTGATGGCATTGGGAGGTGATGAGACAGTGGTAGTGGGTAGTAATTGATTATGGGAATATGGGCTTCTATGAATAGATTAATGCTGTCTCTTGTGAGACCAAGTGAGTTCTAGATTATGTGAGAAGGGATTACTTTTCATTAGAGCATTGTTATAAAAAGAGATTACTTTCCCTAGGCTGCTCTGTCTCTGCATGTACCTGCTATCAAGATCCTCTCTGCTTTCAGCTCTGTTGTAATGTAGGCTGGCCTGATGCTAGCCCTATTCCTTTGGACTTTCCAGAAGGCATTTGCCTATAAAGTATGTCTATAGACATAGCACACCCTTTTGTCTAAGAATCATGAGTCAAATAAACCTCTATTTCATTGTAAATATCTTGTTCTCAAGCACTCTTCTTTTCTTTCTTTTTTAGAGAGATTTTTGTTATGGGGCACATACACCCATAGAGAGACAGAAAGCAAGAAATCAAACGCACACGCAGACCCCATGGAGGAGAGCTATGCCACAATTTCTTCGCCTCCATTCTCCTCTCAGGATCTTGGGCACAGATGCACACACTTCCTGCATGAGTTTTAAGTCACTGTATCTGGGACTTGAAGCTCAGTCAACTACATGGGAATCCAGCAAGGTAACCATTACACCATCTGTTGGTCCCCTCAGACATTTCTTTTGTAATTTTTAAATTTTTTCAGAATTATTATATTTAACTTTATTTATTTATTTATTTTAATTTGACCAGAGAGGGGGAGGAGAGAGAGAGAGAGAGAGAGAGAGAGAGACAGACAGAGAGAGAAAGAAAGTGAGAAAACAAGCTGCCAGGTCTGGGACTCAAACCATGGTCAGCCATGTGGAAGTTCAGTGTCCTTAACCACCACACTACCTGCCGGTCTCCTCACGTATTTTTTTAACAATATAATGGTGGACTAAGAGAAGAACTTCAAATATATTTTTTCTTGGCTTACCTTACATTTTTTAAAAATTTCCCAGTGGACACAAGCACTCACCAGAGAAAGAAAGAAAGAAAAAGAGAAAAAAAGAAGACAGTACACCCCCCACACACAGTGCAATAGAAGCATAGTTTTGCCATTATTCCTCCTTCTTTGTTTCTCCATCTTTTTGGGATTTTGGCCATGCATGCACACATGCCCATGATTTTTAAGCCACTGGGGCTGGGATTTGAACCATGCAGTCTGCATGTGGGATCTGGTTCTCTTTACTATTAGACCATAGGGCTGGTCCACTTTTTTTGTATTTTTAATGATGGTAACCATATTTTTATATATTTATTTAATGGTCTTTTCATGGTTTTGTTCATTTTGGAGGCTTTAGGTGATTATTGTTACTGACTTATAGGAACATTTTATATATTTCACTCATATTTATTGAAAGTCTAATATGTACCAGGTACTTTCCTAGGCAATGGGGATAGGATAGAGAAAAAAAGAGATAGTCTTACCTACTAGAAGCTTACAATCAAATTCTGGGGGGTACTAATGAAAGGAACATATATGCTTATAATGGAAATGCTTTATTAAAAATAAATCACTAAGGGTGATGAGAAATGCTGTTTTAGGTAGCTGGGGGATCAGGAGAGATCCTTCTCATGAAGTGAGATGTGAGTAGATTGGTAAGTGAGGAGATGGACTTTATGCATATTCACAACTGCAAGGTTTGAGTCCCAGATGCAGTGGCTTGAAAAACACACCAGGCACATATACTTATGTGCCCAAACTCTTGGAAGGGGGGAAAAGTAAAGAAGGGATTGTAACATGACCAAGTCCCATGGGGGGGGGGGGGGGAGAGGTGTTTTCTTACTTTCCCTTTGTCTCTCTCTATCTCTGTCTTTCTGTCTATCTCTGCCATGTGCCTCTGGCAAAATTTTAAAAACAAGAACAAAACAAGTAGACAAGTGACTTAATCATTTATTTGAACTTATATTTACTTATTAATTCTATGAATGAATAATTAAATCTTCACTTCCCATAAGATAACAACTTAGCAAACTTTATTTCTTTTACATTACATTAGGGTGTGAAGAATTTTAGAAGTAGATTAGTGCTATTTTTTCTTACATTACATATTTCTGCAATAAGACTCCTTTGATAGTTATTACATTAAACCTTACTTACAGAATCATTCTTTTTCTTAGAGTTAAAAATATTTCTGTTCCATAAACTTCCTAATTAATTTGTTATCTTCCATCTTGAAAAGTTTATCATAACACAGTTTTCATTTGGCTGGAATACTTCCTTGATGATCTTTAAAATTTTGCTTTGTGAAAGTATTACTGCTCAGGGCCAGCTGGTGATGTGATGGTTAAGACAGCTGGGTCCCACATAGCCAACTGTGCTGTTTGAGTCTTGGATTTGGTGGCTTTAAAAATATGCTGAGCACATACGTGTGCTTGCCCTAAATCCCAAGAAGAGAATGGAGGTGAAGAGATTTGCAGTTTGGCCATACCTCCTGAAAGGTGATTTCTCATTTTCCCTGACTCTTTGCTCCCCTCTCCTTCTCTGGTGACCACACATGTCCTATAACAAATTAAACAATGGAAAAGTATTATTTCCTAATATCATTTGGCCTTCAAATGGTCTTTCAATGAGGAAATAATTTTCTGCTTAAATCTTCTTTCTTTCTCAAGTCTTACCTTTCTATTATTTCTGTCTTATGTTTTCTTTCACAGTTCGCAATCCAGTGCCTTTATCCTCTACACTCTAGTACAATTTCTGAAGTTGGATTTTAAGATCAGTAACTCTGATAGGGACCATACCTATTGCATTAATTTTTCCTTCTTCTTGGGGTTCGTTCTTATGTTTTTGATTCTGCAAAAGTCTTTTTATTTCTATTTCTTGGTTTACTCCTTCATGGAGCATACTGGATTCAATCAATAACATTTTTAATGCCATTATCTTTCAATTATTATTGAGACCAAAGAATAGATATTTTATATATTGTTCTATATCCTCCATTACAATGTCAGTAGAAGACACTTAATCTGTGAACATCAATCCCCTCTTTTAGCTTCTGATTCCTATTATGTATACAGTGAGTCTTCATTGTACATAGTGAGAAACACAGGCAAGCAAATGCAAGCAGAAAGCTTGTACAGCCAATTGGGTAAGAGTGCCTAGGTTTAAATTCCAGCTCTTTAGTAGTACCTAGATAATGTATCTCTGTTTTCTTATTTATTAAATAAAGATAATTAACAGGATAAAACTCATAGCATCATTATGATGATTAAATATACAGAACTCCTAGCTGGTGCTTGGTACATAGTAAACACTCAAGATAGTATTAACTTTCAAGATGACAGTGTCTTGAGCTGTAATGCATCTTTTATCCCCTCTGTAGTATATGTCTGCCTGCCTACAGGGTTTTCTTTTCTTTTTTCTTTTTTTGGAGAGGTTTTTGCTATACAGCACGTGTGCTTGCCAGAAAGACAGAGAGAGACAGAGAGACAGAAAGGGAGAAATCATCCCCAAGGGGGGTGGCCACACCACAATTCCTTCTTGTCCATTTTCCTCTTGGGATCTTGGACACTCACGCACATGTGCCCAGTGTGAGTTTAAGCCATCGGGTCCGGTACTCAAACCATAGTCGACTACATGGGAGTCCAGTGACATAGCAATTTTGCTAACTGCTGGTCCCGCCTGTAGGGTTTTCTGACTACTAGTTACTATCAGGAGCTAGCAAACAAGGGCAACTTTTGTTTTCCAGGGATGCTGGAGATGAATGATTTAGAAAGATGGTTCCTTTGTGGTAGATGCTTCCAGGGGAAGTAGCCTGAGAGACTTCTAGTGTCAATGTGTTAGGTGGAGTCAGCTTTGCAGGTTGAACTCTGCAATTGAAAAGAGCCCAGGGATTTCTTAGGCTTTTCCCTAAAAAGGGAAAGAGCATGGCAGGATGGTGGGGCTATGTCTTCTGTTAGCCGCACTGATTTTGATCTGTTCAGCTTAGCAGACTGGCCCTCCTTGAGCAAGACTGGCTGCTGAATGATTACTGGTCCTAACCATGAGTTCAAAAAATAAGAGGTATATAGATACCTTACTGCTCACTTGATGGTAAAAGAGTCTGTTTTCATCCTCTGATATCTACATCAGAGGAGGAGTAGCAGGCAAGGGAGCATTGTGGCCTGCCTGGACCATCTCTACTAACTAAATGAAAACCCCAAACTTGGAATTAGCTAACACCCCACGCTCGTTTACAGTTGTAATGTAATTTTCTCTTCTCTGTATAAATTTAGTAATCTCTACAGACAACTGGGAGAGGAAGAATATGTTGAAGCATGCACTTAGCTCATCATTTTCCATCGGAAGTGTTTTAGAAAGAAAAGTTGCATGAACAGAATTGTGGGTTTTAGAAAAACGACTCCAGCAGCTACATGGAAATTGGACTGGCTTACTTTTTCTCTCCTTCACAGCCACAGCCCAATTTCTAGATAGCCACCAGCATTATTTTTCTGAAACCACAATCTGTTCACATAATTTCCCCTTTTAAAAGACTTCTGATGGGAGAGAAACAAAAGTACTGACAATGGGATAATCCTGAAGCTAGCTGATGCAGTGATGGTTGTTGGGATGGGAGAAGCCATCCACTTTGAGGAATACTTGGCCTGTAGAAATAACAGGAGTTATGGAGGAGATCATTTTTAAAAGTATGAGTTATTCATTTATATAATTAAAGTTATTAAACACCTACTGTGTAGAAGCTGGTTTTAAAAAGCAGTCAGAATCATATAAGCTGCCTTCAAGGAACTCATAGTCTAATGGGAGAGACATGGAATCAAATAATACTAAGTGATGACTTGAATATAGGGATATGCACATATTATTACGGGAGTACAGCACTGGGTAGTAACTAATTCTCTCTGAAGGGACATGGAGAAGACATATTCCTCAGAATGTGTCTGAAGGTTCAGTAGGAGTGAGTAAAGTAGGCATAGGAAAACAGTGTAGAAAGAATGTGCAAGTGAAAGAAAAGAACATATTCTGGGAGTTGTTTACATGGATAGGAAATAATTTACTTTTATAAAAATGCTTTGGGTCCTAGGAAGGAGAAAATGCTGGAATATCAGCTTGTAAAGGCAGCAAAGTGTGTATATATATGTATATGATATGTAATAATTTGTATATATGATATATATACACACATATATATAAAGATTCTCAATTTCATTGTTCCTAAGTATCTCTTCTTACTTAATATCATATATATATATATATACACACATTATATGTGTGTGTGTGTATATATGTATGTGTGTATATATATATATATATATATATATATATATGTGATATATATTATGTTGTCAGAAAAGTCATGATGCATCTTTCCACAGAAAAACACAGAAAAATACATCATGACTTTCCCAGTGATGGGAAATGTAATGTTATGTAGGTTACATATAGGACATATATATTTAAAGTTTATTTATTTCTTTCATAAGTGAGAAACAAAGAAAGAATCAGAGAGACATTACCCCCAACAGTATCTTGATGATCCAGCCACAGAAGACCTCCGATCATGGGCACACACATGCCTGAATACTAAGAGAGGCTGCCAGATGTGAACTCTGAGTCTTCCCCGGTGGGTCAGCCTTGGAGATCATTCCATCTATTCTGGGGTGTACTCCTACACAATCATTCAGCCCCCAAGACAGCAAAAAAACATTATGAAAGTTATTTAACTTGGAACATATAGTAAAAAGAAGACAATGGAAAGGTTTTAAATATGGAGCTAGCATGATCAGGCAGCAGAATACCGCACAACTTTGAGAAGGTTAAAGAGAGAAGTATAAAGAACAGTTAGGAGATTTTTATCAAAATTCAGATAAGCAATAACCAGCATTCAAACCAAAGCAATAGCTGAAGGAGATATTGTTTTGAATTATTATAATATCATTCAAAATATTATTCAAAAAATATAGACTTGGATCACACACAGATCTCAGTCTTAGAAGAGCATAATTAAATTCTAAAAACCCTTGGTCAGCCAGCAGGTGGCATGGAAGTTAAGACAGCTGGGTCCCGCATGGCTAACTGTGCTGCATGAGTCCTGGCCCCTAAAAACACTGAGTGAATGAGTGTACATGGCCAAAATCCCAAAACAAAATGGAGGACAGGGGTTTGCTGGGTGATCGGCCTCACTTGTGGTGGAGGGTAGCGGGGGCGATTTCTCACTCTCCTTCTCTATGTCTCTGGTGAGCACATGTGCTCTATAGAAAACTAAAATAAATAAATACAATAAAAAAACTCTGAGTCAGGACCAGCAGTTGGCGTAATGGCTAAGTCGCTGGATTTCCATTTAGTTGACTGTGGTTCAAGTCCTGGACCCCGTGACTTAAACTCATGCCGGGCACATGTGCATGCATACCCAGGATCCCAAGAGGAGAATGGAGGAGAAGGGATCGCTGCGTGGTGGGTGATTTCTTGCTTTCTGTCTCTCTGTCCCTCTCTTTCTGGCGAGCACATGCGCCCTATAGCAAAAACCTCTCCAAAAAAAAAAAAAAACAAAAAACAAAAACAAAAACAAAAAAAACCCGTCTGGGTCAATATGAATATTGCCCTACCAAAACGCTATGCCAAAATACCCACAAACTTATAATACCAAATGGAATAGATCGAGTTCCTCAACCTGTACAATAGTTGAACTTTGGTGCACTTCCAAATGCCCCCGAAACGTTACTTGGAGTTCCTAAAGGCACAGTTCCCACATGCTCACAAGCAGACACTGAGTCTCACTCAAAAGTTAAGTCTCACTTAACTTTTCTCTTGCTCTGGCTTTTGCTTGCTTTGATCTGCTCTGTGCAAGGCCCCATCACTGTGCTGCTGAGAGTACCCCTTGTTAGTCAGCCAGAGCTCATCCAGAGAGGCTACCTCTGGACGGCCCCTAAACTACAAACCTGCAGGGCCAGAGAATGGTGATTCTTTGAAAAGATACCGAAACACCCTCTTCCCTATTCTGTCTACAGTCTGTCACTTGACCCAGAAGTAGCTCTGTTGATATCCAAAATTTCATAAAGATTCTCAATTTCATTGTTTCTAATTATCTCTTCTTACTTAATCTCATCAACTTTCTCATTAAAAAACTCTCATCCTTATCCCTCTAGTCATAGAGGCTCAAACATAGGCTTCTAAAAATCTGATGGGGGGCATTAGATTTCTTTTATCGTCTCTCCTGAGTCCCGAAGCAACTTTATAAAAGTAAATTGAGAGCTGGCCCCATAGCACAGTAGTTAAGTGCTTTGCATAGAAAGCCAGATCTCACATAGTTCAAAGTGGTTCAAGTCTCAGTCCTGGAGGCTTGAAGAACATAATGAATGCACATGTGTTTTCAGCACACGCATACACGCACGCATGTTCAAAGTCCTGGCAGAAGGGAAAAATGGAGGAAAAAGAATTGCAATATGATCATGCCCTGGTTATAGGGGGGACACTGTCTCCTTCTCTCTCTCTGGTAAGCACATGTATTCTCTGGCAATTAAAAAAATATATACTTATTAAAGAAAAATTAAATAAATGGGGCCAGCAGGTGGTATAGTGGTTAAGACGATCATGGTGCTTTGAGTGCCAGACCCAGCGACTTGAAAATCAAACCAGGCATGTGTGTGTGTGTGCCCAAAATCCCATGAGGAGAATAAAGGAAGAACTACAGTGTGGCCATCCCTCCAGGAAATGATTTTTAAAACTTTCTCTCTACTTCTAACAAGTGCACATATCCTATGGAAAAAACCTAAATATATATCTATTTATGTATTTACCTGTGATACCCCTCTCTCTTTTTGAAACTTGTTTTTCTTTTTTATAATTATGTGAAACTGAGCAACTCTGTGCTGGTAGGAGTCCCAAGAGGTATATATCAGTAAGGATCTCAACCATCTACAAAGAACAGAACACCCAAGTATTACAGCTGTAAATGATAAGAATTATTTTGTATCCAATAAAAAGAAGGATGAGGAGGACCAGCAGTTGGCATAATGCTATGTCACTGGGCTCCCATGTAGTCAACCGCAGTTTGAATCTCAGACCCGGTGGCTTAAACTCACACTGGGTGCGTGTGCGTGCATGCCCAGGATCCCAAGAGGAGAATGGAGGAGAAGGGATTGCAGCTTGGCCATCCCTCCAGAGGGTGATTTCTCACTTTCTGTCTCTTTGTCTCTCTCTGTCTTTCTAGAGAGCACACGCACCCTACAGCAAAAATCTTTCCAAAAAAAAAAAAAAAAAAAAGAAGGCTGAGGATTAGTGGTCCAGATTGGGTAGTGACTGGGCCCCAGGGGTTTCTCCATCAATTCATTGGACCTTGTCCCTATGTTCGTGTCTTGTGCTCAGAAGCTATGCTGGACTTATCATGATCGTTTTTGGATAACAGACAGGAAAAAGACAGAACAGTCAAAAGGCCTTTTCCCTAAAAAGTTCTGTTTTTTAATCCTAGAAAGGAGCTCTGTATAGAAGATTTCTTTTTATTCATTGGCAGTAATTGAGCCTCTTGGCTACTTCTGCATAAAAGCGGCCAAAATTGAGTGCTTTGCTTTCCAGACTCCAAGAGTGAAAATTCAAGGAGTGAGTGTTGAGTGGGCCTTCCTATTATATCTACAGAACCATAAAAGTTTCCTTTTGGGAGGGACTTAAATTTAAAGAAAACATTACCATATAAGGAGGCGGGTTTTGCCAAATAAAAATATAAGACACTCAGTTCATTTTGAATTTCAGATAAACAGCGCATAATATTTTTAGTATATAAGTATAGCTCATGCAATATTTTGGAGAAAATAATGCTAATTTTTTTTTGCTGTTTATCCAAATCTCAGGTTTAACTGGGCATCCTGTATTTTACTTGCTGTATCTGGTAATGCCAAATGAAGTTTTTCTCCCTTTGGTTATCTGATTAATTGGTTAAACTTTGTTGGTCTTACATTATAAAAGGAATACAGTCATTTTGTTATAGTGAGTTAGCTTCAGTTCTGTTGCAGTGATGTCCAGGTAGCTATCTAAAAGCCTTTCTGGACTTCTGCCTGAGACAGGTTGACCTACTAGGACATACACTCTGGCCTTTGATTTTGCTGATGTGCCTAGAGGATCTTTCTTTACTTCCCAGTCCAAACAAGTAGATCCATTGCCAAGTAGCCAAAAGTGGCAGGAGATAGCACAAAGACCTGAATTCATTTACCCTAGAAGTTAAGTATGTCTGTGTTCTCAGTTTTAGGCGTCCTCCAACTAGAAAACCAGTTTCTGACTGAACTGAGAATCATCCAGTCATCTTTTCCTCAAACACTTCATTTCATTTTGAAACTGAAAAATTCACTCAAATGGGTCTCCCCAACAAAGGAAAAATGCACACCAAATTTTAATTCAAGTCTCTGGTACAAAAATAGAAGACATCTCAAAGCTACAAATTGCAATTTTCTGGGCTCCCACACTCCCCTAGGGCTGTATGCATTCAGTCAGCAGACTCTACCCAGAGGCTGTTTCCCTCTGAGGGGGCTGGGATTGTGTTCCTCAGAAATGAGGGCTGAGCTGTAACTCTCCACTCCTTTTCCATAGCACGTGTGTAATCTGGTCCTATAGCTCGGGAGTGCAGGGAGTGTCAATCATTGCACAACAGGAAATTGGTAAGGATCTGAGTTAAAGAGTAAAAGGAGCTGCTGCTGGGGGCGAGGTGGCCACAGGCAAAAGAATCTAAAAGAGCAATAATATGGGTAGTCCAAGGTTGTTCCTAGGAGTTAAACAGTAAGAAACACTCTCAGCTCTTGAGACATGAAGGGGGTAGGAGTGTCTTCCTTGAATGTACTATCGTGGACAGCAGAGTAGGGATTAAAAGTACTGTAGGGGGACCAGCAAATGATGTAATGGTTACGTCGCTGGACTCTTATATGTAAGTCAACGGAGATTCAAGTCCTGGACCTGGCTACTTAAAACTCATGCCGGGTGCATGTGTGTGAGTGCCCCAGGTTCCAAAAGGAGAATGGGGAAGAAGGGATTGTGGCATGGCCATCTCCACTGGGTGGGGAGGGGTGATTTCTTACTTTCTGTCTTCTGTCTCTTCTGTCCCTTCTGTCTCTCTGGCAAGCACATGTGCCTTAAGCAAAACTCTCTCAGAAAAAAAAGTTTACTGTGGAACCACAGGCCTGGAGTGTCACCACAACTTGGAAGCCACACTGCATAAACTTCTAATGTTCTCCAACCTGAAAACCTCTGCCCCACTAGAAGAGTTGGCATTGCACAGTGATGTCAGCACAACAGCTAAGCTGAGCCCCCAGTGTTCAATGACATTGCCAGAGAGCAGAGAAGGAAGTAACAGCTGCAAGAAATAGGGGCCTTGAAGATCTTCACAGACTAGGACAACACAGAGGCCTGGATTTTATTCCAGTTAATCTAAAAGCTGGGTGCAATGGTGGTGCCTGAAGTCCCAGTCACATAGGAGGCTAATGTAGGAGGATTGTGAGCTCAGCTCAGGGAAGGCCTGGACACTATATCTAGACCCTCTCTGAAGACGAGTGAGGTGTGGTGGTGTGTACCTGTCGTCCCAGCTGGGAGATAGAGGCATGAGAATTGTGAAAGCAAAAACCTGTCTTAAAAAGACAAGGGGAGGGACCAGCAGTTGGCGTAATGGTTATGTCACTGGACTCCCATGTAGTCAACTGCAGTTAGAGTCCCAGACCTGGTGCCTTGAACTCATGCCAAGCATGTGTGCATGCACGCCCAAGATCCTGATAGGAGAATGGAAGAGAAGGGATTGCAGTGTGGCCATCTTCCCTGGGCACACACGCCCTATAGCAAAAACCTCTCAAAAAAAAAAAAAAAAAAAAAAAAAAAGACAGGGGGAGTGTGGGACAGGGCCAGGGAACTGAGCAGGTTCTGCAATCAGAAACAAGATTGGCATCTATGAACTGAGAAGCCCTCTCCAGTTCTTGAGCTGTTTATGCATGGGGTCAGAGGCCCCAAAGGGTATTAAATATTATGAACATTTTGTGCAAATAAGGATTTAAGCAGGCTTTAACTTAAAAAACAATGGGGGGGAGCCAGCAGGTGGCATGGTGGTTAAGGGGTTGGACTCCTACATGGTCCACCAGAGTCCTAGTCTCAGACCAAGCAATGCAAAACTCATACTAGGTATGTGTGGGTGTGCCCAGAATCCCAAGAGGAGAATGGAGGAGAAGGGACTGTAGCATGGCCGTCCCCCATGGGGGTGATTTCTCGTTTTCTGTCTCTCTGTCTCTCTCTGGTGAGTGCATGCTATGTCAAAAACCTCTCAAAAAAAGAAAAAAAAAGTGGAATATTTTTTATACCTAAGAGATGATGCTGGTCATCCCAGTTATCTGTACAATTATGTGTGTGTCTATGTTGTGAGGACAGGGACTACGTCTTCATCTGTGTATGCCCAGGATGTTACCAAGCACCCAGACTCATTGTAAATGTGTAATGTATCTTTCTAGAATAAATAAGTAGATTAGTTTCTGACTAATTCCTTCCTATCCTCCTGGGAAAGACAAGGAAATGTCATCTTCTGACTGGAATGAAGAAGTGTACTTGACAAGATTGGTAAATGTTTTTACTAGTCACAACTGAGGAATGCAGAAATAAAACGCACAAGTAGAACTTCATTTATAGAATGTACATGAAAAATTCCAGATGTTCTAGAAATAATTTTAACATGATAAGTTTTGTCACCTGGAATCTGGCAAATTAATGCCTAATGAACAAATAATTTTAATGCAATTTAAAAAATTCTATATATGGCATTTGCTAATAATTTTTAATTTGTAAAGTAAGAACCCAAATTTTATTACTTAATATTCTCTATGTGTTTTTCTTCCTCAATTTTATATACTTGCAAATATGTGCATACTATAAATATGTGTATATATTGGCTTCCAAAAATAATTCCCTCTCTCTGTGTGAGGCTGTAAAATAACTAAAAATATTTCAATGGCCAGCCTTATATATACATGTTTGTGTACACAGGTATTTTTCTGCTGAATATATCTTTTAAACTACAATTATTAGATCATAATACCTGTATCATTTGAAATTTTTATCTATATTTCCGGTATTGTATAAGAGGGCCTGTTTCTCTATATCTTCACCCAAACTGGGTATTACATGTATTTTCAATTTTTACCAGCCTGATAAATTAAAACCAGATCGAAATCTGTTGTTTCAATATTTTAATTTTGATTTCTCAAATTATAAGTGACATTGAGCATTTTTTTCTATATTTATTATAACTTGTAAATGCTTTCTGTGAATTACCTGTTTTTATTCTTTGCTCATTTTTCCATTAGATTGTCACTTGGATCCACCTCAAAAAGCAATCTGTTTTATGATGGTCAATAATTATTTTTTAGATTAGTTATGGGAACATTGAATTTAAACTATATGAAATGCATCCCTAAATCTTATAATGATGCAGACTTCAACATTCCTTCACTATGGTGAAGATTCAAGAACTTATTGGGAAAGCGATTATAGGCAATTGTCTTCTCCCATACTTGGCACTACTGCTGCCTCTCTTTTCTGCTGCTCTCATTTATAAAAAGGAAAAGGAAATGTGGATAAAAGAATACTGAGTGAAGAGATAAAAATTGCTGGCCCTTGGATATATGGGTAGGGTGGCAGTCCATTACTGACCCATACTACGACTCAGCCTTATTTAATGTAAACTACCACTGAATTTAACTTTCTAATGCACTTCATGAAAATCAAGCACATTACATTTTTTTATTATAAAACATAAACTGGAAGAAGTTATTCTCATTGTACCAAGTTTACAGATAAATGCTTGGAAATATGTGGGAAAATATACATAATCCCACTCTTCTGATCCTGAAAATGTTTGTAAAGAAAACTGAAACAAATCCTTTTTACTTCTATATTTACAACCCATTTGTAATACGTAGTTTTATGATATTTTAGTGAGAAAAAAACATATGGAATGAGAAAGTGACAATGAAGAAGGGAATCAGAACAATTCTGTTGAACTAGTTGTCACCTCCTCAGATGATTCTAAATATAACTTAACAAAACCCAAAAATAATGAGTACCCACTATTTTTTTTCCTTCTATGTCTTCAGAACCACCAAAATCATGTCTAGCCTTATAGTGAAGATGGTCTAAAATGACAGATGTATCCTGTGTGGCCATCATTTAAAAACACATAGTCTAGGGGCCAGTAGATGGCATGGCAATTATGTCGCTGGTCTCCCACATGGTCAACTCTGGTTCAGGTTCCAGGCCTGGTGACTTGAAACTCACTCCAGACATGTGTGCATGCGTGCCCAAGATCCCAGAAGGAGAATGGAGAAAGAATTGCGGTGTAGTCATCCCCTCTGGGGGGGTGATTTCTCACTTTCCCTCTTACTGTCTGTGTTTCTCTCTCCAGCCAACATATGCGCCCTAAGAGAAAAATTTCTTTTTTTTCCTAAAAAAAGGCTGACATAAGGCATAAGCAAGTAGTTTTCCCTTTCTTTTATATTATACACTGGTATACACTGGAAAAATACTCAGAACAAGTATTGGAAAGAGCATCTTAGGGTACTATCCAGAGGGCTTTTTTGCTCATGGTCTTAGACTAATTTAAAGCCAAACAAGGGTGAAAATATTAGATTAGAAACCTGTTCTACAACTATCATACATCCATACATCCCAAATACAAAGGAAGTAATAGAACCTAGCTGGCCACACAAGACTTTTTAAATCTCTACTGACTGTAAGAAAATAGAGAAATATTAGTTGATAAAAGCAATGTTTTAACCAGTCCAAAAGCTTCTACTCAGGGAACAAAGGAGAGGCAGCCATTGAAAATGGTACTTTGTGTCAGTAAGTTTATTAAAAAGGAAGACTGGCAATCCTGGGTAAAAGTAGACTGTCCATCCAATTAAATTACAGAATATTAAAAAGGTCAAAGCAATATAGAAGTCCTCTAATTCATAGAAAACACTAAAATTCTGATTTCTCATACTCCTGACAAAGATTGTAATTGCGATTTGAAAAGGGTAAAATATTTATCTAGTCCTTTGACAAAGATTGAAATGAGAATGTGACTGGTCACAAATGTAACCTCACAAATGTAATGTGAAAACTAATTTAAAAAATAAAAAGGCTGACCCAATGTACCTATGTCTTTTGTCTCTGCAAGGAGGATCACATAATGGATATAACAAAATGATTTATTTTTCAGATCTTTCCATACATAGTTGGATGTCACCGCCTATGTATAAAATCATGCTACTCATCGGAAGTCCCCATAAGCTGCTGTATCACATAAGCATTAACTCTTCATCTATTTCATAGATCATTTTGTGATTTTTCTGTTAATACTTAGTTTACTTCATACATTATTAAAGATATTCTAGAATGAGAGTCCTATATGTGCATCAAATCTTTTAAAGAATACGGGGTATAAATTGCAGGGTATGCACAATAATGGTGTGACTTTGTTTGTAATAAACATTTAAAATGACCGACTTTCTCATAAATACACTAAGTAGGATGATCTATGAGATTTCTAATTTATTCTTGTTTAAAATTTAACCATGCTTTTTTAAAGCATATCAATTTTGTTAATACCATGTAATTAAAACATGTCAGTGCACAGCAAGTTTTAGTCTAAATTAATGACTATGAGAATTATTTTAATTAAATAACCAATTATAGAAAAATCGCAAGCATGAGAGCTGACATTTAAATGAATTTCATTTAAATTGCTTCTTAACATTGTCCCATCTAGGACACTAATGCAAAATGAACTATTGTATCAACTTAGATTATCACTATTTTTGTATGCACATAATGTATTCGTATTCAATCACTGGAACTGAGTAGAATATTTGGTATTGATCTAAAACTTCTATTAATAAAACCTCAACAGAATGAGCTAGAGTAAAAACAAACCATCTTTCTTTTTTCTTTTTCTTTTTTTTTTTTTTTTAAACAGGGGCTTCTAAATGTTTATTATAATTCTCACAAGGGGGGAAATATTTATGCATTCGGGAATTTTACCTAATTAAATGAAGAGACTTTGAGATCCACTTTTAGGTGGACATATGTATACAACTTCAATGCTCTCCACATAGTGGGGCTCCGTAAATGCTGGTTATCAGTGATAACATATGCATTCTTTGTCTTCTTTTTACAAATGTGCTGGTGTGATATAGAACTTCCCTTTGGGAAATGGACTATTCAAGACTCTTATCAGAAAAAAAAGTTACTTTTTCTTGGAGAATCCAGCTGAATATCTGTTTCTATGTTTTTTTCTATGTGGCTCAAACAACTACAGTGTCATTTTCTCTACTTAAATAAATTATTACTACTATTTTAAAATGTTATTTATGTTTCTGCTATTCATTTCTGATTTATTTTTCCACAATTTTTTAAGAAGCTGAACAACCTATTGCAATTTGCCTCACAAAGCACATTTAATTTGATAATACTATTTCTAGAGAAGAGAAGAACGCCTGAACAAAAGGCAAATTTATTCCAATGATGCTGCCTTCTTGTTACATAATGCAAGTATAGAAGGAGGTACATAAAGAGTTAATGTTTTGTCCATTTACGAAATGAAGTTGAACACATTTGGATTCACTGCCAAACTATCAGCAAGATTTTAAGGGAGCTGTTTTGTTAGTCTGTGCCAGTTACTTCTTTGTTTGCTGTCATATCTCACAGTTTGATACAGAAATTATGATCCTAAATGAACTATAATGTCCCTTTAAATTTATTTTTTTCTGAAAAGACTTTTATTCATTCTTTTAGGGAAGGATTTTAATCATTTAGCAGTTTGCAATCTATATGAAAAGAAGACTTTATTCAGGTTTTATGAAAAAAAAAATCACCAGATTCAGATTCGACGAGTTAATTGTTCTTCATTGGAATACATTAAAGTATTTGGTTTAATTAGTATGTCATATTTGCAGGCATTTTTTTTATCAGTAAAATTATCTAATACCAGAAAAATGAGAATATTTTTAGACATAGTCTATCTTGCTATCACTTTAAAAATAAAGAGGAAAAGAAAAGGCTACTGCATTTGTTGTTCATTGATTAACCAGTAATGTTATGTATAAATAATGTATCTGACAGTATGGCAGCCCACTTGGGACATTATGCCATTTACTACAAAATAGGATGCAACATACAACTGAGCAGTGAGAACAAATTAAACATCTTTCCTTGGTAACTTTAGCATTTTTATTAGGTGATAAACATCACAGTGAGAGGAAAGCAGATGTAGTTATTTCAGTAATATTAACCTTAATCGAAAGCTAACTTGACATATAGCATAATACTTTTGCATTATAAAATTTCATCCAATAACAATGGAAACCAGATTTTCCAAGGTCATTACGAGATAATATCTGTAAAAATTAATGACTATCTTGTGTGAAATATCAGTTATAACTACTGAATTGTATTATTAATATTGATGAAAAAAATTTAAACATAAATCTGGTGTCCATATGCATAAAAAATACCCAAGTATTTTCGAGGCTGTATTTTTTTTTCCTTAACAAGTGTACCCTATTGTGTTATTCAATTACAGATGGATTTCATTCCTTCAGTGCTTTGTTAATATAATTCCCTAACTTTCTTACAACCAACCAAATAGTGAATAAAGTTAACAGCAGTGACGTAATTAACGATCGACATCCATCTTCATCCCTTCTTGCTTTATTCCATCATTTACTCTTAGGGATATAGAGATGAAAAACCCGGTCCTTAAAGGAATTAACAATGATGGGGCTGGCAGGTGGTGTGGGCGTTGAGGGCACTGGACTTCCACATGGCTGACCGTGGTTTGCATCCCAGACCTGGCAGATTGCTTTCTCAATTTTTCTCTCTCTCTCTCTTACAATGTCCCTCTCTGGTCAAATTTAAAAATAAATAAATAAATAAAGTTAAATAAAATAATTCTGTGAAAATAAAAAGGAATTAACAATTAATGGTTGATAAGAACTGTTGTGGACCAGCAGTTGGCGTAATGGCTATGTTGTTGAACTCTCATGTAGCCAGCCGTGGTTCGAGTCCTAGACCCGGTGGCTTAAAACTCATGCCAGGCAGGTGTGCGTGCGTGTCCAAGATCCTGAGAGGAGAACGGAGGAGAAGGGATTGCAGCATGGCCATCCCCACTGGGGGGTGATTTCTCGCTTCCTGTCTTTCTGCCTCTCTCTTTCTGGTGAGCGCACGTGCCCTATAGCAAAAACCTCTCAAAAAAAAAAAAAAAAAAAAAAAAAAAAAGGCTGATAGCAACTGTTAAAGTTTGTTTAATATCCACATATACCGGATATATTGTTATAATGGTTCATCCTTCCTCCTTCCTTCTTTCCTTTGTGCCTGTCTTCTCTCTTTTCATTTAAAGCTATTTATTATGTTGTTTGTTTGTGTCAGTTACTAATCTGGGACCTTATTATATAGCATGGAACAAACAGATTCTGCTCTGCATCTTTCTTATAACAGGAGGAAGTAGTGCAGGCACAAAAGCATAATAAATACATGTTATAACCCATGCTATAAAGGGGAAAGTGGGATAAGAGAAGAAAAAGAAAGTAGATGAAGATAAAGAGAGTGGGAGTGAATAGTTGCAAAAGCGGTTTTCAGGTTAGGCCTCACTGCAAAGGAGTTATTTGAACAAAGATTAAACAGAAAAATTAGCCCTACTTGGCCAGAAAGTGAACCAGGGAAAGGGGACAACCAATATACAACCCAGCCTTTTGCTAGACTAGTTTCTCCATAATCTCTAAAAGGAATGCTTCCTAAAAGTAATATCAAATACTGACTTTTTTTCAGATGTTGATCATATATAATATTGTCTGCTAGAGAAGATAACTCATTATTATGATCAAATAGAAAAAAGAATCACACATATGGGAGATTATTAATCATTATTGTTACTATTTTACTCAATAATAATTTTCTTGCCCAAGGCACTCTGATTACTGGTCGTTTTATTTCTGATCAAGAGTTATATCAGGGGGACCAGCAGGTGGCATGGTGGTTAAGGCGCTGGACATTCCCACATGGCTGACCGTGGTTCAAGTCCTGGACCTGGTGGCTTGCTTTCTCACTCTCTCTCTCTCTCTCTCTCTCTCTCTCTCTCTCTCTCTGTGTCTCTCTCTGGTCAAAATAAAATAAATAAATGAATAAATAAAATTAAAAATTCTTTTAAAAAAAAGAGTTATATCACAAAGGAAAAAAAAAAGGAACCCTATTTTCCCCCCATATACTGAGTCTCAGCATTAATAGTCCTTTATCCTTTCTGTAGAAGACTGAAAGTCTACAAGAAAGTGATCGTTGGAACTGGAGATGCCACCGTTAAATTGTATTTGGTTGTCCAACTCATCGAAACAAAGAATAGACTGGTACTTCCCAGGAGGGAGAAATGGGAGATGTTCGTCAGAGAGTAGTACAAAGTTTTAGTTATGAGTTCCGGATAAGTTCTGGAAATGTAGTATACAGCAAGGTGACTATTAGTGACAATACTGTGTTGTACACTTGAATTTTCTAAGTTGGTATATCCCAAGTATTCCCACTACACACACAAACACAGATGTGACTCTGTAAGCTGATAGGCTAAGTAGCTTTATTAGTTTTATACTTTAAATATATGTAAAAATATGTAAACTATAATAATGCATAGAATGTAAATAATAAATTAAAATAAATTGTTTAGAAGTAAGATGAAGTGATTGCTCATGGTATCATTTAACTACACATTAACTAATTTTATTCTCTGTTATACTGCTTGAAATTTAAACAGATCTTTTACCAGCAAAATAGAAGTATATGTATAAAGAAAAGAGAGAACATTTATTATCTTGGCCACTATATGCATAATTTGACTTATTATGCAACTGACTTGACCTAAAGTAATCTTTTTAAAGCTTTCAGTGAATAAAATCTCCCCTACTTTAACCTTACAAAATCGATATTTCTTTCTTAGATTAAAGTACAATGTAGGTCTGTACTAACACTTCTTTGTATTCTTCTCTAAATCTATGTGTATCGTTTTATAAATTATGTAAAAAATAGCCAGCTAGTATTTAAAGGAATTATCCAAATGATTAAAACTTGAATTGTACTTATGGTAACACTTCTATTCACTAAGTAAATCCCTGTTAATATTTTCTACTGGAATTGCAGTTCTTGAAAATTAAAATCCTGACCAAGACTAATTATCTGCTAAGATATAATAGACCCAAGAAATTAAAATAAAGTATCACTAAAATCTTAACGTTAGACACTCTTCATGGAACAGAAGTATTAATATAAACATACTGCAATTTTCTTCTTTTTAAGGAAGAGCCCAAATTGGGTGTTTCGTCATCATTCTCACAGCATCTTTCATGCATTCCATTTATCAAATATCGATAACTGACATCTAACATGATGTGTACATATGTGTGTCATACATGTGGCCAAAGTGACTTCTTTACGTCAGGTTGTTGTTCCAGATCCTACCACTTGATGGCAGATGTGGTAAAAGTCAGTTAAAAGGTGGTTGTGGAGGGAGGGTGGGAGGAATAGAGCCAAACTGCACAGAAGCCCTGGTGGACATGCAGAGTAACCAGCTCGGTGGCTTTCCCATATTTCACTTCGTGGATTCAGAATTAAGATCTCATCCAGAAGAGTGGGGAGCTGAGGGGAGAAGATAGGTGCTAATGCCAGGAAGACAGGAAGCAAAACAGGGAAGTGAGGAAGAAAAGGTGATGGGACGGGGAAGAAGAGGTCTTGAATTCAATTTGAGATCATGATATGATATTCATAGTAAAATAATTTCATAGTGAGTATATATTCTGCTTGATAGTTTTATGATGGAGCATCAGTACATAGATGGGAGGAACAAAATTTAGCCTTTAGATAGATACATACGTACAGCTCTCTCTATAATCCTATCTAGGAACTAGAAACAAATCTCCCTCTATAAGGGAGATATAGATCTTTCTATACCAATATATATATGCACACATAATTGCACACATAATTTCACATTATATATGTGTATGTGTATACACATACATATATACGTGTGTGTGTGTGTGTGTGTGTGTGTGTGTATATCTTGAACTTGGCTACAGGTATGATATTTATAGTGAGGTAATCAGCACCAAATATTTTATTTCTTAGTTTTATAATGAAGTATCTATATTTAGAGGAGAGAAAAAAATAATCCTTTCAAATATCTATCACTCTATTTATAGTAGTATTCATAGAGCTATAATTTCTATACTATACTGACATATATTGTACATTAATCTAAAAATGAAATATCTAATTTGCGAGATTAAAATAGGGACAATTTTATGAACTACAAGTGTTCTCTTAATTTATTTTATTTTATTTATTTTTAAAATTTTATTTTATTTTATTCATTTTTAAAATTTATTATTATTGGTTTTGTTTTAGACATTTAATCACTGTATATTATAACATACAAAATGAGTTTCCCCAGTGTAAACATGAACCAAAAGTTTTAAAAGATTACTTTTGATTACATCAATTGTATAGATTGGTTGTCAAAGCATCATATCTATGCATATGGAAATGGATATTCTGTTACACTAATGCTGAAGAGCAGCTAAATAATTTGTCAATCCCAATACAAAATTAAAGTGTGGGCTTGTTTAACAAATGGAAAAAATGATGTTAAAGATATTAAAATATAAAGCTTATGACTTACTATGATTTTTTAATTTGCTATCTAATGCTACTCCAGGAAGAGTTAAATTTTAAGTTGTTAGCATAAATGTCATAATTCATCGCTGTATTGTTCAATGAGTTTTAAATGCAAATATAAAACATTTAACTTATATGCTGAACCTCCTAAATGATGTGATTTGTATTTCATAGTTCATGTACACAGATGTTTTTTTTTTCTTATCAGTATAGTGGAAAACTACCTAGACATAACTATTATTTTCACTGTATTTTGATATATACACATTTTGTACCTTTGACTTACTGTTGAATAAAGAAGGATTAAAAAGAAAAGGAAATATGGGTTCCCTTATCTTTTTCTTTCCTTTCAACTCATCATTTTCATCATAAGTGTTTGCCAAAACAGAGAAGAAACAAAAACAAGAATATAGGGTTTCTTAACCATTTGTGTTTGTTAGAATGTTATTAAACTTTCTCTCTGCATTTAAAGCAAGTTGATTCAACCAAAAAGTGTGGTCTCCTGGAGTCATCGATATTCCCATTATTTAGTTGTAGGTGTAACATATCTCATACTTGCTTTGAGTCTTGCTGAATTTTTCCACATCCTGAGCTCACCAGAATTCAGTGCTGGTGGGGTACACTACACACTGGATGGAAATACATGAAATGTATATAGATGGTTGGGCTGTCCCCATAGCCTAGCAGTTAAGGGAGTGGAAGCCCATATCAGGCAGTAGCCCATATCATGGCACTGAGTCCCAGTGACATGAAAAACACACTAAGCATGTGTGCATGCATACCCAAAATCCTAACAGGATGTAGAAGTGGAGAAGGAATTGCAGAGTGACCACATCCCATTGGGGAATACTTTCACTCTCTCTCTCTGGCAAGTGTACATGTCCTCTGGCAATTAGAAAAAGGGGAGAGGATGACAATGAACAGTGGATTTACTTTGGTGCCCATATCTCCTCTGTTCATTCACATGCTTCATTGTTCATCAGACTTCATTTACAAAACCCAAGTTCAAAGATAATATTAAAATGTGAAGACATGAACAGCAGAGCGTTAAGTATTAAGCATGGGGGCCAGCAGGTGATGTGGTGGTAAAGGTACTAGATTCCCACATAGCTGACTGCGGTTTGAGTCCTGGACCTGACGGCTTGCTTTCTCACTTTCTCTCTCTCTCATTGTCCCTCTCTGGTCAAATTAAAATAAACAAATAAATAAATGAATAAATAAGGCTAAATAAAATAATTCTTTTTAAAAAATATTAAGCATGAGTCCTTCTGATTGCAGGACTCTGCAACTACATTACATAGCTTTTACATTTCCAAAGCTGCTAGTTTTGGCAATACTATTCAATTCCTAGAAATTCTGCTCAGGTACATGGGGGGAAAAAAAAAACAAAGAAAGAAAGAAAAAAGGAAAGATAGTGGCTGTCATCAATAAGTACTTCAAATGATTTTTCAACTGAGTATTCCACAACATTCTTCGATCTTGTTCAAAGCCAAGACTTAGAATCTACCTAGCATACAAAGGCTTTACTGTAACAGCTATTAAAGCCATTTCCTTTGTGAAAACACATGCAAATCCAATGTTTCCATTTGTCCATTGCTTAGCCCTCAGGAGGTTTTTTGCACTCTTGGGGTAATGCATCGTAGTGGGGAACAAGATCTGTGAGACATATGCCTACCTTTGTGAAGCTAGCTGCTGAAGGGAATGATGAAAAGAGAGATAGAAAAGAAGAGCCTGTTCTCATTTATGGGCATATTTTCCTGGCAAATAAGTAAGAGTGGATGTTGAGGATCTGGAAATCAATTCCCTTAAAGCTATGCGCACCTGGTTGCACCTTAGAAAGTCCTCGCCTGGTTCTAGTGTAATGTATTTCCTTGGTTAGAAGTTTGGTTAGAAAAGTGGAAACAAATCTGTTATTTATAAAGGGCAATACAATTTTTAACAAAATTTTTCAAGTTTTATAAAAATTTTCTGATTTTATCCAAAAAACTGGGTAAGTATAATAAACCTTGGTTAGGGAAAGTAGATTTGGTCATTTAGAAAATGAATGATATGGATTCTTGAATTTCATTGCTTATGACGTGACACCAGAGAGAGTTATGAGGAAGTTAAATATCTACTGAATTCTCAGAAATGAAATCTCTATTTTTTTTGGCTTAAAAATGCAAATATGTTTCCTTTATCTTTTAGACTCAGGTTGTATTTTAATGGAGCACATTACGTAAGACATCTGGTTATAAAAGTCAAGCATTAAAAGTTTCATGGTAAAGTCTTACTGCCTGAGACATATTTAAAATACAACTTTACTGATTATTCTTGACACTTTTTCTGCCTTTTTAAAAACTATATGGCTAATATCCCATATAGATGAGCCTAATGTATAACTGTACTACATATTATTTTATTATTTTATTTTATTTATTTACTTACTTATTTTTTAAAGAATAGTTTTATTTATTTATTTCAATTTGATCAGACAGGGACAAAGTGAGAGAGAGAGAGAAATCAAGCAACCAGGCCTGAGACTCAAACCATGGTTGGTCACATGGGAGTCCAGTGCCCCTAACTACCATGCCATCTGTGGTACCCATACCTATATTTTAAAGAAGTATCATATAAAAATTTTCTGAAATTAAAAGAATAATAGAGGCCAGGCAATGTTGCAGCAGTAACATGATGCCCTTCAAGGCTGACCCACTTGGGAAGGTTCTGGGCTCACAGCCAGAGACTGCCGTCAACACACCAAATAGGTGTGGGCCCATGATCTGAAGCTGGTTGAAGCTAGGATTGAATATCAGCATGAAGACTTCATTGGAGGTGGCTGGCATTCTCTCTCTTTCTCTCTCTCTTACACCTGGAAGAAAGAATGAAAGAAACTTTCAAGAAAGCTGGCATTAACATTCTTTTAAATTTTGTTTCAGTGTGCTCTTTGATAAATTAAAATGTTAAGTCTAAGAATATGAGTCTATACAAGAATAAATAAACTCCAGGATCCTGTACCACAAAGCAAACTTTTCTTATTCCACAAAGAAAGTCAGAGGTTTTGCAAGGCATTACCTGACATACAATAGCAGTAGCACTGAATTCCTGTAGTCCGAACAGGAAAGAGATGAGATGACCCTATGCTGGGATAGCTTTTATAGGCCTTTCCATGGTGTTTTTGTTTTTTGATTTTTATAGGAGGTGTGTGTACTCATCAGAGAGAAAGAACACACAGAGAGAGATGGGGGATGTGTGCACTGCTGTCTCTTCTCCATTCTCTTTTGGGATTTTGGGCATGCACACATATGCCCCCAGCAGGTTTCTCAGTCTACAGGGTCTGGGACTTGAACTGCTCCGTCCATCATATGGGATCCAGCCACCTTCACCAACACACTACCAGGTAGCCCACTTTGGTCTTTAAATCAGTGAGTGGATTAAGCTGTAGAAGTTCACAATAGACGAACGGTTCGTTGTTGTTTGTACAGAATCTTCATCTTAGTATCTCTCAGGTGATGGAGTTTATAGTCATGGTCTCTTGAGAGATAAGAAAAATGATTTTAAATGAGATGAGCAATGTGTTTTAGATTCTATTCTCTATATTTTAGTGCCTTGATGTTGTTTTTCATATGCGATATCTCCACACCATCTTGATGTTATAAAGAGGGGGAAAGTATTCTTTTCTACATTGATGAAATAGTTTGATTGTCATGTACTAGCGATGACCTCAACACATAATTGATCCTGCCTTTTAATTATTGTCAGAAATAGTGGCATAAGATCAACTATTCAAAACCCAAATCGTAAGTTTTGGCAGATGTCCTCTGGAGTAATTGGCTTATGTCCAGGTAACAGGTCAAACCATTCAGTTATCTCTGAGTACATTTTGCCCATTAATCTATCTTGAAGGTTCATTAGGAGTTACATTGTTTAAAATGAGATAGGTTTTATACTTTTTTTGTGAGATATTTTATGTCTTATGGGGGGATATTGGGAACTACTACCTTGGAAATCATCTGGTCTGTATGTCTATTTGTTGAAGCAGAGGCAGAAATATGCTCTGAGAAAATCTCAACTGTCTCATAGTCACTTTTTGGCTCACTACCAAGCAAAGGTGGCATGGCCAGTTTTTCAAGCCTATCCTGTGTTAGCCAAGTGTCAAGAATAGAACTCTACTTTCAAATTGCAACACTGAATTCTCATAGCCTATGTTTATTTGTTTATTTATTGCCAAACAACAGTAACCTTGAATTCTCAGATGTCCAAATCTTTTCAAAAGCTCATTTCAAGAAACAATACTTGTAGATGAAATATGATCCACAGATTATTCTAGGTATTCTCAATTTCATTCTTGAGTCTAGCCAGTTGCATGTTTATAATAGATTGTTTTGGGATAAGAACCATTGCTTTTATTGCAATTTCTCAGGAGAATGGCATAGACATCATTAGGCAGTATAATAAAACTCATAAGAAACATGTCATTAGCAGAGCTAACCTGAGGGGTACTGAGGGCATTATCACTTGTCAAATATAACAAAGATCACATAATGCTGTGTTTCCCTTATAGGAATCATGTTTCCTTTTCAGGAACTAAGATCAAATTTCCCTCTGTTTTGGGAACAATTCATCATTAGCAACTAGAAATTTTGGTATGCATTTTTATGTATTAATCTTTCTCTGGCTTTATTTTCTTCTCATATACTATTTTTTCATTCAATTGCTTCATCTTATTTTTTTATCCTATTCTGTGTCATGTATTATAGCAATCTGCTAATATTTAAGTAATATAAATTTTAAATATAATATTTTTACTATATCTGAAATAAAAGAGTTAAAGATTTCAGAAAAGGAGTCATTTCCTCTGTGGTCAGATTCTGTAATGTATTCCTAGGACAGGGTTATTAACAAGGAGTGGAACTGAAGGTCTTCAGAAGGTCAAGAAACACCAAGGCTGGGAACCAGCAGTTAGCGTAATGGCTATGTCGCTGGACTCCCACGTAGTCGACCGCGGTTCGCGTCCCGGACCCGGTGGCTTAGAACTCACGCCGGGCGCGTGTGCGTACGTGCCCAAGATCCCGAGAGGAGAATGGAGGAGAAGGGATTGCGGCGTGACCATCCCCCCTGGGGGGTGATTTCTATCTCTCTGTCTCTCTCTGTCTGTCTGGCGAGCGCACACGCCCTATAGCGAAAACCTCTCCAAAAAAAAAAAAAAAAAAAGAAACACCAAGGCTATGACATGGTTTGGTTATGCAGGAATCTAGAAATTGCTCAAGTAGTAACAGAAGGTGGTGTGGAAAGGAGCTGGAGGAATTAACTGTCCCAGTGTTAGAAGACCACCTCCGAGTGCCTGGAAGCCCAGACAGGAATAAGAAGAGTGTTGTAATGCAGAGAGTAGTCTATAGCATGGGAAAATTTCATGTGAAAGAGGTGGTTGAATTATGCCAAAAAAGATCTATTAAAGTGAGATATTTATGATACCACTTTTGCTTCCATCCATCCTGTATCTTTTACTCACTCAGATCCTTTCTTCAGACATCACCAGTAAGAATACTTGTTTGTTCTTGGCCAAAGTTCTGTCCTTTAGTCTGTTCTTGTCCCATTCCTTATCTCTAACTCCACTACTGGGCTTGCCTAATTCCTGATCCTTTCGATTTTAGCTTATACTCCAGACCCTAATTTTTTCCTTAGAGCTGCTGATAGATTGAGTGTCCTAATATGATCTTTTGAGCTCCTGAGTCAAATATGACTTTATGCTGATCTTTGTCTACATTCGCTTCTGGGCACACACACACCATGTAAGTACCCTCCAGATCAAATCTACTACTGGTCACTTGCCCACACATAGTGGTTCACCATCCTGAAGGCCAAATAAACAAATCCCCTCTATCCTTAACCTACTCCTTCATACTGAACATCAAATTTCCTCAATACTCTGCTATTCTCTAAGTGATTTGTTAATCTGATAATGCAGTCTCTCCAAATGGGTCACTAGTACAAGTCTTAGTAGAATTTCTCCTTGGGATTAATTATATATTTTAATTTTATTTCTCTGGGTTTTGTCATAAAAATGTTATAATTTTTATTGAGGCACAGTCAGACCATAGTTTGGTAGTAAGCAGGGCCTTTAGAGTTGTTAAACCTTTCAGGATGGAGAACTATCCACTCCACTCACCTATGCCACTTGCCATGTTAGAGTTCTGAGGTAATCAGAACTCTAGCAGGGAAGCAGATGGGGAATAGAAATAAGAAGACACATGACCAGAAATGAATAACATTGTTTAAATAGGTGTTGTATTCTAAAACTAAAAGAAAAACAGGGGAAAAGAGAGATAGAAAGACAGATATTAGGCCAGCAGGTGGCGTGGTGGTTAAGGCTCTGGACTCCCATATAGCTGATCACCGGTTAAGACCCAGACCTGGTGGTTTGCTTTCTTACTTTCCTTCTCTGGTGACCTATAGAAAATTAAAAAATAAATAAATAAATAAATAAAATAATAAAATTAAATAAATTATTCTTTAAAAAAATGGAAAGAAAGAAAGAGTATCCCAATGGGGTCTTCACTCCATAATCCACTCCCAACCTCAGTCAGTCAGTATCATTGGCATGCATGTAACATGTACAGAGTGACCCCGTCACACATCCCTGACACCTTTCCACGCAAGAACAGTTGTATTACTGCTACACCACTGTCTTGTCTCAAATAGGTTCTGTGTTCTTACAAATAGATCATGTGGATGAATCTGAAGGTTGGGAAGTCTTTAGAACAATAATGATTAAATATTAATATTCCCGAATCTTCTCTTACAATTAACACGTCAGTTAGCATTAATATCCAAAGACAGTGACAATTTTGACACTGAAATAGTTTAAATAAACTATTATACACAGTCTACTTTTTGTTTTGTTTTGTTTTATTTTGTTTTTGAGAGAGAGATTCTTGCTAAAGGGCATGTGCACTTGCTGGATAGACAGAGAGAGAAAGTGAGAAATCACCACCACCAACCTCAGTGGGGAATGGCCATGCTATGATCCCTTCTCCACTTACCTCCTGGAATTTTGAGCACACATGCACATACACCTGGTTTGAATTTCAAGCCACCCAGTTGAGACTTGAGCCACAGTTGGTCATAGGGCAGTCTAACACCTTCACTGCTTTGCCACCCGCTGACCCTGTACAATAGCTGCAATTTATTCTGTATTTACCATTCTAAGGTTCTACTATATTAACTCATGTAATTGTTACAACATTTCTATGAGGTGCTCGTTTAGTTATTCCCATTCACCATTAAGAAAATTAAGGAACAGTGAAGTTAAGTTACATGCCCAGAACACACAAGCAATCTTTATAAGGCAGTAATAATATATATATAAGGCAGGAATCAAACTCAGGAAGTTTAAATCGCAAGTTACATGTTAGTCCTTCTACTAGGCTGCCTCTATAAGGAACCGGGAGGCGATGTGCTTTCTATCTCCAACCTTGTGCTCCTTCTAGCAAACAGGAAACGTAATAATAGTTCATCTGTTTATCTTTCTCCTCAGGGGAAAGCCCCACTATCAAGTAGGAAAAGAAAGGGACCTTGTTGATACTCAGATAAAATGCAGAAAAGGGTGAAAAATGACTACTAATAAAATTTAATCCCAGGAAACGCCAGTTGCCTGCTGTAAGTGTGTGTAACTCCTCAGTATCATTGAAAGATAAACATACAACCTTCACAGGAAGCTATTTGGTTTGCGTAGCAATGATTTTTGACATTCAGGAAACTTGCAGTGCATACAGAAACATAAAGAGCTTCTCATTGTACTTCTCAGTGGTGATAAAATGTTCCATAAATAAACATTGCACTTTGTTTCCTTCTTAGTCAAATTATCTTTGCTGCTTTGATAGATTTTCTAGTATTTAGGGCAACTTGTCCTAACCTTTGCTGAAAGAAAATGAGAAATAGTCCCTATATACAAGATAAGACAAATCTAATAGTTGTATTTGCAAACATCAAATAGCAATGGGCTCAAGAAGTGTGATATAAAGCTATCAATTAATTTTGTTGTAACTATATGCACCTGTGAACAACTGCTTAATTAAAGAGGTAAACAGAAATCTCTCACAATCATACCTCACATTACTTGCTCTTATGCGACTGTCAATTAGCTGGAGTGGATAAACACAATTGGAAGCATGCCATGTGGACTTCTTGTAAAGAAAGGGAAAAAAAAGACATAATCAGGCAAAATGAGAATAAAGAAAGGAGGATCCATAGACAAATATGGACAATTCTCTATGGGGTAAATATCCATTTCAATAAAGAAAATGAAAGTAGATGCTTTATGCTGAAGGACTGAACTCCCTCAATCATTGGAACAAAGAAAATAAAGCTTTTATGCACAAATATACATCAAAAGGAAATAGAACGGGAGCATCTGGGCTGCTCCTGAACACAAGCTTAGTGCTGATGTTTTGTTTCTATATACAAGAACAGGCGAATCCCTAGATAACTGGTCTCCTGAGATGATAATATCCTACCTCAAGGTCTCTCCCCACAACTTTACTCTGTCCACAATTCTTAAAACAACTTCGGAAACGTATTGAGGGAGAGCAGCTTAAACTTGTGAGAAGAGAACGTCAAGGTTCCCTCTGGAAAGAGAGATTGATGGTTCAAGTTGGAAATTTCCAGTTGTCAGCCCTGGCTCTCTGATGATTTATTTTGCTAATTGAAGGAAAAGGACTATGGAGTTATGAGATTGAAAATTGAACAGGCAACATTTGAATTATGATGAAATTATGGCCCACGACTAAAAGCCTCATTCAACCTTTGTCTTGAAAGAGAATAGTGAAATTGTCACTGCTTTAATCCAGGTGCTCTTGAGGAATGTTTAAATGATTTCTCAAGAAACCAGACAACACGTTAGCTGTATTACTGAAGCATGGTCACTACAACCCTCTGAGTCCACAAAGGGCTGGGAGGTCTTTGAGTACTAGGTTTTTATCTTTCTCTTGGTTTTCCTGGTGCCTAATATAGTACCTAGTATGTGATTAAAATAAACCTAAGAGAAAATTACACTTAAAAAATTTTTAAAAAGATCTACCATCACACTCCTACTGTTCTAGCTCTTGAGCCTTTGAGACAGAAACTAAGTTTTATTTTATTAGTAAAAACATAAAAAATTGAACTGGAAGAAGACCAGATTTACTTAACATGATGGTTTACTGATAAGCCCCTGCATGTCCTGAGCCATAAATCTAGAAGAGAAAACATTTGAGAGTTTAAGTGTCCACAGGTGTGATCCATGTGCATGCCAAAAGAATACGCATGTGAGTATACATTTTTGCTAATTAAAAAAGAAAAATACATTTCTAAGGTAAATACAGATTAATCTTTCAATATAATGCCTAAAGTTATTTGTAAGTATGTGTCTGTGATAGTATTTTCCAAATATGACCTATCACCTGTTCTTATAAATAAAGTTTTATTAAAACCATGTGTGCCAATTTATGTATTGTCTTTGTTCATTTTTCACATTATGATAGAAGAGTTGATAAATTGAGACAGAAAAGAAAAACTATTGTACATGACCAGCAATGCCTATAGTATTTACGACAAGACCCTTTACAGAAAGCCCATTTGACCCCTGATTTAGTTGATTGGATTACAGTTTTTTTGAGAGGTTTTTGCTATAGGGCACGTGCGCTCGCCAGACAGACAGAGACAGACAGAGAGATAGAAAGCAAGAAATCACCCCCCAGGGGGCATGGCCATGCGGCAATCCCTTTTCCTCCATTCTCCTCTCGGGATATTGGGCACGCACGCACACACGCCTGGAGCGAGTTTTAAGCCACAGGTTCCGGGACTCGAACCGCGGTTGACTACATGGGAGTCCAGCGACATAACCATTAGGCTAACTGTTGGTCCCGACAATTCTTTATAATGTGTACAAAATGACAGGCACCATGGCATATCTTATTAGCATTTACTTTTTTTTAAATTAAATAGACACAATAAATATATGACATTTATTTAGGTTGTATCCCCTATTTTACAGGTGAAATTTAGAAAGTTTTAGTAACTCACCTCTTGTTCAGAAGTCAGTCACTCTCACGAATCCTCTGGAAGCCACACTGCTGGACTGTTGGTGAAGCTTCTGTTTACCCTCCTTTGTATTTCAGTAACAATATATAATTACCTATGAGGACAATTATTTCAGTGTTGCTATTGTTGATTATGTGTCCTTCTACCTGGCACCTAGACAGGTCTGTGTCTTGTTAATTCAATCTCTAGCATCTGTTCTCACTGATTACAAACTGTAGGTATTTGCCAACTTCTCATGGAATGAATGAGCAGATGCCCATTATCAAAGTATGCTTATGTATAAGGGAGTTCTTAAAAAGTTAGGTGAGTCCATTTCCCTTCTTTCTGCTTCCTGCCTGGAACATAGACCTGCCATCTAAAACTGCAGCACCCATCTTTGCATCCCAAAGTCCACAGCCATGTGCTAATTATGGGAGAGCTGGAAGGGGCTTGGATACTCAGTGGTATTGATGCTGTGCACACCAGCTTAGTACTCCATACTTCTAGACCTCTTAGTCCACGATGAAATATTTGCTGCCAAATGCAGTTCCAACTGATTTATCCTGGGGTAAGGAAATGACTCTGCCCCAGTTAGAAATACCGACACCAGTCTTACTGCTCACTGGCGCTATGATATCGAGTAAACCTTTTGTCTCCAAGGAATTGAGCTAGATGACTGCTACAGTTTTTTCCCAGCTCTAAAATTATGTGATTGCATGATTCATACAGCAAATAAATTGGCAATAAACTAGAACATTCCCAAAAAAATACCAATAATTCTCTTAAAGAGGAGGGTTACTGTAAGAATTTGTGTAAGATTAATATTACTGTAGGTTTTTAAAAATATTTTTAGCTGGGACCAGCAGATGGTGTAGCAGTTACATCATTAGACTCTCATGTAGTTGACCATGGTTTGAGTCTGGAACCCGGTGACTTAAAACCACAATGGGTGCATGTGTGTGTGTGCCCAAAATCCCAAGAGGAGAATGGAGGAAATGAGATTGCTGTGTGACCATCCCTCACCTCAGGGTGTGGTTTCTCATTTTCTGTCTTTTGGCAAGTGTATGCACCCTGTAATAAAAATCTCTCTAAAAAAAACACATATTTATTTTTAGTTAACCTTACCTATAAAACTTTTTTTGACCTGGTGTTTTCTCTGTGCGAATTATTTTACATTTATGCATGTATGCTGATTAATGTTCTTAGGAAGAGGGAGATTTTGCTTGATCGCATAAGAACTGACAATGAATGTCACAATGTCTACCCTGTCCTGCTTTTAGATAATACTGCTCTCTCATCATATGTGTCCCTGTGACTCCAATTGACCCTTAAATATACTGTTAAGCACATATTTTAAACATGACAAGATAATCAATAAGTCTCATAAATATTGATGTCTTGGGGAGGAAATGCATCTTCGGCTTGAGATCAGCATGTGGAGTTCAGCACCCTCCCAGTCATTCTTCATAAGTCCTATAGAAAGTCATTGTCACATTATTTTTGCTTTCTTACTGTGTCATTATAGATTGTGTCAAGGATGCCTGTCAGACACTTGTACCAACAATGTTTTGAAGCCATGACATCATTTTGACACTAATTTCCATTTTTCCATTATTCCATAAGAAGCCCCTAACATCTCCTGTTTTACGGCAAGCTTTTTACTGTCTAAGAACTCAGACATCAACTGTGACTATTACTCCCATGAAAGAGAAGTACATAAAAAGACAGGTTCGTTGTTAATTGATGTGCTTAGGATTTGAGTAATTTTGTGTATCCTGGTAATATGATATACAGTGATTGGACTGATCTCCTCCTTTAAGTCTCTGCCTAATGACACCACCATTTTTCAATTCCTTAATAGCCATGAGCACACTGGAAGGAAATCCTTGGCCTTACAAAGTACTTTCATTTGCAAGAATAACTCTAGTGCGAGTGAGACAAAACAGAGGGAGCCAGTGATTTTTCAGAGTACTTTACAGTGGCACCCACTCCATCCAAGTCTGTGACACTTAAAGTAAGTGGTTTCGCTAAAATCCTTCAGTTATTGATGCCTCCTGCATTCTTTACTGCAAGTCTGGACCTGGCTCCATTGGAATGGACTATACATGATACGAAATATTCTGTACCCTACAGGGAACTCAAGAGGGTGTGAGCTGTGCAAATGCTTGGAGACCAGAGATGTTATTGGCTTGACTTGGTGGAGAAAGCATTTTCCTTACTAAATGGGCTCATTGTGCCTAGGGAGGTGACAAATATAACAGACCATGGTTTGAATAATAAACAAACAAAAAGCTAGTAGAGGGAAGTAGTAGGAAAGTAAAGATGAGCTCTCATCTTAACAGAGGATCTTATTATGTAAAATATAAACTGAGGGACCAGCAGATGGCAAAGTATTTATGTTGCTGGACTATCACATAGTTGACCGTAGTTCGAGTCCCGGACCCAACGGCTTAAACTCACACTAGGTACATGTGCATGTGTGCCCAAGATCCCTAGAGGAGAATGGAGGAGAAGGGACTAATTTTAAACTTTAGGGCTCTTTTGATGCTTATGGATAGCACAGTGGTAACATTTATTTTTCAGTTATACATTTATCTAGGTTCTTGAAGGAATATTGCAGATGTAATAAAATACTCATCATCAGTTGACCTTAAATTCATCAAAATTGTGGGCCTGACTTGACCTTGAACTTTTTCTTAAGTTTATTTATTTCTGTCATAAGAGAGAGAGAAAGAGAACGCCCAAGGAGGTTTTGATTCCACAATCTACTCCCAGCGTTAGCCAGCCAGGGTCATGGGCACATGTATGCCCAGTGCATTCAAAGAGGTCTCCAAATTTGAACCAGGAATCTTCCTATGAGGGATTTCTTACCAGAGCCTCAAGTTTTACTGCTGTACCACCTTCTGGTCTCCTGACTTAATCTTAGCTTTTCACTCTACTTTTCATTAGATTTTTGGCATAAAATTTCTTTCTAATTTCTATTTTCCTACGTTTATCCCATTTGTCATGTTTTCCTCACTCCCAGTCCTCAGTTCTCTAAGACAGTTAAATCCTTTACTGTGCACTTACTTATTTATTTCTTTAATTGCCAGTTGGCACATGCTCTCACCAAAGACACAGAGAGAGTAATGAAAAAAGCACCTTGCAATGGAGTGTGGTCATGCTGCAATCCCTTCTCCTCCATTTCACCATCCTCTTGGGATTTGGGACATGTAGGCATATGTGTCCTGTGTTTTTCAAGGCATCTGGATGGCAGACAAACTGGTCAGCCATGTGGAATCCAGCTGTCTTAATCAGTAGACTATGGGTTGCCCTAAAAGTGAAACCTTTTAAAAGAGGTATAAAGTTTTCCTGAACCTGGACTACAAACCTGAATCATACTCCTGGTATTCCAGCCAAATGGTAACATCACCTTTTGTACTTTCTGTCTGTGGATTCCAAACATCACCTTATAAGAGTCTAATCTGTTCATATTCTTACTTTCCTAACGACCTGTCTGGAGTTAGGAATTGTTCAGTTGGTTTCTACATTGTTGTAAGATAATTGCTTGTAATAAATCTATCTAAGCTATTTTTTTTATTAATTAATTTATTTATTTTTGTATATACTTTCAATCATATTGTTTGGCTTACAATGAGACCATTTCGATATGTGAACATTTCTCCCCAGACCCGTTGATCAAAATATCTTCAACAGATAACACCACACCTCCCCATCCTGTCAATGCTCTACCTCTGTATCCCTTCTCCAAATGTCTTTCGTTGGGCCCCACTCCTCCACATACACCTCATCTGACATTCACACCCATCTCTTGTGTTTGTTCAACTGTTAGTCAATCAGTTTCAGACATAGAATGCAGACAAATGGTATATGTTAAGTGGGGACATACAATGTCTCTCCTTCATAGCCTGGCTTGCCTCACTCAGCAGTACATCTTCCATATTCTTCCACTTTCTGTCAAAAGCCAGGGCTCTGTTGGTTTTTATGGCTGAGTAGTATTCCATAGAGTATATGTGCCACAGTTTTTCAATCCATTCCTCCATACGGGGGCATCTGGGTTGGTTCCATGACTTAGCAATTGTGAATAGTGCCGCAATAAACATCGATGTGCAAGCACTTTTCCAATGAAGAATTCTTCTGTCCTTTGGGTAGATACCGAGGAGTGGGATCTCTGGATCATATGGCAGATCTATCTGTAGATTTTTGAGGAATCTCCAAATTATTCTCCACAGTGGTTGGACCAATCTACATTCCCACCAGCAGTGTAAAAGAGTTCCCCTTTCACCACACCCCCGCCAACACTTATCATTTTTTGTTTTTTTAATATTAGACAATCTGACTGGGGTTAGGTGGTACCTCATTGTTGTTTTTATCTGCATTTCCCTTACGATGAGGGAGGTTGAACATTTTTTCATATGCCTTTTGGCCATTCGTATGTCATCTTTAGAGAGTGTTTTCTTCATCTCCTTCTCCCATCTTTTAATAGGGTTGCTCATCTTTTTTCCAAACACCTTTTTTAGTTCCTTGTGTATTCTGGTTATCAGTCCCTTATGCAACATTTACAAAAATATTTTCCCATTCTGAGGGCTGTCGATTCACACTAACTACTGTGTCTTTGGCCATGCAGAAACTTCTTAGTCTGATGTAATCCCACTTGTCTATTTTGTGGACGATGGACTCTGCTTTGAGGGTCTTTCCCTACACCAATGTCTCCCAGAGTTTCCCCAGCATTCTCCAGGAGCAGCTTTATAGTTTGAGGTCTTAGATTTAGATCCTTGATCCACCTTGACTTGATTCTTGTCAAAGGAGAGAGGTAGGGGTTCAGATTCATCTTTCTGCAAGTGGAAGACCAGTTTCTCCAGCACCACTTGCTGAAGAGGCTTTCATTTTCCCACTGGATTTACTGGTACCCCTTGTCAAAGATCAGTTGACTGTATGTTTGGGCACTTATTTCTGGGGACTCTATTCTGTTCCATTGGTCCACATGTCTGTTTCTGTGCCAATACCATGCTGTCTTTATTACCACAGCTTTGTAATATATTTTTGAATCGGGGATTGAGATGCCACCCACTCCATTCTTCTTGTGTAGAAGTGCTTTGGCAATACGGTGTCTTTTATGATTCCAGACAAATTTTAAGATTGTCTTTTCTAGATCTGTGAAGAATGTGTCTGGTACTTTGATTGGCATTGCATTAAATAGGTAGATTAATTTGGGTAGAATTGCCATTTTGATTATATTAACTCTTCCAATCCATGAACATGGGATGTCCTTCCATTTTTTTGTGTCATTTTCAATTTCTTTTTTTACCTTCTCGTAGTTTTCCTTGTGGAGGTCTTTAACTTCTTTGGTTAGATTTATTCCTAAATATCTTATACTTTTAGTGGCTATGGTAAACGGAATAAGTTTTTTCAGTTCTATCTCAGTCTGCCTGTTATTCGTATATAGAAATGCTATCGATTTCTGTATATTGATTTTATATCCTGCAACTTTACTGAATTCATGTATTACTTCCAGTAGTTTTTCCATGGAGACCATTGGGTCTTCTATGTATACAATCATGTCATCTGCAAATAGAGAGAGTTTCACCTCTTCTTTTCCTATTCAAATGCCCTTTATTTTTTCCTCTTTTCTGATTGCGTTGGTGAGGACTTCCAGTACTATATTGAAAAGGAGAGGAGAAAGTGGGCATCCTTGTCTTGTTCCTGTGTTTAGTGGGAAAGCTTTCAGCTTTTCTCCATTCAGGATGATGTTCGCTATGGGTTTTCATAGATGGCTTTTATTGTATTGAGAAATGGCCCTTCTATGCCAATTTTGCTAAGTCTTGATCATGAAGGGATGTTGTATCTTATCAAATGCTTTTTCTGCGTCAATCATATGACCATATAGTTTTTGTCTTTCTTCCTACTAATATGGTGTATTACATTTATGGTTTTGCGTATGTTGAACCAACCTTGCATTCCTGGAATAAAGCCTACCTGATCATGGTGTATGATCTTCTGTATAAGTTGTTGAATACGATTTGCTAGTATCTTGTTGAGAATCTTTGAGTCTATGTTCATCAGAGATATTGGTCTATAGTTTTCCTTCCTTGTCCTGTCCTTATCTGTTTTGAGGATGAGGGTGACAGAGGCTTCATAGAATGAATTAGGGAGAGATTCACCCTTTTGGATCTTTAGAAATAATTTGAGCAGAATGGGAGTTAACTCTTCTTTGAAAGTTTTGTAGAATTCAGAGGTGAATCCATCGGGGCCAGGGCTTTTCTTTGTTGGGAGGTTACTTATTACTGATTCAATCTCCTGGCTTGTTATGGGCCTATTCAGACTTTCTATTTCTTCCTGGCTCATTCTTGGTAGATTATATTTGTCCAGGAATTTGTCCATCTCATCCAGATTATCTTGTTTCTTAGCGTATAGATGTTCAAAGTATCCTCTAATGATGTTTTGAATTTCTACTATGTCTGTTGTTATGTTACCAGCCTCATTGCAGATTTGATTCACCTGGTTCCTTTCTCTCTTCTTCTTAATAAGTCTCACTAGTGGGGTATCAATTTTGTTTATCCTTTCAAAGAACCGGCTTTTGCTTTCACTTACTTTCTGTATAGTACGTTTATTTTCTATTTCATTTATTTCTGCTCGGATCTTTATTATATCCTTTCTCCTGTAATTTTTTGGATTTTTTTGCTGTTGCTTTTCCAATTCTCTAAGGCTTGATGTTAGGTGATCCATTAGCCTTTTCTCTGTCTTCCTCTTATGTGCACTAATTGCTATGAACTTCCCTATTATGACTGCTTTGGCAGTGTCCCAAAGATTATGGAAACTTGTATCTTCATTGTTATTGGCTTCCATGAATCTTTTGATTTCGGACTTTATTTCTTCGGTAATAGTGGAGTCATTCAGGAGTAGGTTATTTAGTTTCCATGTTTTTAGGTATTTTTGAGGATTTCTCTTGAAATTAAACTCGAGTTTAATTCCATCATGGTCAGAGAAGATGCTGGAAATAGTTTCTATGCCTCTGAATCTGCAGAGGCTTGCTTTGTGTCCTATGATGTGGTCAATCTTCGAGAAAGTTCCATGTCGGGGTGAGAAAAAACTATATCTTGTGGTTTTTGGGTGGAAAGTTCTATAGATGTCTGTTAAGTCCAATTGATTTATGGTATCATTTAGGTCCTTGATCTCTCTACCTATTTTTTGCCTAGATGATCTGTCCAGAGGGGATAATGCGGTGTTGAGATCTCCAACAATTAGTGTGTTGCAGTCTATCTCCCCTTTCAGATCTAACAATCTTTCCTTCACATATTTGGGTGCTCCTGTGTTAGGAGCATAGATATTAATAAGCGTTATATCTTCTCGATCTATAGAGCCTTTTACTATGATATAGTGCCCTTCTTTGTCTCTTCGGACACTTTTTGTTTTAAAGCCTATTTTGTCAGAAATTAGTATCGCAACTCTAGCTCTTTTTTGGTTCCCAACTGCATGGAAAACCTTTTTCCAACCCTTCACTTTCAGTCTATGTATGTCTTTTTCCATGAGGTGGGTTTCTTGTAGGCAACAGATAGAGGGTTTCTGTTTTTTTATCCATTCAGCCAGTCTGTGTCTCTTGATTGGAGAATTTAACCCATTAACATTCAATGTTATTATCGATGTTATAGGATCTGTACCGACATTTAAGTTAGCCATTGTCTTAGTTGCCTGTTATTTCTTTGTTTCTGGCTGTTGCATCTTTAGTTTTCCTGGAACAGTACTTTCTTCAGGATTTCTTGAAGAGCTGGTCTGGTGTTGGCAAATTCTTTCAGGTTTTGTTTGTCTGAGAAGATTTTAATCTTTTTTTCCCAAATGAAGGATAATCTTGCAGGGTATAATAGTCTTGGCTGAAATTGTTTCTCTCTTAACACTTTCAGTATGTCTTCCCATTCTTTTCTTGCTTGCATTGTTTCTGATGAGAGGTCTGGTGTTAGTCTTATGGGATGGCCTTTATAAGTTATTTCTCGTTTCTCTCTTGCCAGTTTTAGTATCATGTCTTTTTCTGTGACGTTAGACAGCCTGGCTAAGATGTGCCTTGGGGAAGATCTTCTGGGGTTGATTCTATTTGGGGTCCTTTGTATTTCTTGGGTCCGGATGGTTCGGTGCCTCTCTAGGCTTGGGAAATTTTCTTCCAAGATGTCATGGAATAGATTTTCCATTCCGCTATTAGTTTCTTCACCTTCTGGGATGCCGATTATTCTGATGTTTGGGTGTCTAATAGAGTCTAGTATTTCTCGTATATTATCCTCATGTTTTTTAGTTATTTTCTCGATCTTTTTGTAGTTTTTTTCTAGATCAGAGGTTTTATCTTCTACATCAGAGATTCGATCTTCAGCATGGTCTAATCGGGTCTTAATACTTTCCAGAGAGTTTTTGATTTCTTGTATTATTGACTTTATCTCTAATAGTTCCACCTGATTCTTTCTCAGAGTATCCATTTCTTCTTTCATATCCTGGAAGGACTTCCTAATTTCCTGTAGTTCGTTGTCTCTTTTTTTTTCCAATTCACAGAATTTGGTCACCATGAATGTTCGAAATTCTGTGTCTGTCATTTTGGTAACGTCCTCCATATGTACGAGACATGGAGGGGCATTTTCCTTTGTTGGAGACATATTTTCTTGTTTATTCAGACCTGAGTCTCTTTTTCTACTTTTAGCCATTGGGAGATTACTTGCCTTTTAAAGACTTCTTGGGAGAACTTTTGTCCCACGAGAAGTAAGAGTCTTTCCTTTTTGATGGGAATAGCTGTTTGTTGAAGTCTCTCTTCTGTTGTTTTTACCAATGTGTTTTCAGGAAGGGAACTCTACAGAAGTGTCTAACAAGCAGTATCTCCTTTTTCAAAGGGGATCAGTACTAGGGAGGATCCCAGAGACACTTACCTTCCTGGGAAATTTCAGATATATGATTCTAGACCTGTCTAGTCTGTCTGGCACAGTAAAAAATAAGGAGGAGAGGACAATATGCAACGAAAGGAAAGACAACACAGAAAAATAAAGAAAAAGTCGCGCGCCGCGCGTTAGCCGCGATTTCGCCAGAGGCTTGCAGGAGACGCTATTGCCTGCTGGCAGTCCAGGAAAGTCTGGGGGGAGAAGGAGAGCTAGGTGTTAACAAGAGAATGCAGGGAGTTCAAGAGAAAAGAAAAAAAAAAAAACCGCCTCAAGGAGATCCTGGCTACCTACCTAGAAGGTGGAGTCTGGGGCCTGGGGGTCTGGAAGTGGGGTGGGGGTCAGTGGTGACCCTCCCTCAGTATCCCTTGCTGGCCAGAGGCTTGCAGGAGACGCTATTGCCTGCTGGCAGTCCAGGAAAGTCTAGAAGGTGGAGTCTGGGGCCTGGGGGTCTGGAAGTGGGGTGGGGGTCAGTGGTGACCCTCCCTCAGTATCCCTTGCTGGCCAGAGGCTTGCAGGAGACGCTATTGCCTGCTGGCAGTCCAGGAAAGTCTAGAAGGTGGAGTCTGGGGCCTGGGGGTCTGGAAGTGGGGTGGGGGTCAGAGGTGACCCTCCCTCAGTATCCCTTGCTGGCCAGAGGCTTGCAGGAGACGCTATTGCCTGCTGGCAGTCCAGGAAAGTCTAGAAGGTGGAATCTGGGGCCTGGGGGTCTGGAAGTGGGGTGGGGGTCAGAGGTGACCCTCCCTCAGTATCCCTTGCTGGCCAGAGGCTTGCAGGAGATGCTATTGCCTGCTGGCAGTCCAGGAAAGTCTCTAAGCTATTTATTTTTTGATAGTTCTGCTCCTCTAGTTAACATTGATGATAACCAAGACCTAGTAAAATTTGGTCAAGAACACTCCATATTTGAGTCTCTAAGACTTCAAATACAATCTTGGAAATATCTGAATACATAACAGCATAGATAATCTATTAAAAGAATTGCGTGAGAGATAATTCAGTTGCCACGTTAGTTATGATAGAATATAGTGCTATCAATGGTTAAGTGAACATTAGCTTGGTAGTTAGAAAACTATGAGAGGTGGAATAAATGTGGTAAAATGAAATTTTGAAAACAAATTATAGAGTATTGTGGCAAAAATTATAGGTGAGGGTAGGACAGAATGAAAAGATGTAAGTTTGAAAAAGACCCAAGTTTAGGTAGAAAAGAATTTAATGCAAAAGCAAAGAAGGCAAAAAGGCAAAAAGTAGTGCTATATATACGTGTTTTTAAAAATATGCCTAAAAACAGGTGAGACACAAATGACCAGTGATATATACAATATGGAAAACCCTTGTGAGTTAATGAATTCATACTCTACTAAACCTCTGCATCAATGTTCAAAAAGTTAAAAAATAAAATAAAAATATAGTACATCTTTACGATTCTCTCTTCTTTTTCTTCTTTTCCTTTTTAAAATTCAGTCATCTGCTACTAGAACTAAAACTACTCTCTGGAAACAAGCTAAGCACTTTCAGAAGTTGAATTTAACTCTCTCAGAACAGAGTACAAGAATTTGGCATATTACAGTCTTAGTTATATCCCTACGGCCCTAGACACAGAAAGAACTTCAAAGTAAGCAAAATAAGTGAAAACATATTTACACCTTTTATTCCTTGGTATTCTTTGTGAAATCTGCCCAACATTCTTTTTGGGAAGATGGGAGAATGATGGAATCTTTAAGCACAACTTAGACAAGCTGAAAGATAGTTCACTGCTGAACATGAGGGAAAAGAAATGAGAAAGGGAGAGCATTTCAATGGAAAAGACCAGGTTGGTTAGCTCTAAAAGATAATAGGGAGAAAGGGTGGTGAATTATTAAATCTTCTTTTCATTTTAATTACTTAGAAAGAAAAACCACAGTATTAAGAACATTTAGAAAAAATGATTCCCTATGACATCATAATGTCTTTTTCTCATTTACTATTTGATGTTTTTAAAACATGTATTATTTTAAGTTTGAGAGAACGACAAGAATACATGTTTTCTTCACTTATATTCTTTAATAATACTTTTTTTAAAATGACAGAAAACAGTCCTTGTTCTAAGCTCCTATAACGCTGGAGGGCTGCAGCCTGGCCTTCATGAAAATGTGGGTGTCATGAAAGAACAATTTCTCCCTGAGAATATGAGAATACCATGTGGAAGATTTACTGTCAAATTATGGTTATCCATAACACTCAGTCATTAAGGTAACTTTCTTACTATCAAAATATTTTGCTTTATATTCTAAGAATAATACAAATTTAGCTCATTCACTGGTGCAAGTTTATACCTGACATGTGTAACTTTTGCTTAAAAGTTACCTTTTTACCTTTAGGGGAAGGGGCATATTTGCGTTAAAATACAATGGAGTGTAGCATGAGTTGGAATAATGAAGAATTAAGTTGTGAGTTCATTTTCATGGCAATAAAAGTTATCCATGCCTTTTGAAGTGCTATATAAAAGCAAGATGTCAATCAAAAATCATTACTCAATACAAAAATTTAAAAGCAAATTCTTAGTAGTTGCTGGGTTTGTCAACAATTTCAACATGCACACTATGATTCATCCTGACTAGGATCTATGTAGAAAATAGAAAATAATGGTATTGATAACCCAGCATTGTACATTGCTTTAGAATCTTTAAAAAACTGTCACATTCACTGTCTAATTTAATCTTAACACATCCTTTGAAGACTGGCCAATAGCTTAGTGGTTGAGGGAATCAGATCTCACATGGCTGGCTGCTGGGATCCAACCCCCCAACCTCTATGCTACCTGCTGGTCCTGTCCTCAGACTTTTAACCACAATATTCTGGTCAGGATCATGCCCCTCAAAATCATTTCTGTTGAAGATATTTCGATCAACGGGTCTGGGGAGAAATGTTCACATATCGAAATGGTCTCATTGTAAGCCAAACAATATGATTGAAAGTATATACAAAATAATAATAATAATAATAAATAATGTGAAAAAAATCATTTCTTCAGGAAAAGAATACGAGCAATTGGAATTTAATTGGTAAACCAGGATCAGGAACACAATGTCATGGTGTGAAGCAAAGACTATAAACCAAGACACAAAGATCTGTGTGTCACTGTAAAGATGAGCTGCCAAGAAGCTCAGTTTTGTAGCTCATTATTTCTGAGTACAAGGACATTATGGCAAATGTTCCACATAAACTTACTCTAGAAACCATCTTCATTGTCCATAGTTTTGAGTGTTTTTCCCCCCTTATTTCTCTTTGTTGTCTCAAATTATTTGACAGTGTTATATCTTTATAGCCTTTGGGAAAAAATGAGCATAAGATAAACTATACATGAATTCATTTCACTAGATATATGGTGAGAAAGTTAAATCATCAATATGATATAACTTATGTGGAAAAAGGAAATACTACACTTAAGCTATTTTGATTGAAAACTGATGGAAAATATCTCAGTACAGCATGCATTTGACTGCATCTGTGTGGAGCTCTTTCTTTGCCTTCAATGCCAGTTTACTTCTGCTGTGGGTTCACAAGAGCTTGACACTAGTTGATGAAACCAAATGATAATTAATTTCATAATAAGTTGAATTACTACCATGTTTAAGGAGGGTAGCATGTGGAGCCACTGAAATGAGGAATCTTAACAGTGATAGCAAGTACCAAAGTTTTCTTCTTTGGTTATTCAACAAATATTAATAGAGGATTTTAGCATGTGTAAGCACTTCCCTAAATTGTGGAAAGATGGAAACAAATAAGAAAGTCAGGGCTCTTTCTTCCTAAAATAAACTTTAGGTGGGGTTGGCACAATGCAAGTATACAATGTTAGTAAAAAATTATCTTTAATGAAGGTGTTTATAAAAGCAAAATGTACAGTAGTCCAGAGAAAATAGATCTAGTGATAAGTTCATAGAAAGTTAAAAGAAAACAATTGAAAATGACCTTAGGGTGAGGATTCTGTAAAGATGCTAGAACAACAGAAATATTTCTCCCCACTTAGACAAAAGAAAATACACTGGAAAAATGTGTCTGGTGTAACTATTTTGGAGCTCTGGAGTCTAAGGAAGGCTTGAAACTCATCAGGAAAGGCTAGCATAGTAAATTGTGATCAATTCTATCTCTTAGCATGACAGCTACCCATCCCCATCACTTAGACCAATCAATAGAAGACAATGTGCACCTATTTCTGGAGCAGCTTGTACTAAACAGCTTGTGGAAGCCAATTTAGGCAAAAAGAACCTGTCCTCCAAATATCAAGAATCAGTGCTCTGATCACCTAATGTTACTTTTGATTTGAAGTGCAGAGGAAGAAGCACCTCGTCCCATTATTGCAAGTTGCTCCCCCTCTGAATGAAGAGACTTCTAGGAGATGTACAGGACTGAAACCTATTCTATACCTTTATTTTTCTCTTATTCCCCTTTTGGGAATCAGACATTAAACACTAAAACATTCAAAAGCATACATGAGAAAAGTTAGAAAGTCACTGTGCATTCCCAAGTGAAGATGTAGGCTCAGAAAACACCTGAGAAGACCTTAAGTTTATATGATTAAGCTGATCAACAGCTCAGAGACAGCCAGCCAGTAACAATAACAAAATAACACACCCTGGGGAAGGAGAATCAGATTACCAAAATAACCACATTATTAGATTAAAATGTCCATTTTAAAAGAACACAATGGGGGCCAGCAGATGGCATAGTAGTTAAGATGCTCAACTCCCACATGGCCAACCACAGTTCAAGTCCCAAACCCAGTGACTTGAAAATCATCCTGAGTGCATGTGCATGCAGGCCCAACATTCCAAGAGGAGACTGAAGGAGAAGGGATTGCAACATGACCATCCCTCCAAAGGATAATTTCTTACTTTCCCCTCTCTGTCTCTCTCCAGCAAGTGTATGTTTGTGCCCTATGGCAAAACAAAAACAAAAACAAACATGACATACAAAATAAAACAAAACAATAAAACAAAACAGGTGTGAAGAACCCATTCAAAAGAAAAGTAAGCCAAAAGGAATTGTTACTGAAGTTAAAGTCAAAGCAGCACTAGACAAATAACTAATCAGATACAAGGGATTCTCAGTAAGATTACATGCAGACTTCTTATCAAACTGGAAGCAAGAAGTCAGAGGCTGTCATATTCAAAATACTAAACAAACAAACAAAATCCCTGTCAACCAAGAATCCTATATCCAACAAAACTGCTTTTCAAAAATGAGGGAGAGATTAAGAGAGGCCCAAACAAAAACTAAGGGAATTCATTACTACTAGTCCGGACTTGCAAGAAAAACTAAAAGAGTTTCTGCAGGTTGAAATTTAAAAGACAATAGACAGTAATTTGAAAGCTCATAAATAACTAAAGATCTTAGCAAAGGTAAATACAGGGCAAATAAAATAGTACTATTATTGTAACAATGGTGTTTAACTCCACCTTTTGTTTTCTACACAATTTAGTAAACTAATGCCTTAAAAATTTATTCATTTTGGGACCAGTCATTGGCATAATGGCTATGTCTCTGGACTCCCGTGTAGTCGACCGCTGTTCGAGTCCTGGACCTGGTGGCTTAAACTCACGCTGGGCACATGTATGTGCTTGCCCAAGATCCCAACAGGAGAATGGAGGAGAAAGGATTGAGGTGTGGCCATCCTCTCTAGGGGGGTGATTTCTTGCTTTCTGTCTCTCTGTCTCTCTCTGTCTTTCTGGCGAGTGAACGCACCGTATAGCAAAAACCTCTCAAAAAAAAAAAAAAACCAAAAAAAAAAATTATTCATTTTAGTTTGTGTTTGGACATGTTAAGTTCAAAGATGTAATTCTGTACATCAGCAACTATAAGGGATGGGACTAGAGCTATTAAAGGAGCAGAGTTTTTTCATGTTACTAATGCTAAGCTAATATAAATCCAAATTAGAGTGTTGTAAATTGTGGATATTAGATGTAATTTCCAAGGTAATCACAAAGAAAAGGGCTGAAAAATGTACACAAAAGGAAATGAGATAGTAATTTAAATGTTTCATTCCATATCTTAGTCCATTTTTATGTTGCCAACAGAAAATATTTGAAACTGGGTGATTTATAGAAATAGAGGTTTATCCCACTCATGGTGTGAGGGATCCAACATTCATAGGTTATATTTAATGGCATCTTGCAAAGTCCCAGTCAGATCATGAGGACTAAAGTACAGCAAAGCAACTGTCCATGAGCCTATCTGTTATGGTCTTATTTTCTCTTCTTATAAACTCACCAAAACTTCGTTATTAAGTTCCTACTATAATGGCCTTAATCCTAATCTTTTCCCAAAGGCTCCACCTTTTGACACCTTTATTTAGATCATGGTTTCATCTTCTCAATCTCATTGAAATGGCTCAACACATGAGTTTTGGGGTAATAAACACTCTAGAACTACAAAAACCTATTAAACACAAAAGATGATAACGCAGGAATGAAAGAGCTATGAGGCATATAGAAAACAAAACAAAAAAAAAGTAAAAGAACAAAGTGAGTCCTTTCCTATCAGTAATTACTTTAAATGTAAATGAATTAAATTCTCTAATAAAAAAGTAGATACTAGAAGAATGAATTTTTAAAATATCTAACTGTAGCTTATCTATAGGAGACTCACTTTAGATTCAAAGTTACAAATACATTTAAAGTTAAATGATGGAAAATCATACTCCATGAGAACAGCAACCAAAAGAGAGCATTCATCACTATACTATCAGACACAATATATTTATTTATTTATTTTCTAACCAACTAAGTTTTATTTGTTGCATAATCAGTCACCTAACATTTTTCAAGTAAAAAATTACTAAATTTGAATAAAGATATCACAAAATTAATCAGAGCCCAATTTAACTTCAGAAAGGGAACACAATTCTACTCAATAAAGGAAAACATTTTTATAGACCATAGATTAGTTTATTTTTAACACCTAGAATGCCATGAATTCATAGGGAATAGGTTCCAGTAGCTCAGGCTCCTTTACATTGGTTCTTACAAAGTGTGCTTCTCTGGGTAGAGCAGGCTGGCACTTCAGTTGAGCCCAGCTACCTTTCTCTTTGGCTTCCTTCATTTTCTGACCATTTGTCTTCACAAGTTTCAGGAAGCTATCTCTGCTCTTAGAATGCTTAATATGCTCAATACTCACATTAATACTCTTGGCAAGAATCTTGCCCTTAACTTGTTTGTTCACAACAATGCCAAGAGCATGCTGGGTAACATTGTAGACTCTTCCAGTTTTGCCATGATAACATTTGTGGAGCATTCTTTTTGAACAGTATCCATTCTCTTGATGTCTACAATATCACTTTTCTTGTAGATTCACATATATGATGCCAAAGGAACCACTCCATGTTTTCTAAAAGGCCTAGAGAACATATATTGGGTGCTTCTTCTCTTTCCCTTTGTGTTCATCATTTTGGTTAATTACTGGAAGATGGCGGTTCTAGCCAAAAAAACAATATTTATTTTTTTAAACATTATTTTTATTTAATTTTATTATTTATTTATTTGTTTATTTAAATTTGACCAGAGAGGGACAGAGTGAGAAAGAGAGGGTGGGGGGAAGTGAGAATGCAAGCTTCCAGGTCCAGGATTCAAACTGGCGTCCAGTATCCTTAACCGACATGCCACCTGCCAACCCCATGACACAATAGACTTTAAATACAAAAAGTTAGCAAGAGACAAAAACAAAATGTTATATATTAATAAATATTCAATTAGCAAGAAGATACAGCAATGATATTACTCATCTAACAATAGATCATCAAAATATATGAGGCAAAAAATTGACCATATTGAAGGGAGAAGTAGTTCTACAGTAATGGTTGGAGAACTCTATTCCATACTCTCAGTAATGGATACAAATCACAAAGATGATAAGTGATATGGGTTAAATGTTTGTGTCCCCCAAATCCATATGTTGAAGCTTAATCAACGTGATACCATAATATTTGAAGGTGGGACTTTAGGAGGTAATTAGGTCATAAGGATGGAGCCTTCATGGATGGGATTAGTGTTCTTATAACAAGAGACCAGAGTGCTTGCTCTCCCTACCCCCACCCTTTATTTTCTCTCTGCCTTTTATAGCTACCATGAGAGATGACCATCTCTAAACCAGGAAGGTGATCACCAAACACCAGATTTGCCAACACCCTGATCTTAGGCTTTCTAGAATGATGAGAAATAAATGCTTTTTTAAGCCACCCAATATATGATACATTTGTTATAGCACCCCGGACTAAGGCATTAAGGAAGGAAATTGAGGACCTGAACAACACAAGAAACCAAGAAGATCTAACAGATATATATGGTACACACTGCTCTGTATTGTGGTACTGTGTCTTGAACCCCATCATTATATTGATATATCTAAAAGAATTGAAAGTAGTCACAAAGAGGTATTTCTATACTCATACCAGCATTATTCACAACAGCTAAAACATTAATAATACCACAGAAGAATGGATAAATAAAATGCAGTATGTACATATAATAAAATACTACTTAGACTTTAAAAGAAAGAGAATTCTGACATATGCTACAACATGGATAAACTTTGAGGACAATATTCTAAGTGAAATAATTCACAGAAAAGACAAATATTGTATAATTTCATTTATATGGGGTACCTAGAAGAGTCAAAATTATAGAGACAATATAATGATGACTACCACAGACTGAAAGGAAGAGAGAGTGGTGAGTTATTGTTTAATGAGTACAAAGCTTTATTTTTGTAAGATGTTAAGAGTTTTAGAGACAGAGACGAGCAGGTGGCATGGTGGTTAAAGACACTGGACTCTCACATGGGCGACCGCAGTTCAAGTTGCAGACTTGGGGACTTGATTTCTCATTTTCCCTCTCTTTTTTTCTGTCTCTGTCTGATCAAACTGGAAAATAATAATAATAAATGAATTTTAATAAAATGATTCTTTTAAAAAAGTTCTTATGACAAGTTATAGAAATGAATACACAACAATATAAATGTATTGAAGGCCACTGCACTATACGGTTAAAATGTTTAAGTTGGTAAATTTTATAATACATGGGACCAGCAGTTAGCATAATGGCTATGTCGCTGGACTCCCACGTAGTCAACCGTGGTTCAAGTCCCAGACCCAGTGGCTTAAACTCACGCTGGGCGCATGTGCGTGCATGCCCAAGATCCCGAGAGGAGAATGGAGGAGAAGGGATTGCAGCGTGACCATCCCCCCTGGGGGGTGATTTCTCGCTTTCTGTCTCTCTGTCTCTCTCTGTCTGTCTGGCGAGCACACGCGCCCTATAGCGAAAACCTCTCCAAAAAAAAAAAATTTATAATACATGTCTTTAATCACAATCTAACACATGGGAAGATTATTTTAGGACTTTCTGGTGTTAATTTTCTAATACGTGTTCAAATACTTAACATGATAGAAATGTTCCATGCTATAGATTTCTATGCAATAATCAAATAGAAATATGGAACTAGAGAAAAGGCTAGGGAACAGATTTATAGAACAATAGTAAACTTAATTATCAGAGGCAGAAGAAAATCCCATTAGATTGCCAAGAAAATAATCAAATGAAGCCAAAAGAAAACACTTTTTACCCAAGTACAATATGCACTTATTCAGGAAAGCTCATTTCTGCCACTAGAGTACAAAGCATTTACCTTGTAAATATACATACTTGATTTTTTTTGCAAATAGTAAATATCAAAAGCTATAAAGGCCAAATATAGATATTTTGGTTTGGGGGTATACTGTGACTTTATAAACTAGAAGTTAGTACATATAATGAACCTCAGTTTTCTGTATCTTCATGCAAGTGTGATGATATTTGGGCCATTGGAGGAATTGAACAGTATTTCTTGCTTATTTTTCTTCAAGCACGTGAAGGTAAAATTCCATTTTTGAATATTGATTTATGCAGCTTAGTTCTGAGTGTATCACTGCTTCCATCCTGAGGAAACAAAGTTACCTGAAGTAGAACTGTGCAATGCAGAAAAATAGCCTGTCTTGCAAGGACACAGCCAGTGTGACTGCCAATGCAGGTCAATCAAGTTATAATGGGCTCTAATTAGCACTCAGCAAGCTGTTAAATTCTTTACCTGCAGCTGAATGGCAGTTAAAAGGGTGTGAAATTTTTTCTTTTCTTTGAAAACATCACAGAATTAAAAATTTCCCCCTAATCCTTTTCGTATATTTTTCAATCCGTAGAAAGAACCAAAATAAAAAGAGAAAAGATGGTTGAAATTTAAAAGGTTACTGTATTTTTAATCCTTAGGGCTCACAATATACCTACTTGGCTACTGTCCCTCAGTTTTCAGCTCTGTAAAATGGGATGGGAACAAAAATATCTCTCTTGCAAAAGCATCACAAGGAATAATTACTTAATTCTCATAATGTCCTTTGAAGTTGAAGAAAATGATTCATGTGCTAAGTGTTATAATCATCAACATAAAAACAGACAGTGGTATCAGTAAAATTAAATAAAGTTTTATGTAAAGAGAAAAAAATCTATATTTGATGTATGAGTTCTCTATTTCCGACACTAGCACCATTTCCTCAAAATTAGAGACTTTAAGCAAAAATATAAAGAAAATTTCTCCTGTTGCTCTATTTTATGTCCCTTCAGATCCTAAACTAGATAGCATAAAGCAATCTGGGCCTGAAATAAAAGAACATTTCTCAGGTGGCATTTATCATTCTTTACTCATCATCAACTTGGAAAAATAAATCTAGTACATTCAGGTATAAGTGTAATTGTGCATGAAAAATTATATACAAAAGAAAACAAAATGACCCACTAATCATATCTGTGTTTGGTGTCTCTTTTCACTTTCTTTTTATGTGATAAGATTATAATCATATCTTAGAAAATTTAAGTCATATTGTGTTTCTCTGGTGTCTATTTCTGCTTGGAAACACCTTCACATTCAACTTTTCATTGGTAAACATGTGAATGTTTATTGAATGCCTTACACTTTAACAGATCTTAGCTGAAACTAAGAAAAAGAAAAGAGTGTCTCAACTTTTATGGACTTCAAATTTAATTAACAGACTGCAAAGGATATCCAAACTTTCCGAATATTGAAAATGATAGACGTATTTTTAGAGAAAGATTATGTTGGCCAGAAGAGGAGGGAAGAGGACAATTTTTTTTCAAGTCTGCCTATGTATAATAGCTTATCCTAGGGATGTGATTTTACTTGAAGTGAGGAGAGTTTTTTTTTTTTTTTTTTTTTTTTTTTTTTTTTTTTTTTTTTTTTTTTTTATGGCATTAATAAAAAGAAGAAATGACTGAAGAAAAAGAAAGGATTGAAAACCTAATAGTTGAAAAAAGAGAGTGAAAGTAGCAGTAGATTTTTTTTCTGCTGTGATTGTAATACACATAGATCTTCAAAGAGATAGTTGAAAATATGTATTAAGAAAAAACCATGTATGATCCTAAGTTATTTTATACATGAAGATAAACTCATGCTGTAATTATATTTTTCCATGAGCTTTTAAAATTACCCTCATATATTCTCTCACCCAGACTTCTGTCCTGAATTTCAAAGCTATATTCAAATTCTTATTAGTGGAACCAGCAGATAGTATAATAAATACATCAGTGGGCTCCCACGCCATTCACCACAGTTTGAGTCCTGGAGCCAGAAGATTGAAATTCACACTGGATGCAGGTGCATGCATGCCCAAAATCCTGAGAGGCGAAAAGCAGAGAAGGGATTGTGGCAGGCCATCACTCCGGGTGGTAATTTTTTACTTTTTTTCTCTCTGCCTCCCTGGTAAGTACACGTATCCTATAGCAAAAATTTCTCTCTGAAAAAAATCTTATTTCACTTTTCGTTGGATGTCCTGCAAGTATCTCAGTTTTATTTGACTGGACTCAATGAATTAAATTCCCTACCTCACTTTCTCTAGCTCTCTCCTCTTGGTTGGTGGTTCTGCTTTTCACCTAGTGTGTGTTGTTAGAAACCTGGACTTCATTCTTGACTCCACTCCCTAACAACCCACATCTAACTCATCTCGAAGTCCTATCAGTGTAATTTCCTAAAGGGTGCTCAAATCCCTCCACATTACTTTAGCCCTCTACCCTAAATGCTATCACTGTCATCTTTTGAATGACTGAGGATATTTCACTCAGATGTAAAGGGAAATAACTTCATCTTTCTTAGGCAAAGACAGTTTGCGGATTGTATGTAAGGTAGCTCAAAGAATCACAGAGCAGGGTAAATAATTTAGCTTGGAAAGAACAACAACAACAACAACAAAACAGAAGCAGGGATGTAGACCTCAAGATTGAGTGTTCCTTCTTTTTATTTGAGTGAATACCAACATTTTGCAGTGTTTTGTAAAACTCTGTGACAGGTGTCTGTGACTGACCATGTCCTTAGCCAGGTGTGGGTACAATGTTTTAGCGGGATATTAGATGTCGAATAGAGCCACTGGAAGGGTGATTCCTTCCTTCCTAAGTCTCATTGCTTCCGATCTTACCTCTCTCCCTGGTATTCTGCACATAAAGAGTCACTTCCCCAAATCAGTATAAACTGAGCTATGAAATCTCTCCTAAAACCCTGCAATTGCTGCCTATTTATCATCGGAATAAAAGTCCTCATCGTTTCATAAATATCCTTCCTTCTCTAGCTTTACTTTCTGCCAGTCTAATTTTCCCTTCCCCAAACCCTTCCAGGTTTCTACCACACGTAAGTTCTTAGGAAACATTCTGTATCTTTATATCTTTATTTTGGTTCTTTCAAAATATCCTGCCTCTTATACTCTTTTTTCTTCTGTTTACCATTTTTAAGTGACCCATATCACATTTCCTAGCATAACTCCTTCTGAAAATTGCTATCTTGATGTAGTGGGTTGAATAGTATCCACCCAAAATTTCTTTCCACTAAAAATCTCTGAATGTGACCGTATTTGGAAAGAGGGTCATTATAAATGTCATTAATAACAACCTTGAGACCAACTCATCCTGGATTTAAGGCAGAACTCATACCCAGTGACTAGTATCCTTATAAAAAGAGGAGAGGATATAGAAACAAATGGAACAAACTCTTGTGAAGACAGAGGTGGAGGTGGGATTTCCACTGCTGTAAATTGAGGCTTGCCTGGAGTTACCATATGCTAGAAGAGAGGAAGAATCTGGGACCAGCAGTTAGCGTAATGGCTATGTTGCTGGACTCCCACGTAGTCGACCGTGGTGCACATCCTGGACCCGGTGGCTTAAAACTCACGCCGGACGCGTGTGCGTGCGTGCCCAAGATCCTGAGAGGAGAATGGAGAAGGGATTGCGGCATGACCATCCCCCCTGGGGGGTGATTTCTCGCTCTCTGTCTCTCTGTCTGGCAAGTGCACACGCGCCCTATAGCAAAAACGTCTAAAAAAAAAAAAAAAAAAAAAAAAAAAAAGGAAGAATATCCTTCCCCAAGGCCTTTAGAGGGAGACTGGTCCTTCTGACACCTTGACTGCAGCTTTCTGGCATTCAAGACTATGAGGAAATTTCCTTTGTTTTAAGTTACTAAGTATGGGTTGATCTGGTATGATAGCTCTAGGTAACTAATAGATTTTGATAATATGGTCTGTAAAAATAAGGAAGACATTTTGTGTGTGTGTCCTGAGAACTTAGAATAATGCCTGTTATGTAATAGGCCCTCAATAAATATTCATTGATTGAGTAAAGAAGGTAGATCAGCCATGTCTTGTCCTTATGTCCATTACACCGAGTCTTAGCTCTCTCTCTCCCAACCCATCCCCACCCTCATAGGAGGAATTATCGTCTATATTCCTTAGTAACCCACAGACACAGTAGATGAACTTAATCACACCTGTTCTTAAAATAGTACCTCAAGATTATCTAAACTAAATACATGGTATTCCCAGATTCTGTGGCACTGCAGGTAACATACTAGAAAATACACTAGGCAAGGGCACTCATGTCCAGGATCCTGGCAGGCTAGAGGACTGGAGAATGGGGATTGCAGCAAGACTGAGCTCCGTGGAAGATGTCTCTCCCTCTCTTTCTCTCTCTCATGCATAAAGGCTTTATCATGAATTTAAAGAAATAATAAATAAATAAATAAATAATAGAGTACATGGGGGAGAATATACTTCCAACAAAGGATTAAAATTTGCCAAACAAAAAGAAAGAAAATGAAAAAAAATCTTTAAGCTAAATAATAAATCTTTTGCTATAAATTTCAAGTCACTAAAAAATACAGGTAATACTATTGACTATTTCAAGCAAAGAAATTAACCTTGAGTTTCTAAATCAAGTCACTTTTTTCGGATTCTATAGATGGTTTGCCATTGTCTAACTTCTATCTTTTGCACCCAGGTCTTTTAGTTAATAATTTTATATTTTAATAAGCCAACACAAATATCTCAAATTTTAAAATATTTCTGGGTAATAGATTAGTAACTTTATTAAATGAAAAACTCAAAATGCAAAGCAGCATCAATCTAGTCTTGAACCAAAAATGAAATAAGTGATTATGGATTCTGCCTTGCTAACAGATCCTCTATTTCAAATGCTAATTCGCAGGACATTGGCAATATCGGTTGACTTAATCTGTCTTCCATATTCATATACTAAATAGGTGCTGGTTCATTTTGCAGCATTTATGACCTCACCAAACCAAACCAAAGTAGCAAAGGTTTGCATCTGGGTGCAGATTTCCTCATCCTTCATGGGTCAACTGCATGCTCTCACACAAACACATCCACATATTCTAAATGTTATATGAAGGCATTTCACTCTGTGCACATCAGTTATCATTTTAAAAAGGAGCTGAATTTCCAGGGTTATTAAGAGCTCTTCTCTCACTAGGCCTATGATTCATAATCCAGTTTCACAAATGGATTAACAAATCCTTGTGGTAGCATTAGCCCTCCCCTCCAGAGAACTATGTAGTATCTGTCTTAATAGTCCAGTTTTGAAGATTTCTTAGATGACACATTTTAAGTTGGCTTTGCTTGTAGAGGTTATGGTAAAGCCTTCTAGTAGTTCCTAACAAGAACTGTGTCACTTATCACTTATTATTATACACAAGAGAAGGCTGAAAATGACAGGAGTAGGCATTTAAACATGTATTATGTGCATGGAACAATCCAATTGGATAAAGGCACTTTACAAATTCTATAAATCAACAGCATGCTTACATATAAAACTGTAGAATACAATTACCTGCCCTCTGCCAAAACCAAGTTTTTGGAACCCAAAGTACAGTATGATAATAAAATAAAGTGAAATTTTGTATGTAAATAAAATATTAAAATATTTTTTATCTTTAAAACATAAGAAGTGTCACTTATCATTCAGTTATTTCTAAAGAGATGTTTAAGAAACTAAAATGTGTTGCTGATGATCAAAGCAGTCTTGACTGACTGCTTGGGAGTATTACAAAGAACTGTTTCATATGTGCTGTGCTAATGGGATAAAAAGTTTTAATGCATGGGGCAACAAATTTCTACATGTGCCCAAAGAAACTGTATACACAGACTTCCTGAGGGACCTTTGGAATATTGAAATGTGAAATGTGGAGGAAATTATTTATTTATTTATTTATTTATTTATTTATTTATTTATTTATTTAAATTTGACCAGAGAGGGACAGAGTGAGAGAGAGTGAGAAAGAAAGTGAGAAAGCAAGCCACCAGGTCCAGTGTTCGAACTATGGTTGGCCATGTGGGAATCCAGTGCCCTCAACCATCATGCCACCTGCTAGACCCTCAAATCAGTTCTTCCTTCTAACAGTTCCATCTCAGATAACTCTGCTGTTCACCCAGTTGCCTACACCAGAATCTGAACGTCACAATGAATTCTTTCTTTACTCTCATGCCACACATATCACCAATTTTATCTACCAAATATTTCTTTATTTTCTTTTTGTGTGTGTGTGTTCTTTTTTTGGAGAGGTTTTTGCTATAAGGCACGTGTGCTCGTCAGACAGACAGAGAGAGACAGAGAGATAGAAAGCTAGAAATCACCCCCCCAGGAGGGATGGCCATGCCGCAATCCCTTCTCCTCTCAGGATCTTGGGCACGCATGCACACACACCCGGCCTGAGTTTAAGCCACCGAGTCTGGGACTCGAACTGTGGTTGACTACATGGGAGTCCAGTGACATAGCCATTATACTAACTGCTGGTCCCTCCAAATATTTCTTGAATGTTTACATTCCTAACAATATTGCCCTCATTGCTGTCCTAAAGGTGTAAAGGGATAATAGACTTTTGCAGAAAAAAACATTAGTGATAGAGTTCTAGCCTGAATACTCTGTTGTGAAGAACAAAATCTAAGTTATTTATAAGGATAGAGGTTTATTTGGTTCAGTGTTTGGAGAGCCAAGGCCAACAGGCTGCATTCATAAGGGTCAACTTGCGGATGGATCGTGGGAACACAAAGCAGGACAGATGCACACAGATATCTGTTTTTGTATCTCTGTCTTAATACCTCCCTTTGGGTTTAATCTCCCACCAATGGCTTCAATCTCTGATCACTTAAATCCTAATCTCCTAGCAAAGGCCCCACCTTCCAACACCACAGTCAGATTTTCACCCTCTTAATCTCATCACAGCCAAAACATATCACATGGATTTTGGAGTGACACATTTACACCTTAGCAGGCAGCAACAATGCCATTTATTGATAGCTATTGGGCAACTTAACATCAGCCCTGCATGTGATGGTGACATGAGGAAGATAAGAGCATTGGTAAATAATGTGGTATTTTGGGAAGGAGGTCCTGATTTGGGGGCTCTCACTTTCATTTTCTTCTTAAAATGTTCACTTTAGTATTAGCACCATGATACTTCATCCCTAGAATTATGCTGCCTGCCTTTAACTGTTGGATCAAGTGTGGCAAAAGAAAACCCATCTCTGGTTGTTCTCTTCTACATTGCTGCAATACTCAGCAACTGCAGAAGGACCTTACCATATGCCAAATTGGAACAAAGGAAAATGACTAGAGAAAATGCAAACATCATCATCACAACTCCTTTTTCAAATTATAGATTTTGTAGACGTGCTAGTCAGGTTTCTGTGTCCTATTCCTTTGTGTAATCCAGTACCTTTCAAATCTAATTGTAGAAAATGTTCACTACATTGATATATTTATTTTGGTATGTATAATCTGTAAAGAGGAACACTAAGACATTGAATCAAAGTTTAATGTCTAAGTTTGAATATGCTGTTACCCTTTATTTAAGGGGAATCAGTATTATGCAGCATAAAGAAATACAGGCTCAGACAGCCACAATTCAAATTCAGGCTCCACCAATGACCAGCTATGTCTTTTTTTTTTTTTTTTTTTTTTTTTTTACAGAATGATATAATTATCTGTGTTTCCAAATGATGTATTTTAAATAGAGCACATTACATAAATATTAGTTGTATTTTTTATTTTATTTTTTAAAGTATTTATTTTTTATTATCATCATAATCTTGTTTATATTACATTGGATTGCATAGAACTTTACAGTGTATTACATTGCTTTTTCAAAAGGGAATGCCATGCATGTCAGTCAATACAGAGACATTAATCTCCCCACTTAATCTCAACAGGGTCTCTTCTGTAAAATGAGCTAACAGAAAGTACATACCTCTTAGGATTATGAGGATATCATATGAAATTTTGAGAGAATTCAAACATTTTGTAGAAAAAGGGAAATAAAATATGACTTTTGTAGTAAAAAGTTTTTGAAATCATGTATATTTTTTTCAAAATATGCATTTCCAAGAACTTTTCATTTTATTTAAGAAATTTTTGCTTTAGAGGTCGTGTGCTTGCTGGAGAGAGAGAGAGAGAGAGACAGAGACGGTGAGATGGAAAGTGAGAAATCACCTCCCAGTCAGGATGACCATGCTGCATTCTCTTCTCTTTCATTCTCCTCCCAGGATTTTGGGTATGCATGCTCACAGGCTTGGCATAAGTTTCAAACAACCAGATCCAGGACTCAAAACACAGTGGACCATGTGGGAGTCCAGAGACATAACTGCTACACCATCTGCTGGCCCTCCGTGAACTTTTTGAGGAGTTCTTGTATTTAAAATATTGCCTTGCATTAAAGAAATACATGTTATTTTTTGCATATTTAAATAGAACTGAATATTCAGTAAATGTCTTTTATGAAGCCATCATGTTTATATGTACTTTCTTTTTAAACCAAACATTGGTCTTTATTTTTTCTTTTCTCACAGAACTTCCTTATATGATCCTTTACTCCTAAAAGAATTTTTGAGAATTTTCTTCAGTGAAGCTTTGATAGTGGTATACACTCATATTTTCTTTGTCTTAAAATGTTTTATTTTGCCTTCATATTTTAAAGTATTTTCAGACTTGAGCCTGCACTGGGCAGCCCTCTTCAGTGAGTCAGTGCTCAGGGCCTTGGAGCAACTTTAGAGCTTTTGATGCACCAACCCACATGCTGAACTTCGTACAGTGCACAGCTAGATCCTCTTCACTAAGCTGTATCTCCTTAGCTTACTACCACTTCATCAAGAGCTGAACGTTTTGTAGAGGAACCAAGCATCTGAAGTTACCCATAACTTCTCTGACCTGGGAGACAGAGCTCTCCAATAGGACTACACCTGGGAACTAAGGGTGAACTTTTCTCCACCAATACTACAGACTTTACTCAAATAAATAGAAAAAAGTGAATACTGCATCAGATGACTAGGAACCAGCACAGATCTCAAAGAAAACATGAGAGAACAAGGTGGTCCTTCTTCCTTGAGTGAGTATAATAGCCCCTCACCAACAGTGGACAGCATGGAGAAATACACAGAAATGTTAGAAAAAGAATTCTGAATATTCATAGTAATAAAACTCAGTGAGATGGAAGAGAAAACAGACAATCAGTTCCAGGAAATGAGAAAAATTATTTCAAGACATGAAAGAGAAATTTTGTGAAGAAAGATAGCCCCCCAAAATCAAACAGAACTTCTAGAAATGAAAAACACAATACAAGAAATTAAAGTCTATCTAGCAAGCATTGATAGCAAATTGGACAATTCAGAAGAAAGAATTTCTTACCTGGAAGACAAAGTCTCCAACATAGACCAAATAACCAAAAAGAAAGAAAATACAACCAGAAAAAAAAAATGAGGAAAACAAATGGGAAATTCTAGATACCATGAAATGTCCAAATATTTGAATAATGGGTATTTCAGAAGTTGAAGAATCTGCTAAAGGCATGGAAAACCTCTCTCATATAATGCTATCTGAAAATTTTCCAAAAGTAGAGAAACATGGAGAAATTCAGATCCAAGAAATAAAAGGACCTGAAATAGAGTCAACAACAACAAAAAAATCCCTGCCTCCCCCACACTTCATAGCCAGATTAGTAAAAATTAAAGAATAAGACAACATTTTTTAAATGGTAAGGGAGAAACACCAAGTTACTTATAAAGTTTATTCCATTAGGCTCAACTGAAACTAAGCAGGCAGGAAAGAATGGGAGGATGTATTTGAAACATTAAAAGAAAAACAATTTCAACCAAGGATACTATATCAAGCAAGATTATCCTTCAAATGGTAAGAACAAATAAAAGCATTCTCAGACAAACAAAAACTGAAAGAATTCACCAATAATAGACCAGCTCTGCAGGAAATACCGAGGTGAGTGTCATATCAGGATAACTGTAGAGAGACAAACAGAAACAGGAAAACAAAAAACAACTGAGAAAATGGCTAACAAAAGAACAGGGATAAATCCACAAATATTAATAATAACATTGGATGTTAATGGATTAATTTCTACCATTAAAATACACAGATTACCTGAAAGGGTACAAAAACAGAAGTTATCTATATGCTGCTTACAAGAACCACACCTCACTGAAAAGGACATACATAGACTGAAAGTTAAGGGTTAGAAAAAGGTTCATGCAAATGAAAACCAAAAAAGGCTGGAGCCAGGCTATGAAGGAGAAACATTGTATGTCCCCACTTAACATATACCGTTTGTCTGCATTCTATGTCTGAAACTGATTGACTAACAGTTGAACAAACACAAGAGATGGGTGTGAATGTCAGATGAGGTGTATGTGGAGGAGTGGGGCCCAACGAAAGACATTTGGAGAAGGGATACAGAGGTAGAGCATTGACGGGATGGGGAGGTGTGGTGTTATCTGTTGAAGATATTTCGATCAACGGGTCTGGGGAGAAATGTTCACATATCGAAATGGTCTCATTGTAAGCCAAACAATATGATTGAAAGTATATACAAAAATAAATAAATTAATTAATTAAAAAAAAAAGGCTGGAGCAGTGATACTGATATTAGACAAAACAGAGTTTAAGATGAAAGGCATAAGAAGAGACAAAGAAGGACATGATACAGTACTGAAAGGACTTGTTCACTAAGAAGATATAACACTTGTAAATATCTATGCATTCAACACTGGAGCACCTAAATACATCAAAGAGAGACCGTTAGATCTCAAGGGAGAGATAGACTGCAACACAATGATTGTAGGGGATCTCAACACCCCACTGACTCCTCTGGACAGATCATCCAGACAAAAAATGAAAAAAAGAGATACAAGATCTAAATAATAACATACACAAAATGGACTTGACAGGCAGCTACAGAGTTTTTCACCCAATTACCAGAAAATATACATTTTTCACACCCCCACATGGAACATTTCAAAGATTGATCATATGATAGGGCATAAAACAAGCCTTTACAAATTCAAAGATATAGGAACTATATCTGGCAGCTTTTCTGATCACGATGGAATCAAACTTGAAATCAACTACAGAAAGAGCCCTCAAAAATTCACAAACACATGGAACTAAATAACCTAGACCTAAATGACTTTACAACATAGGAGAAATTAAGACTGAAGTCAAAAGGCTCAGAGAAACCAATGATAATGAACAAGCAAGTGTTTATAACTTTGTTATAAACCAATAAAGCAGCAAAAGCAGTCATAACAGGGAAGTTCATAGCAATTAGTGCCCACAAGAATAAAGCAGAAAGGTGGCAAATAAACAACCTAATGACACAACTCAAGGAACTAGAAAGAAAAGAAAAACATTCCAGGAGAAAATAAATAATAAGGATTTGAGCAGAAATAAACGAAAGTGAGAATAAAAGAACTGTACAGAAAATAAATGAAACCAAAAGCTGGTTCTTTGAGAAGATAAACAAAATTGATACACCGTAAGCTAGATTAATCAAGAAGAACAGATAAAGGAACTAGATAAATCAAGTGAGCAAGGAAATAGGCATTATTACAACAGCTATAATGGAAATACAAAATCTCATTGGAGAATACTATGAGCAACTATATGCCAACAAACAAGAAAACCTAGATGAGATGGACACATTTCTGGACACACATAACTTATCAAGATTGAACCAGAAAGAAATAGACAGTCTAAGTGGACCCATAACAAGCAATGAGATTGAATCAGTAATAAATAGTCTCCCAACAACAAAGAGCCCAGGTCCCAATGATTTTACTTCTGAATTCTACAATGCTTTTAAAGAAGAACTAACCCCAATTCTCCTTAAACTATTTTTAAAACTTAAAGAGGAAGAAACTCTCCAAAATTTATTCTGTTAAGTCTCCATCATCTTCATTCCAGAACCAGTCAAGGACATGACAAAAAAAAAAAAGAAAACTTCAGACCCATATCCCTGATGAATATGAATGCAAAAATTCTTAACAAGATACTAGCAAATCATATTCAACAACATATTAAAAAGATTATACACCATGAACAAGTAGATTTTATTCCAGGATGCAAGCATGGTTCAGTCTATGCAAAACAATAAATGCAATATATTACATTAACAAAAGGAAAGAAAAAAAATCATATGATCATTTGAGTAGATGAAGAAAATGCATTCGATAAATACAACATCCCTGTATGATTAAGACTCTCAGCAAAATTGGCACAGAACGGACATTCCTCAACACAGGAAAAGCCAAATATGAAAAATGCATAGCTAACATCATATTGAATGGGGGAAAGCTGAAAGCTTTTCCACTAATAACTGGAACAAGACAAGACTGCCCACTCTCTCCATTCCTTTTTTAAATGGTACTGGAAGTTCTAGCCAATGCAATTAGACAAGAGAGTCAAATAAAAGGTTTCCAAATAGAAAAATAAGTGAAATTATGTCTATTTGCAGACGATAAGAGGCTGAACATAGAAAATCCAAAACAATCCTTAAAAAATTCCTGGGAGTGATAAATGAATATAGTAAAGTAGCAATATACAAAGTGAACATACAAAAATCTATTGAATTTTTATACACCAATAATGGATAAATTGAGATAGAATTGAAGAAAGCAATCCCATTTACTATAGACACAAAACCAATAAGATATCTAGGAATAAATCTTACCAAAGATGTCAAAGATCTGTAGAAGGAAAACTATGAAACAGAAGAAAAAGAAATTAAAAATAATACAAAAAAGTGGAAAAACATCCCATGTTTCTGGATTGGAAGAATTAATATAATCAAAATGTCTATCCTACCCAAATTAATCTATAAATTCAATGCAATCCCAATCAAACTACCAGAGATACTCCTAACAGAAATAGAAATAACAATCACAAAATTTGTCTAGAAGCATAAAAGGCCCTGTATTGCCAAACCAATATTGGCAAGTGGAATAGAATAGGAGGCAGCTTACTTCCTGACCTCAAATATATCACAAAGCTGTGAAAGTTAAAACAGCATAGTATCGGCACAAAAACAAACAAGAACAATGAAACAGAATTGACAATCCCAAAATAAACCCCAAAATATATGGCCACTGATCTTTGACAAAGGGCACAGACAATACAGTGGAAAAAGAAAAATCTCTTCAGAAAATAGTGCTGGGAGAACTGGATATCCACCTGCAGAAGAATGACACTGGATCCATGTTACTTACCACTAACAAAAATTAGCCCAAGATGGATTGAATAACTAAACATATAACCTCAAACTATAAAAATACTGGTGGTACGGGTAGCAGGTGGCGTGGTAGTTAAGGGTACTGGACTCCAATATGGCCAACTGTGGTTTGAGTCCTGGACCTGGTTGATTGCTTTCTCACTTTCTCTCTCTCTCTGTCTGTCTCTCTCTCTGTCCCTCTGGTCAAATAAAAAAAATAATAAATGAATAAATAAAGTTAAATAAAATAATTCTTTTTTAAAAAAATCTTAAAAAAATACTGGTGGAAAACACAGGAAAAACTCTCAGAGACCTTGGAGTAGGCAGAAACTTCTTAAAGAAGACCTCCAAAGCTCAGGCAATAGCCCCCAAAACAGATGAATGGGACCATATGAGAATCATCTTCATAGCAAAAGAAACAATAAGTAGAGTGAGACGACAACCTTCAGAGTGGGAGAGCATATTTGTAAACTATACCTCAGGTAAGAGACTTATGACCAGAAGATATAGGAAACTCAAGCAGCTTACCCGCAAAAAAGTAATCAATCCAATTAAGAAATGGGAAAATGAGATGAACAGATAATTCTCCAAAGAAGACATATGAATGACCCAAAAGCATATGAAAACATGTTCGACATCTCTTATCATAAGGGAAATGGGAATCAAAACCACAATAAGATACCACTTAAAACCAGTCAGAATGGCTACAATTAAAAATGAAATAATGGTTAATGCTGGCAAGGCTGTGGTGCAAAGGGAACTCTCCTACACTGTTGGTGGGAATGTCAATTAGTACAACCGCCTTAGAGCACGATCTGGAGATTCCTCAGAAACGTACAAATATAACTACCATCGGACCTAGTTACTCCACTCTTAGGCATTTACCTAAAGGATAGAAAAACCCTCAGTCTGTATGACACTCTTGCATCCATGTTATTGCAGCATTATTTACAATCGCTAGGACATGAAATCCACCCAAATGTCCAAAAATAGATGACTGACTTGAAAAAATGTGACAGATGTACTCTACAGAATAATACTCAGCCATAAAAAGCAATGAGACCTTGACGTTTGATACAAAGGAGGGGAAAATGGAAGACGATGCTAACCAAAGCAAGTCAGACTATGAAAGACAGACTTTGTATGTCCCCACTCAATTTATACTGAATGTCTGCACTTTGTAGCAGAAACTGAAAGTTTAGAAGATATAGTAGCAGGGAGGGCAATGGTAGATACTAGAGCTAGTAGAGATGGGGTAATATGGAGGTGGGTTATAGAGGGAGGAAGTGTTAACGGATGGAAAAGTGTTGAGCTGCGTTGTGAAATCCTTGGTTCTTTGGGTCCAGATCACTAAAATTAGAGATCTGTCCCTAGGCGCAAAATAAAACCGCAACCACGAATGAAGTAGATAGAAAAGAAGGTTTAATAGAAAGAAAAGAAAGGAAAGAAAAAAAGTACACCCAAAAAGGTTGTTGGGCAGGCGGATTGCCAAGTGGCAACCGCGCTTGGTACTGGTTAACCGTTATTATTACTAGAGGTCATGAATATTCATTAGTGGGTGGCCCCTTACGCTGCCTATGTTCTTCCTTTAAATTTGAATCCACACGTTCTTTCCTGCACCTGCGCACCTTCCTCACAGGTAAAGTGAGGAATTTGATCACCTAACTATGTATGCCCAGTGCCAGTCAGGTTGCCTCAATTAGATCGCCCAATTAGTTTATCATATTAATGACTAAAATGCTTGCTTGGGTCCTTTTGATAAAAGAAAATCTACCAACTATTCCTGTATGCTTCCCTCAAACCTTCAGGAATTAATATGGCAAATTACCTCGCCCTCCTGGCACCGGGGGCTAAGTGAGCCTTCCGCTTTTCTCTTAGGGCTGCCCGCTCATGGCTAACTAACTGCCCACCACAGAAGGGGAACAGGAGAAGAAAAAAAAGTACATTTTTTTTTTTTTTTGGAGAGGTTTTTCGCAATAGGGCGCGTGCGCTCGCCAGACAGACAGAGAGAGACATAGAGACAGAAAGCAAGAAATCACCCCCCAGGGGGGATGGTCACGCCGCAATCCCTTCTCCTCCACTCTCCTCTCGGGATCTTGGGCACGCACGCACACGCGCCCGGCGTGAGTTCTAAGCCACCGGGTCCGAGACGCGAACCGTGGTCGACTACGTGGGAGTCCAGCGACATAGCCATTACGCTAACTGCTGGTTCCCAAAAAAAAGTACATTTAATTGACAAAACAATGAAGCTATTTGCTAATGATAATGTATATAGTAATGCCTTTGTTTTGACTGATATGCATGGTATTCATGCTGGAAAAAGCAAAGTTGTACACTGTAAAGATATATGTGATTAAATGTAAATTAAAATAAAAAAATATTTTCACTTTTACTAGATTTCTAATTTGGCCCTTATGTATTTTATTATATTGAAAATATTATTTCCATCTTCTTGAGATGTCCCCACTTAAAAAGTTTATATCATGTTTTTCTTTTAAGGTGTCTCTGGTTTTTGGTGTCATGTAGTATAATTGTTGTGTGTCTGGACGTAGATTTTTTCCTTCACTCTGTCTTGAATCTTTATCAGTTTTGTGAACTTCTCATTCATTATCTTTTTTTCATTTTCTTTCTATCTTTGTCACGTAGCTTGCTGGGAAACTGATTAGATACATGGTAAACCCTTTCACATTTAACCTCACATTTTCTTCCTGTGTCTGTATTTCACTCTCAATTTTTTTTTCTTTACATTCCATCAAATATCTTCCTTGGTGTCTAATCTTATTAAACTTAAAAAAAATTTTTCTATGAATGTTTTTGGTTCTTTCAGAAATCTAGTAGTTTCTTAGGATTGTTGGGATGATTTAGTTTATTATTTTCAATAGACCTTTGAGTATTTTACTTTTCAAGTAAAATAAACATAGTAAGTACAAGGTTCAACATTTTTGTGGGATTCAGTCTTTTTCTTTACTTCCCTCTCCATTGATTCATAATTTCAGTGTGATTCTTCCTGTCTCGAGTTAATTTTTATGAAGAGCTAGTTTTCTTGAAGAATCACTGAGAGGATTCTATAAAGTCTTGATTACGATTTATTTCTCCATAGATGTTTTGCTTGTTTCCTTGAAGTGCTCATAGACACTACCCATGAAGTGCTCATAGACACTACCCATCAGGACCACTTAAGCAAAATTCATAGTTTGAGTTTTTTGGAATACCTAGATGGGAAACTTTTGGTTTCAAATCTTTTTTGGTTTTGTTTTTGTTTTTAGCATTTTTAAATTTAGTTTTGTTTTGTTTAAGTTTAATGTTAATTCCATGCTGTGTTTCAGTAAGAGCAATAGAGATTCTGTATCTGTGGCTCCAGTCAGATATCCAGTAGTACAAGTTAGCTTCAAGTTACACTTACTGAACAAGACAGGTTGGGTTTCTAATCTCTTCATGGGTTGGTTTATGAGGGTCCTTCTGAGGGATTCTCCTCAGCCCTCTAGCCCTACTCCCCTCAGCTACAAAGGAACTGTTCTTAATGTCTTGAAAGGGTGGGGAGTTACTGTTGTAACTCATCCCCTGAGGGCATAATTAGAGCCCTAACTTGGTTTGGGGAACTTCTCCTGATAGAGCATCAACTGGTGAGCTTGGGTTTGTTTTGGATTTGAATTCCCACATGGGAGGCTGTGACAATCACAATTCATGGTCTGTATAGACAAAAGCACTTAGGGAAAAAGGCAGTGAACAAAGATAGCGACTAGTAGCGACTATGGTAATGATAGCGACTATGGTGATGGTGGTGAGGAGGACAGAGAAGTAGGCTCATCCGTCTGGATGACTGCTTTCAGTTATTTTTGGTCCGATAATGCTTTACACTTTTGTCACGATCGCAATAATTCTAAAAAGTTTTAATAATATATATTATAATATATATTGGGTTGTCAGAAAAGTCATGACAAATTTTCGCATGGAAAAACAGAAAAAAATATGTCAGGACCTTTTCAACAACCCAATATTATCCAGGTATTTTGTTTTTTCAGCAGGAAGGAGAGTTGGTATCACCCAGAAGAAATAATCTTAGATTAGCAAGTTATCTGGACACTTTGATCATACTAAGTACTATTGGCAAAAATTAAACTTCTCTCAGAATTTATATTGTATTTTAAAATCTTTCAATTTCTACAGAGCCTTGCTTATGTAAGCATTTAACAAATATAGTGACTAAGCTTGTTTATTCATTTATATACTCAATTAAAATTAAATCATGTAGGTTTGTTTTCTTTTTCTTTCTTTGCTTTGTTTTAGTTTGAGGTAGTACACGTGTACTCGCCAGAAAGTGACAGGGATAGGGGCAGGAAGAAATCACTCCCTTGGGGGATGACCATGCCACAATCCTTTCTTCTCCATTCTCCTCTCAGGATTTTGGACACACCTGAACATGCTCCCACTATAGTTTTCATTTTTTTTTTTTTTTAGAGGTTTTGCTATTGAGCATGTGTGCTCGCCAGAAAGACAGAGAGAGACAGAAAGACAGAAAGCAAGAAATCACTCCCCAGGGGGGATGGCCACACCACAATCCCTTCTCCTCCATTCTCCTCTTGGGATCTTGGGCACGCATTCACATGCGCCCAGCATGAGTTTAAGTCACCGGGTCTGGAACTCAAACTGTGGTTGACTACATGGGAGTCCAGCAACAGCCATTATGCTGACTGCTGGTTCCCCCCAGCATAGTTTTAAACCACTTTGTCCAGGGCTTGAACCTCAAAGTCGGCCATGTGGATTCAGCCACCTTAACCTCCATACCATCTGCAGGCCCAATAACTTCTTAAGAAAGCCATAATGTTGGAAGGATTCTCTTGGAAAGGTGATTGAACAGAATCAGATTAAGACAGATTGGGGTCAAAACACAGAAAAAAAATTAGTTGCCCCCTGCTAGTGGTATTTTAAATTAAAATTTAAACCATGAAAGAGCCCTAAAGACTTGCCCCAATACCTTTTCTGAAAAGAAAAATGTTGAACATTTTTGTAATAATTTTTCTTTAGATCTTTTTCCTTGGCTGGTGACATAATCACATGGTTATCTTGCTTACTGTGTCTGAGGCCTCCAAAGAAGTGATTAAGAACCACTTTCAATAGAGGCCGGCAGATAGCATGGCAGTTAGGTGCTGAACTTGCACATGGCCGACCACGGTTCAAGTCTCGAACCTGGCAGCTTGCCTTCTTACTTTTCCTTTCTCTCATCCTCTGTCTCTCTCTTTCTTTCTCTCTCTCTCATCAAATTAAAAAGTAATAATGAAAAATAAAATTAAATAAAATAATTTTTAGAGAGTTTTTTTTTTTTTTTTTCAATAGGGCACATGTATTCACCAGAGAGGAAGAGAGACAGAGAGACAGAAAGCAAGAAACCACCTCCCAGGGAGGAGGGCCACATTGCAACTCCTTTCCCTCCATTCTTCTCTCGAGATGTGGTCACACATGCACCTGTGCTCGGTGTGAGTTTTAAGCCACTGGATACAGGACTTGAACTGTGGTCAACTACGTGGGAGTCCAGTGACATAACCATTATGCCATCTGCTGGTTCCTAAAATAATTATTAAAATAAAAAAAAGAACCACTTTTGAAAACAATGTGTTCCAATGTGTCGTTATTCTTGTGCTCTGTACTCTCTCTTTTTTTGTATCCTCTTTCCTTCTCACCAGTGTTACCTTAGCTTCACCACCATTGGTAGCAGGACTCTTACATGTATCCTGCACACATTCAGTGTTTGTAACTGCTCCCTAGCACTTGAAGCCTTGCAATACGTTGGCTTTCAAGTATGAGGTTTCATCTCTTGTATTAACCGCTAACCTATTCTTCATTGTTGCGTTTTCTGCTCTCTCTTTAATACTAAGACCAGATAGTAACAATATTGTTGTTTTGGCTAAATTTGAACATCTATGACAAATCACAGCTATGTCTTTGTGAAGGTAATGTATCATTATGGCCCACCATTAAGACATTTCGAGGCGTGGGACTGCCAACGTGAAGATGCTTTCTGGCTATGTAAAGGTATTGACTTCCAAGCGTCTGTTCCCACATTAAGACGAAAATTGAATTTGGCGTCTGTTGCTCTTGCTTGCTCAGCCCTCCTTAAATCCCGTGGTAGCAGTGGGACTGTCAAATTGTCTTTCCTTCTCCCAGTCTCAGTGAAGGGATGAACCAATCAAAGTCTTTCTCAGGAATCTGAATCTCTAATGAAGTTACAAATGATGAAATGTATTCAATTACCAGTTTATAAAGAAATTATCCATGAGTTCCTGACTGGAATCCACAAAGCTCCTTGTCAAATTCCTTTCAATATTCAGTTTTAGTTGTTCCACTTTTTTCTTTTGAGCAAACAAGCTATCAATAAAGTCTTTCTGTTTTTTTTTTCTTTCTGTTGTATGCCACCAAAGAGTTCTAACTGAAACAAAAAGTTTTTCATTCATTTTTACCATTGACATATCTCCTTCAAGTGTCAGTGCTATGCTTAATCTCCAATGCCAATGAACATTGAGAATAGTGTCACATTCAGGATGGGTCAATACGTATATTGACAAGGGAGACTTTGCAGTTATCTCAGGAGTCAAGAAGTTTCAAGATCATTTCTATACATTGTCTATGTAATTTGGACACAGACAATGATTAGAAGTCTCTTTGGGAGTCCTTTTCTACAGCTAATGTCGCATTTTTAATGATATAGTCATGTGTACAATGATTTATTTATCCATGGATGTTACAATGCAATATTTGTTTCTATGCTTTGGAAAGTCCCATCCTAGCTGCAATATGCCAAACTATATTGTTTATCGTTTATAAGAATAGAAACAATACAAGTTATCATGGTGAAAAGATCAGCAGGTTTAATTAAAATTTTAAAATTCTGACCACCAAAAAATATGTTGAAACCTTTTGATTTAGATATATTATTCTCTTAGCTATTCAGTCTCGGGTCATCGTTTCAAATATAAAAGTTTTCTTAGTTATCAGGCAGAGTTGCCAAACAGTAAATATTCGACAATTCAGAAGGTTAGTGCAGCCATTCACAGAATATTGCATAGCTACTCGAAATGCTTGTTTTCTGGCATGAAAGTTTGAAGGACAAGTGGATTCCACATACTGACCTTATCACTTCCTTCAAATCCCTCAGGCAAGTCACTTGATCAATCTGTGCCTTACTGCCTTCATTTGTAAAATGCAGATAACAATAATGTGTGTAATATTATGAGATATAAATGTATTGCTAGATGCAAAATTCTTTTCATCACGACAGGCACAGCATTAAGAAAGATACAATTAGTATAGTATATGATCATAACTTAGTTTACAAAAGACACAGAATACATTTGTGGTATACCAGCAGATGGTGTAGTGGTTATGTCAGTGGACTCCCACATGGCTGACCACAGCTTGATTTCTGGACCCAGCGGCTTGACATTCATGGTAGGCACATGTGTGTGCATGCCCAAAATCCTGAAAGGAGACTGGAGGAGAAGGGACTGTGGTGTGGCCATCCTCCCTGGGGGTGATTTCTTGCTTTCTGTCTCTCTATCATGTGCATGGGCCCTATAGGAAAAATCTCTCTTGAAAAATTAAAAAAGAAAATATAATCATGTGAAAACCCTTGAGAGATTCTTTAAGATAAAACAAAACAAAACATAAAACAGATTTTTGCTATAGGGTATGTGCACTCACTAGAGAGACAAGGAGAGACAAAGAGAGAGAAAGGGAGAAATCACCCCCAAGGGGATATAACCATGATGCAATCCCTTCTCCTCCATTCTCCTCTTGGGATTTTGGGCACATTTGCAAACTTGCCTGGTGTGAGTTTCAAGCCACCAGGTCTGGTACTCAAACCACGGTTGCCCATGTGGGAGTCCAGCACCTTAAGCATCATGCCATCTCCTGGCCTCATCTTTGAGATTTTTTAAAATTTAATTTAACTTTTATAACAGAGGTTATGTGCATGAGAGAGTGAGAGAGAAGAGAAAAGGAGAGAGAAAAAAAGGAAGCATTCCCCCAGTGGGGCCTACTCTATTAATTTTTTTTTCCAATTCTCCATTCCACCAGGATCTTGGGCACATGCATGTTTTTCAAGCTTTTGGAGGCAGGACTCACGCTCCAGTTGGTCATAAGAGATTCAGCTTACTCTGTAGCGTGTAAGCATTGCACTGTGAATTCAGCCCTCTTTAATGTTTAACAATTATTTAATAAGACATTTTATAATGAAATATAATACTTCAAAAAAAAACCTTTGAGTCACTATTCATACTAAACAAGTCATCTGATTAACTGCACAAAATTACATACTCTACACATGTAACTTCATTAGAAGGTAAGAGACCATTACTGAGAGAAAACTAGAATTCAAGCCATCCCTAGACTTGATGGGAAAATCATTATGCTCCTTTGTTCACATTAAACTCCTTTCATATGTTCACATTTAAGCAATGGTTAAAATTGAAGTTTGAAAAATTTAATTTTAACGTAGAAAATATGTTAAAGAAGTGCTGGAATGCCAAGCTGCTCAGTATAACCTAATGAGGGTAACACTTTCTTGGGAAGAAACCAATCATCCTTGGTCAAGATCCATGTTAATTTTCAGAGAAGCTTTTAGGGGAAAGATTTTCTGATTTGGAAAACACTTCAAAAGAACTTAAAGTGCTCCCGGGTCTATTTGAAACCTCATTTGCAATGATCAGAGCTGTGTACCAGCTATCCTATGATTTCTGATAATGGGTTCTGAATTAATTTATGTTGTTTCAGGAATTTATGTAGATAAAGCTCATCTAAACTTGTCAGTCTTATCACCCTGAGATGGTTACAGGGTTAGATACAGAGTAATTGGGATGCCTTAAGATGTTCTCTAGGAGAAAGTCCTACTCAACTAACAGGAAAAATCGTTCTCTCTCACTGAGTGCTTAGAGGCATCGGGTATCGGACCTAGTGCGATTGGTTTGGAGTTATTCCCACTTAAGCTGTACTAATTGTCTTCTAGTCAGTGTTGTCCCAAGAAGACCAAGAAGAAAGGCACAAATAGTTTTTTTTCCAAAAGTTCTTTGCTCCATTCCTACGTCTCTTTTCACACAGAAATATCAATCAAGAGAGGTAGAGATCAGGGAGTAGAGAACTATCAGTTATAATCCTTAGCTCAACAGCAGGTATTCCCATAATTGAAAGGGACTGTTGAGGGGCTGATAGGTGGCATGGTGGATAGGGCACTGGACTCCCACATGGCCAATTGTGGTTCGAGTCCCAGACCTGGTGGCTTGCCTTTTTGCTTTTCCTCTCCTCTCTTCACCTACCCTCTGGTAAAATTAAAATAAATAAATAAATAAAGCTAAATAAAATAATTCTTAAAAATTAAAAAAAAGAAAGGGGCTATCAGAAACTGCCTGAGAGACAGAGAGTGCTGACCACTAGAACCCAGTCATATTTTTCTAGGACAGGAGAGTACAATATTCCATTCTGATAATGGATACTAAAATTCAGAGTACTAAGGTTTACTAGAGCTCTAAGATTACAGTCCTGCTCTTTTTTTTTTTGTTAAGTCACACCCTATATTACAAGGAACCCTTTTCACTGCAGAATCTCATCCTTATCAAGTAGATAGACACCTCCTAAATATAAAATAAATGCCTAAATATCAGTTGCTATTCTAGATTTCAAAAGTATCATCAGCTTGCATGGATTGGAAAAGTGTGGTATATATACTCTATGGAATACTACTCAGCCATAAAAAATAACAAGACCCTGGCATTTGATAGAAAGTGGTCAGATATGGAGGATCTATTGCTGAGTGTAGTAAGCCAGGCTATGAAAGAAAGATATTGTATGTATCCACTCAATATATACCGACTACCCGCACTCTATGGTAGAGAGCAAAAAAATTGGAGGACATAAAAGCAGTGAAGGTACTTAACGAGAATAGGACAGTGTGGAATGGGGGGGGTGAAGAGAAGAGGATAGAGAAAGATAGCAAGAGAACAATAGAGAGGCAGGACGTTAGTGAGAAACAGATATGGCTTATTAACTGTAGATAATGACATGTATAGTATTCTCAACTGGATTGGTCTGAGAAGTATTTCATGATGGGCAAAGTTTTTTTTACAAGCAAAATGAAAACTAGTGATTGACTGTTTTAAAAAATAATTAGAATAATAATAATAATGATTGGGGAAAACATAGAAAAGATATTGAATGTTGAAGCAGGGAGATTAATGTCTCTGTATTGACTGACATGCATGGCATTCCCTTTTAAAAAAGCAATGTAATACACTGTAAAGTTATATGTAATCCAATGTAATATAAAGAAGATTATGATGATAATAAAATAAATAAATAAAATTAAAAAATCATCAGCTTGCCAATACCCTTTGTTGGATTATCTTTTATCATTTTTGTTGTTTGTATTAATGATGTCTGGACAAGGTTATTTGCATTAAACACCTCGATTTTCTACTAAATAGGACCTTATTTTTCAGCTTCTAAAGGTTGTTCACCCTTATGTCTATCTGTCCTATCAAGCTGATCTACAGTAGCATTGTGCCCTTCTCTGGCAAATCTGAAGAAGCTTAACTTCAAATCCTGAAGCTTGAATTCTATACAATGACACATATAAAACAATCTTTTGTAATAAATTTAAAGAAATGGAACTTAATGTATCTTAATAGCTTTGCTTGGATCTATACCTTTAATTGTTTATAAGCCATATCACTGAGGAAATTATTTCAGTGATTGATTGTGTATCTTCTAACTCAGTTTTAATTTGTTAAAATCCATATGTGCACAACAGCTTCTGAAGTAGTCATGTATTACTTTTAATCAGAATAGAATTATTATTGAAATATGTGCATCTAATTTAGATCTAATACAGCTTATTAAATTAAGTATGTTCATTATAGGAAATACTGAGTTATTTTATATTCTTCAGTTGAAATTTTGTTAATTGAGCTCCACTTAACCAATTTCTAAGCAACAAAATTAATGCTGGATAATTTTTTTTTTTTTAAAAAAGCAATTTATTGGATGGACGTCAAATAAAAACCTGAATAGCTGGCTCTGCAAATATACAGAAAAAAGAGCTTAAAGCCAATCTGCCAACCCAGGATAATATTTAAGGTATTTGAACTCTGGGTACTTTGCTGCCGAACATTTATGTAGACAGTGATGTTCAGCATCACACAGATCTTCTGTACAGGCTCTAATCATTGCAAGTGATTTCTCAGTTCCAGACTTACTACAATATTATTCTCTTAAAAATCAAAGACCTGAAAAGAAAAAATTGTCTGATTTGGGGTCAATTCTTGCTTTGATTTGCAGTAGATAGAGAGACTGAAGTTTCCTCTTAGGCTTTCAAGAGGAGAGGTGAAGGAAGAAACTTTCCTTTTACCAAGATTCCAAGGGATTTCGCCAAACTAAGAAAAGCATGTGGATATTGGGCTACAAAAAACGGTGACTGCTCATTCAAATTGCTACACTTAGTTCATTTCTTTTCCACTTCATTCCAAAGGGATTGAATTCTTTTAAATTATAATTATGTATTGTTTTTGTATTTCTTCATTAGTTTTCTAGATAGAGAAGAAAGAGCTTTACATATACACATGTATCTAGGGTAGAAATGAATTTACAAATCTATTTCAAGGGCACTTGGAGAATTGTTCAGATACACCCTCCTTGGGCTTTCAGACTCTTCCCCAATAGCAAAGTTTAACCAAAAAGGTAGTGTCCCGACCTGGTTCGGGCGCCACGTGTCCCGACCCGGTGGGACAGTCGAACAGGTTTCCTGAGGGAAGGAGTGAGAGCCGGAACAAGCGGCACAGTGTCACAGCTCGGAGATGACACAGTGTCGTCTGTTTATTGTGGGCAGCACGGTACAGCACGGAGACGACGCAGTGTTACAACTCTTTAGGGTCGCGTCGTCTGTTGTGAGCAGCACGGAGACGACGCGGTGTCACAGCTCTTCAGGCTCGTCTGGAGACGATGTAGTGTTACAGCTCTTCAGGGTCGTCTGGAGACTGTGCAGTGTTTCAGCTCTGCAGGCTCTCCAGGGTCGTCGTCTTCCTGGTCTTCTGTGTTGTCTTCGCTGTCTTCCTGGTCGTCTGGCTATTGTGGGCCAGGCATGGTGCTTATATACACATTGGTGGATCGCAAAGGTGGGTTATGATTGGTTGCAAATGGTGGGCCATGATTGGTTGTAAACGGTGGGCCGTGATTGGTTGTAAGCGGTGGGTTACGATTGGTTGCTTTTGGACCAATCATGAGGTGCCAGATATGCAAATCTGAGGGATTTCTAGTGGCCAATCATGGCAATTGTTTGCTCTCTGAGAAACCTGGGCAGACTCGCTGTTGCGCAGCCTCCCACATATCCCCCTTCTCTGTTTTGAGAGATGAGGTAAAGGCCTGGGGGAATCGTGCCTGTCTTAGGTTGGAGTTGTGTATAGAACCATAAGTCCATTCTTACCCGTCATTGGAGAGTCCCATAGGTATGATGAGCCTCCTGTCTTAGGTGGAAGGACTGAAGAGTTATTGGGTTCATCAGACTCTCTTACCCGTCTTTGGCTAACTGATTCAGCGTCTCAGGCGAGACCAGTATAGGGGTGTTGGTCTTCCATAAGTGAGTCAATTTGTTGTTTCAGGAATGACATGCGCCTATTAAATATAACAGGTCCCAGTAAGCAAACAATCAAAAAGCCAATAAATGGGCCAAGGAGGGGGAGCGGGAAAGGGAGGAGACCATTCCAGGCAGACCATCGGCGAGTTGTTTTCTACGTTGTTGGAGAGATTTTTGATGTATGTTGTCACGAACGATGCTGGGCTTGTTGGCGTAAAAGCAGCATTCCTGTAAAGCAAGACAGAGACCTCCCTGTTCTGCCAGGAGGAGATTTAAACCTCGTCTATTTTGAAGAACCACCTCAGCCGGGGAATCTAGTTGGTCTGAGATAAGACCCTCAGTGACTTGGTGTAATAACACTAGCCAGTGGAGCCGGCAGCTGTAGCTGCAGTTAGGGGAACATAAAGGCTGAGTGTTTTGAGATTTAAGGAGGATAGCTCGGGCTAACGTTTGCCAATCAGATGGTATGAGCCAGCCCTTGGTGATAGCTTCAACTATAGCTAAGGTATATGGAGCAGTAGCTCCATATTGGGCGACTGCCGCCTTAATCTCTTTTACCATAAACCTACTGTGACGGCGCCAAACCTGTCCTTGGGGATCTATAGTTTCCATAACAGGGAATGTCTCAAAGTCTGTCATATGTGATCCCTGAACTAGTTTTGTTTCTTTGTCTGTATTGGTTTTTAGTTTCTCTAATTGTGATATAAAAGGTATCTGCATGGATAATATTAAACCCACAATGTAGAAAATACTATATGCTATGTAGACTCTTTTGCTATATCTCTGCATCAGTAACAACACAAACACGTGCAGTGGAATAAGGTTGATGATAAACACATAACCACCCCAAGCAGAGACCATATAGAAATATGATAAACAGCAGCATATTATCCAAAAAACTGACCCAGTTTTTGACTCATTTTTCTTTGGCTCTTGTAGAGACTTAAGGTTGTTTTTATTTTTTAGTTTTTTGGATTTTTTGGGTTTTGTCTCACCTTCAGGGCTTTTAACTTCTTCCTCACTATCTAGGGAAATAAGATCCTCTCCCTGTTCTTTTTCAATTTTAGAATCCATGGTTAGATCTGAGGCGGCTATAGCCTCCTCCTGGGGTTGATCATTTTGCATGATCTGCTCTCCCTTAGTGACCATAGCGACAATTTTTGGTTCACTGGTGTGGAGCCTGAGAATTTCGTCTATTAAGTTCCAGTACGAAAAAGTAGTCATGGGAACTTTTTCTGGGCCGAATGTGGTATAATAATCTTTGAAAGTGTCCCGTACTCTTTTCCACATTTTCTCATCTATGGTTCCTTCTTGAGGGAACCATGGACAAACTTCTTTTAAGAAATCAAAAAAGGAGAGCAACTGCTTAATCTTAATCTTAACTCCCCGTGTCTTGAGGGCTTCTTTCAAGCCCTGAACAAATAATTTGTGCTGACTAAGCTTTTGTTCGTGCTGACTAAGCTCTTGTTCGTGCTGGCTAAGCTCTTGTCCCATTATTACCCTTATTACTTGTGCCATTATTACCTTTATTACTTATAAGTAAGCAATCTTTGTTACTCACCGGGACGATTCTCTGCTGTTCCCTCTCGGACGATTCTCTGCCGTCCTATCTCGGGACGATTCTCTGCCGTCCCCTCCTCGGACGATTCTCTGCCGTCCCCTCCTCGGGTGCTCTTCACTGGATCCTTCGTACTCAGGTCCCTTATTCGAGCGCCACTTGTCCCGACCTGGTTCGGGCGCCACGTGTCCCGACCCGGGGGGAACAGTCGAACAGGTTTCCTGAGGGAAGGAGTGAGAGCCGGAACAAGCGGCACAGTGTCACAGCTCGGAGATGACACAGTGTCGTCTGTTTATTGTGGGCAGCACGGTACAGCACGGAGACGACGCAGTGTTACAACTCTTTAGGGTCGCGTCGTCTGTTGTGAGCAGCACGGAGACGACGCGGTGTCACAGCTCTTCAGGCTCGTCTGGAGACGATGTAGTGTTACAGCTCTTCAGGGTCGTCTGGAGACTGTGCAGTGTTTCAGCTCTGCAGGCTCTCCAGGGTCGTCGTCTTCCTGGTCTTCTGTGTTGTCTTCGCTGTCTTCCTGGTCGTCTGGCTATTGTGGGCCAGGCATGGTGCTTATATACACATTGGTGGATCGCAAAGGTGGGTTATGATTGGTTGCAAATGGTGGGCCATGATTGGTTGTAAATGGTGGGCCGTGATTGGTTGTAAGCGGTGGGTTACGATTGGTTGCTTTTGGACCAATCATGAGGTGCCAGATATGCAAATCTGAGGGATTTCTAGTGGCCAATCATGGCAATTGTTTGCTCTCTGAGAAACCTGGGCAGACTCGCTGTTGCGCAGCCTCCCACAAGGTAGTACAAGGATCAGTATCAAATGACAGTCATGTGTCACTTATCAACAGGGATATATTCTGAGAAATGCTTCATTAGGTGATTTCATTGTTGTACAAGCATGCTAGAATATATTTAAAACCCTAGATGGTATAGCCTACTACATACCTGGGCTATATGGTATAACTTTATGGGACCACTGTCATGTACATGGTCCATGGTTCATGGAAACAGTGTCATGCAGCTCATGACTGCAGTTCAATATAAAAAACTGGCTTACAGTAATCTGGATACCTAGTTGCCAAGTGACTTTTATTGAATCAAATGAAAATTCTCTCCAGATGACTCTTCTAGATGTCAGTAAAATTCAGTCCAGTATAATGTTTGTCACAGAATAAAAAATTATAAGGCTTAAAAGAAAATACGATGCTATAAATTAAAACTAGGAGAAATAAGAAAAAATAAAAAAATAACTTTATATGGTCTCCAAATGTTGAAGTAATCATACCTAGCCTTTAACCTTTTTTTTTTTTTTTTTTTACAAGGAGGTAGAAGTCAAGATTGGGGATTTTGGCAGAGGCCTGGAACAATAAGAAGAAACAAATGCCTAGGATTAAAGTACAAAATAGCTGAAAAAGAAACTTGGAGATGAATTTAACAACATATAAGACAAAAATAATTAGAAAATTAGTGAATCAGAAGATAAGGTAAAAGAAAATATCCAACAAATAAGACCGAGACAAAGGAATGGAAAATATAAAAGACAGAGTAAGAAACCAAAAGAAGAGAGGGGTAAGGTCCAACATACAGGTTAGTGAAGTACAAAGAGAAAGGGGGAGAGAGAATAAGGCAAGAGCAGTATCTGATGATAAAATGGGTAAGAATTTTCTGAAAATAATACTGGACAGCAAACCACAGATTCAAGAAGCTTCCCCAGCACTAATTAGAATACAACAAGAGACATCCACATATGTAGCACATCGTTGTAAAATTTCCAAAAGTCAACACCAAAGACAAGACTTAAAAGTTAAAACAGAAAAAAAGATAACTCAAATATGTTATGATTAGAAAGTCAATTAATCTCTCATTAGAAATTTTAAAATGAGATTGTATTTGAACATGCGGAACAAAATATTTGAAGGTACACTTTAAAGTGAAAAATATGTAAATATGTACATAAATCTAAATTTGTCAACAGTATTAATGACAATATAGGCACTCCTCACTTAATGACCTAGTTATCTTCCTACTACATCATTAAGCAAATTGGGTATATAGGTATTTTTTAATAGATACCACTTGACACTGCATTAGAATAATGCAATTCTATCCATACAAAAAGCATACATTAGCTAAGCTCCAGAAAGTAACGAGACACAACCCAATAATAGAAGTCTGGCATAATCATTTTTATTTATGCTGAATAACTTCTCCTTCTCCTCCTTCTGTGTTGCTGTGCTTCCTGCATCAGTTAGCTCTCCCTCAACATATTCCACTAATTCTTCAATGTCTTCTACTCCAACATTTAAATTAAGCACCTTAGCAAGATGCACAATTACTTTATGTGTAACCTCAAAATGCTTGTCTTTCTCAAATGCTTCAGAATATTTTAGGCATTTTTTTCCACATGCCTTTCATACACGTTTCTGCCACTTCTTCCAAAGCCTCTTTCTGCAGTGTAAAATGTTTTGTGATTTTCAAAAATCACAAGGGATTACTTCGTCACTTTCTTTTGCTGTCACAGCTTTGGAAAAAGTTATACAATCTTCATTTTCATTTCAAGATTGACAGCTTGCCATTGAATTTTGGTGTTTCCTTTCTGTGAAGTCATGTTCTTCCGTTTCACCACTATCTTGTACTAGGGTTGCACAATAAAGTACAAATTTATAAATGAATTTGTAGTCTTGAATGATTGCAAATGGTTGGTGTAATGAATACTTCTGACTGCAAGGACAAGACAAAGACTGAAAAAGGGAATTCCCTGTGCTGGAGATCTGGTTGGAAGTCTTAATCTGTTATTAAATAGGTAGGTCATTAAGTGAAGAATGGCCATAGTAATTACATTTTGTAGGGTTTAAAACATACAAAAAACATAATATGTGGCAAAGTTGGGGAGTGACTAAATAAGCTTAATGTGTTTTAAAACCCTTGCATTGCATAAGAATAGGAAAACATTACAAATAATCTTAGTCTTTGCAGTCCATGAACTATATGCTAAAATTCTTAAGAAAACCATTATAATTGTATCTAAAGAACATATGACTTTTGAGGAAACATGAAATTAGCAAAAAATAAAATCTATAGGCTATAAGGAAAGAGGAGAGAAGAGAAATAGAGTGTGTGTAAAAAATAGAAATCACTAAAGTAGGATTGCTTAATTTCATTTACCAGTAATTGTATTAGCTATACATGATCTAAATATCTCAATTAAAGATAAAGAGAGACACACACTAAAAGCTGTGTGCTATTTACAAAGATATATATGAAATAAAAGAAACATACATAGGGTCAGCCCATAGCTAGTGATTAAGGGAGTTGGATCGCATGTGGCCAACTGTGGTTTGAAACCCACCATGGATGGCTTATAAAACACACTGGGCATATGTGTATGCATGTCCAAAATCCAGGATGGAGAAATGAAGAAGAGATTGCATGACCATACACCACTGGGAGGTGTTTTCTCCATCTGCTCTCTCTCTCTCTCTCTCTCTCTCTCTCTCTCTCTCTCTCTCTCTCTCTTCTCTCTCTCTCTGTCCTCTCTCTCTCTCTCTCTCCATCTCTCTCTGCTGGGTACATACTCTTCCTGGCAATGCAAAAATAAAAAAGAACAAAAACGTTTGACAATGAGAGTATGGAAAGATAGGTAATGTGGTGATAGTGTCCTCAAATGAGAGCTCAAGTAGCTACATTAATACCAGACAAATCGTACTTAAAAAAAATAATAATAATATTTAGAAGCACTTCATAATAAAAAAAATGTTCAAGTCACTGAGAAGATATAATGTATCTATTTTTCAATAAATGAAGTAATAAAGCCTCAACCAAATTAGTAGACTACAATGAGAACTATACAAATCCAACATTATACAAATTTTTTCACAAAATTATCTCAGTAACTTATTTAACAACCAGGCACATAGTAAAAATAGAGAAAACTGAAAATTGTTTTGAAATGTACAAAATTTTAGAAAAACATAACCTACCAAAAATAGAAAAACATATTAAAATATGAAACATTCATCTTATATGTTAATATTTTTCCCCAAGAAAAGTCTGGGTTCAGATGACTTCATTGTTGAATACTACAATACACTTGATAAAGAAATGATGTTTGTGAAATAAAACACTTTCTATCGTATAGAAAAGAAGCCTGCTGGGCAGTCATCTTCCAACTCTATATGAGGCTAATGTAATCTCGATTGCAAAACCATAGTACAATGAAAGTAGGGACACTAACAAGAAAGTCTCATTAAATAACATACAAATAAAATCTCTATATAATATATAAACAAACCTCACTCAGAAACATATAGAAATAATAATATGAACAGGTTGTATTTATTCCTAGAATGCAATGTTAATTTCACAATGGAAAAATCAATTAATTCATTTTACCATCTTAGCAGAATATGGAATACAGAGAAAATCTTTTTTTTTTTTTTAATTGCTAGAGGCTGCATGCACTCACCAGAGAGAAACAGAAATGTAGAGAAGGTAAGAAAGCACCTCAAAGGGGCATGAGCATGCCATAATCCCTTCTCCATTTCTCTATCCTGTCAGGATTTGGGGCATCCATGCTCATGTGCCTGGTGTGTTTCTCAAGCTGCTAGGGCTAAGATTTGAACTGTGGTTAGTCCCATGGGATCCAGCACCCTTAATTGCTAGGCTATGGGGCTGGCCCATTAAATAAGCTTGATAAATTAAATATGGTAACATTTCTTTCTCAAATTGATACTGGTGGGGTGGGGGTGTGAGCTGCCTGTGGCATGGTGGTTAAGGTGGCTAGATCCCACAGGGCCAAATGCAAAGTTCAGTTCCTGACCCGGTGGCCTGAGAACATGCTGGGCATGTGTGCGTATGCACACTCAAAACCCAAAAAAGAGAGAAAAATGTAGAAGAAAGGATCATGGCATGGCCATTCCTCATGGGGAGTGCTTTCTCAATATCCCTCCCCCAAACCCTGCCCTGATGTATCTCTCCAGGAAGCACATGAGCTTTCTGTCAAAAGTTTTTAAAAAAGAAACTGGCATACTGGGAACAAAAAAATGTCTGCTATCATCGTGTCTATTCAACATTGTCCTACAGATTTTTTTTTTTTTAAATCAGGGAAGTCAAGCCAGAAAAAGAAATAAAATGTAAATGGTGTAGAGAGAAAGACATAAAATTGTCATTAGCTTAAAATGATGATTGTATTTATAGAAAATCCAAAAGAATATAGAGATAAATTATTATAATTAATAAGTGAGTTTAGCAAGACAAAGTTATATAAAAATCAATTGGATTGCTATAAATCAACAAAAAAGGAATATAAAAAACTAAGATATAGATATGATTTATAAACTTTCACACACCTAAGAACAAAGTACGTGCAAGACCTTTATACAGGAAACCATAAATATTATTAGAAAAATTAAGTGAAGAGATATTCCCTGTCTAGACTCTTGTTCCTCAAAGTGTGGTCCACTGCCTGGTAGCACCCGCATTTCTGAGAGTTTATAAGAAATTCAGAATCTTGGAATCATCCCAGACTTACTGAATCTGAAACTATATTCTAACAAGATCATGCTGTAAATTGAAAGCCTGTCTTTAAATCTGAGAAACATGGGTCTATCCAATATCTCTATTCTCCCTATGCTAATGTACATTCGTGACATCTCAATAAAAAGTTCAAGTGTGTGTGTGTGTGTGTGTGTGTTTGCGCGCGTGCGCGTGCCTATGTGAGAATTGATAAACTAATTCTAGAATGTATATAAACATGTTACAGGCTAATAATAGCTGAAACATTATCGAAAAAGAACAGGATAGAGTATGCTATGCTGTGTATTAAGGTTCAGACAGAGAAGTAGAACCATTAAGATATATGTAGATAGATAGGTGTGTGTATGTGGGTATGTGTATTTGGTACAAAGATCTAACCTTCCCTACTGTGGAACTTGCTTAAGCAGCAGTTTGTTTAAGGCTGTTTTCTGCATCTGATGCTGAAATTTAAGATCTACAGGCCAGACAGCTAGAAGAGGGCTGTAAACTGAGCAGAGCGAGGTGACCTGTGAGCACAAGCTTGAACTCACAAAGATGGACTGGAAGCTGGGCCAGTTTCAACTTCAGTACTTTATTTTTACCTCAATAAAGTGGGAATCCTATAGGAGAAGTTGGCCCCCTTTATCATGAACTAAGCCCACCTGTGACCCAGGAAAGAATGAAGAGGATCCATGAAAAAGTGAAACAACTGCATGCCTGGGTATTAGTGAATCGGAACTATAAAATGTCTGGTAATCTTGCCTTAACCCTCTAAACATGAGAACTCACAGAGCTACTGCTTTGATTCCATCTTTCATCTCTCACCCTAAGCATCTCTTGTAGCCCAGTGTAAGCTGAAGAACACAGAAAAGGGGATTCTGTAACGTAGTTTGACTTAGAATAGTTTAGCCTTGCCAAGTTGACAGATGACGAAGCCATTACTAGGTTTAGCATTGTTACAGAAATAAGAGACTAACTGAAATGGAATAGAATCAAGAGCTTATAAAAGACCCATATATATGTGAATACTTGGTTTACAATAAATGTAGCCAAATAAAAAACTATAAATTTCTTGAGTTTTCAAGATTCAGTTTCTTGTCTTCTTGATTGTGTGTGTGTGTGTGTGTGTGCGTGCGCATATGTATGAATGCTATAGAGCGCCTGTGCTCTCTGAGAGAGAGAGAGAGAGAGAGAGAGAGAGAGAGAGAGAGAGAGAACCACCCAAAGGACGATGGCCATGCCACAGTCTGTTCTCTTCCATTCTCCCTTCAGGATTTTTGTTTGGGCATGCACCCACAGGCACCTTTTTCAAGCTGCCAATCTGAGACTCACACTGTACAGTAAGCCATATGGGATAGAGCTGCCTTCACCACCACACCACTGGTTGGCTCTATTTTGATGTATACAATATTCCTTTTCATTTTGAAAGGAGAAACCTATTCAAGTAGTTTAATTCTGAAAGAGTAGAAGGAATATGAGTGTTTAAATATATATACGAAAGTATCAACTCCAGACTTGAAAAGAGCAGAGGAGTAAGAATATACTTTGTAATTTCTGGGTAGAGGTAGTGAAGAAAAATTGTACAAAAGTTTTTTTTTTTTTTATTATGTATGTGGTGAACAGTTTTTATTTTTGTTGAAAAGAAAACGCTTCAGGGCCTGCAGGTGGTGTGGTGGTTAAGGGTGCTGAAACCCACATGGCAGTTTGAGTCCCATGCCTGGCGGCTTGCTTTCACACTTTCCCTCTCTCTCTCCCCCACTCTGTCTCTCTGATCAAATTTAGATAAGTAAATAAAGTTAAATAAAATAATTCTTGTTTTTAAAAAAGCCTCAGTACATTGGATCATCTTATGTGTTTTAGTATTCTTAGAGATCACTTGCCTATAAGATTAGGAATTAAAAAAAAATGATTTATAGACTAAAATCAAGAGCTTTAGATAGTACTTTGATGAACTCTCTTTTCTTGTCATTATGAAAATGATGAGCAAGCTATTTTAAATTACAAACTAACTATTGAAATCACAATGTAGTTCCCAAATTATTTTCTAATACTTTTATTAAATGTATCCCAGAATATCAAAATAATCTTTGAAAAAATATAACTGATATTTAATATTGCTCAAATCTTTAAGTGATTTAAAGTCAGCATTTCTAAATTTCTAATGGAAATTTAATTGACTATCTATACTCTTCAGTATACTTGTAAATATAATACTGCCTATCAAAAATTTTTCAAGGTAATTTTACTATAGTTTACTGGAAACCCTTTGTCAGACGTAATAAGTAGAGCCTAAGTCAGTAGTTTTCAAACTTGTCTGCACATTGAAACATTCTGAGGTGCTTCACAAACTACTCATGCCCCAGAAATTTTTAAAATTATTATTGCCAGAGGGTGTGAATGCTTTCTAGAGACAAAGAGAGACAGAGAAAGAGAGTGTACCCTACACTGGGGCACAATCATAATTGCAGCATTCTGTTTCCTCCATTTTTTCATTCCATCAGCATTTTAGGCATGCATGCACACAAGCCTGGTGTGTTTTTTAAGCCATAAGGGCTGGGATTCAAACCACAATAGACGGTGGGATCTGGCTCCTAATGTACTGTGGTTAACCACTGCACTATAAACCTTAGAGATTTAATTGATCTAGAGTGTTGCCTGGGCTTTGGAATTTTTAAAAAAGCTCCAGGTAATGCTAACTATACAAACAAGCTTGGGAACCACTGTTCTCTCTTAACTTGGGTGCTCTGGATTTTCTCAACTCTAAACTGTATTCAGAAATCCAGCATCTTGAAATGCAGACCTACATTTAGAGTCTATATTACTTAACATATTCTTCTCAATAAAGCAAAGTACTTCTTACTTCCATACCTCGATAACTTGTTGAACAACATTCTAGATGCTTCTATGAAGTGTTTTTTGTTGTTATTGTTGTTGCTGTTGTTTTGTCTTAAGGTGGGGCTAACGTTTAAATAAGTAGAGTCTGAATAAAGCAGATTACATTCCATTATATTGGAGGACCTCATCGAATCAGTTGAAAGTCTTATGAGAAAACAAAACAAAAACTGGCTTCTCTCAAGGAAGATGGAATTCTTTCAGATTTTTCAGACATGAGCTGTCTCAGCTCTTCCCTCAGTCTCCAGCTGCTTGCCTACCCTGTAGATTTTTGACTTGTCAGCCTCTACAAGTGTGTAAGCCATTTTCTTACATAAACCTTTCTCTCTTTTTCTCTCTGTATATATATATGTGTGTGTGTGTGTGTGTGTGTGTGTGTGTGTGTTTGTGTGTGTGTGTGTGTGTGTGTGTATGTGTGTGTGTATACACATAAAATCTGTGTGATCTACCTACTCCTACTGGTGCAGTTTCTCTGAAGAACCCTAGCTAAGACAGTCACCAATGATATCTTTAAACCAGAGTTTAGGGGCCAGCAGGTGGGATAATAGTTAAGGCTCTGGACTACCACATAGCCAACCAAGATTCAAGTTCCAGACTTGGTGGCTTGAAACTTATGCTGGGTACATATGAGCACATGCTCAGGACCAGGAGTTAGCGTAAGGACTATGTCACTGGACCTCCATGTAGTCAACAGCGGTTCAAGTCCCGGACCCGATGGCTTAAATTCACGCCTGGTGCATGTGCGTGCGTGCCCAAGATCCCTAGAGGAGAATGGAGGAGAAGGGATTGCGGTGTGGCCATACCCCCTGGGGGGTGATTTCTCGCTTTCTGTCTCTCTGTCTCTCTCTGGCTTTCTGGCGAGCACATGCGCCCTATAGCAAAATCCTCTCCAAAAAATAAATAAATAAATAAATAAATCCGGAGAGGAGAATGAAAAGAAGGGATTGTGGCATGGTCATCCCCCCTGGGTAGTGATTTCTCACTTTCTGTCTGTCTGTCTCTGTCTCTCCAGTGAGTGCGTATGCCCTAAATCTCTCAAACCCAGAGGTCATTGTCAGTTCTTACCTTTCTTGACTTTCCAGCAACATTTCACTTATCAATAGCTCTTTTTGTCTTCATTGACCCATTTTCTTTGTCAATCAATTTTTCTCATTTCCTAGTTTCTTAGTATCAGGTTTAAAAAATATTGATGTCTGAGTTCAACCTCCAGTATTCTGATTTAATTGATCTGATTTAATTGGGGTATAGACTGGGAGCTGAAATTTACAAAGGTTCCCTAAGGTGATTAAATGTTTAGAGACAAGGTCCAAAGTTGCCAATCTACAACCCTAGGTGGAGTAACTCTGACCTGGGCTCATTTGCCTCCTCTATTGATGGGGGAAAGGGAGTACTTACTACCTTCTCTTTTTTTGATGCTACATCTTACTCAGATTCTAGAGAAATCTCTATGTGCATCTTCCATGATAAATACTTACCTCCAACTCCAAAGGTTGTTTTTTCCTCTCAGATATAATGTGGAACTACAATCTCTGTTGAAGAAGGGAGTGTTAATGTAAAGGGACCTAGCTTGTCCTCTAATTGTCCTTATTAGGCTCTGGACAGGAAAAGTGAATTCCCTTTTCTTTCTCTTTGGTACCAGGTGGTTACCACTTCTACTGTAGGTGAGTCTCCCATTGACCTTATATCCCGAAGGCCTAATTTCAGTTTTCCTAATGCAGAAGGAGGTCAGAGCTCATAATCTTTACTCTTAACTAAACAGGGTCAAAAAGGCAAAAGATATTATTTTTATATCATTGTCTTTGAAAAGAGGATGAAGAAAGAATTATAATGCAAGTCTTTAATGCACAGATTTATATGAGCTGAAGGTCAAATAATATGTCCCAAAGCTAATGAACGCCAGTAAAAACAGCCAGTACTCAGTTGCTCCAGTTCCGAAAGCATGGTTTTATTATGTATTTGCTTTATTTGTGTGGTGTAGTGGGCTTTATTAACATCCTTAGGGTCCTAAGCGCTATTATTTTATTCTTTTAAATTTGTAAAATACACTAAAATGAAAAACGTAGTGCTCTAACTAATTTTTTATCTGAACCCACACACTAGCCAGATGTAGTCTGTCATACCATGCTAGTCTATGCTGTTTGATGTTGTGCATAATAGTATTTTTAAATTATTCACATATTGAATTTAAATATATGCCATAAAATGAAGTAGAGAAAATGCTCTCTTAGTTTGCTTTTTTGCTTCTATTTATCCATATCACTTTTTTTTTTTAATCTAAATGGCAAATCTCCAATTTTGAAGTTTTATGCTAGTGCCTGAAATCCAAGGTGGGAGAGTGTTGTTATTTTCATTGTTTGGGAAACAAAAATGTACCTCTGATAATTTTTGTCTTTGATTACTGCTTCTTCAAAGGATTTAAACCAGAATGAAAGCCTTTGAAATCTTCTGAGATGAGGAGACATGAGTTATTCTGTATGCACTGGATAAACAGATGTCTTAGCTTTTTAAACCAAACCTGAAAAATATAATCACAAGCTTCATCAGAAACAGAAAACAATTTTTGCTGGTGTATAATGTTTTATATTTTACTAATGTGAAATAGAAGAAATAATGTCATTTTCTTCCTTTTTCTTGTCTAAGAATTTAGTTCCAATTAACATCTCAGGATTTTTTTTTTTAAATATCGCAGGAAGCAAGATACATTCCAAAGAAGGGAGGAAAATATCAGTTCTTGTCATTTTGCATACAAATAAGCAACATTAGAAACATATGTATAAATTGCTGGGGAAGTTGAGAACTTAATTGAGAAATTCCAAATTAATAAAAGCCAAATTTCATTCATTTACTCAATGGACCAAATCTTGTAATCAAATTTATTCTGAATACCCATTGACTTCAATGTGAGTTTCTCATATGGAATAATTGTAGAATTAAGCTCAATGCCACTAACTGTGAGGAAACACAACACAACAAAACAAAACACTAATAGACTGTGGCAACTGATGGCCTAAACAGGATAACCTATTCTTTGGATGTCGATGGCATAGTTACTCACTGATTCACAACAGTACAGAAATGGACCTAATGATGCAAAGAAACAAATAATCTCTGTCCATTATGCTTTCAGCCTTTCCAAGATAAAAGTACTCTTACTTACTTACTTATGAGGATAAAAGAGAAAAGGGGAATCTTGTTGCCCACTTACTAGACTATGTCTTTGTGCCAAATAAACATGGGTGACTCTGAAATTGAAATCATAAGTGAAGACTCTTAATAATACAACTTGCAATTTAATCATCTTGTTACATATCTACTTTTTTCCAAGTCACCTTTTGAAAACACTGCCAATTGCTGCACTGTTGAATAAATTCTAATTTGTTTGACTAAATAGTGAAAAACAAAATGAAGCCGAACTGCTTAAATATATCTTTCAAGGGAAGGGGCCCAATTTTTTTCAACACTATGTCCTGAGGGCTTTAGTGCTCACTTGACTGAATTCTGAAAATAAGCGTGGAGATATTAACTTTGAAATTCAAAATTGGTGAATTAGGGCCAACCAGATGGTGTAGAAGTTAAAGCACTGAATCCCACATGTCCAACAGTGCAGTTCAAGTCCTGGACCCGATGGCCTGAAAAACACACTGGGTTGGGACCAGCAGTTAGCGTAATGGCTATGTCGCTGGACTCCCATGTAGTCGACGGCGGTTCAAGTCCTAGACCCGGCGGTTTAAACTCACGCAAAGGGCGTGTGTGCGTGCGTGCCCAAGATCCTGAGAGGAGAATGGAGGAGAAGGGATTATGGCGTGGCCATCCCACCTGGGGGGTGATTTCTCGCTTTCTGTCTCTCTGTCTCTCTGTCTTTCTGGCGAGCGCATGCGCCCTATAGCAAAAACCTCTCCAAAAAAAAAAAAAAAATACACACACACACACACACACACTGGATTCATGTGTATGTGCGCATGCCAAAGTCCAGAAAGGAGAATGAAAGGGAAGGGTTTGCCATGTGGCCATCCTCTCAGCAGATGATTTCTCATGTTCTGTCTCTGTCTCTGTCTCTCTCAGGCAAGTGCATGGGTGAAGTCATCATGACAAGTTTCTAGGAACAGATTGATTCCTGTATTGTTCCCCTCTTACCTACTGAGGTGAAATAGCCAAAAATATGAGATATTTTATGTACAACCAGCAGAAAAGAACTTTAGACCATGTTTTTTTTTGTTTGTTTGTTTGTTTTTTTTTTTTTTTTGAGATGGTTTTTGCTATATGGTGCATGCACTCGCCAGAAAGACAGAGAGACAGAAAGCGAGAAATCACCCCCCAGAGGGGATGACCACGCCACAATCCCTTCTCCTCCATTCTCCTCTCGGGATCTTGGGCACGCACGCACACGCGCCCGGCGTGAGTTTAAGCCACCAGGTTCGGGACTCGAACCGCGGTCGATTACACGGGAGTCCAGCAACATAACCATTATGCTAACTGCTGGTCCCTAGACTATGTTTTTATGTAATACTATTTATATTTTATTTAACTATTAGTGTTGGTAATAACTATTAGTTTGTCATTACATTCTTATTCTAGCTTGGTGTTGTGCAAGGCACTTCAAATATATTCTTCCTATTCCTCACATCAACCTTGGAAAGTGAGTATTACTCTCATGTGAAATATGAAGTGGTTAAGTCTAAAATCCAGAATAATGTAAAAAGACCACTTCCATTAACTCGATAAGGAATCTTTTGTTTTAATTTTTTGGAACTCAATTCCAAGACCTTTCCTGCTCTGTGGTGGAAATAAAATACTAATACAATCAATTCAAAGCAAACTCAGTTCTTCCAGGGCTCGCTTATCATTTTGTTTCACCTGTTACATTGGGATTTTCTCCATCCTTACTTTCTTTCATATTTGCAATGATGTTCCAAGGGCTTAATAGACACAAAGCTTACTACAGTCATTTCCTTATACAATGCTATCTCCTGAACACTCTATATTAGTTTTCTACTGCTGTGTAACAAGTTATCACACATATCACTGCTTTAAATAACACTCATGGATTATCTCACAATCATGAAGACCAGACGTCCAGGTGAGCTAAACTGGGTTCTCTTTTTAGGGTTTCAAGAGGCCAAAACTGAAATGTTAGTCAAATTGGGTGCTGAATCTGCTCTGGAGATAACAAGGAAGAATCTGTTTCCAAGCTCATTCAGGTGTTGGTGACTCTTGTCTCTTGCAGTTGTGGGGGTGAGGCTTCTGTTTCCTCGCAGGTTGTGGGCTGGGAGTTCTCTCAACCTTGCAGGCCCTCAGGGCAGCATAGATGCATAGCTTGTGTTTCTAGCCCCTCTCATGTATGCTCTGCTAATGGCTGAAGAAAATCCTCCAAGTCTACAAGGCTCATGGTTAGATTAGATCCACCTTTTCATTAACTCAAAATCCATTGATTAGTAACGTTATTTATGTCTGTCAAGTTCCTCTGTCATGTAAGCTAGCATAGTCATGGGCATGATATCTCATCATCTGCACAGTCCTGAGGATTAGGCTTGAGAATCTGAGGCCAATTCAGAGTCTTGTCTGCTGATTGGGTTTCCAGGTAGGGGTTATACTTGTGGACTTTGGCTTCCGTTATCACCAGCTATCAGGTGCATTTAAGTGTGCCATGGGAAAAACTGACTGTGGTTGTTTTTTGAGGACTCATTGTAAATCCATGATAGATCCCATCCCTTTGACCTGGACTTCCTGTATACAGGTGGTCTTCAAATGTTCCTGGAAAAATGAGTATTTTGAAAAACTTTTGCTTGAATTTTCTAATTTTGAGAATCCTGTTTTCTCATTCCTCTTTCTTTCTCCCTCATCTACTGAAGTGAAAGATTCAAAAATAAAAATGTGCGTTATTTCTGGGACCAGCAGTTGGCGTAATGGCTATGTTGCTGGACTCCCAACTAGTTGACCTCCCATGTAGGGTTTGAGTCCTGGACCCAGTGGCTTAAACTCACACTGGGAGCATGAGCATGCATGCCCAAGATCCGGAGAGGAGAATGGAGGAGAAGGGATAGCAGCGTGGCCATCACTCCGGAGGGGGAGGGGGGTGATTTCTCACTTTCTGTCTCTCTCTGTCTTTCTGGCAAGTGCACACGCCCTATAGCATAAATCTCTCCAAAAAAAGAAAAAAAAAAAATTGTGAGTTACTTCATATACAACCAGCAGAAAAGAACATTAAAATATAAATAAAACATTATCGGGAACCAGCAGTTAGCGTAATGGCTATGTCGCTGGACTCCCACGTAGTCGACCGCGGTTCGCGTCTCGGACCCGGTGGCTTACAACTCACGCCGGGCGCGTGTGCGTGCGTGCCCAAGATCCCGAGAGGAGAATGGAGGAGAAGGGATTGTGGCGTGACCATCCCCCCTGAGGGGTGATTTCTCGCTTTCTGTCTCTCTGTCTCTCTCTGTCTGTCTGGCGAGCGCACGCGCCCTATAGCGAAAAAACCTCTCCAAAAAAAAAAAAAAAATATATATATATATAAATAAAACATTATTTCCATTTTATTTAACAATTAGTTTTAGTAATAACTATTAGTCTATCATTATGTTCCCATGGCAGAAGAGAAGTAGAAATCACCAAAATCAACTTATATGTTAGTTCCAATTTCCACGTAGTTTTTGAAATACCTTTGTATTATTTCTGAAATGTGGCATCAGTAACCAAATGAAGTTCCTTTAATGTCAGTTCATTAATTATTGGCAGAATAAACAAGAATCTGTTTGAAGATGACTACTCAGAACAAGTATTTCTAGTTAATGGGACAAATTACCCCTTCCTTCAAGTACTCACAAAGCATCCCTCAAGTTTCTTTAAGAGTCTTCTAGAGGGACCAGCAGTTAGTGTAATGGCTATGTCACTGGACTCTCATGTAGTCAACCGCGGTTCGAGTCCTGGACCCGGTGGCTTAAACTCACGCCGGGCGCGTGTGCGTGCATGCCCAAGATCCTGAGAGGAGAATGGAGAAGGGATTGCGGTGTGGCAAAACCCCCTGGGGGGTGATTTCTCGCTTTCTGTCTCTCCATCTCTCTCTGTCTGTCTGGCAAGTGCATGCACCCTATAGCGAAAACCTCTCCAAAAAAAAAAAAAAATAGAGTGTTCTAGAGACTGTCCCCTGGTCTAGTTGTTTAAGACAGCTGATTTGGCTTGAAAAACACTCTAGTTGTGTGCAAATACATGTGTGCCTAAAGTCCCCTCAGGGTGGAGAAACTGAAGAGGAGAGATTTTGATGTAACCATAGCCCTTTTGGGGGTGATTTCTCCTTTGCTGTCTGTCTCTCTTCTAGTGAGTGCAAATATTTTCTGGCAACTATAGAAAGAAAGAAAAGAAAGGAAGGAAGAAATAGAGAGAAAGTAAAAGAAACAAGAGAGAGGAAGAGAGAAAGAAAGAAAGAAAGAAAAGGAAGGAAGGAAGGAGGGAGGGAGGGAAGAAAGGAAGGAAGAAAGAAAGAAAAGAAAGAAAGAAAGAAAGAAAGAAAGAAAGAAAGAAAGAAGAAAGAAAGAGAGAGAAAGAAAGAAAAGAAAGAGAGAGAGAGAGAAAGAAAGGAAAAGAAAGAAAGGAAAAAAGAAAGAAAGAAAGAAAGAAAGAGACAAAAGAAAGAGGATTTTCTTTTGCTATGTTGAGTGAGTTTAATTCCTTATTGGTTCCTTCCAACCATTTGGGAGATACAGCTATAAGTAATCCCACTGGACTGAGTCAGTCAAGGCTCAAGGTTTCAAGCTTATTTGCCCAAGCCAGCTCAGACTTCGTTCTTGCCAGAATCAGGTCCTTGATAACATAAAGTGATCATCTCCGCTCTAACCTTTCAGGCATTTCTACACAGCTACATCTTCACAAATGCTCTTCCCTATGGATTCTAGCTCTTTTTGTGTCCCCTGTAATCTGACTTCTATGTTCCTTTTTTTAAAAAAAATATTTATTTATTTATTGATTTATTGATTTATTTATTTATTTTTAATTTGACCAGAGAGAGAGAGAGAAAGTGAGAAAGCAAGCCTTCAGGTCTGGGACTTGAACCATAGTCAGCTATGTGGAAGTCCAGCACCTTAACCACCACACACCTGATGGCCACATGACCGTTATCTTCTGAGCTCATTAGGAGGACTATCTTTGCCTTAGCTGAAGTTCTCTTTCTGTAGTTGGAAAATTGTCCCCAAGCAGAGAACTGAGTGGTGGGACTTGGTGTATTTGATTTCTTCTTTTCAGTGACCAAGTTCTACAGTGCCTGATTCCAACCTAAGTATTCTTACTTTATATCTATTTTCCATTTTTCTCTTCATTTACTTATAGAGAGCTATAGTGTAATACTTGATCAGAACACAATGCATTCTTGAACAAATAATTTAATCCCTTGGGACCCTCATCATTCTTAGGTATAAAACAAAAGACTTTGTCCCTAAATGACCTTCTCATTTTTAATGCTTTGTGAAAATACAATGATTTCTTGAGGGTCTATTTAGATATGAAGATGTCAAACTTCTGGAATATTGTGACTTTTCACAAATTATCATGTGTGGGTATAAAGGTATGTCTTTTTAAATCCTCAGTCAAGAACTTCTGAGTTGTAGTGCAATATTTGCTTCAATATTAAAGAACACTGTGTTGTTAGACATTAATTCAGCAAGTATTTATTGGCCTCAGCTCTGTTTCAGGAATTATGATGGCTGGTATAATGTATAGTTTTTACTAATAGTTTTTAATATTCTCATGTTTAATATCATTTTGTATATTATAAATAAATCTGCATCTCATATTCCTCAATATTCAGTAATTCATTGTTTAATATGTCATTTATTGTCCACTAAATATGTACCAGACACTGTTGCCTGCTGTGAATATAATGAATGACTAAGACCTAATACTTCCCTTTAAGGAGCTGTGTCTATTAAAAAGACTTAAGCATATGAATAATAAAAGTTTACTAATAAATCTGTTTCCAAAATATTTTGGGGGTACAAATTAGAATGATTAACTCTGCCAGAGGTTTCTGATGAAAGTTCCTGGAAAAGGTCAAATTTAATGTGTTAGGTTTGGTAGGAAAAGGCACTCAAGACTAGGTGTTTTAATCCTGACCCTAGTGCTTACTGGTTATGAGAGCATTGGCAAATATGTACACTGTTCTCGGTTCCAGAGTGTACATATCTCTGAGCTTCAGCTATTTTCTTTCTGAAATGGGTATAAAAATACAGGCCTTTGCCATTTTGTTGTGAGATTGGAAATTAGGTTATATATGTACATAATAATTGTAGTTATCATTATCTTGTTATAAGCTATAACTGTTTTACCATTGGCAATGGCAATTTCTACGTACTGCACAGTAGGATGGAAAATTTCCCCTGTACATTCTAATGTGTAGAATGTTCAGTATAAACAACCATATAAAAACGCTGGCATCTCGTCTTGGCACTCCACCACTCCACTGTGGTTGGACTTTGAAAGTCTGTTAAAGTCCTTATCTGCTTATTCTAACACCCTGTTATTCACAGGGTGTTTTTTATTAAATGATTTCCCCCAATTATGGTCTAATTTTTCTGTCTCTTCTTTTTTTGACCTGTATTTTTCTTATTTTATTTATCTGTAAATTGACAGATAAAATGATATGCATTTATCAAGTACAATGTAATGTTTAAAAGCACATATACATCACAAAATAACTAAATGGAGCTAATTAACATATGCTTTTCCTTACTTAGCTAATGTTTTTTGATGAGAATGCAACATCCACTCAGCATTTTTAAAGAATATGCTGTTATAAACTACAATCACCATGTTGTACAACAGATCTCATAAATTTGTTCCTCCTGTCCAACTGAATTTTTTTTTTTGCACGGTAGAGCACATGCACTTGCCCAAGAGAGAGAGAGAGACAGAGAATTACGGAGAGAAAAAATTAAGCCCCATGGGGAATGACCATGCAACAATCCCTTCATCTCCTTCATTTTAGGGAATTCTGGGCATACATGCACACATTGTGGGTGTGTTTCTCAAGTGGCTGGGTTCAGGATTCAAACTGCATGGTCAATCATATGAGATCCAATTATCTTAACTAGCAGGCCACAGACCTGAAATTTTGTATCTTTTAACCAACCTCTCCGCAGCTTCATCCCCCTCAATACTCTAGGGCCTGGTAATCACTATTCTACTCCCTATTTCTATTATATAATATTAGATCAGCTTTTTTTGAGTCCACATATGACTGAGATTATGTTTTAACTTTCTGTGCCTGGCTTTTTTTTTTTGTTTGTTTCGCCTTATGCCCTTCAGGTTTATCTATGTTGTCAGAAATGACAGGATTTCTTCTAATTTTATGACTGAAAGATATCCCATTGTGTATACACACACACATCACATTTTCTTCATCTATTTATCAATTGACGATATTTATGTTGATTTCATATCTCAGCTGTTGTGAATAATGCTGCAATGAACATAGGAGTCCAGGAATCTCTTTGACATCCTGACTTTATTTCTCTTGGGTATATCTAGTAGCAAGATTGTTGGATCATATTCTATTTTTAACTTCTTGATGAACCACCGCATCATTTTCCATAATGATTATCTTAATTTGGTTTTCGAGCTACTTTTGTTTGGATGCTGTGTATTGTGGGTCTTAAATTATTGACTGCTAGAGTACATTGTCTGTTTTCAAAGAGCATTATACTTTGTTCTGCCAGTTAAGTTAGTTTGAATCTTTGATGATGGCTCATAAGTTTTAGTGGAGCAGATTGGTCTTTATTCTGGGATTGTGTAGTCTTGTTTCATTTTCTTTTTTTGGAGAGGTTTTTATCTTTTTTTTTAGAGGTTTTTGCTATCGGGCGCGTGAACTCGCCAGAGAGAGACAGAGAGATAGAAAGCGAGAAATCACCCCCCGGGGGGATGGCCACGCCGCAATCCCTCCTTCTCCTCCATTTTCCCCTCCGGATCTTGGGCGCACACGCACACGCACCCAGCATGAGTTTTAAGCCACCGGGTCGAGAGGCGAACCGCGGTCGACTACGTGGGAGTCCAGCAACATAGCCATTACGCTAACTGCTGGTCCCTGGAGAGATTTTTGCTATAGGACTCATGTGCTTGCCAGAAAGACAGAGAGAGAGAGAGAGACAGAGAAACAGAACGCGAGAAATCACCCTCCTGGGGGGGATGGCTATGCCTCTCCTCCATTCTCCTCTCGGGATCTTGAGCACGCACGCACACGCACCTGGCGTGAATTTAAGCCACCAGGTCTGGGACTCAAACTGTAGTCAACTACGTGGGAGTCCAGCGACATAGCCATTATGCCAACTGCTGGTCCCTTGTTTCTAAGGAATGACCTTCTGGACCGCGATTGATACCTGGATTGTTCTGCAAGGATTCTACCAGATCTTCGAGAGCTCTAGAAATAACTGAGCTAACAGCTCTTTTTCGGTACCCCTCTCTCTTCTCTGGTCCTTTACACAAAATTCTGGGAGCCTGGACCTCTTCAAGCTCTGATCTTTGTCTCAACTTAGTTTATAAACCACTATCCTAAATATTAATTAAGAAATTGTCAAGTAGATCACTTCCTTTAATCTATTTTATTTTATTTTTCGTAGGTATCTTGGTTTTCAACTACCTATAGTTAAAAAAAAATGAGTTTCAAACCTGCTCGTGGCCTGGTGGTTACATGAGCTGGATGCCATATGGCAGACTGTGCAGTTCTAGTCCCAGACCTGACAGGTTGAGAAATATGCCAGATACATGTGCATACATACCTCAAATCCTGAAAGGAGGGCAAAATGGAGGGAAAGGATTACAGCATGGTCATCTGCATGGGGGGTGGGAGGGAGCGCTATTTCATTTACCCTCTTTCTTTTTCTTTACAGTGTAAGCACACAGTCTCTCGTAGATGTTTTCTAAAATGAATTTATTTTATCTAGTCTTTTTTTGCCACTGTTATTTGTTTTTATGTTTGCTAGTTTGTTTGTTTTTCATCTTCTTAAAACTAAATGCGGGGCCAGCAGTTAGCGTAATGGCTATGTCGTTGGATTCCCACGTAGTCGACCGCGGTTCAAGTCCCAGACCCGGTGGCTTAAAACTCACGCCGGGCGCGTGCATGCCCAAGATCCCAAGAGGAGAATGGAGGAGAAGGGATTGTGGCGTGGTCATCCCCCCTAGGGGGTGATTTCTCGCTTTCTGTCTCTCTCTCTGTCTGTCTGGCGAATGCATGCGCCCTATAGCAAAAACCTCTCAAAAAAAAAAAAAAAAAAAAAAAAAAAAAAACTAAATGCGGCTAAATGTGACTAATCCTACTTAATGCCAACACTGGAAACAGAACTTCATTCTTCTCATATGTGTTTTATCAGCCAAAGTCTGATACCCTATCATTTATAATCTGGGTTTCTGCAGAGACCTTTGAAATGTTCATTTTGACCACCAAGTCCCACACCTTTATCAACACATCCTTCAGACTATTGCCAGATTAAATCTCCCATTAATACCCTTTACTTCACTCCATTTCACTAGAACAACAATGACCATTTTGAATTGCCTCTTACCTATCATATTTATTAGAAAAACACAAAACCATTGTGCTGGGACTTTAATATCTTTGTAACTGGTTGCTCCTAAGCACACGTCCTTCTCCTCTCTGTATGCTATCTACTTTAAGACACACACTTCACTACTCCTAACAAATACCGTATACACTCAGATGTCACTTAAGAGTTTAATTTTTTAAAATAATTTTTAAAAGATTAATTTCATTAATTAATTAATTTTGATTTGACCAGAGAGGACAGGGAGTGAAATAGAGAGGGTGAGAAAGTAAGCCTCCAGGTCTGGGACTCGAACCACAAGTGGCAAGGTGGGAGTCCAGCACCTTAAGTACCATATTACCTGACAATCCCCCACCCCCTTTTTTTTTACTTATGTAATTCTGTTTGTGTTTTCAGTGCCTGACTCAAATGTCTACGTTCTGTCATCCAAGGCCCTATAACACTATTAGGAAATTTTCCTCCTCCTATTGCACAGGGGAAGTACATTGGTCCATGGATCTCATATATAGCAGCTCTTCTTTTTTTTTTTTTTTTTTTAGAGGTTTTTCCTATAGGGCACATGTGCTTGCCAGAAAGACAGACAGAAAGCAAGAAATCACCCCCCAGGGGGAATGGCCACACTGCAATCTCTTCTCCTCCATTCTCCTCCTGGGATCTTGGGCATGTACGCACACGCACCCTGCGTGAGTTTAATCCACTTGAACCACGATCGATTACATGGGAGTCCAGTGACATAGCCATTACGCTAACTGCTGGTCCACCTATAGCAGTTCTTCTGATATCTCTCAAGCCTATGACCCAGGAGGATAAAAGGCCACAGGTCCGCGAGATTCTTCCTCATACCTATTTGAGTTGAACAGCACGGTCCGAACAGGTGACTTTCTCCTTATGATAAATTCTCATTCAAGCTGATGAGAAAATAAAATTCATAATATTTCTGTATAACTAGTCATTATCAAATACAATACCTATTATGAACCCAGTCTCACTTGGGCTTTAAATCTCAAATGAACTATGAAGCAAAAAAGATATGGATTAATTAGAGAATAATATAGATAGTATACAAGTATATAAACATTTTTTCTTCACAAAAAGGAGAATCTTTGTCCAGCAAGTGGCACGGAGGTTAAGATGCCTGGATCCCACATGGCCAAATGTACCATTCAGTCCAAGATCTGGCAGCATGAAAACCCTATCAGGTGTGTGTGCATGTGTGCTCCAAAAGCCCAAAATGAAAATGGAGAAGAAGGGATTGCAATGTAGCCACCCCCCCTCCCCCCGGGGAATGATTTCTCGCTTTCTCCACCTCCCCGCTCTCTTTCTCTAGTGAGTGCACACACCCTATAGCCAACAAAAGAAAAACAAAAACTAGAGAATCTTGGATACTACCTAAAGGCTTGTGTGTATGTAAACTATTCTGTAAGTTTATTTACTTATTTATTTATTCCATCAGAGAGAGACATGGGGTGGGAGGAGAGAGAGAGAAATGGTAACACTCCTGAGGCTGCAACCCAACCCCCAGCCTCAGCCACCTCTAGATCATGGGCATTCATTTGCCTGGTGTACTCAGGGAGATTTCTGGATACAGATCCAGAACCCTTGCATGTAAGTCAGCCTTGGAGAGTGTCGCGTTTTACTACTGTGCCGCTGTCTGGTCTCAATATGCAAGTTATTTGTTTCTTGTGCAGTAATAAATTCTGATTCAACTGTTGGCAAGACATGGGCATCTGTGGTTTCAAGTCCTTTCTGTGGGATGTCATGAGAGAAATAACATTGGAGCAGTTCTCCTGTGTTAGTGCTTGCAGAATTTGTACTTGTGAAGGTGCAAGAAGTAAAAAACAAAACAAACAAACAAACAAAAAACATGTGCTTGTGTGCGTATGCTGGCAACCACACACTACGTTTATTCTTTCAGAAAGATCTACAGAGAATTCCAGGGTGGAATATAGAAAGACTCAGGAAGCTCCTTCTTTCTGGGCATTCCAAGAAGACTGCGATGTGTGCTATTTTGTTATGTTTCCACAGACTCTGCTCAGTGTTTACTGCACTCAGTTGCTAGATTGTGTGATAACAGAGTTTTTCAACAAATGTGTGCTTTCTCTCTGGATAATTCTGGTTTCAAAAATAGCCATCAAATCTGAAACAGTATTTCAAACAACTCACCTTTTTTTTTTTTTCCTGTTAGCAATAACACTGAAATTTCCTAGCATGCTTGTACACACTGGATGCTGAGTTACGTGTGTTATGTGGGTGTATGTGTATGCTATGCATGCATGCATGTGCATTTTCGTGTGTGGGTTAAGAATCATTCCCTCTCTAGCTTTCATGTAGAAAGGAATGTTGCCAAATAAGTACGCATATAAATTCCTATTTATTGAAAATGTAACTATTATAGCAACATAAAAAATCAATGTTTGTCCAATTATTTTCTGCAGGCAGCATCATGCATTGTAGCATAGTTTCTCATTAGATTAAATCAAACTGTTCTTAAATACCATTTTACCAGCTGTTACTGGATAGAGGGTGAACAGAACAGTTTGTAATAGCAAATATGTAGCTCTCTGGCACGTGTCCTTGCCAACATTGATACAGCTGTGTATATTGTTTATAAAAAACAAAAGCCCTTAGTGGTTTTTCTTACATTTTATTGAAGTGTGTTTTTTTTTTTTTTTTCCAGAATAATTTTATATATTTCTTAGGGAGAAAAAAAAGTTGTCCAAGCCTGTAAAACAAGTCAAATTTAATATATAATTGAAAATATTTCAGACTTTAATTTAGAATATAATGAGGAAATTAAATCACTAAGAGGTAGATGCAATAATAGTCAGGAGATTTCCTAATTTCCCCAACTAGATTTTTATATGTCAGATTTTTTTTTAAAAATTCCAAATTTCCAGTAGTTTAAATAGGGTCTAATCAAATAGGGAACACTTAAAGTTTATTAAACACTGTCCCCATGTGAAACTTAAAGACATCCTGGGTCAGCCAGTGGTGTGGTGGTTGGGCCTCTGGCTGCCACATGGCTGATTGTGGTTCAAGTCCGGGACCTGGGGATTTGCTTTCTCACTTTCTCTCTCTTTCCTTGTACATGTGCCATATAGCAAATTTAAGACATGTCTAATAATAATAAATACAATTAAATTAGTTTCTCCTATAAAAAGAAAGACATGCCATACAATGTTTTGTCTTATGTCTAAATTTCAAATAATATTTTAACCTGACTAGTTTTTTGCCCTATAGACAAAAACTGAAAGACCCAGATGCTTAAGACTATTGACCAAGATTATACAACTTATTAGTAGGCAAGACTGCCAGGTCCCATAAATTCCAAAGGTATCATTTATATTATGCAAATGAAGATTTGTTACTGGCAACGGAGTACAGGCTGAAACATCTGCCTTTAATTCCAATTCGCTTTGACCATATCCTGCTGAACAACAAAGCTTTTACACGTCAGAAGGCACAAAGGAAATACACATCGTTAACATTTTCACTGTGACAAACATGGAATTTTAAGGTTAATTTTTTTTTTTTTTCTTTTTTTGGAGAGGTTTTCGCTATAGGGCACGTGCGCTCGCCAGACAGACAGAGAGAGACAGAGAGATAGAAAGCAGGAAATCACCCCCCAGGGGGGATGACCATGCCGCAATCCCTTCTCCTCCATTCTCCTCTCGGGATCTTGGGCACGCACACACACGCGCCCGGCATGAGTTTAAGCCACCGGGTCCAGGACTCGAACCGCAGTCGACTACGTGGGAGTCCAGCGACATAGCCATTACGCTAACTGCTGGTCCCTTAAGGTTAATTTTTATGAAGAGATTAGAGAGAACATTTAGATTTCAAGCAATTGATAAGTCACCTTAAATACAAAATTATAAATATTAAATCATTGAAATAAGTAATTATTTCTTCCTTTTACCATTGCCTCCTCTTTTCTTATCATTTTTCTATCATCCTCTTGTAACATTTTAGTTTGTCCATAAACAAGCACAGGGACCAGCAGTTAGTGTAATGGCTATGTCGCTGGACAACCACGTAGTCGACTGCGGTTCAAGTCCCGGACCCGGTGGCTTAAAACTCACGCTGGGCGCACGTGCGTACATGCCCAAGATCCCGAGAGGAGAATGGAGGAAAGGGATTGCAGCATGGCCATCCCCCCTGGGGGGTGATTTCTCGCTTTCTGTCTCTCTGTCTGTCTGGCGAGCGCACACTCCCTGTAGTAAAAACCTCTAAAAAAAAAAAAGCATAAACAAGCACATACACAAACACACACATATACAGTTTTCAGAAGGGTGATTGAAAATGTGTATTATGGGAACCAGCCGATGGCATAATGTTTACCTTGCTAGGCTTTCACGTAGTCAACCATGGTTTGAGTCCCAGACCCAGCGACTTAAAACTCGCACCAGGCGCATGTGTGTGGCATGCTCAAATCCCAAGAAGAGAATGGAGGAGAAGGGATTGTTGTGTGGCCATTTTCCCCGGCCCCGGGGGGGGTGATTTCTTGCTTTCTGTCTCTCTGTCTCCCTTTGTCTGTGCAGCGAGTACATGCGCCTATTGCAAAAATCTTTCCAAAAAATTAAAAAAGAAAATGTGTAGTATGAAAAAAACTATGTGTAGATTTCAATTTTTTGGGTACCTAAACAAACTTGTGCTTTAATTGTCTTTTCCATGAATATTAAGTCTAGGCATATATATATATATATATATATATATATATATATATACATGCATTTATATGTATAGGCACATATATAATAATACATGTTGTTATTACATTAAGAAGTATAAGAAAAGGTTTGCCTAGCTAGAAAAAGTTGGTTCATATTTCCCTATCCCCAACTCTTCATTCTCAGCATCATATAGATTTCAACATATTAAAATCACAGTTCTTTCTGTGTTTCACCATGGATTTTGTTTCATACTGGAAACTTGAATTAAAACCTTCTGTTAATTAGGCTGAGGATTTTGAAGAAAGCAGAAACAAGAAAAATCTGAGCAATTGCTATCTTCTTAGAATAAATGATAATATTGTTTTCTTTGGCAATGAAGGAATGTTTCACAGTTTTTCCTAACTTTAATAGAGGTCTTGTACAAAATCTAGACTAAACAGCTTTCAGGTTTCATAAGGTGTAATTATCCCTCTTGTGGCAACTAGGTCTTTGCTCTTTGTTCCCTCTACCTGATGCAATACACTTTCTGCACAACACCCCAACAGCCTAACTCAGACCTATCTTACCCAAAGTGTATCTTCCTTCAGGAAGCTTTTCTAATCTGCCAGATTTGATGTATATGGTCCTCCTATAGGCAATTACACTCCATTATGTGTGGCAATGGCATATTTGTTCATCTATATTCCTGCTTTGACTATAGGAGGCAGGAAGCCAATGCTCATGTATTTTTAACTTTATCCCAGTGCCTGGATTTCCCTAGGAAAATAAAAGGCATTTGATAATTTAGTAAGATGGATTAATAGATGGATTAACTAGGGTTTGCGTGGGTTCATTGTTAAAGTTCTTAAAACTCTGGGAGAGTGTCAGAATACTAGGGAGGAAAATATGTTCTCTTTCTTGTGTTCACCTGACACCTGTTCAAATTTCATTGGAGGACCAGCAGATGGTGTAATGGTTATGTTGCTGGACTCCTACATGGTTGATCGTGGTTCAAGTCCTGGACCCGGCTGCTTCAAACTCATGCTGGATGCATATGTGTGAGTGCCTAAAATCCTGCGAAGAGACAGAGGAAAAGGGACTGCAGCATGGCCATACCTCCTGGGGGAGGGGGGGATTTCCCACTTTCTGTCTCTCTGGTGAATGCACGTGCCCTATAGCAAAAATCTCTCTAAAAAAAAAGAGAGAGAGAGAGAAAAGAAAAGAAAAGAAAAGAAAAGAAAAGAAAAGAAAAGAAAAAGAAAAACAATATTGAGTTGTTTACTTTGTATACTTTCCCTTTGGATATCAGTGCCAGTAAGAATTAGGCCTTAATAAAGTTTCAAGCTGTTTGTTCATCTCTAGGAGGTGCAGTTCCCATGTTTCATAGTTCCCCACTTGGAAGGTCCACCTGTGGGGATGCATTCAGTGATGATGATGGTCAGCATCTTAAGCAGGCCTCAGCCTCCAGTCTCTCCTCCCTTTTGTTGTCCTGAACCTGTTTCCCCCTTGCACTTCTCAGATCTCACTTCTTTTGCTGCCTTTCTGGTTTTCTCTTCTTTGTCAGGCCCTTAGAATAACAGCTTGTTTCTCTGTGTTATCTGTTTTGTTCTTTACTTTTCTCTGATCCCTGAGAACTGTCATCCACATGTTCCTTAACCCCATCCTCTCCACACTGCTGATTCCAGTGCCACCACCCAGTTCCCGGCCAAGTGTCCTGCTTACCTTGGAGAGAAACAGCACACGGTCATTCAACCAGAAGTATTTTCCCTCATTTGCCTTTAAGTTCTTTTGCTCTATTATATTTCCCTTCTTCAATCAATATCATTCTATTTTTAAGAGTGTTTTCCAATGGTTTGGGAGTCGGTCTGTGAGTTCACATTAGAAAGTTTAAATTCAGGCTGACTCCATGGCCTGGTAGTTAAGATAGTCGGATCCTACATGACCAACTGCAGGATTCATGCCCTGGACCCAGAGAACTTGAGAAACATGCATGTGTGCACGTATGTTCCCTAAGTCCCAGAAGAAGGAAGAGCTGGAGAAGTGATTGTCATGTGATCATGCCCCATGGGGGTTGCTTTCTCTCTCTCTGTCTCTCTGTCTCTATTTTTCTACTCTGGCACGTGCATATACCTCCTGGCAAAATTTAAAACATAAAGTTTTAACTTGAGTTTTTTGATACCCACTGGAGAACCAGCATAAGTATGTTTTGGATTATTTGGGTGACAACTTTGTAACTAGATTACAGTCAAAATGCTTTCACATCCAAATTCAGTTTGTGTTTACCATGGTATCAATACTAAATAACACTGACTTAATTATTGGGTTATTGGAAAAGTCATGGTGTATTTTTCTGTTTTTTTTTTTTTTTATGTAAAAAAGCATCATGACTTTTCTGACTACTCAATATCTCAGTATGAGGCAAGACGGCCAACTAGAAACACTTTCTGTGGCAGTTTCCTGAGAAAGAAGGCCCCAAAAATGTCAATAAATGCCTATACTTCCAGAAAAGAAGTATGGTGAGACACCTAGCACAAGAAAAAGACCTCAAGAGCTTCTAGAGTGCAGAATCTCTGCCTGGAAAAGTAAAGAGAGAATTAATTGCCTGAACTTAGTAAGGCTTCTGAGACCTCCTTTGCCCTGGGGTTGGGAAAGATGAGAGGGCCTCTCTTCCGGAACTTCAAATTTTATACTCCCTCCTCAGACTCCAAAACTCCACATTCACAGAAGAATGAGAAAGTGGGTGTGGAGTTAACACTATCATAGAGAAGTACACTGATATCTCTCTTCAGAAAAAACTGAAGAATTCCTACCCCTACTCTCCTTGCACCCAGACAGTTCTGAGCCATCTTGGGAGTTGACCAGCAAATGGAGCTTGTATTGCTAGCAGCCAGGAAATCTGTGGTCTCTGCAGTGTGGCAGAAGCAGAGGATGCAACATGGAGAAGAAGCCCTCTTGATTGGGGGAAAATGGGGTGAACACTTGCAATGACTGAAACCTACCACCTCTCCATGCTCAACACAGAGATCTCTGCGTTCTGTCACTCCCATCAGAGCTGGGGTTTGAGAGCAACCTCCCTCCCCACTTTCCCAATGAAGACTGAGGAATTTGGATGCTTCTCCCTAACTGGCCAGCAGAGTAGGCCAGCACTCTCTCTCCCCTCAGATGTCAGGCATGGGAAATGGCTCTCTCTCAGGTGAGGCCACCACAGCACAGCTTCCCTGGACCTTCCTGAACTGGAAGAGTGGGCAAAGGAAAGAGGAGAGACTCATGATGGAGAGGAGGACACCTGAGAGCCCCACTCTAGGAGAGAGGGGAAGATTGGGTAATGTCCTAGACCACTTTCTGATTCTGCAGCACATGATCCAGCCACCTATCTCTTCCCCAAATCTGTTCAAGTTGGATTGGCGTTCTTGAATTCTGGGGTTTTATGTTGTAGTCACTAGTGAAGGTCAATAAAAAAGGGCTTCCTTTTGACTGGAACTGCCACCTTCCAGTAATTAATCAAAATGACGAACACTAAGGGAAAGAGGAGAGGCATCCGATATATGTTCTCTAGGCCTTTTAGAAAACATGGAGTGGTTCCTTTGGCAACATATACGCCAATCTACAAGAAAGGTGATATTGTGGACATCAAGGGAATGGGTACTGTTCAAAAAGGAATGCCCCACAAATGTTGCCATGGCAAAACTGGAAGAGTCTACAATGTTCCCAGCATGCTGTTGGCATTGTTGTGAACAAACAAGTTAAGGACAAGATTCTTGCCAAGAGAATCAATGTGCGTATTGAGCATATTAAACATTCTAAGAGCGGAGATAGCTTCCTAAAACATGTGAAGGAAAATGACCAGAAAAAGAAGGAAGCCAAAGAGAAAGGTACCTGGGTTCAATTAAAGTCCCAGCCTGCTCCACCCAGAGGAGTACACTTTGTAAGAACCAATGGAAAGGAGCCTGAGCTACTGGAACCTATTCCCTATGAATTCATGGCATGATGGGTGTAAAAAACAAAACAAAACAAACAAACAAACAAAAAACTAATCTGTGGTCTATTAAGAAAAAGAAAGTCAATAAAAAAGGATTGTCTCTGGTCCCTCTTGCACAAACCTTTCTGGGGTCACATTTAGGACTTCAGGGTCAACCCCACCTCCAGGTGCTCCACACGGGCCATGACAGACCTGTTTGTTGAGTCTCACAGATTAACTTACCTGCAGCCCTGCAGGACTAACTTGCTAGGGTCACGCTCAGGTTCAGAGGGCTGCCTCATCCTTGGAAATGATAGGTAAGTACACAAAACTTATTTTGTTTTTCTTTAATTTTTTTTTTTTTTTTTTTGGAGAGGTTTTTGCTATAGGGCACGTGCGCTTGCCAGAAAGACAGAGAGAGACAAGAGACAGAAAGCGAGAAATCACCCCCCAGGGGGGATGGTCACGCTGCAATCCCTTCTCCTCCATTCTCCTCTCGGGATCTTGGGCATGCACACACATGCGCCCGGCGTGAGTTTTAAGCCACTGGGTCCGGGACGCGAACCACGGTCGACTACGTGGGAGTCCAGCGACATAGCCATTACGCTAACTGCTGGTTCCCGACAAAACTTATTTTGATATCAAAGGCATGGCTGGCATCTTTTCCTTTCTGGTCCGTCTTTGCAGGGCCATATGCAGGTCTTGGGACTAGCCTGCCCCTAGAAAGAACAGACAGCTTTAACAGACTCTGAGGGCCATGTAGATTGGGCATGCCTCCTCCTCTCCCTGATTGCCTTCATAGAGTCATATTCCAGCCTGGAGGGTCACCTTGTCCCCAAATGTTTCATACAGGCTGCACAGGACCTTCTTGTTGGGTCTCACAGATAGGCTTGCCCCTGGCTCCTACTGGACAAACTTGCCAGGGTTGCACTTGGGTTTGGTGAGCTGCTTAGCCACGCTTTTTATTTAACAAGAATTTATACAAAGCTTCACACAAAATCCCAGGTATTGTGAAGGTTATACACTTTTTTATTCAACATTTATTATATACCTACTGTATCTCTTATGCACATAATTTCAAATGTGAGAGATTAACTATCTGTGCCATATATTAAACAATCTGCATTCATTCTTATTTTGTGACACAACACTAAGTAGGCTTGTATATCTCCTTTGAATTGAGCTTTTCTTAGTCATCCCCAAAATTATGTTTGTAGATTTTTTTTTGAAACACTCTAACTTTCCCTATTTTATTTGCTCACTTAGGAAAATAATTGGAACATTAGAAAAAAACAAAGAATGACCTTTTGTAGTAGAGAAGAGCTAAACGTTTTATTTTTAGAATAACAAATGAACACAGGAAATGAAAAAAGGGCAGAATAAACATTTCATCTGACAATCTGTCACATACAAAATAGAGCAGCGATGCCGTGAGGAGCAGACCACTGCTGCAGATGAACCCGCTGCATACGGAGGAAGCAATCATTTATCCCTGCACTCTCTCATTCTTACTCCACAATTCCTTTTAAATATACAGACAGAGAGTATCCTAGCATGAGTGGAAGAGAAGATGAAGACATGACAAATTCAAGAGCAAATGTGTAAATTTAATTTACCACAGAAGAATATGAGAAATTTGTGTAGAGAGCTTAAAATGGTGTTATACTCCCCTTAAGATAACAAGAATTTTTAGCTCTTTATTGAAATAGGTTCAAAAGGAGATGCTTTCTTGTTTTCAAAGCATTTAAAGCGAAAATTCCATTGAAATACAAAATTAGCTTCTTTTCAGGGAAACACCCCAGTTTGCCTATTCTTTAAAGATTTTTTGTTTGTTTGTTTTCAAGAAATAAGAAACCTCTTGAGATTGACGCTATCCCCAAACGCATGATTGCTTTAGTTCATTTGGACCCTTTTTGGTCTCTGAGCAACTTTTATTTGCCTTTGGACAGTGTTCTCATGCCCATTTGCTTTTATGACTCTATCAACCCTCTCAAGACCACTGTCTAATAATAACTTGTAGCTCTCTCCTTGTTTTCCCGCAAATGAAGTCATCAGCTTATTGCAACAGTTGAGTTTATTGGGAATCCACTTCACATTCTGCCTCTCCATGAACACCTGAAAATATCCTTATATTCTTTATACAAATGCATCAACTCATCTTAGGTCAGCTTCTTCACCTGTTGAATGGTGGTATATGAATTTATTAATGCTGATAACATTAGATTATCATCTGGAAATTCATGACCTATATTTTTCTATGCAAAATGCATCATGATTATCTGGCAGCCTATTAGCTCATACTTATTGAGTGCATTATGTGCCAACTACTGTACTTGTTGTTTGACATTTAGAGATGCACCATGGCCCATTTGGTTAAAGGTCTAAACATTGGATTCAAACAGTCTGGTTTGAGATCTTGACTAATTATTCTTTGACAATTATTTTTTAAAGAATTATTTAATTTAACTTTCTTTTTTTTATTTATTTTAATTTGACCAGAGAGGGACAGAGAGAGAGAAAGCCACCAGGACTAGGACTCAAACCATGGTCGACCATGTAGAAATCCGACTACCTGTCGGCCCCATTGTCTTTGATAGTTATTAACATGTAAGTCTGGACAAGTTACTATGCCTCTCTGTGCTTTAACTTCCACATTGGTAAATAATAATACCTACATTATTGCCTATTATGAGGAAAAATGAGTCATTCATTATTTGTTAAATAAAAATATTTCTGTATGGATTAAATACATCATACTTTAAATACTTACGAAGTACTTGCATATCATAAATATGTAATAAACTTTAGTTGCTATTAATCTGAATTTAGGTACATTATTTTATAAACTATTGTGGTGGTCAATCACCATAACCAAAGAACACAGTGATAAAAGCGAACAGAGTGATGAAAGCAAGGGTAATGCTCACACCTAGCCATCTGTCTTTTCTCTGACCAGTGGTAGGGATCAATGTTCATGTAATAGTTAGAGAAAGGTCAGAAGTGGAGCTTAGTTGTCTGAGAATGTGACAATAAATAGTATCTCTCTTTTTTTTTTAGAGAAAGAGTGATATTTTTTTATAGGGTGTGTGGTGTGTACTCGCCAGAGAGACAGAGAGAGGCAGAGAGACAGAAAGTGAGAAAGCACCCTGTGGGGGATGGCCATGTTGCAGTCCCTTCTCCTCCATTCTCCTTTTGGGATTTTGGGCACACACACACACGTACCTGGCTTGAAGCTACCAAGTCTTGGACTTGAACTACTGTCAACTATGAGGGAATCCAGCAACATAACCATTATGCCATCTATTGGTCCCTGAATTGTGTCTTTTAAGAAATTTTTTTGTTCTTCCTTTCCACATGTCCTAATTATGGTCACCCTACAGATGTATTTGTATTTGGCCTTCTTCTGAGTCAGGCACTATTGAGAAAAAAATTACAGCTGCAAATTCTGCAACTTCTTTGGTACATTTCCATAACAACTTTGGGGGTCACATTACATAATTTGAGAAATACTGGTTTAAGCTACATTTCTCTGTATGTTGATGAGTGTGTCATTTGGGACAAAATCAAAAGCTATCATTAAATTAAGATTTATTGCATTTTTACTTTTCTACTATCTTCAAGTCAGCTGTTCTGTCAGCGAAGGCTATTAGATTGGGCTTTGATAATTTTCTTATCTAACTAATGCTAGTTATTTCCTTGTAATCTTGGTGTTTCTGATTATATGCACCAATATTTCACATGTAATGGAGTGGTTGTGACTTAGTCTATAATTTCTAATATTAAAAAAAATCTTTTTCAGGGAACTGGAAAGTGGTAACCCAATGCTCCACAAAGCTGAACCACTTGGGAAGGTTCTAGATCAAATCTGGAGACCTCTTTGAACATTACAGGCACATGCATGCTTGTGATACAGGCTGATTGAATTTGGGAGCAGATCGTGATGTGAAGGCTCTGTTGGCATACATTCTCTTTTTCTGTCTCTCTCTCTTGCTCATGAACAAAGAAATAAAGTCTTCAGAAGTAATAAGATAAAAAATAATTTCTAAAAGATATTTTAAAACACATCTTACAGAAGCTCTCTCATATTTGTTGAGCAGCTCTTCCATAATATAAGTTCTAAGGATAACACAGCCAATTTATTATTACCTTGCAGGATGAGCATCATCAGCCTTGCTGAGATAAGCACATGCAGGTATCTTAGTTGATTAGACTTTACCACTTGTATTTTATCTTGTTCTCTTCCTGTTTTTCTCTCTCTCTCTTATTCCTTTTTTTTTTTTCTGCCAACCTTCTCATCTTCCCTCTTCTTTTTATCCCCTGAAAAATAAAGACCAAATAAAAAATTAATTGATATGGGCTTTCTTTAATGTTCTGTCCTTTACTATAATAGAATATTAGCAGTGTCTGAGGATGGAAGTGTGATAATGGCATTATGATTATGTTTTTATAAGAATTTGGGACCAGCAGTTGGCGTAAGGGCTATGTCACTGAACTACCATGTAGTCGATCATGGTTCAAGTCCAGGACCCGGTGGCTTAAAAGTCATGCCATCTGCATGTGCGTGTGTGCCCAAGATCCCGAGAGGAGAATGGAAAAGAAGGGATTGCGGCATGGCTATCCCTCCTGGGGGGTGATTTCTCGCTTTCTATCTCTCTGTCTTTGTCTCTTTGGCGAGCACATGTGTCCTGTAGCAAAAACCTCTTAAAAAAAGAAAAAGAATCCTTATCTTTCTGTGACACATGCTAAAATATTTAAGTTTGAAATTTTATCATGTCTGAAATTAAAAAAAAAAAAATAGAGTGCAACCAGCAGATGGAATAATGATTACATCTCTGGACTCTCACATAGTCAACTGCTGTTTGAGTCCCAGACCCAGCGGTTTCAAACTCACACTGGGCATGTGTGAGTGTATGCCCAAGATCCCAAGAGGACAATGGAGGAAAAGAGACTGAAGTATGCCCATCCCCTCAGGAGGTGGTTTCTTGCTTTCTGGCTCTCTCTATCTCTCTGTCTCTCCAGCAAGCGTACATGCCCTATAGCAAACAAAAACAAAAACAAAAAACTCTCTCTCTCTAAAAAAAGTAGTTATAGACAGGTTAAGGTTCTAGGGCCCAGAATAACATTGCTAAGCACTTGATCTCAAAATAGGTAGTTTACGGAAGTCTTGATTTTCAAATTCCAGGTATGATGTTAAGATAATATTTCAGAGGTCCTTATTAATACCTGCTTCATATTTATTAGTAATCATTTATCCAAGAGCTCTTAGGAAGAAAGTGCTCACTGTGAGGATGTGGCTGGTCATTCTGTTCTTGTTCTCTCTCTGTATTGTCCACATCACACCACTACATACTTCACCATTATTTCTATGTCTTTAGATGCTGATTTGTCCTCCATCACAAATGGCATGTCTGAAAGAAGCCTTGTATAGTTCTCTCTCTCTCTATCTTGACCTCTTTTATGCCATTTCCATACCCTAAAACATATTATAGCTGTGTTCATATCCTTTCCCTTTTTTTCCCTTCCAGATATTTTTGTTATAGGGCACATGTACTTGCCAGAGAGACAAGAGAGACAGAGAGACAGAACCTGAAAAAATCACTCCCTAGCGAGGATGGGCCATTCTGCAATTTCTTCTCCTTCATTCCCCTAGGTATTTTGAGCATGCGCACACACACACACCCAGCATGAGTTTCAAGCAGCTGGGTCTGGGACTTGAATTTCAGTCAGCCATGTGGAACTAAACCACCACACCACATGGACCTTAACTACCACATCATATGCTGGTCCCTGTATCCTCTTCTTTTTCCTTTCTTTTAAAGAATTATTTTTTATTTATTTTTAGTTAATTTTATTTATTTATTTATTTACTTATTTTAATTTGACCTGAGAGGGACACAGCAAGAGAGAAAGGAAGTGAGAAAGCAAGCTGCCAGGTCCAGGACTCAAACTGTGGTCAGCCATGTGGGAGTCCAACACCCTTAAGTACCATGTCATCTTCCGACCTCTTTATTCTCTTCTTAACCAAAAGTGTCTTGAGTAAAGAGAACATTCCAATCCAATATGTTTTTGTATCCACCCCAAAGAGTCCCTAGTAAATGAATGTTTGTTCAAAAGAACAAATAGAATTTGTTTAAAACCATAAAAAAGCCCTGCATCATAAAGGCAATGTTGTACAAAAGGAATAAAGGTGGAGGCATCTCACTAACCGACCTCAAAATATATTTCAAAGCTGTGATAATCAAAACAGCATTGTACTGACACAAGAACAGACATATAAACAAGTGGAACAGAATAGATAATACAGAAATAAATCGTAGAGCGTACAGGCAACTGATGTTCGACAAAGGGTGCTGCAGTAGAAGAAAGAAAGTCTTTTCAGCAAATATTGCTGAAAGAACTGGATATCCACTGGCAGAGAAATGAAGCTAGCCCTACCTCTCACCATTAACAAAAAACATTAACTCAGAAGAGAACAAAGATCTAAATGTCATGCTACATACTCTAAAAATATTGGTGTAATACACAGGGGAACAACAATGAAGACATGGAGTTGACAATAATATCTTAAAGACCTCTAAAATACAGGCAATAGTTCCAAAACATTGATAAATGAGATTATATCAAGCCAAAATCTTCTTCACAGCAAAGGAAACAATAATTAAAGTGTAGAAATAAACCTCAGAACATGAGGAAATGTTTTCAAATTATGTTTCAGATAAGGGATTGAAAACCAGACTATACAGAGAATTCAAGCAAACAAACACCTTAATAATACAATTATTAATAAGGGAAATGCAAATCAAACCACTTAATTCCAGTCAGAACAGCTATGAACAAAAAAGTAAATAAAGAATGACAAGTGCTGGCAAGGCTGTGGTGAAAAGGGAACCCTCTTACACTGACAGTGGGAATGTAACTTACTGCAGTCACTGTAGAAAATAATGTGAGGTTCTTTTTTTTGGAGAGGTTTTTTTTTTTTTCTTTTTTGAGAGTTTTTTGCTATAGGGCACATGCGCTCGCCAGACAGACAGAGAGAGACAGAGAGACAGAAAGCGAGAAATCGCCCCCCAGGGGGGATGGCCATGCCACAATCCCTTCTCCTCCATTCTCCTCTCAGGATCTTGGGCACACATGCACACGCGCCTGGTGTGAGTTTTAAGCCACCGGGTTCGGGACGCGAACCGCAGTCGGCTACGTGGGAGTCCAGTGACATAGCCATTACACTAACTGCTGGCCCCATATAATATGAGGTTCTTCAAAAACCTACAAATTAAACTCCCATATGAACCAATAATTCCTCTCCTTAATATTTACCCAAAAGATAGAAAAACAGTCAGAAAGACAGTTGCACATTTATGTTTACTGCAGCATTATTTACAATTCCTAAGAGATGGAATTTGCCTAAGTGCCTAGGAACTGATGATTGGATTGAGAAAATGTAGCACACATACACTATGGAGTACTACTCAGCAATAAGGAACAGTGAGACTCTCATTCGATACACAATGAATGAATATAGAAGATTTAATGCTAAGCAAAGTTAAGTCAAGCTATGAAAGAAAAACATTGTATATCCCTGCTCAAGATATACTGAATATATATACTCTATGGTAAAAATGAATGATTCAAAGATATAATAGTAGGGTGGGCAAATGTAGATTCGAGAGACTGTATGGCAGGGTGTTGGATAATGAAGAGTGGGTGGAAGGGGCTTGGGGAAGAAACATTTAACAAATAATAGAATATAAAGTTCTCTGTTGAAAATGATGTACATGGGGCCAGCAGGTGGACTGGACTCCCACATGGCTGATTGCAGTTTTAGTCCTGGACCTGGCAGCTTGCTTTCTCATTCTCCCTCTTTCTCTCTCGCTCTGTGTCTCTCTGGCCAAATTGAATATTTTAAAAAGAAAAGTATGTGTATAGTAATACCATTGATTTGATTATCACTTGCTTGATGCATACTTTAAAAACCATATCGTATAATATAGAGATAAACCGTAATTGAAAGTAAAAAAAAAAAATAATAACATTTTTAAAATGAACAAATGAATGGATAAATGGTTAGTGCAAAAGTTTCTAGCCAAAGAAAGGAACAAAGGAGACGTCATCACTTCTGATTTCTGTGAAGTAGTCTTCATAGATGAACGGATTCTTCTAGACTTAATTAACAATAAAAACTTTATCAACTCATAACAGCAACCAGTTTTAGTTGCAGCCTTTCCACACAGCATCATCTCTTTTTTCAGTAGCAGATCAATGGCCACATTTTGTAGTATGGTTTGCTCATAAGCTGTCAAAATCCAAACAGTTCCTTTGTACATAAAGCAAGATAAACTGAAGTTGGAATTGGCTATCCTGAAGTTAAACTACTTCTCTAAATACAGAATGCATGTTTACTGCTTCATGAGCCTGTTGGCAGTTCTACTAAAATGACCAACATTAGAGCCATGTGAACATTTTGAAGATTACACCACAGCTATTCTTGTCTTTTCTCTTCAGTAACGATTACTATAATGTGTTCATTATGAGAAAGCATGTCCTAACAATGCCTCACTGAATTTTAAGGGAGCAGTAGTTGAGAGAAAGGCTGTGCGTCCAACAACCATTAAGAAATCAAGATGTGCAGACCAAAACTTAGCAAAGAAGTCAAGTTGCAGAAAGTCTCTGGGCATGTATACTGTTTGGGCTAGTTTATATTTTATTTCTAAATATTTTAGTGACTAGAATATGAAACTGCCAAGAATTTTTAAAATGTTTAATTCTAAAGATCTTTATTCTAAAATAATATAGAATAACAAAATTGAAACACTTAGAGATAAATATTTGCTAAGGATTCTTTTTAAATGTGGACCTATAATCACTGCAACTTTACAGAGAACATTTTTTTTCTGTATATGATAATGAAAAATGTAAATATGAGACACTGAACATTTTATTTATTTTTACAGTTCTTCTGTCAGGTAGGTAGATGCAGCAGACTGTCTATTTCCTTCTCAAACTATTCACTTTGGTTCAGGTCTTGAGAGAACAAAGCAAGGCACCTAGAGCTGCAAAACGCAAGGAGACTCAGATTCCTAAAAGTAACAATCCTGCACTTACATGAGTAACAATCCTGTACTAGTATGACCGTGAGACTGAGCATATCCTTACATTTGGCATGTTAGGAATCTGACTTGCCTCACCAATACTTATCCTGCTGGGCAGTGACACTACATTCCCTAACCTTCCAATAAGTAGGACTTATCCTTACATTTGGCATGTTAGGGATCTGACTTGCCTCACCAATAATTATCCTGCTGGGCAGTGACACTACATTTCCTAACCTTCCAATAAGTAGAACTTAACCTGTGACTGAGTTTTGTCCTGTGGACTATGGATAGAAGTAATGTTTGAGCTTTCTATTCTTGACCTACAAATCCCCTAAAGCACTGTGATGGTTAATTTTATGTGTCAACTTCACTGGACTAAGGGGTGTCTAATTGGCCAGTTAACCATTTTTCCTGGTTATGTCTCTGAAGGTGTTTTTAGAAAAGATTAGAACTTGAATCAGTAGATGGAGTAAAGAAGATCTGCCTTCACCAATGTGGGTGGGCATCACCAATCCTTTAAGGGCCCAACTAGAACAAAAATATAGAGCAAAGGCAAATTCTCTCTCTTTCTCCCTCTCTCTGAGTTGGGACATCCATCATTTCCTGCCTTCGGACAACAGAGGTCCCGACTCTTGAGCCTTTTGACTACAGAATTTACATAAGCTTACTCCCAGGTTCTTAAGACTTCAGACTTGAAGAGAATTTTAACACTGGTTTTCTTGATTTCCCATGTTTGACAGCAGCACATTGTGGAACTTCTCAGTCTCCATAATTACATGAGCCAATTCTCATATAAGTCACATTGTGTGTGTGTGTGTGTGTGTGTATGTGTATATATATATATATGTAATTATATGAGAATATATATATCACATACATGTATAGATGTATGTATATGTGATATATATACATACACACACACCAATAGGAATATATATATATATATATATTTATACACACACACACACACACACACACATCCTTGACTAATACAAGTAGCAAATTTCAATATGCTTTTTCCCCATCTACCAGCTGGATAGATAGGGTTATATGGATATAGAGGATGGAGCCACAATTTAGAAAGACACTGAGTCACTAAGTTGCTTCATAGGAAGAAATGATCAAGGCAGCTGCCTAGCCAGGGATACCCATGTTAGATCTTTGAGTGAATGAAAAATAAACTTTTAGGATCAGCTGAGTTGTGGTGGTTAAGGCAGCTGGATCCCTTTGTGTCTAGTGCATAGTTCGCATCCCAGACTTGATGACTTTAAAACACACCGGGCTCATGAGTGTGCATGCCCAAAATCCTGAGAGGAACATGGAGGAGAAACAATTCCAACATAGTCAGCTCTCCCTGGAAGGTGCTTTCTCTCTCTCTCTCTCTCTCTCTCTCTGTCTGCCTCTCTAGCAAGCACATGAACCTTGCAGCAAATTATTTATTTTTTCTTATCTTTTAATTTATTTTATACATTTAATTACAACATATCACTTAGCTTGTTAAGTGAATTTAAAAACCAAACATTTATTATCAAGAAACTAAAATTTGGGAAATAAACCTACTCAGATTTATGGTAGGTTTTTATAAACTCATTCCTTCCCTACACTTTTTTATTTTGAAGGGAACTAAAGTTCAGAGAACCTACGCTTCAAGATATATAAAACCCATGGTGATAGATCTAGGATTTGAACTCAATCTGACTCCAATTTCATGATATTCAGCCTATTCTCTTTGTGTTCAGGAAATCACTAGAAGTGACTATTTCTTAAGTATTTATTTATTTATTTATTTTTCACTTGAGTTTTGCTGGAGAAAGACAGAGATAGAGAGAAAGAGAGAGAGAGAGAGAAATCAAGCCTACAGGTCTGGGACTTGAACCACTGTCAGCCATGTGGGAATTCCAGTGCCTTACCTACCACACCACCTGCTGACCCTGGAAGTGACTATTGAAATTATATTTCATGAAATTAGTAAATCTCTTCAAATGTATATCCAAGATGGTGTTATACTTTCTCAAATATATTTTAAGTTAGGAACTAAAATGGCTTTTTGCCCAATCTACTGTGAGGATGAAGACCATTCTTCAGCAATGAGACAGTCAACATTCCAGAGAATGTCAACATCACTCTGAAGGGATGAACAGTTATTGCAAAGAGTCTCGGAGAAACCCCATGGAGGGACTTCCATCACATCAATTTAGGACTCAGCCTCCTTGGAAAGAAAAAGAAGAGGCTGCAGGCTGACAGATGGTGGGGGAGCAGTAACGGACTGACTACAGTTCGCACTATCGGTAGTCACATGCAGAACAGGAACAAGGGTTACACTGGGCTTCTGTTACAAGATGACGTCTGTGTATGCTCATTTCCCCATAAATGTTGTTATTCAGGAGAAGGAGTCTCTGTTGAAATCTGAAATTTCTTGGGTGAAAATATATCTGGAGGGTTTGAATGTGACCAGGTGTTGCTTGTTCAGTATCTCGATCCCAGAAAGAGGAATTGATCCTTGAAGGCAATGACATTGAGTTTTTTCTTTTCTTTTTTAATTATTATTTTATTTATTACTATTTTTTTATTAAAAAAATTTTATTGACATTGAGCTTTTTCAAATTCAGCTGCTTTCATACACCAAAGCCATGACAGTTAAAAATAGGATATAAGAAAAATCTTGATGGTATCTATGTCTCTGAAAAGGGAAGAGTTCAGCAGGCTGATGAGTAAGATCTACAAGTGCTTCAGCTACAGTAACAAGCTCGACAATTTCTTTCTTTTCTTTTTTCTTTTTTTTTTTTTTTTTTTCCGGAGAGGATTTTGCTACAGGGCGCGTCAGAAAGACAGAAACAGAGAGACAGAAAGCGAGAAATCATCCCCTGGGGGGATGGCCATGCTGCAATACCTTCTCTTCCATTCTCCTTTTGGGATCTTGGGCATGCATGCACATGTGTCTGGTGTGAGTTTAAGCCACCGGGTTCAGGACTCGAACTGCGGTCGACTATATGGGAGTCCAGACATAGCCATTACGCCACCTACTGGTCTCCAAGCTGGAGGATTTCTAAGGCCATTATATGATATTTTAAAGATATAATAAAAGACAACAGTTGATTTGAAAAAAAAAAAAGAAAGAAAGAAACTAAAATGGCACTGTTCTTTACAGTAAATCATGTTAAGAAGGTAAATTTACTACAACAATGCAGAGTTGTTTCAATTTAAGCACTTCAGGAGTTCTCCCCATTCCCCACTCGCCCCAGAAATACACACACACTACAGCCCCTACTTTCTACTTGGGCTTACCAGATCCTTGCTTCCAAAAATTCCTAACTCTGATTTTTATTAGATTCAGCCACAAATTGTTGCCAAAAAAAAAAAAAAAAAAGTTTTTGTAGTAATCACGTATCACAGAGAAGAAATACTTTCTCCTCTTCTTCATTGATCCCCAAATATTACTGGGAGACACTCAGATTCAAACAGTGAAACTATCATTATCCATTTGTTATCCCTGCAGAAGAAAGCTCATTTAAAGATCTATATTCTGCCATTTAAACACATACACAGGATCTGTTTGGAGTGCGTTTGTTTTTTGTGTAGGGAGGCAAGCCAATTACAGGGAGCAACAAGAGACAAGGGCAGGAGCATAGCCTGTAGAAATCTGCTCGCAAGTCAATCCATAGCACATTAACGCGCCAAACAGTGAGTGCACTGACTTTTCTCTCCTCACAGCAAACCAGCAAGGAGCGATGTACACCTAAAAATAAAATCACTAGAAATATTTTTTAATTCTCCATGGTTTTAATAAATATCTGAGCTTCCCTCATAATGTTCCCTAACAAGAAATGTGGAAATATCTACATTTCTTTTTTTTTCTACTTTTAAAAATTTGCAAATAAAATTATACATGCATTTCTATATTTTTTTGGGGGGGGGGAATGGATAAAGAACAAACATAAATAACTTCAATGTTGGCTTTACTAATTTAAGTAGTGAATAACAAAGCTTAATGAAAAGATCATAGTATTTGCTTTTAGAAAACCATGGCTATTTTTCTGTTTTTTTTTTTTTTTTTTTTTTTCCCCCCCCCCCAAACACTAGGTAAATGACAACAGGACAATCATTGAATGTCCATAAGATTCAATTTTGCATTTGAAAATTGAATATGGTAGGGATATATAGATGTATAAGTCACAAAATGTAATGAATAGATATCTTTATGACAAAATTAACTATGAAAGATAAAATTGTAATTTGGATTTGATGGTGCTTTCTACAGACATTTTTTCTTTTTCTTTTTTTCCTCCCATTTCTCTGTTTTCCAGATTTTGTGAAGTCACACAGGTACAGTGTAATAGGGTCTTGCTTACTTGGTTTGTGGGCAAAAGACACCATGACTTACAGGTTTTAAGTAGAGTGACATTTCTAAATATTCCTTCAACTGTTTCTTCTTCAACTACCCTGGAAACTCCAGGAGAGCAAAAATCATGTGTGTGTTGTTCTCTTCTGTATTTTCAGGATTTAGAACAGAAATGTTGTGAAAATACACATATCCTTAGAGTTCTGTTTTAGATTTACTCCTCAGAATACTAGGTAATTTTTATCTACTCTAAAGATTTTGAACCAAGTTTATTCTTGGAAATATAAATATGTTTCTCTCAAACAGACATATACCATTTCCTATACCCAACCATCTGTGGACAAATCCAGCTGAACTTTCTGCAGGTTGTCATAACAACCCTAAAGGATCTTCTTACCATCTCTCAAATTCTTTAATGTTTGTTTTTTCTTAGCAAGTGATGGCAACATCCTTAATCTAGGAGAGAAGTATACAAACTATAGCCTGTGTGCCAAATTTGGCCCACCATGAATTTGTCCTATCTTAGAAATAAAGTTTTATCAGAACACAGGCATTATCATATATTTACTATTGCCCCTCCTGGTTGCTGTTGCATTTATCACAGCAGAGCTGAGTAGTTGCAACAAAATCTTATGATAAGTGAAACCTAAATTACCCACTATCTGGCTCTTTACAGAAAAAGTTTGCCAACAATTTATTTAAGACAGCTAGGGTAGAAACTAAGGACAGATTGTTCATGTCCTTCCAACCTCTTTCTCTCATTCTCACATTCAATTAATTTTCATATTCAGCAGAACTTGGTTTCTAAATAGCTTCCCAGTTCTGCCTACATTTTGACTACTATTTGAGCCTACTTTAAAACCTTTCCAATTTTATTCCAATTTGCTAACTAGTCTTTCTGTCATTATTCTTGATGTTTATACAGCCATTCTCCATACAACAATCAAAACTCCCAAATTAAAATATAAATTTGATCCTATTCTGAAAATGTCTTGTTGGCTCGCTCATATTTATACGACTAATAGTTGTTGTCGTGACATTGTCTTAAATAATCAGGAAATTTTAAGTATCTCTAGATTCGTCCCCACTTCCTGCTCTGTGTTGTTTAGTGTCATGAAGTTACTTACTCTTTTCTTGCACACAGTTTGCTATTCCTCATTCGACTTTATGTCTTTGTTTATGCTGCTCTCTTTTTCTGAATGCCCTACTATTACAAAACTTAGTTCTTCACCTAATATTTACCTGTCTTTTAATTTTCATCTCAAAATTGCTTCACTGACATGATCAAGTGTGACAAGTATCTATTTTTTTGCCCTACCATAGCACTTGTCCTTATATTTATCACAATACTGAATAAATTATATTTTCAGTCTTCTGCTTGTAATCCCTACTGTGAGCTCCTGCTTATTCCATCTCTTCCCTTGTCTGAATTTCTATGTTAATATTTACAGTGGAATTTATGTCACCGTCAGCTCTAGGGAATGGGATTTTATGGGCTTGAAGCAATCAGCTTCCTCCTCTGATAACTTTATCCTATTCTTTTCATCAGAGATGATAAGGAACTCAAGCTTATGTCACTGTACATGGCGTCCTCCTGAAAACAGTGATGGCTCATGGATGGACCAACTGCAGAGACTCAGAACTTTTGTTATGAATTTTGGAATGTTAACTCTATATTTTTTTAGGCTTGGTGGTAAGAAGATGTGAAGTTTGGGGTTCTATGGCTTTAGAGAGAGTCTGGAATTACCAATGGATCATCCTATGGAGCATGAGTATAGACACCACCTAAGTAAATAGTTACCAACTCCTTGGTCTTGATTGGCATTGCAGTAGTTCAGAATCAGAATGTACCAGATTTTATTGCACACAAAAAGTAAGTGTTCAAACTTCAAGATTCCTCTTTATTTAAGGTAGTTTGGGTTTGATTTTTTGTTTGTTTGTTTCACTTACAATCTGAGGAATTATAATGCTAAATTTCCTCAAATACTCAAACTTATGAGTATTTGAAGACATATATTGTGCTTTGCTAATTTTGCCTCTTTATTATCTCAGGGAGTCCCTAACACATAAGAGGATCCAAATAAATATTTCCTGAACTAGTAAATATATTTGTACCAAAGCGATAAATTATTCTATAATGTAAAACACACCTTAATCAATACATTTATTCAAATTAAAAATGACTGAGCTCCCATGGTGTATTGAAAACCATATAAATTCACCAATATTGAGTTAAATTCATTCCTCATTTTATTGTGCTTCACAGATATTGAGCTTTGACAATTGAAGGTCTGTGGCAACCATGCATTGAGCAGGTCTATTTGCACCATTTTCCAAACCGAATGTGCTCACTTCATGACTTTGTATTGAATTTTGGTAATTCTTGCAATATTTCTAACTTTTCCATTATTATTGCATCTGTTATAGTGATATACAATCAGTGAGTTTTGATGTTACTACTGTAAGTGTTTGGAATGCCATAAACCTTATCTGTATAAGATGGCAAACTGACAAACGCTGTGTATATTCTGACTGCACCACTGAGTGGCTGTTTCCTTATCTCCTTCCCTCTCCTCAGGCTCCCTATTTCCTGAGACACAACAATATTAAAATTAGATCAATTAATAATGCTGTGATGATCCCTAAGTGTTCAACTGAAAGGAAGAGTTATACCTGTCACTATAAACCAAAAGCTTGAAATACTAAGGTCAGTGAGAAAGGCATGTTGACAGCTGAGATAGGCCAAAACCTAGACTTCTTGTCCCAAAAAGTTTAGCCAAATTGTGAATGCAAATAAAAAGTTATTAAAAAAACGTAAAAGTGCTATTCCAATGAAGACATAAATGATAAGAAAGTGACCTAACCCTTATTGCTACTATGGAGAAAATTTTAGTGATCTAAACAGAAGATCAAACCAGCCCCAACTTTCCTTTAAGCCAAAGTTTTATCCAAGGTAGGGCCCTAATGATCTTGAATTCAGTAAAAATTGAGGGAAGTGAGGAAATTGCAGGAGAAAAGTTCGAGGCTAGCAGAGGTTGGTTCTGGAAGTTTAAAGAATAAAGCTATCTTCATAACATCAAAGTGCAACATGAAGAAACAATTGCTGATGTAAAACTTCATCCAATGAGTTATTTAGATCTAACTAAGTTCATTGATGTAGGTGGCTACACTAAAGATATTTTCAATGAAGACAAACAGAAGATACCATGGAAGACTTTCATAGCTAGAGAGGAGAAGTATATGCCTTGGCTTCCAAAGACAGATTGACTCTCTTTTTAGAGGTCAATGCAGCCAGTAACTTGAAGTTGTAATGCTCAATTATAATTGTGAAAATACCCTCCCAAATTCATTTTCTGAAACCTTCATCACTCTCATTCTCCAAACAGAGAAGGTTACTACAAGAAAGGAAAACTACAGACCAATATTTCTGATGAATATAGATGCAAAATTTTCAACAAGATACCAGCAAATTGTATTCAGCAACATATAAAAAGATTATTCATCACAACCAGGTAGGCTTTATTCCAAAGAAGCAAGGGTGGTTCAGCTTATGCTAAACCATAAATGTAAGACACCATATTAACAAAAAGAAAGATAAAAACCGTATGATCATTTCAATTGATGAAGAAAAAGCATTTGACAAAATACAACCTTCCTTCATGATAAGGACTCTCAGCAAAATCAACATAGATGGATCATTTCTCAGCATAATAAAATCTATCTATGAAAAACCTATAGCTAACCTTATACTGAATGGGGAAAAGCTGAAAGTTTTTCTACTAAAAACTGGTATAAGACAAGGCTGCCCACTTTCTCCACTCCTTTTCGATATAGTTCTGGAAGTCCTAACCAATGCAATCAGGCAAGAGAATGAAATAAAAGACATTTTAATAGGGGAAAAAAGTTGAAATTATCTGTATTTGCACAAGACGTGATTGTATACATAGAAGACCAAAGACTTCCATAAAAAAACTTCTCAAAGTAATAAAGGAATACAGTAAAGTGGCAGGATACAAAATCAACTTAGAATAATCGACAGCATTTCTATAAACAGACAACAGAGGCAGAACTGAAGAAAGGAGTCCCATTTACAACAGCAACAAAAAATATAAGACATCTAAGAATAAATCTAACCAAGGAAGTCAAAGACCTCTACAAGGAAAAGTATGAAAATCTTTAAAAAGAAATTGAAAATGACAGAAAAAAGTAAAAGGACATTCCTTGTTCCTGGACTGGGAGATTTCATATAATCAAAATGCATTTCTACCAAAATTAGTCTACATATTTAATGCAATCCCTATAAAATTACAAGAGACACTCTTCACAGATCTAGAAAAGACAATCAAAGAATTTGTCTGGAGTCATAAAATACCCCCTATTGCCAAAGCCATCCTGCACAAGAAGAGTAGAGTGGGTGGCATCTCACTTCTTGACCCCAAAATATATTACAAAGCTGTGATAATCAAAACAGTTTAGTACTGGCACAAAAACAGACATGAGGACCAATGGAACATAGTAGAGGCCCCAGCAATAAACCTCAAAACATACAGTCAACTGGTCTTTGACAAAGGGTACCAGTCAATCCAGTGGGAAAAGGAAAACCTCTTTAGCAAATGGTGCCGGAAAATCTGGATATCCCACCTGCAGAAAGATGAATCTAAACTCCTATCTGTCACCATTAACAAAAATCAACTCAAAGTGGATAAATATCTAAGCCTAAGACCTCAAACTATAAAACTACTGGTGGAAAACAATTGTGAAAACAGTATTCATATAAAAAACAGGTTCATAAGAAATATGCTGAATGTACTCTACCCATGCTTCATCTTTCAAACAATAAGGCTTGAAGAAAGCACGTCTATTTGCAGCATGGTCTACTGAGTATTTTAAGCCAACTATTGATAACTACTGCTCAGAAAAAAATAATTGTTTTCAAAATACTACTGCGCATTGCTAATGCACCTAGTCCCCCAAAAGCTGTGATGGAGAGGTACAAAGAAATTAATGTTGTTCTCATGTCTTCTAATATAACATTCATTTTGCTGTTTATGAATCAAATCATTTTTACTTTCATTTCTTACTAATTATGAAATACATTTTGTGGAGCCAGGAGGTGGTGTGGTAGTTAAGATGCTGTATTCTCAAATGGCCAACTGTAGTTTGAGTTGTGGACCTGGTGGCTTGAGAATTAGGCTAGGCACCTGTACATGCATGCCCAAAATCCCAAGAGGAGAATTGAGACGAGATCACAGCATGGTCATTTTTCCTGGAAGGTGATTTCTTTCTTTAACTCTGTCTCTCTTCAGAGAGCACTCACACCCTATGGCAAAAACTTAATTTAAAAAAATATTTTTCTCCCCAAGGTTATAGTTGTCATAGTAAGTCCTCTGATGGATCTGGGCAAAGTCAATTGATGCTTATCACTTGGAAAGAATTCGCTATTCCAGGTGCCACTAAGAACATTCACGATAAACAGAAGGATATAGATGTCAACATTAAAAGGATTTTGGAAAGAATTGATCCTAACTCTCATTGATGATATTGAGTAGCTCAAGATTTTAGTGGAGGAAATAACTGCAGATGTTACAGAAATTGCAAATTAACTAGAAGTAGAGTAGAATCTGAATTTGTGACTGGATTGCTACAATCTTGTGTTACAACTTTAATGCATAAGGGGTTGCTTCTTATGGATCAGCAAAGAAAGTGATTTCTTGAAAGAATCTACTTCTGCAGAAGATGCCATGAACATTTTGAAATGACAATAAAAAATTTATAATATTATATGAACTTAGTTGAGAAAGGAAGAATCAATTCATTTGGCAAACATCATTATTGCCACAGCCACCCAACCTTCAGTAACCACCCTAATCTGTCAGCAGCCATCAACATCAAGGCAAACCCCTCAATTGGCCAAAAGATATTATGACTCCCTGAAGGCCCAGGTGATCATTAGCACTTTTTAGCGATAAAGTATTTTTAATTAGCGTATATACTTTGGTTTTTAGCCGTAATGTTGCTGCACACTTAATAGACTAATATGACTTTTATTTTCAGTTGGGAAACCCAAAAATTCTTGTGAATATTTTTACTGCAATATTTGCTTCATTGTGGTAGTCTGAAACCAAACCCATGGTATGTCTGATGTATGTCTATAGTTTATGTAGTCTATGATAAATAGCATGTAGTAGGATTTTTTTATTATCATCATAATGTTCTTTATATTACATTGAATTACATATAACTTTACAATGTATTACATTGCTTTTTCAAAAGGGAATGCCATGCATGTCAGTCAATACAGAGACATTAATCTCCCCACTTCATCATTCAATATCTTTTCTATGTTTTTTCCAATCATTATTATTAATCATTATTTATTTTATTTATTCATTCATTTATTTTTTAGTTTGATTTGAGAGAGAGAGGAAGTGAGAAAGCAAGCCACCAGATTCAGGACTCGAAGTCGGCCAAGTGTCCACTTATGCTGGTCCCTCTAATTATTTTTAAAACAGTCAATCACTATTTCTCACTTTGCTTGTAAAAAGACTTTACCCATCATGAAATACTTCTCAGACCAATCCAGTTGAGAATACTATACATGTCATCAACAGGTAATAAGCCATATCTGCTTCTCACTAACGTCCTGCCTCTCTATTGTTCTCTTGCTATCTTTCTTTATCCTCTTCTCTTCACCCCCCCATTCCACACTGTCCTATTCTCGTTAAGTACCCTCACTGCTTTTATGTCCTCCAATTTTTCGCTCTCTACCATTGAGTGCGGATAGTCGGTATATATTGAGTGGATACATACAATATCTTTCTTTCATAGCCTGGCTTACTTCACTCAGCAATAGAGCCTCCATATCTGACCACTTTCTATCAAATGTGAAAAAAAGTGATTAACCCAATTAAAAGATGGGAAAATGAGCTGAACAAAAATCTCTCTAAGGAAGACATGTAGTAGGATTTTAACAATCATTTCTAATCTAGTCACACTAGAAAACTATCATAATGTTGTCCCTTTGAAAAATGTCTCTCCCTTATTTTTAACCAGGTGTTTACTTTTTTTTCCCTGAATCTGTGCTGTCTTCTCATCTTGTGTTTTACATTATTCCACGTTCCTTTTAGAGTTTTGGATGATACTTCTTTTCAAATATTTAGTTCTTTGTATTTCAAAATATTTTTCTTTCTGAAACCAATTGTTGGCAAAACAGAAATGCAACTGAACCCACATGGGAAAGGTCCCAGGTTTGCAATGATGGGACCTCCCTGAGTACACTGGGTGTGCATGCTCATGTGCCAATGATCTGGGCCAACTAGACTGTGATAAATCAGGCCATGAGGACTGTGTTGGAGGTGCTATCTCTCTCTGTCTCTCTCACATAGGAAATAAATGGGTCAACTTTAAAATATGTTATTTTTGGGCTGGCAGGTGGCAAAGTGGTTAATGTGTTGGACTCCCACATGGCCAGCAGCGTTCAATTCCTGGACCTGGCGGCTTGTTTCTTACTTTCCCATTCTCTCTGTTTCTGTCTCTCTGAAATTAATAACAATAATAATAATAACAACAACAAAAATAAATACTTCTTTCAAAATATTATTTTATTCTGATTGAAATTACTCAAAAACTCCATTTTAGTTTCAATATATTCATTTAATGTATTTCTGAAGCTCTAATTTCTACAGCTTTATCAAAATACTTTACAATTTAGGGCAATACTGTCAATGCCAATGTTCACTTTGAACAATGTTTGTTACTTATTATCCTGAGAAGAAATTCTCTCTTTGTAAGCCTGCACTGAAAGAACTTCATTGTTTTGCACTGCAGCTCTCTTTGATTTATAGAAATGAGCAAGATTTTACCGTCAATGATTTTTTTAAGGGGGGATCATAATTACCTTAAGTTTTTCTACCAGTTTATGGTTCCAGCAGCTTCTGCTCCATGTCAGCAAGGTCTCAGTTTCTTTCTAGATGCTTCAGTCTCTCCAGATAAAGGTGTCATTTACCCTGCAGCCTTAGCGCTCTGAAAGGGCAACGAACAGTCATTGAGTTTCAGTTTGTCCAGTTTTTTCTTGTAAGGATGGGAGTGATGATTTCCAAGCCCTTTATGTGTCTGCATTGAAACCACAAGTCAATCTAAGCTTTTTGAAGGATAAGAAAATTTTTATCTGGGATTAAAAGTAAACTTTTTCACTTTATATGAACTGCTAATCCTATTATATTTTCAGTGTCATTAACATGTATGTCAGCAATTGGGTACTAAGATTTTTTTTTAACATTTAACAGTTTCATGTCTGCTTTAAAGGATCTTAAACCCAAAAGTATTCAAAGAAATAGACGATTGCTCTCCCAGTAGCTTGGACATGCACGTGCTGGTCATGGTATTTGCAGGGCCAAAATTTGATCTGAAGAAAGTAACTCTGACCGTTTATAGCCACTTAATATAACTGGCTCTACCCACAAGGAAATAGATTCTGAATTAACAGATATGAGTTTCAAGGGACAAAGGGAATCAAAGCACTAGTTGGGAGAGGTAGCTGAAAGGATATATAAAGAGATGTCATTATGTAAAGGAGCCGCCATTAGATTGGCGGTCACAAGTGTCATATAAGGAAGCAGAAGACAAGAGTAGACAGATGTTCGAGGCAAAAGCAAAGGGTGTAGTAAAACAAACAAACAAGCAAACAAAAAAAAACAAAACAAAACAAAGGGGGTGGTAATTAGAAAAGGCAGCCCAAATCCAGGAAAGGGCAGACAGGAGGGAACACTTGAATCCCACCCACAGCAGACTTAAGAGGATCATGCTCACTTGCTGTCAGGATCCTAGAAGGCCGTGTTTCTGGTGACACCTCACTACCAAGAGCAGAACCAATTCTTCTATCAGTGCAGCTCAATTCTTGTCCTTCCAGCTACTGAGATTTGCTTGGTCTCTTTTTCAGTTTGTTTTCTGTAAGACCTACTTGGCTAAAAAACTTGAATCTATTTCAAAATATATCCAGACAATAAATCTATCATTTAAAATCACTTGGTCAACTCTCTGTTCTATTAAACTAAAATAATCTGATGCAGAAATTGTGATCTTAGTCCTAAAACTTATTCAGGAGAGGCAAAGTTGGCTATAATGTCAAATTTTATACAACAGAAACTTTTCTATTATGTTTTTCTAGAACCTCTTACAACATCTTTCCTGTATTTTATATTCTTTATAGACTCTCATCATTATTTAGCATCCCATGATGTTAGCAAATATGATAAAACAAACATTAATACATTAGTGGGTATACACAATGGGTTGATATGTCAGCCTTTTTTTTAGATAACATATTTGCTTTTGAGAGGGGATTCTCCATAGTAGAAATGGAGGCTGGAGTAAGATAAATCATTTTTTTGTCCTGGTCACAATTACTACAATCCCATTTTTACCCAGTTACTGCTTTTTATCACTTACTGGATAGCCTGGGAAAAGAAGTTGTTTATCCCATACTCTCTTAAAACTGGGTGCTCCAGCTCTAAGGGTTCAAATTGTTGATTGAATATATTGTAATCAAATCAATGTCATTTTGATATAGAATCCATCTATTTTGTGTATTTGTTTCATAATGCAAATTTACAGGGTCTTTAATATTCACTTCTATGTAATCCACTCTCTGGATTTCTTGCATCCAGTACTTGCTTTCTGTAATATTCCACAATTGCGTTTTCTATATTAGCATATCATAATTTAGTATTAAATGAGACAATAAAGATCATCCTACCTATAGGAAGGGGAATTTTCTTACTATCTGTAAGGGAAACACCAACGGGTAAAGCAATAACAGAATCTTTTTGGAGAGAATCCCTTTTGAGAGCCAAAAAGTCTAAAATCACTGTCATGAAATATAATGCAGTAGATGCCCATATATTGTACTTCTAGTACTAAAAATACCACATATATGCTAGAAAATCAATAGGTCTAAATAAAAATAAGTATGATTACAGAATTTAAAAACTAAAATGGATGCCACTACTCTTGGTTTAGGATTTTATTGCTCTACTCTGTGAAGAAGGTACATTTATTTTCCAAACGGCTGTCGAATCATTGTCATATGGCAAGTGATTTCATGAGATGGTTCGACCTCCATTCAGGGAGTTGATCAAACTTCCACAGTGCCAGACCATTAAGTCGTTTTTGTTTCCTCCCTTAGTACCTGCCCTCCAAAATGCATACTCTGCAGGTTAATCCACAGGACATAGTGAAAATGCCCAAATGTTCTCTGGAGTAATCCAACCCTGCATACTGATCAATCAGAGAATACATTGTCTTGCATACTGATCAACCTTGAAAAAATAAGGTTCACTAACAGTGAAATGGAGAATGAAAGCAATAATCCATTTAAATTTGGACCTAAACATTTATCTGAAATATACAGAATATTGTGTAGAAGCAGGAGTTGTTACATCTTTGGTTTTATTTTAATTGTAATTTTCTGGGTAATTGCTTTAGAGCTTTTCCTTTTGCTAGCATAGACCTTGGGAAGGTCACATTAGTCCTATAAACCTGTAACAGAGTAATTTGAAATACCATAAATAACAGAATATATGGGCACATATTTATTTAGGTTCCTTTAAAAATATCAAAATATAAATTAATCACATTTATATGCTTTCAGGGTATAGGTAATTATCACTGTGCAAAATATTGGACCATGTATTCAATTTCTACAGCATTTGTTTTAGCATGGTATGATTTATAATCCTATGAAGGCTCATCTATTGCACAAACCTTTGAAGAAGTACGTAGTGATAGCCAAATGGAAGAAAAATCTGCTTTTTAAGGAATATATATATGCATCCTAAGTGCACGCCATTTGATTCATATGCAGCAGCTTTAAAATGCAGCATACAGTTCACAAGCTACTGGTAGGCCTGCCTATCTGAAAGTAGGAATAAATATGTGATGGAATATTGGAACCTTTGCTAAACCATAATTGATATCAAAAGTCAGTAGTTATAAAAATTATGTATTGCTTACTTAGCCAGGCTTTTCTATATGTCTGTCTTTGCTAACATGTTAAAAGGCAAAACAAGAGCTAAGTCTAATATTAAATTTCTTTTTCTTTTATGTTTTCTGTTATATTTCTAACTTGTATTCTAATTAGGAACTCCCAAAGATCAAGAACCACCAGCTTCCTTGAACAGCTGGACTCCCAGCTGGGTGTGTTGTGTATGTAATGGCTTCAGTAATTTCCTTTCTTTTCATGTGTTTTTTTTCTTTGGGTCGGTTGCATTGTTTAGAATGAGATTTCCTTTTCAGACAGTACTGCATCCCTTGTTTTGAAAATCAAACTTGATTTATAAACTTGCTATTTTACTTATTATCTTAATCATCACTAAAGTTTTTTTCAGATCAAACTTTTTTTGGGGGGAAAAGCTCTTTATTCTTGCCATTATCCTAGTATAAATCCAAACATATTTAAAATAACTATTAATATTTTATACAGTATGATATTTACTTAACAAAGAGTTGACAATTGTAAACACATTAAACTTTGAGACGCATATTGCTTTCAAAATTTGACATAGTTTTTATTATTCTCCTTCATAGCAGAATATAGAAGACAGGTTAAAAGTAATGACAATTAGGGAATGTTCATTTTAAACTTTAGAGATCTTCAAATTTAAAGAAAATTATAAATGACAGAAGCATTAAAATATAATCTGAGTTCAAGGAATTGACATTTTTATCCCGGAGTAGAATTAGTTAGGGTTTCATTTAATAATTTAATAACTTATAGAAAATAAGTCAACCACCCAGTGCACTGATACAAAATTTCAGTCTAAGCTTAAAAAAGAAGACACCACTTTTCATTTCTCTTTTCTCACTGCCCTTCTATGGACTTCCTTTCTCAAATATTTTTAAGTCAGTTTTACAAAGAAAGCTATTTGTATCTTTCGGATATTATGCATCAGCGTTTATACTTGTCTAAGCAAATTAGACTCTGCTTTTTGACTTTTGAAGATGAAAGGTGATCCAAACATCTTTAACTTTTTACTGCAAGAGAACATTCATTCTAAGAATACATATATCATGCAGATCTCACTGAACTGGCACAAACTAAACATCCTTGTTAGCAGCACCCAGATCAGGCGCAGAACTTTTCTAGCACTCCAGGGGCACCACCCCCCAGACCCTCCCAGGAGGATCGCTTCACCCCAACGGAGAACACTGATCCTCCTCATCCCCAGTCTATCCATATTACTTAGCTTTGCCTGGTTTTATACTTGATACAAATTAAATCACACTATGCTCCATCCTTTTTCAATTGCATTATCTCTTAACTTCAGGCATATTAGCCAGTCGAATATATGTAAAGTTGATACATCAAGTGATTTTGCGTTACACTAGTTCCTTTAGCTTAATGAAGGAAGGTAAAGCAGAATTGAAGAATATTCAACTAGGTTAGAAGGAAACTGCAGCCATAGTCTCTCTAACAACAGCAAGTTGGAGTCTGAAATCAGAGTATAGAGCAGAAAAGATGGAAGAATAACATTAATTTTCCTTCCTTTCTTGTGTTTCTAATAATCTTTATATTTAGTGTGTTCTGCCAAATACCATACGAGGTACTTTAAATACATCATTTGATTTAAGCAGAAAAGCAATCTTAGAAAGTTGAATACTTTCATTTCCAATTGTGAATAAGAACATCCAGGTTTAGGTAGATTAACTGACCACTTGAGGCCACACAACTTGAAGCAACGGAGCCAGAGTTTTAACCCAGGCTGGGTGACCATAATTGTATTCCTTTTTTTTTTACACTGCTAGCATACTTTAGTTGCAAACAATACACACTGACCCTGGTTAAAGTAAGCAAAGAGGAAATTAGTAGGAAGAACGTAAGAAAAATCATAGCATCAGAAGGAAGAGTAAATTAAGGTGCTAGAACAAAGCAGAAGCCTTGGTTAGCAGAAATTATAGAAGATACTATATAAACCTAATAGAGTAAGCTTCAAATATTTTCAATAATTATGTACTTCTGATAGCATCATATTCCTGGGATTCATTCACCTAGTATGGTCACACCCTCAGTAAGAAATAAAATAGAAGTTGGGACAATTTGGCAAGATCTCTCTGGAATGAGTCCAATGAGGGAGAAGAAATGAACAAACAAAACAAAACAAAACTGGGAGGTTTTTACCTTCCATAAAATATTGAGTGGTTGGTTGCTAGTTTGCTGAAAATAAAAATTGACAAAAGACCATGGTAGCTCAGGTACATTTTTCCTATTTTGAAATGTTATTTTTCGATCTCTTATTCTCTCCGAAACTACACACTTACTAAGAGCTCCATGTTGTCTTACATTCCTTCCTTCCTGCTCCAGCTACCCCATTCAGAGGCAATACTCTACCTTGGGGGTGTTTATGGGTTATACAGAGGTGCATGTTAGCAACATCTTGAAGGCATGCCTTGGAGATATAGTGTCTCAAGCTTCTATGAATCAGTCCCGAAGTTGCCTTCATTGTGTAGAAAGCAGGGCACTAACTTTAGAGTTACGCAATAAAAATATTATTCACCAACACTGAAACAAAGCACTTACTGTATGCTTGATATAATCCTAAGGATGTTCCATAGTTTAACTCATTTTATCCTCACAATACTATGGGAAAATTTCAGATGAAATTCTGACTGAAAAAATTTTCTCTAAACCACAGATCTAGCACATTACAAAACAATTTGGGTAAATTATTGGTTTTAACTGAGCCTCAGTATTCTCAATTGGGATAGTAAGATTATTAGTTTCTAGTAAGATGAAATAAAATGGAAATTTAAAGTTACTATATAAGTCACTTTAAGAATAGGAAATAGCATAGGGTCAGTATGATGGGCTACATTTGCTTCCATAATCAATTCTTTTTTTAAGGAACTTTTTCAAAAACCAAACGTCAATGTCAAAATTTACTGTAAAATGCAAAAAACTATTTCTACTTTAAATAAGTTATCAATTAGTTTAAAGCTATTTATTTCTTTATAGAAAAGTTAACAATATGTATGTTTCTAATATGTGAAAATTATTTTGTATAAATAAATTAAAGAGTTTGACGATTATTTTTGTTTGTTTTTTAGGTTTTGCCATAGGGCACACGTGCTCACCAGAGAGACACAGACAGGGAAAGTGAGAAATCACCCATCATTCTCCTCTTGGACTTTTTTTTATGCAGTTCTTAATTTCAAGTAAAACAGTTTTAGTTTTAATAGTTCAAAATAAAAAAATTGTTAAGAGAAATTTGCTTAAGACTTAAAGCCTGTATAAAGTTTAGGATTGAGATCAAACAGTAGGTAGATAAACCTATCAACAGTTCACGAGAAGACAAAAATCCTTAAATATGGGAAACAAAGCATACAAGAAAATCAGTAATATTTTAGTCAAGAGTCATAAAACTCTATTTCACCAGTTCAGTCTCACATAATTAATCTCTCTTCTATTGAATTTGCAGTGTTACTGTGGTCTGATCTTGTTAACGGATGGAAAAGTGTTGAGCTGCATTGTGAAATTCTTGGTTCTTTGGGTCCAGATCACTAAAATTAGAGATCTGTCCCTAGGCACAAAATGTAACCACAACCACGAATGAAGTAGATAGAAAAGAAGGTTTAATAGAAAGAAAAGAAAGGAAAGAAAGAAAGTACACCCAAAAAGGTTGTTGGGCGGGCGGATTGCCAAGTGGCAACCACGCTTGATAGGCTAACCGTTATTCTTATTACTAGAGGTCATGAATATTCATTAGTGGGCGGCCCCTTACGCTGCCTATGTTCTTCCTTTAAATTTGATTCCACACGTTCTCTCCTGCACCTGCGCACCTTACTCACAGGTAAAGTGAGGAATTTGATCACCTAATTGCGTATGCCCAATGCAAGTCAGGTTGCCCCAATTAGATTGCCCAATTAGTCTATCGCCTTAATGACCAAAATGCTTGCTTGGGGTCCTTTTGATAAAAGAAAAATCTACGAATTATCCCTGTATGCTTCCCTCAAGCCTTAAAGAAGGAATATAGCAAATTACCTCGCCCTCCTGGTACCCGGGGCTGGGTGAGCCTTTCGCTTTTCTCTTAGGGCTGCCTGCTCATGGCTAACTAACTGCCTACCACAATCTTTCCATTTAAACTCTGGAAGTAAACATTCAACTCCAGACTTGTCCCTACCATTCGACTGGCTATTCTCTTGGTTGTTTCTTGTACTCTTATTTCTCTGCATCCAACTTTAGTTTTCCTGGTATAGCACTCCCTTTAGTACTTCTTGGAGAGCTAGTCTGGTGTTGGTAAATTCTTTCAGGTTTTGTTTATCAAAATGTTTTTTGCCTTCTTTTTTCCCATATGAAAGATAATCTTGCTGGGCATAGTATTCTTGGTTGAAATTGTTTTTCACTTAAACTTTGAAAAAATTTTCCCATATTTTCCTTGCTTGCATTGTTTCCGATGAGAGGTCCAATATTAGCCTTATGGATATCCTTTTAAAGTGACTTGACATTTCTCTCTTGCCAATTTTAGTATCTCGCCTCTGTCTGTGGTTTTGGTCTATCTAGCTATGATGTGCCTTGGGGAAGATCTTCTTGGGTTGATTCTATGTGGGGTCCTTTGAATTTCTTGGGTCTGGATATTTGAGTGCCTGTCTAGGTTTAGAAAGTTTTCTTCCAGGATTTCATGGAATAGATTATCAATACCTTTATTAGTTTCTTCACCTTCTGGGATACCAATGATCTGGATGCTTGAGCATTTAATGGTATTTAGTATTAATTATATGTTATTCTTTTTTTATTGTTATTTTCTCAGTCTTTTTGGTGAATTTTTCTAGGTCAGAGGTTTTATCTTCTCCATCAGAGATTCCATCTTCTACATGATCTAACTGCTTTTGATATTTTCAACGGAAGTTTTGATTTCCTGTATTATAGCCTTCATCTCTAACTATTCTGTTTTATTCTTTTTTATGATGTGTATCTCTTCTTTCAGATCATACAAGAACTTCCTCACCTCCTGGAACTCAGCGTCTCTTTTCTCCTGCATCTTCTGGAATTCGTTGTCTCTATTCTCTTGCATCTCTGTTAGCTCTGTCACTATGAATATTTTAAATTCTTTATCTGACTTTTCCATGAGTTCCCTTGTAGTCTTTGTGGAGGAAGAGGAGTTATTCTTTTCCATTAGAGGAAAGATTTGTTTGTTTGTTTGTTTCTTATATTTCTTATACGTCTGCAGTGGTTTCTGATTATCTGATGGATTATACATTTTTTCCCTATTTTTTTGGAGTTAAACCAGAGCAATCAGAGGAATGCAGAAGGAAGTGACCTGTAGTTTGTAAATAGTACCATTTTTTTCCCTTTGAACAACTGATTCAAGTAAAATTGAGGATTAATCTGACCTTAAAAGTATGCAGAAGTTTGGCTACTGAGCATGTAAACATGTCTAGAAAATAAAGGTATGGAAGCAGAACAGAAAAGTGAGAAAGATAAACAAGGCGCTCTCCCAGCTCCTGGCTAGATTAGGGAGCAGAAGGGTGAGTCTGGGCAGAGGGTCTTCGTGGTCAGAATCATCGGGATTTGGAGCATTTAAACACACATGCTCCATATGATTATACCAGGTCTGGGACTTGAACCCACTTATTATAAGATTTGTTCTCCAAATTTATACTTCATAAAATAAAATTCCTCCCTCAAACTGAAGCAAAATCCTGAGAAATTTCATCTTTGTCTTCATCTCTGTAAGCCCCATCTCAGAGTCCTGGTACATAGTGTTGATTCCATACCCAGTTTAACCCAATTACAAAAATCAGTCCTTTCTTGAGTTACAAACACACCACATACATACCCCACTTAGCAAAACAGAAGCAGTAACAGATACTCAAATGCATATGTGGGGTTTGTTACAGTCTTCCTTCCCCTTCTCTCCTTTCCCAGATCCCCTAATCTCTTCGTTTATCTGCTTTTCCTCCAATAAACAAGAAAGAAACAAAGAAAGCTTCAGCTCAGTTCTGAAGACCTGTCTACCAGACACTGTCCCTTTGTCCTCTGTTTCAGTGTGTATGTGTCCCTTCTAAATCTTATTCATATCTCTATGTGTATCTAAGACATTTTCTAAACAACAATTTTCCTTAAAAGAAATGCTGGTATCTGTATCAAGAATATATTTCATTTCCATTCCAGGTCCCTGGTATTTATTGAGATTAAATAAATATCTTTTGTTTGATTAATGAGTTTATTAAAATGTGAAAAGCAACCATTTGAAAAGTTAATATTCGGATCCGTCCTGGTGAGATGATTCAAGTGGTTGAGCATCCCGGCTGACTGGCAAGATGGGAGAATGATTAAAGCAGGTTGAAACCCTGTATAGGATATCTGCTTATCTTTCTCTCAATAAATAAGCAATATAAGTTTAAAAGTTAATTTTTAAACTTTTTTATATATAATAGCACCTACTGCTTTTATTCTTATTTTGGTCCGTTGTTAAAGTTTCTTACTTTCTCTCATGGCAGGGGTGGGGGAAGTAGGAGCTTCCAACAGGGTCTTTTCACGCTGCGATACTTTCCCCCAGCCTTCCAGCAAGCCAGGATCATCAGAACCTTCTGCACAGGCAGAAGAGTGCCACTGTGGCTGGGCCGTTTTTCTTTTGCTTTTTAGCACTATTAAAAGAAATCATTAGAATTCCACTTGCAATTCTAGCGACAAGACTTTATGCATATGCTCTGTTAATGCAGATAATCATACCATTCATTTAGTGTATTATAGTATCACTTTAAACCATTTTAGGGATATCTGGTACTCCATAAAAACTTTTAAATTTTTCTAAAGTTCATTTATTTACTTTTATCATGAGTGAGAGAAACAGAGAGAGAACGGGACAGAGAGAGACACAGAGAAAAAACCATTAACAGGATCATGACACCATGATCCACACCCTGTCTCAGTTAGCCCCAGATCTTAGGAATGCATGTACCTAGCATACTCAGAGAGGTCTCCGAATGTGACCTGGGAACCTTCCCATGTAGGTCATCCTCACAGTTACCTCTATGCCACTGTCTAATCCTGCCATAAAAAAATCTTTGTCTAAGCATTATGTAAAAAGTTTAGAAAAAAATCTTTTAATATACAAGGCACATCTTTTCATTTGTTTTGAAAGCATATTTTTTCCCGTTGCTTTGTGGCCTTATATTAAAGGACTATATTTTTCTTTTCATGATAAAAGAGGGTCTCTTTTATACTACAAAAAGTATAATAAAAAATAAGAAATAAAAATTTTAATGTCATTCTTATACAGTTAAAATTAGAGACCACCTTTGTAGAGTTCTTTAAGTACAGTAGGAATCCTCTTTCACACTTGGGACCAGCAGGTGGTGTGGTGGTTAAGGGCACTGGACTCCCACATGGCTGCCTGTGGTTTGAGTCCTGGACATGGCAGCTTGCTTGCTTTTTCACTTTCTCTCTCTCTTTCTTTGTTCCTTTCTGGTTGAATTTAAATAAACAAAGTTAATAAAATAATTATTTAAAAAAAGAAATCCTTTTTCACACTCGAGAGCAGTATTTGATCATTTTAAAAGTAGAATATTTCATTAGAGTTAAATTGTTATAATAAAAGAAGAAATCCAATGTTAGTTATCTAAAAGAGCAACTGAATTTTTCTTCCACATAGTGTGGTCATTCAGATGTTCACACCACCTCCATTTTCTGTGATCGCAGGGTGTATTTTCAATTTCCATGAAAGCTGTATCTCAGGTCCATCTGTGTTACTGTTCTTATGTAAAAGAAGATATAGAGAAGCCAGAACAGTGACCCAACAAGGTTTTAAAGACCAGGCCTGGAATTAACCCATCATTCATGCTCACATGCTTTTAGAAAGAATTTAGTCATTTGACCACAGCTACTGTAAGGGAGTGGGAAACGCAGCTCCTAGTGAGACCTGCTGACCACACGTCTAATATATGGAGGAAGGTGAGAACCGACTTGGTTAGACAACTAATAATCTTTGCCATAGTAAATTAAACAGAGGATGACGTTGATTGTGATGATGATGATGAAGCAAACATATCTTGACAATTTTATTTTTACTTAAATTCAAGTATCTATTTATTCATACATTTAAAAAAAGAGAGAGAGATTTTTTTCTATAGGGCAGATGCACTCTCCAGAAACAGAGAGATATATATAGAGAGAAAGTGAGAAACCATTCCTCGGGAAGGATGGCCATGCTAAAATCCCTTCTTTTCCATTCTTCTCTTGGGATTTTGGGCATGCAAGCACACGTGTCCAGTGTGAGTTTCAAGCTGCCAGGTGGAGGACTCAAAATCACATTCAGCCATGTTAGAGTACAACACCTCACCAACTACGCCACCTGCTGGCCCCTATTCATACATCGTTTGATATAGAACAAAAGCTTTGTTTTTGAAAATGGACCTACTCCAATAGAATCCAATATCAATCATGATCGTAATGCATTCTTTAAAATTAAAACTGGCAAAACAGACTCAAGGATGAACAACTAACCCTACATAAGCACGCAGCTCACTTGGCAGGAACAGAAAGAGACTGGAAAATCTAGAAATCTGTCTACTGTTGTGAACATACTCTGTTCCAGGGAACGTTATCATCTATGCTTTACCAAGAGACTACTGAATGTCAGTGAATCTAAGGAGTTGTTTAGATGGTAATTAATTAACTGAGTGTTTTTTTTTTTTTTTTTCTACAGTTGAATATGTTTCTCTGTGGTGGCATATTGTCCTACAAATAATTGGAGAATAAAGCATTTCACTGCTGAGTGTTGGTAAGGGGATATACAGCTCCAGGGCCAAACTAAGACTATACCATGTTCAGACACCTGCATGACCTACATACTGTATACGTGAAAAATGAAGTACTATGTCTGTTTCAATTTTCTGGAACTACTGGTTTGTATTTAGAAGTGTAATTGTTCTGAGAATTTATGCCAGGTGGCAGGTTTTATTTAATGATAGTATTCTTTAAATGTGATATGTAGCTACAAGAATCAGGATATGACTAATGTTACAGCCCATGATAAAGATATTCCATGGGAGAAAGGGTGAAATATTATGGTCTGTCTACCAAGTCCAATCTATAATTTGGTATTTCTAAACTGTGTTTCTGGACAAGTAGGCTCAATGATGTTGGGGAACTTGATAAAAGGGTAAATTCTTAGATATACACAGATCTACTGACATTTTGAGATGGGGTGAGATGGGATGCAAGTAAGGGTGAAAATATTGTCTGTATACCAAGGGTGAAAATATTATTGTCTGTATACCAAGCCCATTCTTTAATTCAATGTTTCTAAACTGTGTTTCTAGACAAGCAGGCTCAGCAATATTGGGAACTTGGTAGAAAGCAAAGTGAAGGGAATTTTCCCAGGCATGCGCACTTGATGAAAATGGTTTTTTGTGCATTTCTATGTAGAATTTCTTCTGCATTCATCTTTTACTTCTCTTTCTCCAACTTATGATTCATTGAGGGCAACAGAAAAGCCGAGCCCTACATGATTCTTTTACAGTAACACTACTCCCATATTGGTAGCTCATCTGAATTCTAGACTATCATTTTAGCCACAAGTCCCTTAATTTTCTATCTTTGTTCTGGTGTAGTTACCTTTGGAGATTTCTTTTTAAATTAAGGAGCAAACAAACAAACAGAAAGTAGGAATTCCTGAAGAAGAATAAAAGGCTTATTTGTTATTTATGTTTTATTATTTGATTTGTTGTTTACTGACCACATCCATTATGGATCTAACACAATGATATCTGCTAGGTGTTATAAACTATCTTAAAAGTTCATTCAGTTTTTTGACCTTACACCTGTGATTGACAACAAGGTGATATATCATACATAATTCTTACTAACATGACTCCAAAACTGTATAGTAAAGTAGAGTCTTCTATAAAATTTCCTAGTCCAAACCTATTACTTTTTTAAAAATTTTATTTGTTATTATTATTATTTTTTTAAATTTTACCAGAGAGATGTGGCCAAAAGGCAGCATGGTGGTTAAGGGTGCTGGACTCTTACATGGTCAACTGTGGTTCGAATCCCAGACCTGGCAGCTTGCTTTTTCACTTTCTCCTTTTCTTTCTCTCTCTCTTTCTCTCTCCCTTTCTAGTCAAATTAAAATAAATAAAGTTAAATCAAGTAATTCTTTTAAAAATATTTACCAGAGAGAGAAAATGAGAAAGCAAGCTGCCAGGTCTAGGACTCAAACCACTATAGGGCATGTGAGAGTCCAGCACCCTAACCACCATGCCATCTGCTAGTCCCCAAAGCTATTACTTTTAACTGACAAATTTTGAAAGGGTATCAAAGATTAAAAACATTTTCATGTTCATTGTCAAATCATTAATTTCTAGAATTATTTTTAAAAGCATACCTTAATTTATATGTATCATGTTAAATTTTTTTCTTAAATATGATTAGTATTGTTAAAGTTTTTATGTAATTATTTTATTACATTTCAAAAGACATTATTTGATCAGCCATACTTATCATTTTATATTAATCTATGTTATAAATTTTTCCTCATTAGTTTAAAAATGTTTGCCAGAGGCTCATAAAACTACTAAATCTGGATAACTAATATGTTTTATAAATGAGTTTGTTTGGGGGGTGAGTTTTCCTTGGTTATTGTCAAATCAAGTAATCATGACTCAGTTATTTTAAAAATGGAAACAAAACAGTTTATAATCACTATTTCACAAAAGTATGTCTATTTTATGACAACTACACCTTTATTATTGGCATAATAGAAAAAAGGCTCTTGTGGTGAAAAATGAGAAGAAATTAAGCTGGCAGTTTAGAATGGGGAATGACACTTAAAGTGAGCTCTGTGATTCATGTAGAATAATCTATCCTTCTAACATATTCAGCAGCTAATTATAATGCTCCTCTAAATCAATCTGTTTCATAACCATATTTTTTAAAAGACTACTCTTCAAAGCTAAATATAGCCATAGACGCGTCAAAATTAGAGTGTTTCCAGGAAAATGGTGACTTTAAAGAAATGTTCTAGATGTCAAATTTGGACTGCTTAACCAGAGAAATGATGGTATTCATTGAGTCAAGAATTTATTCTACATAAATTGCATTTAAGGTTCTAAGCAACCGTCAAGTACACTTTTTTTTGACTTGGAAGATTTCATTGGCTTTTGAGTGCTGGTTTATTGGTTGTATTAATATACAGTAATTAGAGTCTGATCTTGCCATAGAATGAGAAATACGTACTTTTCTTAATACTTTTTCACTTGGATGATTTACACCTGGACTCTAGATTTCTAGAGAAAAGCAGTTTGTCTCATTAGCCCTTCACCTATAATGGTAGAAGAAAGAAAAAAAGTACTAAGGACTCAGCATATTTAACGAATCAGTTTTACCTCTAAACTCTATTATCTTTTCTGGATATTGATGCCATACAGTAACAAATATAGACATAAAAATCTTAGCCTCTGTACTCTTACATGGAAGATATTACCTTATTTAAATCTTATCCTAGTTCTCAAATGTTACTTCCATATTGAAAATATGTTAATTGTCCTCTTTCTTAAACTGGCAATGGGAAGAGAAGGAGGGAGAATTCAAAGAAATTAAGTACATTCAAAAACCTACCCAATTAACAAAACGTTCTGCTAACTAATAGATATCGAGAATACTAAACATGGGCCTGAAATACTTCCAAACTCCAACTTTATGTTTGGGTTTATAGGATACAGCATCATTCACTATTCTGTGTTAAACCATGCATTCAGTTGTTTCCATTTATATTGCATCAAAGCAGTGGAAATCCAATTGAAAAGTTTCTTTAGACAGCCATTGTGTGGGAACATGATGTCAATATTAATAAAGGCTGAATTTCCCCTTGGCTCACTTCTTACAGATAAGCTTTTCAATAATACACTGCTTGCACCAAAGGTCTGATGGGACTGGGAATAGTAAAAAACACTAATAAAAGAATGTTGAATGTTTTTATATTAAATTTCCCCACAGGCAAACTGAAAAGCCTACTTAGAGAACGCCAATCAACATGGCACTTATTAAATGTAACAAGAGTCCTGTTACAACAGATCTTTAAAGCCCTAAAAATGAATTAGGAAATAGAGACAAAAGACAATTGCAAATTCATTTTTAAATGCAAACTCTGGACATATCACCTGAAATGTACTAAATTGATACTGACTTTTTTGATCTCCAAAAGCTATCCATTTTTGGTAGCACAGAACTTTAATTTTTTTACTTCAAAGAAAGTAAACTTTTACCTAAAATAATTGTCTTACAAAGTTATCCCACAAAAATAAAAGACTTATACAGAAATTAAGTCACATTCTATTTATATAATTTTTTTTAAATAAGAGAAGTAATGACACACCAGTCGGTGACTAAAATAATAACTGGATAAATTGGAGAAAAAGAAGCAATTGTTAAAATTAATTAACATGAACCTAGCAAGATGTATTTCAACTATAACGAAAATAAACATTTGGGGTTCCTGAATATCATATTGACATTAACAACTCGGGGTTTGTCCTCAATTCTCAGACTTACCAGCCATCGCTTTCATCTGAAGTTAAGCAATATCAAGGTGGTGACAAATTTATTAAATCTGCCCATCTTTGAGAATTTGAACCCCAGGTTGAGACTCTGACTTGGGTTCAATAATAAAAAATAAACTCAGTTGTTAAACATTAGTTATTTCTCAGAGACATAGGAGAAAATGGGAACTGGTAACTGGGAATTCACATAAAATGTAATGGTTTAAGAGACATTTTTTAATTGTGAACTTACTCCTCTTAACTATCAACTTGTCTTTATTTCTTTGCAAAACAAAGAACTTTCTACAAAGGAACTTTCACAGCATCAATTAAATTTATTAATATCTAGAAAAATAAGATTTTTCAAAACTTAAGTGGAAATTACTGTATGAAAATCCAGAATTATGTAAGTGACATAGCCTTCCTATAGTTTGTTAATCCAACAAACATGTATTGATTATTATGTATTCAATATTGTATGTTTATATTAATGTATGTGAATCCAAAACACAGATACATTTTTAAGAAAATTAAATAAATTTTTCAAAACATTTGATTTTCTCTGTCAAGATTAAATAAAATTTTAACTAAAATGCAAAGATGATAGAATCTTTGAATTTCAAATTGCAGTTTAAAAGGTACTATATATTCCTTTCATGTCTGAATAAATTGTTGCACATGACTATCAATTATTTTTGTATTAAAATTGAAATTTGACAAGATAATTGGTCAGTAGTGGAACATTTTTAGAGTATTGTTATTTATTTCTTTCCTCTCAAATTCCATAAATCCTCCATATAGAGAGGATTTCAAAGTGTATGTGTGTGTGGGAGGGGTGTCAGCTTTTGTACACTTTTATATCCAGGTAAGTTCTTGGGTTTCTGCTGGTACTTTAATAACAATATAACTTACTGCTTTTGAAATAAAGTAATTTTTTCACAAATATCTTACATTCACCTATATTTTACTTATCTGCAGTTTTTAATGTCCATTCACAGAGTTTGGTATCTTTATGTTGATCTCTATTAAGAAGAAGTTATTGCAAATACTGGTCTGTTTGGCTTTATGGGATTTATATTTGCTTTGGGTTTATTACAACTAAGGTATAATTCTGTTATTTCTAAATTCTTATAATAAAAGGTTCCTATTTGAACTTCTTTGTATTTTACCTGGTACCTATTATCAGGTCATACATTTTTTTTAAGTAGAAACGTATTTTTAGTAATGATGATGATATGATTTTTTCTGAAAAGGCACGTTGTTACATGGCCTATAACCATAATGTGCTGACTTTGCATAACATCCATACTTTCAAAATAAATTGCATAATACTAAAAACCCAATGCTACAATTTTGAACTCTGTCATTTTTAGTACAGTTAAAGTAAGTTGAGTTGGGTTCAATATGTTTTTATCTTATTATTAAAACCAGAATTTAATTCAGTTGTGCATATAGCATATTTTCTTCTTTTTTATAATTATTTTATTTAATTTTATTCATCATTATATTTTTAATTTGACCAGAGAGAGACAGAGAGCAAGAGAGAGAAGGTAAATGAGAAAGCATGCTGCCAGGTCCGGGACTTGAACCATGGACAACCATGTGAGAGTCCAGTCTCTAAACCGCCATGCCACCTGCTGACCCCTTCTTCTCTTAAAACACAATGGTGACAAAATAGTACACAATTCTTACTCCTTAGTCTTTGAGATTTCCTTCATGACATTTGTATGCAGGTGGATTCTATAGTTTAGGGACCTTGGTTGCTCCAAATGAAGAAGGAAAGGGGCATTTTCAAAGTTATTGAAACTAGAGATTGGATGAACACAACTTAAAATAAAAGTTATAAAAGTTTCTCTTATCTTTTGATTTAAATTATGCTGCACAAAACACATGCTTTCTGTAAATGCAAGAGAGATTTGACTATAATCATGTACATAAATTCTTACCGTATCTGCCCATACTGGTTTGTTAAGCAATTCTTACCTTCAAATTCTTTGGTGTACCTTGTACAAGCATTCTAGAAGATATTAATAGTATTATGTTAGCAAAGTTTGTCTGTAAACTACAGATATAAGGTTATTATTGTAAACAAAGACCTGATTTTTTCATTTAGACACTTTTATTTAGACTCCAATATCACTTTGTGAAGGTGTCACACTTAACCTTTAAGTGACTATTTATGTCTTATAATTTTAAGATCATACTGAACTTTTCCTTTCTCTAAATCTCTATTTCCTCCTGAATATTAATATGAAAGCTGAAAGTGAATATTTAAAGTAAATTGTAGTCTCTATTTCTTCTTCTAAGTTTTTTACTTGGTTTATTATTGCTTAGTTATTTCTCATTTAACATGGATTCCAGCACTTGATATTTGAACTTTAAGTCCAGATCTGAACTTGTACAACTATAGTATTGCTTTGTGCATCTTGCATATATTAGAATTTCTGCTCTGGTTACATATACGTATATTTTACACATTCTTTCACTAGTAACATTTGGTGCAATTTCACAATGATGTTTAGATTATGTAAAAATTTAGTGGTATTCAAAATAAAGTACTATATCATTACTGTTGATGTTTAAAATTTACTTTTGTTTTATTTAAATTGAGTTTAAGACATGGTCAAAAATGTACCAAAACAAAAAGGTCCATGTAAACAATATTAAAGATATAGATATTAGAAACCTAAGTATTAGGGGCCCACAGGTGGCATGGTAGTTAAGGCACTGGACTCCCACATGGTACCTGGTTCTTGGCTTTCTCACTTTCCCCCATCCCTCTTTCTGTCTCTCTCTGGTGAGCACACATGCCCTATAGCAACTTAAAAAATAGTAACAATAATAAATTAATTAAATCATTCCTACCCAAAACCTAAGCATTAAAGTGGATTATATATTTCATTTAGCTCTTCATAAATAAGAGAAATGGATTTAAATTAGTCTCAGGACATGCTAAATTAATATTTATATATTGTCAAATAGCAACTTGAAGTCAAGCTCTTCTAAAGTGCTTCTAAGTTCCACCCACTCATGTCTCCAACATTTCTTTTCCTGTTACTAAATTTAACAAAGAAGAAAGATTCTGAAATAAGGAAGAACAAAGTTGTCTTTTATTTGCTTTGTTTTGTTTTATGATTAAATGCCTGAACCTAAATTCATTTTGTCTGTAACTTGAAGACAGGTATTCATCTTAAACAGATTAGCACAAAAAATCAGATTAAAAACTGAAACAGCAAACATATAAATATCATGTCGAATCAAATTAAAATGTATTTAATCTTTTATTTATTATTTATTTATTTAAATTTATTTATTTATTTATTTATTTGGATAGGTTTTTGCTATAGGGCGCGTGTGCTCACCAGACAGACAGAGAGAGACAGACAGAAAGTGAGAAATCACCCCCCACCCCAGGGGGGATAGCCACACCGCAATCCCTTCTCCTCCATTCTCCTCACAGGATCTTGGGCACACACTCACACGTGCCCGGCATGAGTTTAAGCCACCAGGTCCGGGACTCGAACCGCAGTTGACTACGTGGGAGTACAACAACATAGCCATTACACTAACTGCTAGTCCCTTCATTATTTATTTTTTAAGACAGATTTTTGCTATAGGATGCATGTGCTCATTGGAGAGACAGAGAAATAGAAATTGAAAAATCACCCCCTAGAGGAATTGCCACACCACAATCCCTTTTTATTTTCCTCCCAGGATCTTGGGCACACGTGCACATGAGCCCAGCATGAATGTCAAACCACTGGATCCAGGACTCAAACTGTGGTCAGCCATGTGGGAGTCCGATGACTGCAACCATTACACCATCTCTGGTCCCAAAAATTTATTTAATCTTCTATAAAGCTAGTTACCAATGAAAACATAGCCAGTTTGACTAGAACACAAAGCTCAGGGCATTTCCATAGTCCAGTGGTGTTTAATTTATGTGTTCTACGTAGATCTTCAAATTATCATTTGCACTGTAACCTGCTCAAGTAATTAGGAGACTAGCTAGAAACAAAAATTTTAGGTCTGTTTGCAATATTGATATCCACTATATTTATTCTTGGGGGTGATTTTTAAAACTCTATATCCATATTTTTCTCACTACAAAATGCCTATCACCAATTAACAGACATCTGAGAATGAATAATGTTTGTTTTTATTTCTGTGGATTTAAATGCCACAGAAATATAGCTAAAAGTTTAACATATCACCCGTGACACAGTATTCAAGCTGAAAGTTTCACAAAGTAAAAAGACAAAGGTGACATCCATTTCAGTTTTTCCTCTTTCTTTGAATTTTTGATTTATATGACTCAAAAGGTTAATCTTAGTAAAGCATAGGAAAAAGATAGTTATCTAGTGACATTTTTAGACATTCTACAGGTAATGATATATTAAAGGATACATTTAGGAGTCCAAGGAATATTGGAAAATATTACACATAGACAGTTTTAAGATTGTTAACTCTTGTCAAAGGTACAAAATGATCAACTTGGAAAGGCACCATTACAGTCAAAATTAGACTAAAAGGAACTCTAAAAAGACAATAATTGCAATTCAGTTCTTTTTAACCCAGAGTTCTTGGGCACCAACTGTGTACCTAACATTCATTTTCCAAATTATAAGCAAATACACATGGATGGAGAATCCAGTGAGGTAGGGAAAAGACCAGAAAAAAAAAAAAGTTGATTAAGATGTTGTCTACAAGGAACCTCAAGTCTTGAGAGGCAGACATATTTAAACATGTAAATATTGCAAGGCAGAATAAAGTAATTGCCATTTAGAGGTTCAAAGTGCTTTGAGAGCCCATAGGAAGAAGTAATTAATTCTGACTTGTACAGTGGGGAAAGCTCCATGGAAAAGAGCTTTTGAAAAGGGTCTTCAAAGAGACGTGGTAATTTGGTGGGTAGAGAAGAGAAGACTATCCACGCTGAGGCCGAACATTAGCTCAGAGACACAGGTCTATTTGAAACCTGTAAGAGCCAGACAGAAAAGATGTTTCTTCTACCTTTTAATTGGAAATGTCTATAACCATAGAACAGTAATGTACAGACTGATTTTTACATTTTCTTTTTTGTTATATATTATCAGATAATTTATCCAGGATGTTTAGGGCTCTGGAAAAATTCTTCAGAATAGTTAACTACATGGTTTCCATTGTATTTTAAGGCTTGGTATGTTTTTGATTTAAATACTATTTACTAACAACTTAATATTTAGTCAGTTGTCATATATACTTAAAGGACATGCATAACTTCATTTCTTCTATATAAATATGTTCTCATTTATTTGATTACATGAAATACCCGTATGCAAAGTGGGCCTTGTTTTCCTACGAATCTGTGATGCATTTCACCTAATTACTGGAGTTGAAACATTTGTTAAGGAAACAGTATAATGAACATCAACATTATTGCATGATGGATATTTAAATGCGGGATCAAACTAAACTTAAGTCTGAAGATCCAGGATTTTATGGTGGCATTCAGGAACAGGAAGTCCAGAAGTCTTACTCTCTACAGTTAAATAGCAGAGGGACAAAGCGAGAGGAGAAAGCCTTTTTTTTTTTTTTTTTTTTTTTAAATCTTTACACTCATTTAAAAGACTGTTTATACCAAATACATATTGGAATAATTATTTTAAATATTACATAAATGTTTGGGAAACAAGGAGCCAATGCTTCATTCATTTACTTTATTAAGCGTTATTTTAAATGGAAAACATTGCATTAAGATATAGTGGGTATCTGAATAATGTATTTGTCCAAGGGAATAAAGGACCTCATTATTTTGAAGTGTTTCTTCTTATAGCTACTACTAAAGCTACTTCTACCTACATTTTATTGGTCATTATTTTTAAAGAGGAATCATAAAGTAAATTCATTTGTTTTTATTTTTCTTGTTTTACCTACAAATTTTTAGTTTATATTCTTAATATTACAATAAGCAAGTTCAATGTAATTACCAACAGCCATGAAAACATACCCATTATCCTTTATATCTGCACAATCCAAAGCCCACCTGGGGGTTCAGATTGGAGTTTTAAAAGCCTGGCTTGCCTAGCAATAGAATGGAGCTTGTCGTTGGACACAGTGAGGTCGAACCCAGAAGGCAGGTTCCTGGGCCAGTAGGAACTAAAAGACAGATAAGTGGTTGAAGGTTCTGCAGTGAGGCATCAGTTCCAGTGTCCTAGTACGGAAACTGGGGAGGCCTCTTTGGACATAGGAAGTAGAGCCTGGAGGGATTCCCTGAATGGCTAGGACTTAGCTGAGCACTGTTGATAGGTGGCCAAGGGCAGGAATGTGTCATGAGCATCTGCCTGGTTATTACTGTTCCAGATTTTTGACACCCAATGTCTTGAGCTAGGAAAATAAATGCAGAAATTCAAAAATGAAGCAGCATTTTGTCTCCTATGAGGTTGATGATATTCAAGATATTTGCCAAGAAGGAAGGACAAAATAAATCTTAGTATAGGTAGACTTTGGTTCCTTTCTATGTTTGCCTAGTTAAAAAAAAAAACAGTTTTCTAAATTAAAATTACACTTATAGAAACTGTAAAGGCAACATAGGTTTAAGAATCTTATGTATAAATTTTTAGATTCTGAATAATCTTATTTCTTCTTTGTTTGTCAGTCTCTTTCATCTCTCTCTGTAATCTTGTTTTGCCACCTCTCAATAAATCAAGCACACAGACTTCTGCTAATATTGACGCCAGACGAAGAATTTGGCTTAGGTGTAGGTGCAAGGTTATGTGGCATAAAAAATTATTCCTTTGCTGGACCAGCAGATGGTTTGGTGGTCAAGGTGGGTGGATCCCACATGGCCAACTACAGTTTGAGTTCAGGACCCAACGGCCTGAAAAACATGCTAGACACGTGTACATGCCCAAAATCCCAAGAGAAGAATGGTAAAAAGGGGTACAGAGTGATCTTCTCTCTTGGGGCATTATTTCTTTTTTTTTTTTTTTTTTTTTTGGAGAGGTTTTTGCTATAGGGCGCGTGCGCTCGCCAGACAGACAGAGAGAGACAGAGAGATAGAAAGCAGGAAATCACCCCCCAGGGGGGATGGCCACGCCGCAATCCCTTCTCCTCCATTCTCCTCTCGGGATCTCGGGCACGCACGCACACGTGCCCGGCGTGAGTTTAAGCCGCCGGGTCCGGGACTCGAACCGCGGTCAACTATGTGGGAGTCCAGCGACATAGCCATTACACTAACTGCTGGTCCCATCTCTTGGGGCATTATTTCTTATTTTCCCTGTCTCTCTGGTGAACACACATGCCTCAGGGCAAAAATAATTTATTAATTTGCTTTTGTCAATAATGATAATAATCTGCATAAGTTAAATTCGTACCTTCATTATAAAGTAGAATTAATTCAGGAGAGACCATTTCAATCATATAACTTAGATACTGATCTCTACTGAATCTTATTCTAAATCCAACCGGTAGTCAAATTATGGAAACAAACTATAGCATATTAGTGAAGTTTTTATATATTTTGTTAATAATTGATGTTATTGGGACCAGCAGTTAGCGTAATGGCTATGTCGCTGGACTCCCACGTAGTCGATGGTCGAGTACCCGGCGGCTGAAACTACGCCGGGCGCGTGTGCGTTGCCCAGGAGAGAGAATGGAGGAGAAATTGCGGCGTGGCCATCCCCCCTGGGGGGTGATTTCCTGCTTTCTATCTCTCTGTCTCTGTCTTCTACGCGCCCTATAGCAAAAACCTCTCCAAAAAAAAAAATAAATAAATAATAATAATGATGTTATTATTTCAGGGAGAAATGGAAAAATAATTTTAGGAGTTCCACAATAAATGAGTATCCATTGGTATTGATTAAAGTGATTATTTGTATATTTTAGACATCACAACTAAAAGATATTGTGTTCCTATCGTTGACTTCAATTTGGTTTAATTTAGGATTTTTAATTGAATACTGCAAAAATCGTTCAGATAGATAATTTTGATCAGTACATAAAACTTGAAAAAACAAAATTTTATTCTATCCAAAGGCCATGATTTTGTTATATAATGCCTTTGAATAAAGTTCCATAATTATCTCAGTGATTCCATTTTACATTGAGAATTTTTATTTCCTTGGTTGTCTCCCTAAGACAGCAGTTAACCAAGAAACTTATTTGATGATGAAGGCATTTCTTAATGAAGCATGAATGGCAGTTTCTGCATAGTGTGACCTTTCCCAGAAGTTACAAAAGTGTATTACCGGGAACCAGCAGTTAGCATAATGGCTATGTCGCTGGACTCCCACGTAGTCGACTGCGGTTCGTGTCCCGGACCCGGTGGCTTAAAACTCACGCCGAGTGCGTGTGCGTGCGTGCCCAAGATCCCGAGAGGAGAATGGAGGAGAAGGGATTGCAGCGTGACCATCCCCCCTGGGGGGTGATTTCTCGCTTTCTGTCTCTATGTCTCTCTCTGTCTGGCGAGCGCACGCGCCCTATAGCAAAAAAAACCTCCCCCCCCCAAAAAAAAAAGTGTATTACCTATGGAAGTCATAAATAAATACCCCAGTTAAGCAATTCGATTAATTAAGTTTGCTTATTTATTTTTCTTCTGTGAGAGAGTATCAGGAAGGTTGGAAGGAGAGAAAGAGAGATAGGCAGCACCCCCAACAGGGTCTTCTAGGCGCAGTCCACTCCCATCTTCTGCCAGCCAGGATCACTGGCATGTGCATTCGTGCCTGCGTTATACAGGGAGACCACAGGACACAGACCTGGGGGACTTTCCCACGTGACTCAGCATTGCTGAATATTGTATTCATGCTGGGTCACCACAACAGGCCTGATAAAATTTCTTTAACTTGCATTTTCCCACATTTGGACATCAAACTATTCTCATAATATACTTCTTGTAATTCTGATCACCAATTTGGAAAATATTGTCTAAAGGCATGCAGTTTGTACAATATTGGCATGCTTTTTAAAAATATCATTGAAAACATAGAGTTATTTTAGTGGTAAAACATATGTTATATATATATATATACACACACACACACATATATATATGTGTGTGTGTGTGTATATATATATATCTGGAAAGATATATATTTTTTCCAGATAAATTTATTTTGTAAGTGTAATCCATCAGTCTGTTTTTTTGCAATCTATTTTTCTGTCTACTTACTTTCTTACAGCAAAAGCATCAATCCAGCAGGGGTAAAGTATATTATTAAATTACGTGAACAAAAGAAAAATTCTTATTGTAACATTGTTTCCAAAGATTACAATTTCTTAGTAAAATTGTAAATTACTTTTCCTTTAACTGTAAATAATATCTGGAGCACTTTACTATGATAGAGAAATTTAAACTTTTGATTTTTCACAACATGAATGGTTGAGAACATAAGATTTATCAAAGATAAAGCCATGTGCAATTGCTATTATTTGATTTCTTTGGATCTACAAAAAAATGGCCATTTTATATTTTCCAGTGTATATATTGAAATCCACAATTCATTTCATTTCATTTCATTTCATTCGACACTTTCCCCCCACTTTTTCTCATTTGTTTATTTGTTTTCTGGAGGGAGCGCCAACCGCATTTTTGCTTGTGTCTACAGGTCACCATGTTTATTCAGATCCAGTCTGCTTCCTACAGTTTTCCTGATGATACTTTATAAAAATGAAAGAGTATGGGGTATCCATATTACTTTTGACTAAGAAGTGATCTTTGCGTACAGTTGCAAAATGTTTCTAAAAGAATGTCATTCTGACTTACTGCAACTCACTCACATGACCTAGTCATAGCTGCTCAAGGTTTCCAGTTTTTACCACTTTACATCTTAGTCTACTGTGGATAACCTTAACCAGAGTTCAGAAAGCACACACATTTTTTTCTTCGATATATTGATAGGAACTCCATCTAATACATTTTTCAGATATTTTATTTATTTTGATGTATTGTTATTTATTATTTAATATTTATTTAATAAGTATCCAGGGAGATTATTGATGCTACTAAAAATGATTTATAAATAACAATTTATTATATTTGCAATATAATTATGAGTGCTCTTTCAGTAGCTCTTTATTTTATCTTGTTTCTAAAAATGATAGTGAAATTTGAGCATCATTTTAAGTTAGGTTGCCAAACTGCTACAAAACGAAATCATTTTTCTCTATTCATTCACAGAATCAGATTTATCATTGTGTTCTTGTCTCCTGCTAAGGTCAAATGAAAGAAATAGCTATGTGATAAATACCACTCTAGTTTCTGTAAAAACTTCCACTGTGAACTTTGGGCAGTATTTTATTCAATGGCCCTTATTTTAAAAGGAAAAACAGGCACTTAGGCATTTTCTTTTCAGAACTGTGAAACAAGAAAAAGCTGATTTCTTCTGATGAATTGATATACTTGTTTGAAAATAAAAAGAGGTGTTGGGGCCAGCAGGTGGTGTGGTGGTTAAGGGCGCTGGACTCCCACATGGCCTACTGTGGCTCGAGATCCAGACCTGGAAGCTTGCCTTCTCACTTTTCCTCTCTCTCTCTCACTCTGTTCCTCTCTGGTCAAATTTAAATAAATAATTAAATAAAGTTAAATGAAAGCATTTTTTTAAAAAAAAAGATAAAAAGAGGTCTGTATGGGACCAGCAGTTAGCGTAATGGCTATGTCGCTGGGCTCCCACGTAGTCGACCGCGGTTCGAGTCCCGGACCCGGCGGCTTAAACTCACGCCGGGCGCGTGTGAGTGCGTGCCCAAGATCCCGAGAGGAGAATGGAGGAGAAGGGATTGCGGCGTGGCCATCCCCCCTGGGGGGTGATTTCCTGCTTTCTATCTCTCTGTCTCTCTCTGTCTCTCTGGCGAGCGCACGCGCCCTATAGCAAAAACCTCTCCAAAAAAAGAAAAAAAAAAAAAAAAAAAGAGGTCTGTATCCCATAGTATTTTCCTTTTTGCATGGTCCACTTGGAACCCCAGAGGCAAACTTATTTTTAATTAAATGCCTTTAGCAAGATTTTTTAAACACTTTTTTGTCTTCTTACTTTGGCGCTTATTTTTTCCCACTCTGTAAGGGTTCTTGCATTTTTGTTTTCTTGTTTGTTTGGGGTATTTTTTGTTTGTTTGCTTTTCAAAAAGTCTTTAGTCCACTTCACACTTTTACATCGGTTGACTATAAATAAGTACATAAAAATATGCTAGATAAAACTATCATGCCAAGTCATCATTCTATTGCAGACAGACTGAAAGAAATAATAATGCTTATGAGGCAAATAAATTTCAAAATATAAATTTATAGTGGTTTGGCTGAAAATAAGTGATGACGATGAGGACATCTTGAAAGGTTTCAGTTTTTTTTTTAATCCCATAAAAAGTACTAGAAACCAATAAGCATATATGCTTTCACTAGTAATCCTCATCGAAAAGAAACTCAGCAATTTTACTTTCCTTCTATTTTTATTAAAAGCTTTACTTGTGAGATTCAGTAAATACTATGTCACTACAGTGAAAGATTCGACCACGCATTAACCCTGTTCCCATCCTGTCTTCAGGGCTCAGTGCTAACCATCACTTCAGGTTCTGCAAAGTGTTCAAATGCCAAATCAGGTAATGCCCATTTTCACTGATAACCAACCATTGCAAACATCCTGGTCTTTTGTCAGCACAGTGGGTCCAGAGCCATCCATCAGGGCTGGTAGTTCTGTCATATGCATTTAATGTCAGCACCAGGCAGCAGCTCAGTCTTTGTTACTGAACGTTACCACTGCCGCTATCAGGGGGGACAGAAAGAAAAGCTAAAGAAAACATTTTAATAGTCTGTATTAAAGATATTAATTTTTTTTTCTTTGTAGAATCACTGACTCTGGGATGGTAGACAGAAAACCTTTAGAATACATAATCTACCATCTGTTTCCTCCAATGTTATAAAATCTTTGATTTGGAAGAAAGGTCTGACTTAGTAAATGACAATTGTTACATTGCTTGCTTTAAATTCCAAAGTGGAACAATGTACCTTCACCAAGACAATATTTCTACCATATGCTTCTTAATGTTTTGATTCTCTAGGGTACAATTGAGCAATCTGAACATCAGATAATGTGTTCTATCTCCCCAGCACCTAGGTCATATTCTGGGAGTAAATTAGGCTTAAAGAAGTACATTGACTCTTTGAAGCCACTGGGGTACCATTTAAGAAATCGTGTGTTGAGGACACGGGTTGTTGCTGTCATTCCAATATCTGGAATAGAGGTTGATTCAAGCATTGGCAGAGGAGTGGGCCAGTTAATTGTCTGCAGTGTAGTTTTTGGCTACAACACTCATAGACCTACTTTTGAAGGAGATGATCATCCAGTATGTACTGAGTTATGGTAAAGGGCAGAGAAGAGATGGTTCAAGACATGATGAATCAATAATGAGATCCATTCATATATTATAGCATATCATATATATGGCTTAAAGTTTTCTTCTTCTTTTTTAAGGGTAGGTTTTAACAAAGCAGTTATTACTTCACATGGGCCCTAGCGTGCACAAGAAGATGAAGTAAATCTAAGTGAAAACACATTTGAGAGTTTAAGTCCATTTGAAAGAGAATATCTTTTATGAGAAAGAAAACTGCAAAGACAGAAAGAATGCCTTGAACATATATCTAATAAAAATATCTTTTCTTCAAAGGGCTCAAAGCATTTTAATAAGTTAACTTGCCCTTATACCTTCTTTTTTTCAGAATGTTAAAACCATAAAACAAACAGAAACTAAACCATCTTTCTGTTTATTGTGTCTGATGAGAGACAAAAATGTCCCTGTTGAATAGAAGGATAATCTTTGAAAGATTTACAGCTTTGAAACTTCTTTTAGTCTCTGATTCTAAAGTTTTAATGTGTAAAAAAATTAATTATGTGTACTGATCCCTCTCCTACCAAAATTCATGTATCAAAACTTTACTCTCTGCCTATCTAGCATGAGTTTCTGAGACCCACTTTATGTAAAGATTCCTATGACATTGGTTAAACCTGTTACTGAGAATTAGAGTTACTGTCCCTTAAGAGTTGTCATCCTGGAGGGTGAAAGTGTGATTGTATGTAGAAGTTACTTTCCTGTTGCTTGTGCTGTATGAAGAACCACACTCTCACAGTAAATGAAGCAACTCTCACGGCAGCCAAGTAACAAGCTGAAAATAACAGCACAAATTGAATGTGTAATTGCTGAGGAAATGAATATAGAAGGGTGGATATGAGGGACTTCACAGAGAAGGGAAAATTGAGAGTCAACCCAAAAGAAAACAATATGTCAAAAAATAGCATTAACTGAACATTCAATGAAAAGAGTCACTGTAATAAGTAACAATTTTGTACTTAACTAAAAAAAAGGTATAAATACAGAACTTCACACATATAAATATGTTCACAAAAGCAGGATATAATTTAATATATTGTCATCAACCCATTAAGCATAGGCCAAGCTGATTTCTTGACATTCTGATTTAAAATCTAGTGGGCCAGAAAGAAGTTAGATGAGTTCTTTTTAACAACAACCCATAATGTTTGGTCAAAACCACCATTATTTCTTCCCATAATATTCTTTCTTTTTTATTTTTTTAAACAATTATTTTATTATTTAATTTTATTTACTCATTCATTTGTTTTAATTTGACCAGAGAGAGACACAGAGAGAGCAAGCCACCAGGTCTGGGACTCGAACTGTAATTGGCCATGTGGGAGCATCCAGCACCCCAACCACCATGCCACCTGCTGGTCCCCACCATAATATTCTTTCAAATGATCTTTCTGCTTTTACTGTTGACCCTCTATAATGTATTCTTATAAAATGATATTTTTTTAAAATTTTTGTTTATTTATTTCATCCATGAGGGAGAAAAGCAGAGAGAGAAAGAGACAGAAGCAGAGATAGAGAAGTAGCACTTACAACAGAGACCTGATGCTGAGACCCATCCCAGCCTCATCCAGTCCAGGATGGGAAGCACAGGCATTAGGGAGGTCTTTAAACTTAAACCAAGAACCTTCTCCTACGGATCAGCCTTGCAGAGCATTGTACTTTTTTTTATTTTTTATTTTTTGGTCTGGTCTCAAAAAATGAATTTTTTTAATGTTAGGTCTTTTTGTCACCCTGCAACTTTATGTCAGCTCTCTAGCCCACTCAGAGTAAAACAAATTCTTAACAGACCTTACATAAACTGCCCCTTCATGTCCCCATTAACTCTCAGATCTAATCTCTCCATTCTTTTCTGTTTTATTTTTTAAGGTATTTTTTAAGAATTATTTTATTTAACTTTATTTATTTATTCTTAATTTGATCAGAGAAGGACAGAGTGAGAGCAAGAGAGAGAGAGAGACAGAGAGAGAAAGAAAGTAAGAAAGCAAGCCGCCAGGTCCGGGACTCTAACCTCAGTCAGCCGTGTGGAAATCCAGCATCCTTAACCACCACGCCACCTGCTGGTCTCCCACTATTCTTTTCTTACGTACTCTCCTCTAACCACATGGGCTGTTTGCTTCTCATCAAACACACGAACCATGTCCCCTGCTTAGGGCCTCAGCTGTCTGTTTCCTGACCTGCAACACTCTCTCCAGGAAGGAAAACTGATCTCTTTCCGACTTCTTACAGTGTGAGCTTGAATGTCAACTTCCTGATGGATCCTACCTACCTCTCCTATTTAAATGTACCGTCCACTTCCATACCCCCCCCCCGCCTCCATATTCTTGAATTCTCCCACCATGCTCCTTATTTTCCATCTCACTTATCCCTTTCTAGAATTCTGACATCTCATATAATTTATTTTGTTATGTTTATTTTATGTCCCTCAGCATTAAAATTTAATCCCACCAGAATAGATATTTTGTTTCTTTTTTTTTTCCCCCCTCTGGGTGACTCAGGAGATTGGTTGTAAATGCTGATATATTCCAGTTATCTTGAAAAATTACAGACTTTATGTGAGGCAGGGAATATAAGAGAAACAACTGTTATAAGGAGAGGTACAAATTATGTTATAGTCATTCTTGTAATCCCTCACTTAGTGTAACATTTAGCATATCATAGTTGTTCAGTGCTGAACTGAAGTATGTTTCTAAGGATTCTTTATACATGTCTAAGCAGCAGTGACTGATGAGAATAAATGTAAATAATATTCCTGGAACAAAGGGTAAGTGAAATTTTTGCCATGGGCTAGAGTATTGTGGCCTCAGGTCATTTAAACACTATTTTGTCAAATGTTTTTGTTCATTATATGTATTTTTTCCTTGATCAAGCTAGTAATCAAACTTATAAGCAAATAAAAGAGAATGGTTGCAAGCCTAGATTTTTGTAAGAATGTGTTCCTTTGATTTGGTTACTTTCGTGAATTTTTTTTTTTCCCCGTGGAACTGAACTCAGAAGTTTAGCTGTGACACTATTTTCTATTTTGCCTTTGTCAGATATGAAATTTGGCCACACGTAATTTCTTTTTGAGTCACCTTATTAATAGTAGAATTTATGTGAGAATTTTTTTTTCTGATTATGTTAACATATTAGAATTTGTCAATCCTGTAGAAAATTCACTGCAAGCTTTGGCACTGGAAAGATGCATTATGGTATATCTGTATTTTATGATATTAAAATGATCAGCTGATAATAAGAAAATAAATTATAAGACATTTTTGAAATTCGGAGGCTTTTATGATTAAGTGCTGTGTGTATGTGTGTATTTGTGACAGCAAGGTGATATTCTTATTTTGATGTTTTTCAGACTGAGACAAAAGGTTGGTAACAAAGAAAGTAAAAGCAGCAAGTAATAAATTGAACTTCAAGCAGAAGTAGTTCAGAAGTGTTAGAAATTGAAAAGAAAGGTTGAAATAGGCAAAGTTATAGAATGCTCCTTTAAATAGGGTTTCTTATAAATTATATTAAATGCTAAATTCAGGCTTGGTTTTCTATTTTGTGTCTGCATTCTCATTGCTCTACTTTTTTAGAAGGAAAGCAAAATACATTTTTATAAACACATCAATAAGTTGTCTAGTTTCACTATATTTTATATGTGGAAAATGCTCCATCTTGGCTATCTAAGATGCCTTACTGAAATTTTCTCTTAATTTTATTGGGTTTTAAAAACTTTTTGTTCCATCGGGAATTACTTTTGTCTCTTGGAGAAGGCCTCAACCTAGCATAAATGTTGTACTGCATTACAATCTAGACATCTTGTGGAATCTAAATCAGTTTTTTTTTTTTTTTAACATCTAAAATAACTGTACGGCCTGGAGTTCTTTGTAAGAGATCAAACATGAAACCATTGAGAAACCAAACTTAAACTATGAATAAAAATACGTTATATAACAAAGAGTATTTGAGTCCTAAATTTCTATCCTTTTATAAATTTTACTTATTTATTTATTTTCCATGAGTGAAGAGACAGATAAACAGACAGGCAGACAGAGAGACAGCACCACGGATAAGATCTTGATGTCACGGTCCACCCCCGGCTTCACCCAGCCCTGGATCATAGACACGTATGTGCCCAGGGTACTCAAGGAGGTCTCAGGGCTTGAACTGGAAGCCTTTCCATGTGGGAGTGCCTTGGAAAGTGGTGTATTTTATGACTGTGCCACAGTCTGATCCTCCTCCCTAATTCTTTTTTTTAAATTATTTTTTATATACATTCAATGACCTTGTTTAGCTTATGAAGTGAACATTTCAATATGTGAACATTTCTCCCCAGCCCAGTTGATCAAAATATCTTCAACAGATTACACCACACCTAGCTATTGTAATTTACTTGAGATTTCAATTCAGATTTAAAAGCACCTAATATATGTGTGTTGTATGCTTAAGGCTTTTCTGATCTCCTTTAAAGTGATAAAAAATAATTATCTAGAATAATTATTAAAAATATACATGGATTCTCAAAAAACAAAACAGTAGTCTTGACAAGTACCATAATCTGTATCTTTTCCCTGATGTCATAGACATATGGAAATAAAAACAACTTATGCAGATGGAAGTTCAAGTCAGAGTAAAAGATTATTTCCCTTCTTAATCATTCTACATTTTAGATTTATAGTATTGTACAGTCTTTCTGTTGAACATAAACTCTTTACTAATACCAGTGTGTTATACAAATCATGATATTGTAATATTACACAGTTTACAAAAAGCAATTACCTATTAATTACAAATTAAATTATGAAGAGATACACATTTTCAGTGTTTATTAATCCAATTGCATGTTTATTTCCACTGCCTTTTCCTCATAAAACAAACAAAAAAAACTTTTTCAGGTTGGTAAGGCCTCGTTTTGAATTATATTTTTTATCTTTTGTTATTGCCAGTAAGAACTGAAAGAAGTCCTTTGTTTCAGCAATAATCTAATTATTACTGCATTTATGGCTCAAAATTTTTAAAGAATTAAGTCTTCGTATTGATATGTGCTTACTGGTTTAATTTTTACTATGCCATCCATCTTTTAATACTCCCAAATGTTTTTATTGAATCACTTTTCTCATCATAGTGATTTTTAAAAATCTAAACTCACAAAGGGTTATTTTAAAAATTGGAAAGCTCTAGCGATTCTATGATGAGGTTCATAGTCACTATGGTTTGATATATGAATTATGCTATAACTCTAAAAATCATAACATTTACAATTCTGAAATAGTTACCAAGTCCGTGATTTATTCCAAAATATAATGCTGGTTTAAAGTCTTGCTTTCATGATCTTGGGATGGTGATGGGTTGATGTGATAGTCTTGTGATTCATGAAGATGGCTCATTCATTATTTTTGAGTGGGATAAAGATAGTCGAGCTTATTTATAACTCCCTTAATTGTTTGAAGCTAGAGATGGAGATATAAAATTCTACAACTTAGTTTGCCCTATTCTTGCTTATGTTGTATCACAAGGACAAAGATTCATTAAAGAGACCTTTAAAATGTGTTAATCTAGGTACTTTAATGAAATTTGTTTGCAGGGCAACCTGTCCCACTTATTTATGCTTAGTAGTATTCATACATAATGGTAATGTGACTGCTCATCTCTAAACCATTAAGGAAAGAAATATGAGGAACGGGGGCATGATGATTAATTTGGGGTGGACTGCTTAGAAGTTTTTTTTTTGCCTTTTAAAGCAAACTATGCTTATCTTACTTAGCCTTTTAAAAAAAGCATTACAAATTTGAATTAAAATATGCAGTAGACCAGGAACACTGTTAAATTGAAAAGGTAAGTAATATTTATCACCATGAATAAAGTATGGGAAATAGATTTAAAACATCGTTTCTATAAAGTTAAAGGTTTTCAGTGTTCCATAAACATTATATCTAAAAAGTAAATGTGCCTTTTAAGAATGTTTTCCTGTTCTTCGACTATCTTTAGATTGTCAACCTTCTTTCCTCCTTTTCTTAGAGATAGAAATAGCCCCCAATTTTTTATGGTTAATCATCTCACTTGTGCTTTTGATGTCACAGTGTCCTTTGAATCATCACCCTTTTCCTTTGATCTTTCATTCACTCCTTTCTTTTAGGTACTTCAGCACATACTACATACATGTTGAAATAATACTTCCTGCATGAAACAAACTATGCCAATATGACTGTTAAACTCACTACCCCCAAACATAGTGGCTTACATCTATGACAATGTACTTTGTTCATAAAGGTGAAATTGGGACAGTGATGAGCAAGAAGAGCTCACCTGTGATTCAGCATCAGCTGTGATGGTTCAGGGGTGGAACTGGAAGCCCCTGAAAGGAAAGTTGGCTCACTCAGATGTCTGAAGGCTAATGATGGCTGTCAGTTAGGAACTTAGCTGTAGCTATCAGCTGGAACACCTCTCCTTGTGGCCTGAGGTTTTTTGGGTTTTTCTTTTTTTCTTTTTTTTGAGAGGTTTTTGCTATAGGGCATGTGCACTCGCCAGAAAGACAGAGAGAGGCAGAGAGATAGAAAGCGAGTAATCAACCCCCAGGGAGGATGGCCACACCGCAATTCCTTCTCCTCCATTCTCTCAGGATCTTGGGCACGCACACACGCACCCGGCGTGAGTTTAAGCCACCAGATCTGGGACTTGAACCATGGTCGACTACATGGGAGTTCAGCGACATAGCCATTATGCTAACTCCTGGTCCCTGGCCTGAGTTTCTTCATTACATGAGGACTGGGTTCCCAGGGAAAGCATACTGAGATAGAGAGAGATCCAGGTAGGAATGAAGTCCCATCAATTCAAGATCTAGCCCCAGGAATCACCTGGGTTCTCTTCTACTGCATTCTGTGCACAGAGACAGCTACTGGAGTCTGCCTTATTTTTCATTTATTTATTTTTTTGGAGAGGTTTTCGCTATAGGGCGCATGCGCTCGCCAGACAGACAGAGAGAGACAGAGGGATAGAAAGCGAGAAATCACCCCCCAGGGGGGATGGTCACGCCGCAATCCCTTCTCCTCCATTCTCCTCTCAGGATCTTGGGCACGCACGCACATGCGCCCGGCGTGAGTTTTAAGCCACCGGGTCTGGGACACGAACCACGGTCGACTACGTGGGAGTCCAGCGAAATAGCCATTACGCTAACTGCTGGTTCCCGAGTCTGCCTTATTTTAACAAGAGGGAAAACGGATTTTCCTTTGATAGAGTACTGGAAATGTTCTGAAAGAGCATGCAGGACCAGAAGGACTACTGTGACTGTTTTTGGAAAATATAATCTTCTGCACTCAGTCCACAATCCCCACCCCATTGAAGAGCCTGGCAGGTGGGGTGGTGGTTAAGGGCACTGGTATCCCACACAGGTGACCACAGTTTGAGTCTCAGATCTGGCAACTTCCTTTATCACATTTTCTCTCTCGCTGGCCCTCTCTGGACAAATTAAAATTCCTAAGTAATTTTAAATAAAATAATTCTTTCTTTTTTTTAAAAGAATTCTATTAAATAGTCAGGCTCATGGTCAAGAACCAGGATCTCTTTGTCTACACTAAGTCCACATATAGAAGAAGCCCCTGAAGTGCAATTCTTCAAGTGCAGGTACTTAAGCTTAATTCTCAATCTAAAGATCTGAGAGGTAAAAAGATGAGGTATCTTCTCTATCCTACATCCCATATCAATGGGTGAGACACAGATGACCATTATCAACTCCACTGAAGCAATGGAAGTGAGAGGGCTATGGCCACTGGTCCGCAGAATTTCTGAAACCTTACTAGAAATCAGTACTGCTACTTGGAAATGATCCCTCACAGCTCTTGATTCTGATCTTTGGACTCTTGGTTCTGCCTGTTGGGACCTGCTTCTTCTTCTTCTTCTTCTTCTTCTTCTTCTTCTTCTTCTTCTTCTTTTCTGAGAGGTTTTTGCTATAGAGCACGTGCTCTCACCAGAAAGACAGAGAGAAAAAGAGAAACAGAAAGCGAGAAATCACCCCCAGGCTCAATGACCACACCGCAATCTCTTCTCCTCCGTTCTCCTCTTGGGATCTTGGGCATGCATGCACATGTGCCTGGCATGTGTTTAAGCCACTGGGTCCAGGACTTGAGCCGCGGTTGACTATATGGGAGTCCAGCAACATAGCCATTATGCCAACTGCTGGTCCCCATCCTTCATTTTTCAGAAAAAAACGTGGCTGGTTTTTCAACCAAGTAAGTTTCTTTAATTTCTTCTTGCCTACAGTAGTATGGGGATCTGAAGACATCTTTTTATCTTTTTTTTTTTTTTTTTTTTTTTTTAGTTCAAATCAGTGCCAGTGCCATTTCTGCTAATAAAGTCCTGTTTAAAACTTTGTGACTTTCCTTTATAATAAATGTAGAATAGTAAACAGAAGATAATAAAAACAAAAACATAGTCTTAAATCTCATTATGATAAACTTCTCTCTATCTTGAGCTTTCTATAAGAATGTTGATGCATGTTGTCATAAGGAATTTCAAGAAACTATTATTACTTAAGGAGGAGGATATTTCAGGCACACCTTCAAGATCCTTAAGGGGCTTTTATCTGACTAGAAAGTGTTCCAAGGCATTGCCACAAATCTTTTTGAGTTCTTAACAAATGAACTTACTATTCAACTTTGATTTAATTTTTAATTCCAAAATTCTTCCTAAATTTGAGAATCATAAGGTTGGATATAGCAAACAGTCTTCTTTTTAACACTTATTTACTTTTTTTAGAGATTTTTGCTATAGGGTGCATGTGCTTGATGGAGACACAGAGAGAGACAGACACAAAGTGAGAAATCACCCCCACTCCCTGTCAGGGGAGATGGTCACACTGCAATCTCTTCTTTTCCATTCTCTTCTTGAGATTTTGAGCACACATGCACACACATCTGGCATAAGTTTCAAATCACCAGGTCCGGGACTCAAACTGCGGTCAGCAACGTGGGAGTCCAACACGTTGACCACTACACCATCTGCAAGCCCCTAGTCTTATTTTTTTTCAGCAACCCTGGACTTCTTTATATTTACTCAAAATTTTGTTTAAATACTGAACATTTTCTTCTTTACCTATATTTCTCTTCTTTCATTTTATTATAGGCAGCAAGAAGCCAGGTGGGTTTTCAGTATTCTTCCTGGAAACTCATTTAGCTGGATCAACCAATTTATCAGATACAGTTTCTATTTTCCATGTTACTTTAGGTAACAGTGCTGCTAAACTTTCTGCCACTAAGTAGTGACGATGTTTCTACTTCTGGTTCCAGTTGCATTTTCGGCACTTTTGCTGAAACTGTTCCTAACAACCTTTTTAGGGGCAATCAGACTTTTATGGAAGCTTCTCTGACACTGTCATCAAATTGTTCTAATTACTACTTAGTGCCTGGTTCTAGGGTCTCTATGATAACTAACTGTTCTCTTTTCCCTTTTCAGTTCTTCATTATATGGATAAAAATGCTTATAATTTTTATTATTGTTATTTTCCTCTCAGAATAAATGGTATGGTTCCTGGAATCAGAAATGCACGCTGGCTGGTGATATTCTTCATGTCTCTGCAAAAAAGAATACAGCAATCAATCCTAATTTATAGTTAAATCACTTTATTTCAATCTGCATCATTTTCTTTATCATATGGGACAATCAAGAACCAAGTACTTCAGATGCAGGAAAACTCATAACCCTATGTAACTGGTTCATCATAGTTTTGAAAAAAGTGACAAGGTTAATAGTAAAAGTAGAAAATAAAAAAGCCACATATTTTACTATATTTTTCTTACTTGAATTAATTCTGCATTGTCTTTTGTGAGTCAGAGTGGCAAAAATGAGGTATGAGATTGTCAAAGAATTAGTGTCTGGTTGCATGACTTTTTTTTCCCTTTTCGGTTTTTGCCATAGGGTACATACACTTACAAGAGAGACAGAGAGAGAGAGAAAGGGAGAACTCACTCCATAGGGATGATGGCCACATTGCAATCCCTTCTCCATTCTCCTCTCAGGATTTAAGGCATGCATACACACATGCACTCAGTATGATTTTAGCTGCCGGGTTCAGGATTCTAAACACAGCTGGCATGTGAGTCTAGTACCTTAACCACCAAGTCACCTGTATCACAGCACAATTAGCATGAAAGTTACCTCTCTTATTTTATTTTATGTTGGCTAGTGTGTGTTGTGCACAGTATTTTCAAGATGACACAAATAAAATTATATCTGTAATAACATTTATAATAATAAAGAATTGAGGGGCCAGCTGGTAGTGGGTTAGTTAAGATGGCTGGAACCTACATAGCCAATTGTGTGATTGGAGTCCTAGAGCAGAGCTGGAAATTCAACACGGCAGGCATGTGTGCCCAAAATCAAAAGAGGAGAATAGAGCAGAAAGAATTGCAAATGGCCATTCCCCCTTGGGAATGCTTTTTCTCTCTTCCTCTCTCTCTCTGTGTGGAGAGTGCATGTGTCCTATAGCAAATTAAATACATATATATGAACCCAGATTAGATTTAAGTACATACTTTGTTTTGTTTTTGGTTTTATTGTTTGTTTGGTCATTTTATTTGTTGTTTGTTTTAGAGTTATTTTATTTAACTTTATTTAGTTATTTATATTTGATCAGACAGGGACAGAGTGAGAGAGGAAGAAAGAGAGAGGGAAAGTGAGAAAGCAAGCCAACAGCTCCAGGACTTGAACCGTGGGTTGGCCATGTGGAAGTCTCGCGCCCTTAACCACCATGCCACCAGTCGAACCCATGTTTGTTTTGCTTTTTGTTTTTACCACAGGTCATGTGCACTAGCCAGAGAAGATGATGAGAGGAAAAGTGAGAAATCATCCCCCAGGTGAGATAGCCACACCACAATCCCTTCTTCTCCATTCTCCTTCTGGGATTTTGAGCACACGTGCCTGGTGTGATTTTTTAAGCCACCAGATCTGGCACTTGAACAGCAGTCAAGCATGTGCCAGTCCAGGACCTTAACCACCACACCACCTGCTGGCCCCAGATTTATGTGTATATATGTTTAATATAGCAGTTTTCTATAAAGCAAGAAAGCCATATCATTTTACCTTTGCATGTCATAAGCATTAATTGGAATAAGTAAAATAAAATAAAATACTATGCTATTTTGATATTTATGTTTTTCTTCACATTAGTTTATCAATAAAAGTTTTAACACCCATGTATTTATACCTTTATACCTTGTCAATGATTTTCTTAGAAACTTCTTAAAACTATAATCCTCAATAATCCCTTTTACTACTCTAATACTTACTTTCTTTACTTGTGCCTAAGAAGTCAAGCTCTCCTTGGGGCAATAGGACGTTTATTTGTCCAGTGACTTGTGGAGTAACACATACTTTTGAATGTCTTAGAAGACTTGAGAAAATGAGGAAATGGTGACTTCTGTTTTGTCTAGTTTTTAGAAACTTTGCTCATCTATTTTCATTTGTTTAGTTAGAGCTAGGTCAACTTTAAAGGCATTCTTTCCCATCCTTTTCTGTAATTAAAAAAAGAAAAGAAGAAATGACAAGGTAGAAGATATGCACTAGAGAAAATACAGCTATAAAATTAAGATTATTTTCTGGGACCAGCAGTTAGCGTAATGGCTATGTCGCTGGACTCCCACGTAGTCGACCGCGGTTCGAGTCCCGGACCCGGCGGCTTAAACTCACGCTGGGCGCGTGTGCGTGCGTGCCCAAGATCCCGAGAGGAGAATGGAGGAGAAGGGATTGCGGCGTGGCCATCCCCCCTGGGGGGTGATTTCCTGCTTTCTATCTCTCTGTCTGTCTCTGTCTGTCTGGCGAGCGCACGCGCCCTATAGCAAAAACCTCTCCAAAAAAAGAAAAAAAAAAATTAAGATTATTTTCTCTCATAATTAGTAGAACATGGACCTAGATATTAAAGAAAAAGATGAGGCTATTGATATCAGAAAATTTAGACTATTTAACTGTTTAAGTATCTGACTTATAGCAGCCCCTCAAATAGTAATTAAATAAATGTTTTAAGTTGTTCTTTTATTTGTTTGTTTGTTTTGGTTTTGTTTTGTTTTAATCTGCCAGAGGGCATATGCACTCCCTGGGGGGAGAGAGAAGAGAGAGAGAGAGAGAGAAAGAGAGATTGAGAGAACATGCCCCGTGGGACATGGTCACATCACAATCCCATCTCCTCCAGTCCTCCTTTTGAAATTTTGGGCACACACACACCTGGTGTGTTTTTCAAGCCACCAGGTCCTGGACTAGAGCCACACAGTTGTCCTGTGGTATCCAACTCCCTTAACTGCCACAGCACCAGTTAACCTGTGGAATGAACTGTTGGCAGGAGCCTGTATTACTTATGTATTCCCACAGAAAATGTTCAAGTTACTACTGAATTTGTGTGAAGCAGAAAGAATATCTGTTTACTTAATTTTTAAAAGATGGAGAAACTTCACCCTAATGAATGTAACTCTGTAAACAAAAGTTGTAGGCATATAGAAGTCAAAGATATTTAAAAGAGGAGAAGGTAGAATTTTTTTTCTCACACGTGAAAATTTTTGAGTTTATTGATCCTCTCATGAAAAATCCACCCAATCACCTCAGAGAGTCATTGCAGAATCTTTACTCATTTGACTTTTTGCCAGCGCCAACTTTGGCCTTTGCAGTCCCCCCAGCTTTCTTCTTTCTGTTCTTATGTTCCTCTCGCTGTTTTCTTGACGTCTTTTTCTTCTCATAGAGGCTATGTCTTGCAAGTCTATGTTTGGGTTCATTTTTCTTCCCGTAATCCAAAGAATCGTAAATCATGCCAAAACCGGTTGTCTTATCACCACCAAAATGGGTTCTGAACCCAAACACAAAGATGACCTCTGGTGTGGTCTTGTACATCTTTGCTGTTTTTTCCTGAATTTCTCTTTCACGTACTGTTGATGTCCTGAGGTGAAGGACTTCAATGACCACTTGTTTCCTCTGAAGTAATTGGTTGGTCATGAACTTCCTGGTTTGGATAGTTACTGTGTCATTCATGATGGCGGTATATCCTCAAGCAGCCAGGGAGCAAAAGACGGAGACGGTAGAATTTTGTTAAAAATAAAGTTATGGTTTAATATATCATAGCTGATTTTTTTAAGAGAGGTGGTTATAACACAGAAAGTCAGTTTTAACTTATCTATTGTAAAATTTCCCAGGTGAATCTATCTCAATTTTAGGGGCATACATTGCAGAAAAGCTTACCCAGTCTTTGTGAAACATGGCAATGAGCTACAACCAGGGACAAAATGATAGCAAACAGGGGAGAAGTAGAAGCAGATTTTCTGGTATTTTTCCATAATTTGGTAGTCCTGGCTTTTTAAGTAGTGTGTAAGCAGGCCTCGGGAAATCACCCAATGAATGTGTCACTATAATACCCACAATTGCCACAGTTAACCTCAACCACCAATTCTAGTTACTGTCTCTGACTCTTCATTTAGCTCTCCTAAAACTAAAAGAACCTGAGGGTAGGAAGTTAAAAATATTTTAGGACACAATATAGAAGGTAGAAACATAGGCCTTAGAGAAAATACAGCTATAAAATTAAGATTCTTTTCTCTTTTGTTCTTTTGGTTTAGTTTGTTTTCATGCATTTCAGTTAGATAAAATATATTCAATAATACATTTCCCAGCCTATCTAAACTTATCAATAACAGAGAATAGCATCTAAGTAGTATTCTTTTGTATGTGATTTGAGAGTATAAAAAATATGAGATCAAAAAGTTCTTATCTGTTAGTTCTGAAAATGCCCTCATTAGATTATGACTGACAATTGTTGACAATGATTGATGGACTTGGATGAGCAGTGATAAAAAAATGACAACCTTAAGTGTTTTGAACAAGTTACATTTCAGAGGAATTAAGTTGCTAATGGATTAACAGTGGTCAATGAAGAAAAAGACCACCATTACTTATAATGTTACTGGGCTATCATTCCTCATAGAATGCCAATAATTATCCTCACAAGTTCTTCCTGAAATTCCAATGGCACAAGATTCTCTTTCAGGTAAGATTTTATTTTATTATGAATTCCAAGTTCAGCCTCTAGGTCAGTGCCTACATCCTAGGGTGTCGGTAGTTCGTTATAGGACACTAGATATTCTTTTTATGAACTAATACCAGGTCTTTCAATACACAGAGTACTTTTTCTCAAATTGATGAAAAATGACAGAACAATTAAATCGAAATCATTTCCAGATAACAGTTTTTTCCTCTGGACCTGGATCCATGTTATTATAATTCTGACTAACTTTGTGAGGTATTAGCAGATTTTTTTATTTTTGTCAACTTAAGTTAAATATATCCATTTTTAATTCTTAAAAAAATTGATGTTTCTATTCTGAGATTCATTCATCTAGGATCTTACCTGGAAAGGCAGGATCATTTTTGAAGTGCCTAATGTAGATAAGAGCCAATCCAACTATCATTTCCACTAATTCCCCAGTAAAAAAATTCAATTCCCTCCCCCAAGCAAATATTTTACCTAAATTTCTCCATTTCTGCCAATGGCATTAATATGATATTAACATTAATAATGATATTAATATCTTTTAGCCAGCTAAGGGGTATGGTGGTTTAGGTGGCTGCATCTCACATGGCTAACTACACAGTTAGAGTCCCAGACCTGGCAGCTTGAAACATATGCCAGGCATGTTGTGAATGTGTGCTCAAAATCATGAGAGGAGAGTGGAAGATAAGAGATTGCAGCATGGTCATCCCATTGGGGGATGCTTTTTCTCTCTGTCTCTCTGTCTCTCTGTCTTTGTCTCTCTCTTGTGAGCACACATACCCTTTAGGAAAAATAAAAGAAAATGAAAGGTTTTTTTTTTTAAAGTACAGTAACGTTCGTGTAGGCGTTCTTAGCAGTCCTTCAGACTTTGCTGTAGAAGCCATGTACACAGCATTCTAACAGTGGCCACGTAACTTCTACTGTCTTCTGAGGAAGTTACTTACATAACTCTTTTTTTTTTTTCTTTTTTTTTTCTTTTTTTTTTTGGAGAGGTTTTTGCTATAGGGCGCGTGCGCTCGCCAGACAGACAGAGAGAGACAGAGAGATAGAAAGCAGGAAATCACCCCCCAGGGGGGATGGCCACGCTGCAATCCCTTCTCCTCCATTCTCCTCTCGGGATCTTGGGCACACACGCACACGCGCCCGGCGTGAGTTTAAGCCGCCGGGTCCGGGACTCGAACCGCGGTCGACTACGTGGGAGTCCAGCGACATAGCCATTACGCTAACTGCTGGTCCCTTACATAACTCTTAAATTTAAAAGTATGACTGGGAGCTGTATTCATTCTGGGCCAATTCATTTTGCAAGCTGTAATAATATACAGTAATATAATATATGAAAAAATAATAAAATATCTTAAAAGAATTTAAAGACGTGACTGATGGGACCAGCAGGTACATAGTGGTTAAGGTGCTGGACATGGTCAACCATGATTTGAGTCCTAGATTTGGTGACTTGAAACTTTCACTGGGCATGTGTGTGTTCATGCCCAAAATTCCAGGAGAAGAATGGAGGAGAAGGGATTGCAGCACGGCCATCTTCTGTGGGGCTGGAGGAGGATTTCTCACTTTCCCTCTCACTGTCTCTGTCTCTCTGGTGAGTGCACATGCCCTATGGCAAAAAACTAAAAAAAAAACCTGACTGATAATGATGGCAAAAAGATGAACGGCATTTTTATTTTAACAGAAGAAAGTAGAATCTCTCTAAACAGCTTCAAGTTATTTTTATATATTGCTAATTTTTCTTTTACAATTTCTTTTGTATTCATTCTCTTTTAATTCCCATAATTATTGCCTTTTCTATTGTCCATGTCATTAACCTATAGAATGCAATGGCATCTATCAGGTTCAAAAATGAATTCTCATAAGTGTAGGATGAGGAAACCATGCTGTAACTTGTATGAAAAACCATAGATGTTGCTGATAATTTACTCAGTATTGATCAATAATCAATGCAGATTGTGGGATAACATGATATGATGGGCTTTGGAACTTAATCTTATGTCTAGATTGTCTCATGTTAACTCCTCTGTCAGGTTTCTTATCTATAAAAATGGAGATAATGATAACTATTATTTTCTGTGTGTTTGCCATGTGCCAGGCAATGAATGGCAAGAAATATGTTTTATTTTTATTTAGCCTTTAGAGTAAATAAACATGATTGTTATATTCATTAAGGAGAGGAAAACAATGAATCCCAGGAAAGTGAATTAATATTTTCAAGATTGTAGAGTGAACGTAAGTACATAGCGAATATAAGTTCCAACCCTTGCTCTCAGGCAGGAGAGCATATGCTTTAACCACTGAGCCCTGGGTGAGATGATGAATGTGCGTGACTGATACTGGACCAGGCACAAGTAGGTGTTCAGTAAGTGTTGGTTTCCTTCCCTTGTAATTTCATTCCATCGTATGCTACTAAGAACACATATAAGGTACTGGATTCATTTCAAGCTATAATACTCAGAATGTACTGTAAACTGGACTGGCAGGTGGGGTGGTGGTTGGGGTGCTGGGCTCTCACATGGCCCACTGTGATTTGTGTCCCAGACCTGGCGACTTGCTTTCCCACTTTCTCTCTTGCTCTTTCTCTGGTCAAAATTTAAATAAATAAATAAATGAATGAATGAATGAATAAATAAATAAATTTAAATGAAATTATTCTTTATGAAAAGAAGAATGTACTGTAAACTAAAGCGAATTGAACCACCAAAGAATGGGTAGGTGGGGGACCAGCAGTTAGCGTAATGGCTATGTCACTGGACTCCCATGTAGTCGACCGCGGTTTGCGTCCTGGACCCGGTGGCTTAAACTCACGCCGGGCACATGTGCGTGTGTGCCCAAGATCCCCAGAGGAGAATGGAGGAGAAGGGATTGCGGCGTGGCCATCCCCTCTGGGGGGTGATTTCTCGCTTTCTGTCTCTCTGTCTCTCTCTGTCTGTCTGGCGAGCGCACGTGCCCTATAGTAAAAACCTCTCCAAAAAAAAAAGAATGGGTAGGTGGAAGAAATGTATGAATAGCAATAGTGAAGTGTTGGGTGTGTTCAGTCTGAGGGAAACAGGTTCTGAACACACATGATACTTGTCTCCAAAGGGGAGGAGTGTCTGCCTTGTACGTGACCCCAACAGATGAAATGGGATGAACAAATGAAATGTATAGAAAGAAGTGTCATTGATTTAAGGTACCTTAAATCCTTTTTAACAAGCAGTGATGCTCAAGGATGAAAGAACTTCAGGAAAATAATAATGGATTATTTACTGGAACACAGAAAGCATACAATAACTGGTTTGGTTCCATTATGAGTCTTTGGCTGAAAATATTCTTTTATAAAGTTTTTGTTCAAACACTTGGGATCAGTAATATCACCAGGCCACCCATCCTTTGTCAAGCTCTATATCCACCACAAATGTAAACATTCTCAGTCACTCACCAGGATTTTTTTGGTGTTCCTGTCATCCTGTCACCTTCTTAATTGTCTCCACACCATTTTTTTTTTTTTTTTTTTTTTTTTTTGTGCTATAGAGTGTGTGTGTTCATGACAGAGAGATAGAGAGACAGAGGGAGACAGGGAAAATGAAAAATCACCACCACAAAAGGAATAGCCACACAGCAATCCCTTCGCCTCTATTTTCTTCTAGGGATTTTGGGCACTCACACACATGCCTGGCATGATTTTCAAACCGCCAGGTCCAGGAGTAGAACTATTCAGTTAGCCATGTGGAATCCAGCCACCTTAAACTCCACACAACCTGCTGGTCTTCACACTGCTACTCTTTTCCCAACACTTGCCACTCTGTTTTCTAGAAATCCTGAGTTTCCTTTAACAAACTATATATTGCTATCGCCTCCACTCTGCTCTATTTGCCTTCTTGTCTCACTCCAAGTGTGCACCCCCTGAACACAAACTCCTCCCCTATTTCACAGCTAGAGGTCAACAGTCTATTCTCTCACACTTTTGCACCCCCAAAGCCAAGAGCTGGGTTTACTTTCCTCATTTCCAAGACTATATCCAGACAGTTGCTCTTTAAATGTCCATAAAGCACTTCTTTGAGACTGCAGTCATCTAACTATGTAGCCCTCTGGCAGTCCTCATTGCTCTCTCTGTGAGATCCCCTACATATTTTTTGAAAATTTTGATATGTATTTCACAGTTGACCAGAGTGATTTTAACATGCTCATTGCTGAGTCATCAGCCTTCCTGTCCCTTGCTCTTATTTGCAGCTTCTTTCTTCTCTGCCGCTTTTCAGAAATGTATTTCCAAGATTACACTATGGATACTTCTCAACCCTATCATTGAACTGTCACATACCAAAATAAATATATTTGGTTAATACGTCACCCTTTTTTAGTACCTTAATCAGATTTACCATCGGAATTTAAATGTAAACATATCACTATCTGATTTAAATCTCTTATGCTTTTTTATAATTATTATTCTTTATACTCTCATCCTCTTATGCTTCCTCCAAACAATTTCTGTCTCCCGTCTGATAATTAGCCTCTACTCTACGTTGTTTAGACTCCTTGGCTCATCTTTTCAATGACTTGGTTGGTATTTTGTTGTTGTTGTTGTTTGTTTGTTTGTTTGTCTTGTTGTTGTTTGCTTGTTTTTACAGCTTACCCTGGAACAATTCAGTCATTAGAGAAGTTCAAGCCCTCCTTCCCATGTTGAAACAATGTCATCCAGAACATACATACTCTCTACTATTGAAAAAGAAAGTGGGTGGGCCAGCAGATGGAGTGGTGGTTAAGGTGCTGGACTCCCACATGACCCAACATGTCCAAGTTCCTGAAGGCTTGCTTTCTCACTTTCTCTCTCTCTCACTGTCTCACACGTGCACTATAGCAAATTTAAAATACTAATAATATATCAAAATTAAATAATTCTTTAAGACAAAAGATTCAAGAAAAAGAGAATGGGAGAGAGAGCAACAGAGAGAGCACCCCTAACAGGATCCTGATACCACAGTCCACCCCCAGCCTCAAGCAGCCCCATATCATGGGCACGTACCTGCCCTGGGTTTTCAGGGAGGTCTCTGGATGTGAATTCTGGACTTTCCCATGTGGGTCAACCTTGCTCAGTATTGTGTGCCACCATCTAGCTTCCCTTTCTTTCTTCATCTTACATTAATTTTTCATCTCACTTTAATCTGACTTCTGATTTCAGCACTTCCCTGAATCTACTTTCACTAGTATCTTCATTGTTCTCAATATACCAGAGCCAATGAAACACTTACTTCACTATTTCACCTTTTTTTTTTTTTTTTTTGGAGAAGTTTTTGCTATAGGGCGTGTGCGCTTGCCAGAAAGACAGAGAGAGACAGAAAGCGAGAAATCACCCCCCCCGGGGGGATGGCCACGCTGCAGTCCTTTCTCCTCCATTCTCCTCTTGGGATCTTGGTCATGCACACACACATGCCCGGCATGAGTATAAGCCACTGGGTCTAGGACTCGAACCACAGTCGACTAGATGGGAGTCCAGCGACATAGCCATTACACCAACTGCTGGTCCCACTATTTCATCTCTTTATTGCAATTGTCACTATTGAATACTCATTTGTTCCTGAAATCCTCTTTCCTCTGAGTTGCAAACTTTGCTAGAATCTCTCCATTCTGTCTTTTTAATTCTACTTCTTCTTGCGCTGTGTTTCTCTCCTATATTACACTCTACATCACTTATACTATATTCTCCATATTTATTAGATATAATCCTTATATATTATCTATAAAATATCTTATCCTGGGACCAGCAGGTGGCTTGGTGGTTAAGGCACTGGACTCTCATATGGCCAATTGCATTTTGAGTCCTGGACCAGTTGGCTTGAAACACACCAGGCACGTGTGCAAGCATGCCCAAAATCCTGAGAAGGGAATGGAAGAGAAGGGATTGTGATGTGGCCATCCTCCCTGGGGTGTGATTTCTCACTTTTCCTCTCTCTGTCTCTATATGTCACTCTCTCTGGCAAGTGCACATGCCTTATGGCTCCCCTTCAAAAAAATTGTATTCCCACTCAGAGTTTCAACTATCACATATTAATTATTCTTCATCTCCATGTCCAAAATACTCTGAACATTGCTCTATTTCAAACTGGGTTGCAGATCTTTCTACAGGTCTTGCCATTGCCTAATCTCAGTTCTTCATCCTTCCATGGGAACCTCTTTCTGTTCCTTTTCTGCCTGTTTCGAAGTATGGCACCTTGTTGTTCTAGCCAAAAGTTTTGAGAGTCATTTTGTATCTCTTTCCCTTTGTTTTCACCACACCTACTCAGTCCCCAAGAATTTCTTTTATTCCAAAACCATGTACTAAACATGTGTTATGCACTAGTGTGAAAGAAAGATGCATAGAAAAAAATTATATGATAATGTAGATGCAACGTTATGAAAATAAATGAAGCATTATGTGAGGGAGAATCTAATTGAGGAGACCTGCCTAATACCTCCAAGTGCTACTCCTTTCCTTTTCCACCGTCACTTCTGACTTCCTTCTACTTCACTGCAGTAGTCTTTTGTTCTATATATTTTGGACTCTTTAATCTACCCTCTTCACTATTGTCAGAGTACCATTCTAAAATGCCATTTTGATCATGTCATTAGCTGACTTTTAAAATTTGAGTGGTTCTCAAAACTGTCATGCTTTGTTCACAATCATAGTTTATTCTCCGAAGTCCTTCCCACAAAGGTTCAGACTTGTTTCTAGCGGCTGTTTCTCTTGTTTTTACTACTTCTTCCTAGGTCACCTTTTTAAAATTAGATTTTTATTTCTTTTTATTTCTCTTTCTTTTATACATTCAATCATGTTACTTAGCTCACACAGTGAATATTCCAACATGTGTACATTTCTCAGCAGTCCAGTCCAGTTCACCATACTAGAAAGTTATCATTAATAGATAATAATCCATTTCTTTGTTCTAGGCCACCTTTTTTTTTCTGAAGTATGTGATGTTGTCTCATACTTCTGGACCTTCTCACTTATTTTTGTCAGGTTGTAAAATATACCTTCCCTTATTACATTCATCTAGTTAATATCCACAATTTTCACTGATGACCAACTGTTTCAAGTCTCATTGAGATATCCTTCCTTTGCTCCCATATATTTCCTTCCATATTACCAATATCATGGCAGTTATTAATCTAAGTACCAATAATTACTCAACACCATATATCATACATCAATTTACCAGAATTTTTTCTTCAACACATAATAAATTCCCTCAGAGGAGAGATTATATCCTTTTTCAGATCGAAGTTTCAAAAGCTAGCAGGGGACCCTATGGGGCTTGATCCACAGACGGTATAATATAAATAATACGTTGAATGTATGAATTCCTATAGTAAGAGTTACTGAACGGAGTAAACCATATTACTTAATTTATTGGGCAGCACCATATAATGGTCTCTTTCTTAAAGTATTTTTAGATTGTATGAATTGATACATATGAAACCCTTAGAACAAGATCTGGCCATTTTAAGAATTCAGTAAAGATGAACTATGGTTATAACCAGAGGTCCAACATACACACAATAGCCACTTGATTCTTGCACATTGAGTTTTAGCAGCAGGGATCTTGTTGACTTAGCAGATATTCAACATTCATTTAAACACTGACGCTGTGTACTTATGATAATTCAGTTATACATTCCATATAATATTTGAGGAATCTGGATTATTCTAAGAAAAAAACATAGCCTTGTTTATAAAGTATGATGAATTTTTGCTGGTGGAATTTTGACAAAATTGAGAATAAGCTGGATCTAATATGTGCCAAAGATACAGAAATTAGTGTAACAGTTTGGTAGACTTCTATTCCTCATTGCCTTTCTCTACCTCCAGGAAGATGATATTTTTTTTCAACAATCAAGAGCATTCAAATATGATCCAGGTAATCTTCCTAACTGAGGTCTGGGCTTAAAAGTAAGAAGAATCATATGACAGCCCATGGCCTTGTTGTTGGGCAGCAATACTCCACGTGGCTGACCACATGGTTGAAGTCTCAGACTCAGAGGTTGAGAAACCCACTAGTTTGTGTGTGTGTGTGTGTGTGTGTGTGTGTGTGTGCTGAAAATCTTGAAAGGAGGGAAAAATGAAGAAGGGATTGTGGCATGACCATGTCCCATGGGGAGTGCTTTCTCTCTCTCTCTCTCGTACAAACTTCCTCTGGCAAAGTGTTTTTAAAAGGCAGGAAGAGTCTTGAAACAGTGTTAAAACATGATGCCTGATGTGGAGTCAAATAAGCATTTCTACATTTTTACTGGTTCAGCTAGAATTCAGGGCTAGACTCAGTTCAATTCAACAAACATTTATTGAGAATTTAACACATAACCCTTGGTTCTCCGATGGAAAGCCAATGTGATACAGTTCCTTGGGGAACTCTAAAGACAAGAGGGGTAGACAATGAAACCATTATAATACTGTGGGTAGGAGGTAAGTTTTAGCAGAGGAGACAAAGACTAACAGGGGTTACTTTTGTGACACAGAGGATTGAAAAATCATACATTTAAGGAACAAAATAGTATGTGGTTTGGACCAAGAATGATTTGTACTTGCTTTCCAGGCAAGAAAGAGTTGGAGCAAGTGGAATGAGGAAGGAAAAGCATGGAGGCATATTATATGTGGAGAGTTTCAGTAAGTGTAGCTTTACTGGAGACTTAATTTTGAGTGGTAAAGGAATGGGGCATACGGCTAAGAATAGAGGGTCATACATTTTGTATTAATATATTTCAGTCAGTATTCTAGGAATAATGTGAAATGAAAATCTGGAATCAAAACAAGTCTCTCATATAGACACTCTTGGTCATGGTCAAAAAGATCCAACTAACATTCATAAATCATAGGATCCAGCTTCAAGCCCAGGTACGCCAAGTCCTGGATAGTAGGTGATTTCCAATCTAATAAATTGGCCTAGAAAAAAATTTTAATATGTAGTTTATGTTCTTTCTGACTTTAGGATATAGAGAAATGAGGCTACAAGAGGTCACTGTTTGCTAATATCCTTGGATAGAGTAATGCCACATGATGCTACCAAAATCTTGCTTTGCTAAAACTGCTCCAGTGAATCAAATTTATCAGCTTTATCAACATAGCCCAATAACACGTCACACAATGCAAAAGTTTTCTTTAGCACAGATTCCTGACTGCTGTTTTGAAGATTAAAATATTCTACATTTAGACACCCATACTTTTTAGATTAGGATGACACATTCTATGATATGTTTTAAGAATTGAATGAATCTGAAAGATATCAATTTTAGGTTACTTAGAGTTGAAGAATCAATAATCTGAACAATTCTTTACTTTGTTCTCTGAACTAATAGTTATCCAGTACTAGGAAGTAAATCAATCTGGGAATAAATTGGCAAAAAAAGATGTGGTAACTGTATTGTCTGTCATCACATTGCTGGTTCTCATTGAACTTCTCTTGTGTTCTCCATCATGTTGCCAGTTCCTACATTTACTTGTTCTCACCTCTTTCTGCCTCCTGGATAGGTTTCTTTTTATTTATTTATTTATTTATTTATTTGAGAGATTTTTGCTATAAGTTGTATGCACTTACCAGAGAGACAAACAGAAAATAAGAAAATGCCCCCAACGGGTGATGGCCATGGCACAATCCCTTTTCCTCCATTCTCCTCTTGAGATTTTAGCCCACACACATATGCACCCAACATAAGTTTCAAGTCACTGGATCTAGCACTCAAATTGTGATCAATCACGCGTGAGTCCAGTGCCTTAACCACTATGCTACCTCCTGGGACCCCTCCTGGATAGCTTTTCTATTAACTCTATGCTGGAAGAGAAACTTGTAGCTGTTAATGTCCTCAAAAAAGCTTCTTTTATAAATTGTCTCTGAAATTTGATCATTTGACAATTTAGGATCTATATCCATCAATCGTCAGTTTTCTTTCAAATTCTCACCCACTCATCTGTATCTTTTTTGCTTTACTCTGTGTTTCAAGGACTGTTTGCCAGATTCCCTTGACCTCTCTGTAAATTAAGCCAACAGGTCACACTAGGGAAAAATTGGAAGGTGAGATGAAGGGGATTAGAGGCTACCTCTCCTCATCTGTGTCCTTTCTGTGGCATTTCCAGCAGCAGTAAGAGTCACATCTCTACCGCGGACTTGACTTTTTAAGACAGACTTTTCCTCTGTGCTCTTTGTTCCCAATGGATGGTCCTGGTCTTGGTTCCTCCAGCTTTCTATGGTTGATAATCTTTGTGTTGTCTCACTGTTTAGCTTCTCAGCTTTTTCTTTTCCTGGCTTACCTATTCCCTGTGATAAATTCCTTCTGTTGGAAATGTGGATAGTGCTTTCTATATTCCAGGGTGGATGCTGGCTAATCCAGGACACCTTTAAAGATTTATAGTATGTTTATAATATACTGGCTGCAAGTTTCTCTATTAACTTTTAGTTTGAATGAATATAGATAAGATTCTGTTATGCCCACTCTGATTTTTAGAAGAAGGAAATGCTTGGGGCCAGCAAGTGGCATGGTGGTTAAGGGCACTGGACTCCCACATGGCCAACTGCGGTTTGAGTCCTGGACCTGGGGGCTTGCTTTCTCATTTTCTCTCTCTTGTTCTCCCACTTTCTTATTCTGTCCCTCTCTGGTCAAAATTAAAATAAATAGAGTTAAATAAACTAATTCTTAAAAAAAAAAAAAAAGAGTTAAAAAAAAGAAGGAAATGCTCATTTTCAGATTCATCACTTAAATCCTTTCCTAAATAGAACCCAGCCTCGTGTCCTCTCTGAATTTAGTGGGTTTAAAAAAAATATTGAATTTTGTGTTGCCTTTATCTTTGCTTTCTCACTAGGAATTTAGTTAGTCCCCTTTACCACATTGTCTCTGTTGAATCTGCCATTTGAAGGGGAATGGGGATTCCATCAGTAACAATGAACAACTTAAACATACTACAGAAACATCCAAAATCTTGCCAAGTACTAAATAATAATGAGTGTGATTTGAATAAGAAATGGGGCAAGAAAATGCAATATAAAGAGTCTAAAATTTGGGTATTTAAATATCATAATATTCTAAAACAATTTTTGTCATTCTGTTTAAAGGATTTTCTGTTTTCAGATTTATTAATTCATTCAGTAAACCTTCTAGACTTTTCAGTAAATAGGTGACACGTGTCAGGCACTATACTGTTACTGCAGATATAGCAAAGACAAAAAAGGCAATGATACTGCAGATATAGCAAAGGACAAAAAAGGCAATGATTCTTGACTTGTGGACATTAAAATATAACTTATGTTCTTTCTATTTCCTTTAATATATAAGGAGGTCAATCAAATTAATAAGGAAAAACATGAGCCCAGAGGGCTAGTCGGTGGTGCAGCGGTAAAACAATGCACTCTGCAAGGCCGGCCCGCACGGAAAAGTTCTGGGTTCACATTTGGAGACCTCCTTGACTCCACCAGGTGCAAGTATATTCATGATCTGGGGCTGGCTGAGTCTAGGTGTGGATTGCAGGATCAAAACCCTGTTGGGTGCTGTCCCCTTCTCTCTTTTTCTCATTCATAAAAGAAATAAACAAATAAGCCTTAAAAGAAAAATGTGAGCTAAATAAAGCATAAGCATAATCATGGGAAAGATAAAAGGAAAAGTGAGATAGAAAGATGTTGGTTAATGGAAATGAAGTTATAAATAGGTAAGAGGGGAAAATCCTCATGTTATAAAGTATAATAAGAAATTAATCACAATTTACTTTCCCTCTCAGAATAACTAAAAGAGTGGATTTGAAGGATCCCAATGCAAAGTAATGACAAATGGTGAGATGCTAGCTATACTAATTACTCTGATTTAATCACTAGACTAGTACACATTGTGTCCCTCAAATATGTACAATTAATATATGTCGATTATAATTTCAAAAATTAAAAAATCATAAACCTAAGATATAAATTGGCGATTTGTTGAACAGCATAAACCATAACCATATGGGAGGAAAAAGATCATAGTTTAGCAGTCAAATGTAAACTTTTAAATTAGATATAAACATCCTGTTTTGAACGAACACAATATAAATTATACATATCAATTTAAAGTATTTTTGGAGCTTGTGCCTCACAATCTGTTGTTAGTCTATATTCTTTTTTATCTTTTTATAGGAGGCATATGCACTCATCAGAGAGAGAGGGAGGGAGAAAGCAACCTCTATGGGCATGGTCACAACACAATTTTTTTTCCTTTGTTTCTCCCTCCTTTGGGGATTTTGAGCATGCATGCACATGCATTCAGTGTCTTTTTCAAACTGCTAGATCTGAGATCCAATCCACCTGTTTTGCCATGTGAGATCCAGCTCCCTTAACCACTAGGCAACAGGCTAGCCCTCTAGAGTCTATGCTCTTACTACTCCCACTATCTGAAGTTGCCTTTCCATGAAAGGATGCAAGAATGTTCCATGAAGCATCTTTTGTAATAGAAAAAGAAAGCAAAAAGAAATTATACAAAGTTTCTAGAATAAGGTCAGCCCCATAGTGCAGTAGTTAATTACTGTACAGAGAAAGCCAGATCTCACATGGTTGACTGAGGTTCAAATTCAGCTCCAGTGACAGCACACTGAGCATGCATATGCATGCCCAGGATCCTGCAGGATGGAGAATTGGAGGGAAAAATGTCTGCAGTTTTTTCAGTCCCTGTTGGGGGATTATTTCTCTCTACTTGTCTCTGTCTGTTACGTGTATACACATGCTCTCTGATATTAAAATAAATGCTTAGCAATAGATGATGAGTTAAATAAGTGATGACATTTATACCACAGAACGCTAGTCATTATTTTTGCTTGTTTGTTTTTTAGTTTATTGCCATAGGGTACATGCACTTGCCAGAGAGAGAAAAACAGAAGGAAAGTGAGAAATCAGCACCCTACCTTGACAGGAAGGCCATGTTGCAATCCCTTCTTCTCCATTCTCCTGTTGAGAGTTTGAGGTTTGCACACATGCGTGCCTGGTGTGATTTTTAAGCCACCAAGTCTGGGACTCACCACAGTCGGCCGTATGAGTATCCAGCACCTTAACCATCGTGCCACCTGCTGGCCCCAACACTGATCAGTTTCCTATTGCATTTATTGACAGGATATATTGTCATTTTTTTGAACATGCGCTAAAAAGTATGTGTTCAGTGGAATTTCATTTTGAAGATAAGAAAATCGTAGCCTTTTGATTTATCTGTTTTTACTTACTTTTTTCCCACAATGACAATAACTTATTTTAATAATAATAGCAGTAATATATTCTTGCACATTTATAACAGATAGACCATGCTTGGCTTTTAAAAGCAAGATTTTGGAGCCAGGTTGGGTAATAACACTACCTTTACAGAAGTCTGACTTATTAAGACTCTCTGACTGGGTGTGTTACATTTTAACATGAATCAATTTAACATAACTATCTTATATATATTTTTAAAGGTCCTGAAAGAAAAGTACCTCTCTAAGAATACCTATATAGTTGCTTGCAAAAATTCTTAAAATAGCTTTTACCCATTAAAATCTTAAGAGGATTACACAAGCTAAATTAGTGCCTGTACTGCAAAATGCCATAATGAACTTAATATTATTGCTTTCCAAAATATAGACCAATTCTTAATAGACTATTTTACAATAGGAAGTGCCTTTAGGGGTCAGTATAACAAAATTAAGATCAGCTTATATAGCCTTACAAAAGGTCTGGTGGCAGTATTAAAATGTCCGCTATAATTACTTGTGACTTCGTTAGCTCACACATCATTTTCTTTCCCAGGCTGGCCTCATAATGAAGTAGACTGACATCCCTCTGGCCTTGCTTCCAGAAATTACATTTGTATTGTACTGTTTTTCTGTCCTATAAAGGCTACTTAAATTTATCTTAGTCAAAGTCAAATTTCACGTTGTTGGAGCTAAAACATGAGACTGATGTGGTCAAGTTATTTCATCTGAAGTTAGTCAAGCAAACTTTAAAGTAGCCACTGGTGCTAAGACCTATTGGACATTGGGTGTTCCCGTGACTTCTCCTTTGTAGTGTTCTCTGGAGTCCACTTTTGCATCTCTGCACTTCAGTGTGTAGATTTACTTCTTCACATCTTCAGGACCCTGGTTTCTGGTTGATCTCTATTCTCAGATCTAGAACCCTTCAAGTTTTCTCCCTTAGTATTCAAGGCTGACTTGAAAGGTGATATTTTCATCACACGGCTTATCTTTTTCTAGTTTAGTGCAGGGCTGGCTAAACAACTTTAGACATCTAACAGCACATGAATGGCATGGAGGGAAAGAAGGAGATTTGATAATCAGGTCCCTTAAAAATATATCATGGTTTTTACTAGAGTAAATTTAATGGGCCAAACACAATGAGGTCCCTCTTCACTGCTTCATTTAAAAAAAAAAGAGCCAGACAAAAACAAAAACAACATTACAGTACATCAGAATAACCTTGTATCAATAAACACAATGCTTACAATTTAATATGATAGTGATCTTGAACATGAGTTTTATAATTACAGGAAAAAAAAAAAAAAACTAGAGGCCACTTGGGTGGCTATATAATTTATTTTCATAGCAGTGCTCACCATAATTTGAAATGCTTTCCAGCTAAGATAACACATTCTAAAAGTCTAAAAGAAAGTATGTTCCTACATAGGGGTAAGAAATGCCCATGTAGTAAATACTCTGACTTGTTTACTCTGTTTTTTATGGAAACTACGGCAAGTTTTGAACTATGTGGAGGTCTGAGGATGTATTGAAGTTGTTGATTAGAGCTGATTTCAGGTTTCTTGTTGTTGTTTTGTTTTTTTGTCATTGTGTCATTGTTGGGGATTTTGTTGTTGTTGTTTTTTCCCAGACGGTGCGTGCTCTTGCTAGAGAGACAGAAAGACAGAGAAGGAGAGAGATAAAGGATCCCTCCACTGGGTACAGTCACACTGCAATCCCTTCCCTTGTCTCTCTCATTAAGAGATTTTGGGCATGTTGGTGCACACACCTACCGTGTTTTTCAAGCTACTTCTTGGGACTCAAACCACGCAGTCGGCCATACGTGGGATTCATTTGTCTTAACCAGTAGGCCGTGGGCTAATCCAAGTTGATATTAGTTTCAATATTAAACGTATTTCCTACTACACCCTCAAAGTGAAGACCCTTGCTTGTCTTGGGCTTTGCATATTAATATATTTCAGTAAATGAAACATTTACTCTCATGAACGGTATTCTTAATTTTTTACCAAATTTCTTATTTTGCCTGTGGGTTCTATGTTGGTAACTGTGTTTTCCAACTCTTAAAAAAATTTATTAACTGTATTTTTCTCCACTAGTATGCTGCTATCCATCCAAAGAGAAAACCGGTCCCATTCGAAATTGAATTTTAGTGGTTTAATTGAGAAACCGTATATCACAATGCTGAAAGTTATGCTTAACTTTCACTGCTAAGCCAAATATAGCTGAGAAAGAGAAGCACAGCCATCAGGACCGTCACCAACCTCCGATATATTTAGCACATGAAAAGTTCCTGAATTTCATTTTTGACTCTTGCTCACATGTCAATTCATTGAGGAAGGGTACATTGTGCATAAACAGTCCGTGCGGAGTAAAGCAGCTAATTAACATACCAACAGCAACCACTTAGTATTAGTCCATGGAGTAGCTTCCCCAAGGAAGACTTGTACTGTACGTGAAGTTATCACCGAGTCATTTACACTGACATTGGCCAAGGCCTCAGAGGACAAGCGATGGGGAATATATTCTCATGGACAGAAGAAAGGGTAGAAAAGTGTAAGAAAAATAAAAAAATAGATTAAAAGTGCCAATTTAGTATGGTCTGTGTCTGTGTGAGAATAAAATTGGGATTATATGTAATTTTATGCTTTTATACTTTTATTGTTACATAGTATTACCTAATTTTTATTTAAATGAAATACATGAGGCAGACCACCTGTGGGAGACATTTGTTATGGTTTGTCAGTTTAATCTGTTGGACTGTTTAGAGCTATTGTAGCTGAGATGTGTGTGTAAGATTTAACTATACACCTGATTATTATAAATAATGTTTTATCAAATGCCTTGCTATTAAAGATTCCCTTAAGAGTTAACAGTTCATTCACTGTGTTTCTCCTCCACCATTATGGTGTGCCCCACACCGATGACTTAATTTGAGACATATATTTCTATTCTTGGAAGCTTTATTGAAATCTCCTAATAAAAAAAAAATCTATATTAGACTGTTAGTGGTAAACCTCAGTTGCATAAATAATAGTGATCCTGTGTAATGAATAATTTAGCCACACTTAAAAATAATTCACCAGACACATGTGGGTAGAAAACAGAATGAACTGCTAGCATAGGAATACTATCCCGATACTAGTATGCACAAAATTTTGCACATAGTAACACTGCCTTGCATACTATCACTTTGTTGGCAATGCTTTCTTGTTCTTCTAGGTGCTGTCAAAAATCAATGATTGTAGACAACTACAGTATTATCATCACACTTCAGGACAAATAGCTTAAGTTTTATACTCAAATATAAATTCCTAGCAACTAAATCTAAAACCTGGGCATGGGGCCAGGGTTGTACCCAAGTCCCAAGCTGCAAGTTAGCAAATACTTCTGTAAGGTAAATCCGGCGCTACCTCTGAGTTATGTCGGTCCTTCTCTAGTTTGACATCTAACCCTGTGGTTCTCATCTGGGGGGAGGTTTTTCCCTTCACGTAATCTTTAGCAATAACTGGAGAACTTTTAGTCATAAGACTCAGCGAAAGGTATCTAGTGGGTGGAGGCCAGAGCTCTTTCTATCTACTCCAATGCCCAGGAGAGCCTCCCACATTTTCTGACCTTAAATGACAATAATGCCTAGTATCAAAAATGAGAAAACCAGGTACTAACTCAAGGATCCTGTTCTATTCATCAAAATAAATCAAACTCTAGGTCATTTATAGGTCCTTGCACTATTTTCTTTTATGTATTTCTTAATTTGCCAGAGGATAAGTACACTCACTGGAGACAGAAATAAAGAGAAAGTGAGGAAGCATCACTCATGAGAAATGGTCATTTCACAATTTCTTCTCCTCCATCTCTTCCTCTTTCCAGGATTTGGGATATGCATGCACATGCACCCAGCATATTTTTCAAACAGCTGGGTCCAGGAATGAAACTGTGTAGTCTGCCAGCACATGAGGCCAAGGGCTGACCTCATGTACTTTTTTTTTTTTTTTTCATTTTTTGCTATAAGGTGCATGAGCTCACCAGAGAGAAAGAGAGACAGAAAAAGGGAATGTGAAAAACCACTTCCCAGGGAGTATGTCCATGCCACAATCCTTTCTCCTCCATTCTCTTCTTAGGATTTTGGGCATGCACTCATGCACATATGCCCAGTGTGATTTTCAGTCCACTGGGTCCAAGATTTGAACCATGGTCAGCCATGTGAAAGTCCAGTGCCTTAACCACCATCCACTGACCCCCTTGCACTTATTTTAAGCTATGAGAAAATCTTATAAGGGAATTAAATTGCAACAAAAAGATTCACAATTCTACATCAGAGATGTACAAACTCACTCTTAGAGGGACTTGGCTGGTGGTCTAAATGAGGTAAGGGACCAGGGTGCAGTTGCCACATTGCACATTTTAAAGGAGTCACCAATGTCAGCTTTAATAATTTGTTACTGGGAAGGAACAAAGGTCTACTCTTATCAGACCTGCTAATTTTACAAGAAAGCTAGAAATCTATTTGTTTTATTGTAAAATATAAAATCTCCTAAATTTTAAATGTTTCTAACCAATTTTATTTTTTAACAGACTAGGAAGGCCAAAGAAAATATATCTAGAGGTCAAAGTGAGATTTTTTTGGCCAGCAGTACTTTTAAACCCTGTTATCAGTTCTTCCTGTCATGGTAATATTCATTCATCTATCCCAGTGATTGAACACACACTAATTGAGCATGTATTATGTTGATGATGTGGAGGAATACTAGGATTATACAGAAACTTAACAATTTCTTGATTTTTCTGAAATTCAAGTTTGTCTTCACTGAGTATCCTTTACTGAGGATCAAACTGACTCATAAGTCATAGTATTGTGTTTTGAATTGATAGCTTGATTCATCTCTTTCCATTCCCTTAGCAGCTTTTCTTATTAAAATGGGAAAATATATTTGGGCATCTCATCCCTTCAATAAGCAACTTAGGGGCAATGCTTTGAAAATGAAAAGTAGAAACCTAGTCGTGATGGTGCCTGCTAGTGCTGCTGCTTGGGGCCACATGGGTGGCCCGGGTTCGATTCCAGGCCTACACTGGAAAGCCACTCGTGGTGGTGTGCACCTGTAGTCCCATCTACTCATGAGGCAGAAGCAGGAGGATTGTGAAACAACAAAACTCAGTCTAAAAATCACACAAACAAAAAGATCACACACACACTCTCTCTCACACACATGCAGCCCTCACAATTAGAAGTAATAAATTTAATAAGTTAGAGACTTTCTACTCAACAATTCATACCCTCTATTTTTCTTTCCTTTTTCCTCTATTTTTTTTTTAATACTCTTCTCTATTTTATCAGCACTAAAATAATGCCTTAGAGATTTGGGAAACTAAACATTTTAAAAGTGCTTACGGGACAGCAGGTGGCATAGTGATTAATGCACTGGACTTCCACATGGCCAGCTGTAGGTTGAGACCTGGACTCAGCAGCTTAAAACTCACTCCAGGCACATGTGAGTGTGAGCCCCAGATCCTGAGAGAGAATGGCAGAGAAGGAATTGTGGTGTGGCCATGCACCCAAGTGGTGATTTCTCACTTTTTCTGTGTGTGTGCCTCTGTTGAGTCCATGTGCCCTATAACAAAAAATCTCTCTCTCTCAAATATAAAAAAGTACGGGACCAGCAGTTAGCGTAACGGCTATGTTGCTGGACTCCCATGTAGTCGACCACAGTTTGTGTCCCAGACCTGGTGGCTTAAAACTCACGCCGGGCACGTGGGCGTGCGTGCCCAAGATCCCGAGAGGAGAATGGAGGAGAAGGGATTGCGGCATGGCCATCCCCCCTGGGGGATGATTTCTCGCTTTCAGTCTCTCTGTCTCTCTCTGTCTGTCTGGCAAGCACACGTGCCCTATAGCAAAAACCTCTCCAAAAAATAAATAAATAAATAAAAATTTAAAAAGTACTGGGGACCAGCAGTTAGCATAATGGCTATGTTGCTGGGCTCCCATGTAGTCGACCGTGGTTCGAGTCCCGGACCGGGTGGCTTAAACTCACACTGGGTGCGTATGCATGCTTGCCCAAGATTCCGAGAGGAGAATGGAGGAGAAGGCACGGGATTTTTCACTTTCCATTTCTCTGTCACTCTCTTTCTGGTGAGCACATGCACCCTATAGCAAAAACCTCTAAAAAAATTAAAAATAAAAATAAAGTGCTTTATAGAGTACAAAAGGAATTTGGCAATATGACAAATTTTATCTAAAATGATTGCTTTTTTGCTTAGGTCTTACTAACCTAGTTTGTACATGTTGGTCCTGTTTTTGAAACTCATGTCTAATAACTCAGTGAATTCTTCGAAAACCCTGAGCAACTATCTTCACTTTGTATGAAAGGAAGTGAATCACAGAACACAGACCTGACCAACGGCACACAGCTGCCAGTGTTGAAGCTGGAATCTGAACGCTGTGGTTGTGGCAACACTTGCTCCTCACCACTGTGCCAAAAAATACCACAGAATAAATATGTGACCTGAAGTTGGGCCAAAGTCAGGAGAAAACATGATTTTTTTTTCTGTACTTCTCTCTTTCTGAGTCTCTGTAGAGTTGTATTCTTGCTCTTTCTTCAGCTCTAACACATTCTCTCTCTGGCACGCACATGCACGATCCCCCAGTTGACCCATACTCTCCCCATTCACATTGAGTCAGACATCAGATTTCTAAGAAATGTTACATTCTAGATGACCCAGAGCCACAGTCCTGCATCTGGTAGTAAAGGGATTACAGTAATCTCTTCTGCCAGTGCATATTAACATGGGCTCTCCACCCTCACCCTGAAATGGTGAGAATTAGGTTAAGCAGTTTTTGCCTTCCACAGGCTCTTCTAAGCAATTAACCCAATTTACACACAATTTTAGCTTTCAAATCTAATGCAGTCATCAATAGCAGTTGTTAGCTTAAATCCAGTTTACTGAATCTTTCGTGTATTTGTTAGTTTGAAAAATTACTCTACTTACAAGTTTCATTTTTAGAAAATAAAAAACTCAACTGTGAAAAACGTGAAAATAAGATATTGTATAAGATATCTATCTACTTAATTTAGAAAACCCTGCTTAAATATATAACATATTCTATTAATACAATAGAAAAATGATTTTTTTGTGTGTGAATCAGGTCAGTTAATTTAAAGAAAGATTTTTTTTAAGGAAATCTATTTTTTTTTAACAAGAAAGTGGACTCATTTCATTAGTCATCTGCAAGGTTAAGAAAGTAATAATTGTTTTTTATGTTTTCAAGCCTCTTAATTTAGTAAACCTATAATTGAAAAGTGAAATTTCGCAATAAAATGATATAACTCAGCCATGTTGCTATGGGAAAGTAAAGGGTTTCCTCCTACTTTAGTTTATTAATTTTCAAATAATGCTTAAGGGCTTGTTATGATAGTTCTTTACAAGGTAGTAAATATATAGTTATCCAGACTGTCTGGGTTGAAAACTAATTACCATTAGAAACTAGAGCATTTAGCCTTGTTATTTCTGCAAATCAAACAACTCCAAATACAATTTTCATATTAAATCCAATGTGCAATCATCCAGGGATAGTCTCACAATGAAAAACATAATCTAATATATGCCTCTTCTTTCTTGTTTGTACGCAAATCAACTAGCACTTTGAAATGTGGCATCAAAAGAGAAGTTGAATAGACAGTGGTGGACATTGTACTTGGAGAGAACATAAAGATATTTGAAATGGAGCTATTCAAAACATTAAGTTTCATTAAATACAAAGTTATAGAAGGGGAAAATAGAAAGAAAATATTCTATCCAAAGGAAACTATCCAATAATATCTACAAGTATGCTTAAGACTAAGTGACTTGAGATTTTCTTATAATTTTCATTTGTACTGTTTGCTTTAAGTCCCTTTGCAATGACATTTTTGAGGGAATCACATTTCAAAATTAATGCTAACATAAAATAAAGTGGTAAGGATAGGGACGTTTTACTATTTAAAAGGAAAATGGAGGCATAAGGCCACGAGAAATACCACATTTTTATTCACTTTTAAATGGTCAAATCATATTAGACTCTTAAAGTTATTCTTAGGGACACTCCATGTTGGTTAAGATTGCCAGATTGCACATGATCATCCTTGCAATTTGAGTCCTAGACCAGTGGCCTGAGAGAATTGCCAGAAAGGTATGCATGTAAGCCCAAGATCTAAAGGGAGAGAGAGACAAGGAGAAAGAATTATAGCATGATCATGCTGATAGGGGATGCTTTTTTTCTCTCCCTCTTTCTCTCTCTCACTGGGAGAGCACATGCCCTCTAGCATAAAATAAAAAATAACTCTTTCTAGATAGGATATTTATTAAGACAAAGAGAGTTTTATTGCCATGGAATAATTGCTAGGCTGAAAAATAAAGAGGTGTCTTTTTAAAAATATGACAAATGCAAAATCCTGCAAATGCATAGCAAAAGAGTGTCAATGTTTCTTAATGTTTACTGAATTAATTAGGTGGAAATCAGGACCTATCACCCCAATTGAACAGAAGTAAGAAATTATTTAAAATGTTTGCATTTGTGAGCTTCGGTAAAGATTGTTTTGGAAAATTAAATGTATGGTTTTAATAATTGCAAAAGTTGGCCATGTTTTTTAGAACATGAAAATTAAGTGATAATTGATGTTTATTATGAGATGTTGAATACAGTTGCATGTGTACTAGACACGGGGACTCAATAATCAACAGCAATTCTGTGAAACCAATATCATTAAAAAGTGCACATGGGATTATAGTTTATACCACTGACATGTTCCTGAAAATTTACGGGCAAACTTTTTTTTTTTAATTGCCAGAGAGTGTCTGTGCTCACCAGAGACTGGGAGGTGAAAGCACCCTCCAATAGAGCACAGTCACGCCACTGTTTCTTCTCTTCCATTTCTCCATCCTGTCAGGATTGGGCACACTTACACAGACACTTGGAGAGTGTTCAAAGAAACTAGGTCTAGGATTCAAACTGCAATTGGCCCTAGCTTCCTTAAACAATAGGCTATAGGGCTGACCTGGCAAACATATTTTTTTAAGAATAATTTATTTGATTTGATTTATTATTATTAATTAGCTATAGGGCACATGTGCTCACCAGAGAGTGACAGAGAGAAAGAAAGAGAGGGAGAAAAAGTGAGAAAGCAAGCTGATAAGTCCAGGACTCGAATCGCAGTAGGCCATAAGAGAGTCCAGTACCTTAACTACCTGCTAAACCAGCAAACAAAATTTTTTTATAGATTAAAACTTTCTATCATGCCAAGAGAGATAATATCTTCAAGAAAGTCCCTGAGATTGGGCATATACTGCAACAGGCAGGCCTCGTACAGAGAAAGCCAGATCCCACATGGCTGACCGGTGTTCAAGTACAGGCTCTGTCAGCTTGATAAACAGGCCTGGTACAAATGCTTATTCCCAGTGATCCTGATGGGATCAAGAACTGGAGGAAAAATGACTGCAGCATAACCTGGTCCCATTAGGGGCTACTTTCTGTCTGTCTTTCTCTTTGTCTCTGTCTGGTCTGTCTGTTACACTCTTCCTCATACACACACACACACACACACACATGCTTTTTGCATTAAATAATAATAATGATAATAATAATAATAATAACAACACAATAAATTCACGGGGTCCAGCCTCTGTGGCATAGTAAGCACTGGACTGGACTGTGGAACTGGAAATCACATGCTGATCGTACACATGCCCTAGCATCCTGAAGGGTTGGAGGACTGTAGGAAAGGAATCACAGCCTGACCAGGCTTTGTGGAAAGTGCCTCTCTGTCTCACATGTGCACGCTCTGTCATGAACACATACACACACACACACGCACACACATAGAATTCCCTGTTCACTCCTTTTATAACATTTATTTCATTTTACTATTTATTCTATATTTAGTAAACTGGTTCACGCTGAGACATGTTTTTTGTTCATGAATTTGTATTTGTCAAAAAGTAAATTCCTTTAGGGCTAACTCCAATCTGTCTAAGTTTTTGTTTATTTTTGACTAATTTAAAAAATATTCTCTTCACTGTTGAATATTATTCGATAATAGAAATTATTAGTGTGTGCAGAAAATAAAAGCAGAAAAAAAAGAAATATGGCTAAGAAGAACAAAAATGGAATGAAATGTTCTTTACCTTGGTAACTTCTTGCTATCCAAGACAGTGGTGGAGGAATGTGGGTGAAAGACCAATTGGCCTCTCCCTCTATATAGTATCACACTCATCTGTTAAAATACTGGTAAGTGACAGTGCTTAGGAGACAAAAAATATGAATCTCTGACATCTTTCTATTTGGTTCCACTCAGTAACAATAACAGAATACCATGAGGAATAAAAATAACACTAACATTTATTAATTACTGTATCACTATTGAAAATTAAATATACCTTTCCATCCTATCCGCTTATCTTTTTTTCTTTTTTTGGAGAGTTTTTTTTTTTTTTTTTTTTTTTTTGCTATAGCGCGTGTGCGCTCACCAGACAGACAGAGAGAGAGAGGGACAGAAAGCGAGAAATCACTCCCAAGGGAGGATGGCCACGCCGCAATCCTTTCTCCTCCATTCTCCTTTCGGGATCTTGGGCACTCACGCACACGCACCTGGTGTGAGTTTAAGCCATCGGGCCCGGGACTCAAACCACGGTCGACTACGTGGGAGTCCAGCGACATAGCCATTACGCTAACTGCTGGGCCCTATCCGCTTATCTTGATTCAGCTTTCTTCATAAGACTGAACCATTTAGTACACAATTTATTTTATTTTGTCTTTCTCTCTCCATTAGAATATAAATTCTAAAGCATCCCTAAAGAGACTCTGAGATACCCAGCCCAGAAACTATCTCTTTTCGTCTTTTTTGTGTAAGATAACTATTTTTGTTGGAATTTTTTTACTTCTTACAAACTCAGGAACAAGGCAGGGAAGACTTGATATAAATATTCTGAAAAAGTAGTAAGCGTGGAAATGAAAGAATAACAGAAAGGAAGTCGATGTGGTTGGATTATAGAGAGGAGACACTGGCAGAGGAGGGAGGAGCAGAACTGTCTGTGAAGCTGCAGCAGGGTGGAAAGACTTGAGAAGTTTTTGGGGTCTTTAAGCATGGGCAAGACATGGTCTGATTCAAATTTTAAGCAAATCAGGACCAGCGGATGGCATGAGTTATGTAGCTGGATTCTCACATGGCCAACCACAGATCAAGCACCAAAATGGGATGCTTGAAACTCATGCCGGACACATGTGCATGCATGGCCAAAAAACCCAAGAGGATAACAGAGGAGAAGGCATTGCAGCATGTCTATCTTCCCTGGAGAGTGATATCTCACTTTCTGTCTCTCTCTGTTTCCTCAGAGAGCACATGTGCCCTATAGCAAAAATCTCTCTTAAAAAAATTAAGCATATCTCTGGCTACTTTTGGAATAAGAAATTTAGGCCATAGTATGGGGACACAGTTGAATCCTGGAGAAGTCAGGAGAGCTTTGCAGTAAACCAGAGAAAGAAAGATCATGGTGTCAACAGAAATGGAAATGTAGACATATTAGAAATATATAGGAACCAGCAGTTAGTGTAATGGCTATGTCGCTGGACTACTATGTAGTTGATCGCTGTTCGAGTCCTGGATCCGGTGGCTTAAACTCACGCCAGGCACGTGTGTGTGCGTGCCCACAATCCCAAAAGGAAAATGGAGAAGAAAGGATTGCTGCATGGCCATCCCCCCTGAGTGTGATTTCTCACTTTCTGTCTCTCTGTTTCTGTCTTTCTGGCGAGTGCACGTGCCCTATAGCAAAAACCTCTCTGGAAAAAAAAAAAAAAAAAAAGAAAGAAATGTATAATATGTAATGGTGAAACAATATGATTTTCTAATAGATCCCACTGAAAGTTCCTTAAAGGCTACAATTTTATCTTTTCTGTCCATTATGAATTCCTAGTACATACAGAAGAGCATACAACATAAATGTCCAGTAACTATTTGTAAAGGGAATGAATAATTAAGTGAATAAAGGAGAGAGCAAGAGTAGTGAGGGGAAAAATAAAGGCATTTTTGCTTTATGATAGGGAATTAAGTAATACATATTTTCCCATTCATGAAGCCAGATAATGGCACAAAGAATTTTTTTGTATATTCTAGTAGAAAATGATGTAAAGTCGGGTTGTTTCACATAAGGAAGCATTTATTTGAAGTGTAACATGAAATCATACAAATAAAATTTTTGTAAACATAAAATCTGCATTGAGTCATAACACAAATAACAAAGGACAAAGTAAAAACAAAAAAAACTTAATTGGTTGCTAAATACAGTTGAATGCATTTGTGTCTTGTACATTAGAAAATCTTTTACAAATGAATCATCTTAGATAGACAGAAGACCATGTTTTTAAATTTATTCATTTACTTATTTTATTTTGACCAGAGAAACACACAGAGAGAGAGAGAGAAAGAGAGAGAGAAAGTGAGAAAGCATGACACTGGATCCAGGACTTGAACCATGGTTGGCCATATGGGAATGTCCAGCACCTTAACCACCACACCACCTGCTGGTCCCCAAGAAGACGAATTTTTTAAAAGAATTATTTATTTATTTAATCTCATTTGTCATCATTATTTTTTAAAGTTTGACCAGAGAGAGACAGAAAGGGAAAGTGAGACAACATGTCGCCAGGTCCAGGACTCAAACCACAGTCAGCCATGTGAGAATCCAGTGCCCTTAACCACCATGCCACCTGCAGGTGCCCGAGAAGACCAACCTTTAATATCCTGCAAGATGAGTTACTTTATCATCTCCTCCTGTTTGCAGGTTTTTTGTAGTAAGTGCTGTCCAATATTATTAGATTATACCCTTCTTACTCATGTTCAATGTCTTTTGACCACCAATGAAATGATATTGATAATGTAATGTAATGTTTTATTTTTGTATTTTTTTGGTTTTGTATGGATTTCTATGGCAAAATTAAAAGATGGAAACCCTATGTTAATTCAAAAGATTTGCATAAAAAGATATGTTACATCTATAAATATTTATATATATATATATATATATATATATATATATATATATATATATATATATAGAGAGAGAGAGAGAGAGAGAGAGAGGTATTTACTGAAATCCAAATGCCTGGAATACATTATTCTAAATAAGACAACATTCTACATTGCCCCTGCTTAAAATTGTCTCTTATCCTGATTAAAGGTGAAAATAGTAGGACGTATCAGAAAATTTCTTTTGTATACAATATGTAGGAAGGTATATGTGTGTGTAACAGGTAACCCACCTGTATTTAAATTAAGTCAAATGGTTTTCCTTTCCAAGAAGAGGTAGGGTAAGCATATATCTCCTTAAACACTTAAAAGCAAAACAAAACAAAAAAAGTCAAAAAACCTTTTTTATATGGGGAAAGTAATGTAACTCTAATGTATACATTGATGAAAGATACTTTCCAATGAATATATACTTTGTTTTTTAATTTATAGGTATTGATTTTTTAAATGCAAAAAAATTTTAGCCTTTATCTATAATTTCTCCTAATTTTGGCAAAGTTTAATTACTTTCCATAATAAAGTTTCTAACTGTGAGACTGGCTTTTAAGTCACTACTGTAGTCACAGCAATGACCTCAATAATCAGAGTATCTCTCTTGTGGGTATTTCTAAATAAAGCTGATGCAATTTTCCAGTCTAATTTATATAAAAGGAACTGATCTAGGCCAAATAGTATTCTTCAGTGTTTAAAATGGGAGAAAATATGGAAAGCATCTTAACATTCAAGAATAGTTCTTACTCTATAGATTTTGAAATGCTATTTATATTGTATTGGAAATTCATAACATATTTTCTTTTGCTATTGAGTTACAAAATGAGGTCATATTGTGGGAAATGGATTATTTTTATATAATCAAGTAGGTGAATGCTTTTTACATATCCTTGCTGATTATTTCTTTAAAATCAATTATAGTAAAAACTTATATGCATTTTAAATCTTTATAGAAATGTAAAGTAATGAATACATAAAGAGCTACAATAGAAATTGCACAACTCACAACACAGTATAAGTAGTTAGTTGTCTTGTTAAGGATAAACTCAGGCTACCCCATTTTCAAATGGAAATGTGTACACCTATTGTGGAATAAAATCTGTCAGTCTTACTTGGCTTATTCAGATTTGTTTCCTTCAGCTAAATAGATTCAGTTTATCAAGAACACTGAAATTCATTCATTTGTTTACCTTTCACCTGCTTTTTCAGCCTCAGTTGCCTGTGCTAATGACCACTGGTATTGGTAAATACCTAAAAAATCATTTCTCTCTGATAATCGCAGGTTATCAGATAACCTTTAAGAATTTCAGTTGAAGAACACCTTTAAGTACAGCTGTATTGGCATGAATTTTTACAAATGTAACTCATTTGATTTTCCTAAAAACTTAAAGCCATATGGTAGCATGCACTCTTTCTTGATCAAAATACGTTGCCTGTTAGGTATAAAGCATAATATTCATACAAGTTTAACAACAGAATATTAGAAGTTTTCAAAAATCTATATTATGCAATGAAAAATTAAGTTCCTTCAAGCAGTCCAGTAAGTCACTGATTCTTTGATAACTGTTCATTGTTAAAATTACATTTTATAGTCTTATTTTTATCTTATTTTTTTTAGAGAAAGACTTTTTCTATAGGACACGTGTGCTCACCTGAGAGATAGAAACAGAGAGACAGAAAGTAAGAAATTATCCCCCAGTGGGGACAGCCTTAGCTTTTAAATAAACCCCATGATCCATGTCCTTAAAAAGAGACTGAAAGAATGGAGGACATAAAAGCATTGAAAATTGTTATGAACACTAGGGACAAAATGGAAGGAGAATGAGAGAAGGGAAGGGTGTAGAAAAGGACATTTAAGGGGAGTAGAGAGGTAAGACATTTGTGAGACACAGATATGGTTTATTTTTTTTTCCATTTTCCACAATATTTTTATTTGTTTATTTTTTTAATTTTTTAAAATTATTTTATTTATTTTTACATTTTTCCACAAACATTTACTTTACATAGCAAAAAATTTTAGCTCATACTCCATAATTCTTGACAGTTTACAAACAACTTTCAAGATCTCAAAATACTGAATTTTAAAGATAATGTTCAAAATATGTCTTATAATTTTGTATAATTTTAAAACTCTATAACAACAGAAGCAGAATGGTTTCAAAAATATATATATATATATATACATATATATACAAATATATATATGTATATATATATACACATTTAGAGTGCAGACACTCGGTATATATTAAGTGGGGACATACAATGTCTCTCCATAGCATGGCTTGCTTCACTCAACAGTAAGTCTTCCATATTCATCCACTTCCTTTCAAAAGTCAGGGATTTGTTGTTTTTTATGGATGAATAGTATTCCATTGAGTATATGTGCCACAGTTTTTCTAACCATTCATCAGTTCGTGGGCATTTAGGTTGTTTCCATGACTTAGCAATCGTGAAAAGTGCCGCAATAAACATCGATGTGCAAGCACTTTTTCGATTAAGTATTCTTCTGTCCTTCGAGTAGATACCAAGGAGTGGGATTGCTGGAGATTCCTCCAAAATCTACAAATAGAACTACGATATGGTTTATTTTATTACTTGTTGATGATGACATGTATACTGTTTTCAACTGGGCTGGACTGAGGTGTATATCATCCTGGGAAAAGTCTTTTTACAATCTAAATGATGTATAGCAATAGAATGTATAAATAATAATAATGATAATAATAATAAGTAAACTCTCTTATAGGCAGTAGAATGGTACCTAGGAGCAACATCCTCAGAATAGACGGCTAGCAGTTGAGTTCCTATTCTGCTATATATTAGAAGTAAAGTAATGGCAGGGCCAGCAGGTGGTGTGGTGGTTAAGATGTTGGACTCCCACATGGCTGTCTGCTGTTGGACTTTCTGACCTGGCAGCTTGCTTTCTCATTTTCCCACTCTGTCTCTCTCTGATCAAATTTAAACTAATCAATTAATTTAATTTAATAATTTTTAAAAAGAAGTAAAATAATAGCTTTAAACAAGTTTCTTAACCTCTTTTTGTCTGTGTTTCTTCATCTATAGAATGGGGAATAATAACAATGACTGCTGCAAAGTGTAGAGTCTAAATGAGTTACTATTTATAAAGTTCTTATTACGTGCACAAACTATTTATCATCTAATAAATACACAAATTACTCTACTAAAATGAAATGAAATCACAAGTAAGTAACTTTTTTTTTCCTCAAGTAGAGTTTGGAATGATGAGAGGTTGCTGAAATGTGGCAATCTTATAAAATAAAGAGGAGTTGGAAACAACTGTCTCTCCCTAAGGAAATAAATAAAAAAAACTTTTGTAAAAATACTATTTTTTTCTACAAAGAGGCAAAAATCTTCTCACAAACAACTTCTTTTGAATAGCAAAATATCTCCTAATGATTTGGGGACAAGAGTACACTTGGAGATCCAGATGATACCTGTTTAAAGAGTTAAAGGCTCAGACCCCTTGGAGTACCACAACTGACTTCCATTCCCAGGCATCACTCCTCCACTGCCTGCCCTTCTCTTCCTACAAGGTCAATGGCATGAGTTGCCTTGGCATACACTGCGGAGCTCCAGCCCTCGTGTCTACACAGTAGTCCTCCTTCATCTGTGTTCCACTTTCAGCAGTTGGAATTACACAAAGTACACCATGATCTGAAAAATAGGTGAGTAGAAGACAATAAGATATTTTGAGAGCAAGTGAGAGAAAGAGGGGGCGAGAGAGAGAGAAAACAGCCATAGTTGTTCTATTTTAGTATCAATTATTGTTGTTAACCTCTTACTGTGCCTAACCAATATTTATAAATGATGCTTTATCATAGATACATGCAAAAAAGCAAAAAGATAGTATACATACTACAATTCATGATTTCAGGCATTCACTGAGGGTTTTTGGAACATATTCCCCATAAATAAAGGGGGACTACTATACTAACCTCATTTTCCTTAAACATCTGCCCTCTGGTAACTTTCCAGAACTAAAAACATCCCAATCAATCCTTAATGAGATAGATCCCCAGAAGAGGCATCTGCCACCTTCAAAGAGAGTAACATGGGTTTTCAGGTAGGGACTCCTAGGCCTGCACCTGTCCTACAATGCCAAGGATTTCTCACCATGTGCAGAGAGGTGAATGGGACCAAGGCCCTTTTCTACTACAAATCAAAAAAGGTCATTGGATTTGAGCACATAAAATCAGCTTCATCACTTTACAATCACACTCAGTATGCAATAGGAGACTTAAGGACACAGTAAATATTTTCCTACTAGAATAGGCTATTTAGATCGAATAACTTATTTCTCCTGGATGATTCAGAGTAACATGAGTCTGGCCCATACTCATTAGATTGTCCTTATTCACATGAGCTTTATCTAACACAAAGACCTCATGACTTACTCATACAAACTCAGTGTGTGTTCACTCATTCAGTTAGTCAACCATTCAGTAAATACGTACAAAGCATCCACTATGTGTCAGGAGCAGTACTAGCAGTGGGGATACAGTGTTCCAAAAATAGACACTATATCCTTTTTTTTTTTTTTTTGAGAGATTTTCGCTATTGGGTGCATGCGCTCGCCAGACAGACAGAAAGAGACATAGAGACAGAAAGTGAGAAATCACCCCCCAGGGGGGATGGTCATGCCGCAATCCCTTCTCCTCCATTCTCCCCTCAGGATCTTGGGCACACACGCACATGTGCCCGGCATGAGTTTAAGCCACCGGGTACAGGACGCAAACCGCGGTCGACTACATGGGAGTCCAGCGACATAGCCATTACGCTAACTGCTGGTTCTCAACACTATATCCTTTTTCTCCAAAATTAAAATCTAGAAAAGAAATCATACAAACAAAGGTAATAATGATGCTTTGTGACAAGTGACACGCAAGGAGCTCTGGAGACTTAGATGTCTTCCTTGAAAAACAAGGGAGGCTTTCCAAGGAGGGGAGGGATTTTTGAACTGAGAACTAAAGAAATAGGGATCAACCAAGCAAAGAAATGGGGAAAGAGTAGAAAACCTATAGTAAAAGAAAACATTCAATTGACAAGGAAAATAACAAGTGATGATTATGATATTCAGAAGCCAGATCATGCAGGATCTTGAAAATCATATAAAAAACTGGGCTTGATTCTGATAGTAATAGTAATAAGATCATTGAAGGGCTGTATGCAGGAGAGATGTGATCAGGTTATTGTCTTAGAAAAGTCACTCTGACATCAGACTAGAGAATTTATTAGAAGACGTGTTTATGAAATATGCAACAGATAATGGTGGCCTATTACAAAGATAAGGCAGGGATTTTTAAAGGAATTAGGAGCTTGAAGAACTTGAAAATATAACCTTAACTTGCAATTGTGAGATGTGCTAATTCGGCACAGACTTTGAAGAAAAAGGAGAATGGACGCTAACTCATGGATTTCTGTGTTGGGCATATAAGCAGTTGATAATCTTTACTACTAAGAAGCATAAGAAGAAAAAGAGGTTTAGGTTGCAGAATAGAGGGGATAAGTGAATTTATGGGTGCATTCTCAGACATCCCAAGTTTGAGCTAGTGGTGGAGTATGATATCTGAGTCAGTGGAGATGCTTAGAAAAGAATCAAGCTGTAGGATCAGATTTGGGTACTATTAGCATACAGTCAGTCGATTAAACCACAGTGAAGATCACAGAGCACCAGAGGGAGAATGTGGGGTGACCATAAGAGTTGGAGACAGAATGCTGAGCATGGACTGGAAGAAAGAAAATATTGTCAACAAGAAAAAAACGCCAGAGGAGAACAGAAAGGACTGTGAAGTGGATGTCCTAAGTGTTCAATGCAACTAAGAAATTTTAAAAAAATAAATAATTTAAGAAAAGAAAACTTGAATGCCTATAGTACACACTACTTTATATTTACTCAGGGACATATTCAATTACACTAATTTTTCCCACAGGTGATATACAGTTATAATCATACCCACCTGTGCTCCATATAGACACCCACACACATTCACAGACACCACACATAACTCCATAAACCCACAGGCATGACAATACCACATGTAGAAATGCTCGTTCATTAAATTCAACCCCAGGTCTCTGTTGGCATGTTATTAACTTACAGAAACCTACTGACTTAAAGTAAAAAAAGCTTTGGTTTATGGTTAGAACAAGAATATGGGTTAGTTTTTCATCTGTTAAATGGGTCCATTAATACTAGCTAATAGGGAAGTTTTGAGACTTAATTGATGTTTACAAAGTGATTTGGAATCCTAAGATGAAAGGTGCTGTGTAATTCCATTACTGTCGTTGGGATCGGCAGCAATGACCTACCTAAGTATTTGAACATTGCAATATTCTAAACCACAGTGTAATCCAGGATGATAAAATGCAAGATATTATTAGATGACTGAGAAGTAGTAAGGCTATGACTAAAATTTCCTGCTGGATATTTATATTTCATTATCTTTTTGATGTCTACTCAGTTTCAGCCCTTATTCATCATGCAGGCTTCTCATTTTATGTTTTGTTTTAACATCCTAGAATAATTTGTCTGGAAGGGGCCTTGGAGATCTTCTAATTCAACCTTGAATTCAACAGATGAAGGTGCTGAGTCCCAGGCTTACACTATGTGTCCCTAAGTCATCCAGTTAGAATGCAAAATCAAGTTTCCTGACTTGGATTTTCTCCACTAGAGAATCTTTAACAAACAAGAAAATAATTCTGGAATTAGGATACTATACTAGATAAGGGATTTATAAAAACATTAACAGTAATAACAAGATAAACAGATTACTAATAGCTATGAGAAGGATAAAATGGCACTTCCTTTAAAAATTAATACAAGAGAGTCTTTAAATTTAATACTGAAAGCAGAATACCCATTACTGAAGAAAACCAATACACAATGGAGACACAAGAGAAGAATGAAAGTAATTAAAATTCATGAATTATAATTGAGTTATTCGGGTTCATGTATTGTTAGTCTTGGGAAAAATATTGTTTGCTCTGGATATCAGAAGATGTGATTTATTCTTTTCAACAAATATTTCTGAATATAACCTATGTCCCAGGTTCTCTATATTCTGAGGATAAAAGAAAGAATGAAAGAAAGAAAGAAAAAAAAACTATTTAGATCACTGTTTTTCATTTACTTTATAATGAAAAGACAATAAATGAGTTAAAATAATAAGAATAATTTCAGATTTTAATCAGTACCATAAAGAAAATAAATAGGATTGGTTTTCTGAGCTGCTTATCTAGATAAAATGGTCTAGGAAGAAGGTAACAGTAGACCAGGAGCCAACTAGAAAACATGAGGAAGAGTATCCCCAGTAAAAAGGAATTATGTGGGGAAAAAAAAAAGATTGGTTTAAAAAAATAACAAAGCTGGTGTGTGTGTGGTGTGTTACATGAGGGTGAGAGAATTGTGTCAATGTAGAATTGGCAGGGGCCACATCGTGTTTTTCTGGGAAAATGAGATTAGGAAGTTTGGGTCTTAGCATTAGAGGAACCATGGAAAGGTTTTAATTTGTGCAGTAAATAGCTGAACGTATGGTTTTAGAGAATGTTCTGATCCTTGTATTGACATTGGGTTAAGGAAAAACACAGAATGAAAGGCAAAAGAACTGCCAATAAGCATTGTGGTGGTCTGGGTGAGAACTGATGGTAGCTAGGTCTGAGGAGTGAGAGCGAGATGAAGAGAAACAAACATCGGTGGCATATATCCAGGGCAATGTGGAGATAGCAGATAAGGGAAAAGAAGGAATAAGTATGACCTTTAGGGTTGGGGGCTGATGAACAGGTACATAGTAGTTCTGTACCAGGGTGAGAAAGGCAAAGAGAAAAGCACATTTTAATGGGAGAAGTGAAGAATTTGTTTTGGTATATTTTAAATTTAAAATATTGATTGGACACCCATGTAGAGAAATCCAGCAGGTAGTTGGATTTACCAATCTGGAGCAGCTCGGGGGAAAGTCCATTAAACGCCATCACGTGATGCCTTATGACATTTCAGTCAATAACCGACTTTGTAGATGGGGGGGGGTCCCATAGATAATTACGGATCTGAAACATAAATATCACCTACTGACACTCTAGCCAACATAACCTCGTAGCACAATATATTACTCACGTATTTGTGATGATGCTGGTATCAATAGACCTACTGTGCACCAATCATATGAACACATAGCGCATACCATTATGTATAGTCCATAGTACTTAATAATGATAACAAGTGGCAATGTAGTTGATTTCTGTATTTATTACACTATACTCTTATCAATATTTTAGAGTGTACTCCTACTTATTTATTTATTTATTTTTTGGAGAGGTTTTTGCTATAGGGCATGTGCACCCTATAGAGAGAGACAGAGAGACGGAAAGTGAGAAATCGCCCCCCAGGGGGGATGGCCACGCCACAATCCCTTCTCCTCCATTCTCTTCTCGAGATCTTGGGCATGCATGCACACACGCCGGTGTGAGTTTAAGCCACCAGGTCCAGGACTCAAACTGTGGTCGACTACACGGGAGTCCACCGACATAGCCATTAAGCTTACTGCTGGTCCTGAGTGTGCTCCTACTTATAAAAGAAAGTTTACTACGAAAGAATATGCCATGATACTCCAGCAGCAGCCTCAAACTTCTTGGGTTTAGTTTATCTCTTGCTTGCATGATATTCTCTTGGGGTTTGATTTAATTTCATGTTGTTCATCATAGCCCCTAAGCATACAAAATCCACTATATACATTATATAGCATAGGTGTTTAGTAGGCTATATTGTCTAGGTTTCTGTAAGTGTACTCCACCATGTTTACACAAAGATGAATTTTCTAGCAACAAGTTTCTCAGAATGTATCCTTATCATTAAGTGACACATAAATAAATTTAGGAGTCAGAGTCACTTGGTAGAAAGAGTTTGTGGAAGAAAATGAAACCTTGACAGATAAGAGAAGATAACTTAGAAACTGAACTTTGAGGCTTAATAACATGTTGAAACTAAGAGCAAATACACAGAAAAACAGCAAATGAGATTAAAAAGTAGGAGGGAAGTCAAGAAAGAGGGTATGATGTTTTGGAAATCAAATGTGTCATGAAGGAAAAAAATGGCCGAATAGTCTCAATGTTTCTAAAAGATCAAACAGGATAGGGCAGAGAAATGTCCTATGATTGGCAATGCATAGATTGTGACCTTGACAAGATCATCATTGTGGTGATAAAGATAAAATTAGAAATGGGAAGAACCAAGAGAGATGAGAAACAGTAAGTCTAGTCTTTTTTATTTTAAATATAATTTGCCAGATAGAACATGTGGTCACCAGAGAGAGACAGGAAGAAGGAGAGGGAGACATCTGCCCTCATGAGGTATGGTCACACCACAATTCCTTCTCTATTTCTCCATCCTGTTGGGATTTGGGGCATACATTCACATGTCCCCAGCATGTTTTTCAGGCCTCCAGGTCCAGCACTTGAATTGCAGTTGGTCATGTGGAATCCGGCTCCCTTAACCATCAGGCCATTGACTGGCTGTAGACAAATAGTTCAAGGGATTTTTCAGTCCAGGAGAATAGAGAAATGGGACAGCAGCTGGCAGAGATGTTGAAGCACGGATGGTGTGTGCAAGTGATATGTGCATCTGTGTGTCTATGTGTATGTAAGAGGAAAGAATGAATACGAAAGAAAATGCCTTAATGATAGTATTTTAGAAGAGTACAAGCAACAGTACTAATTATAATCAGAATATTGAATTTTTGCCATTTGACAATTGTTCCTCCTTGATGGTACCAACATCTAAGGAGGGTGACATTTCACAGTAGGTCTCTAAAGGTCTCTGGAGGCCTCTAAGTCTCTACATTTTCTTACATCTCCCAGTGACATCTCTCTGAGAACACAAGGCTATGTGGAGAAAATCAATGCATAGGTTGGGTATCTATTATCCAAAATGCTTGGAGCTAGAAGTCTTTTGGATTTATTTGGATTTTTTTCAGATTTGTGAATATCTGTATATACATAATGGAATATGTTGGGAGTGGGACTGAAGTCTAAACACAACATTAATTGAAGTTTCATTTACAGCTTACACATGTCCTAAATTTAATTTTATACAGTATTTTGGCATTGCAGCATTTTGAATGTGACCCATCACTTGAAGTTAGATGTGGCTCCATGTTGGTGCTCAAAATTTGTTCTTTTAAAAAAAAATTTGCAGGACCAGCAGTTAGCGTAATGGCTATGTCGCTGGACTCCCACGTAGTCGACCGCGGTTCGAGTCCCGGACCCGGCGGCTTAAACTCACGCCGGGCGCGTGTGCGTGCGTGCCCAAGATCCTGAGAGGAGAATGTCTCTGTCTGTCTGGCGAGCGCACGCGCCCTATAGCAAAAACCTCTCCAAAAACAAAAAAAAAAATTTGCCAGGGAACCAGCAGTTAGTGTAATGGCTATGTCTCTGGACTCCCACGTAGTCAACCACGGTTCACGTGCCGGACCAGGTGGCTTAAAACTCACGCCGGGCGCGTATGCATGTGTGCCTAAGATCCCCAGAGGAGAATGGAGGAGAAGGGATTGTAGCGTGACCATCCCCCCTGGGGGATGATTTCTCACTTTCTGTCTCTATGTCTCTCTCTGTCTGTCTGGTGAGCGTACGCGCCCTATAGCAAAAACCTCTCCAAAAAAAAAAATTGCCATGTACACTCACCAGAGAGAGATAGAGAAAGAAAGAGAGAAAATGAGAACATATGCCCCATGAGGGATGGCGACCCTGAAATTCCTTCTCCTCCATTTCTCCCTTTCAGTATTTTCGGCATGCACACCCAACGTGTTTTTCCAGCTGCCAGATCCAGGACTTGAACTGCACATTTTGCCATGTGGGATCCAGCCTCCTTAACCATCATGCCACTGGTTGTTGAGATTTTAGAGCTGTTCGCATTTGGGGTTTTGGGATATAAGATGTTCAATCTCTTAAAAATAATTGATGTAAGTGTATCAAGCACAAAGGGATTTAGCATAGGAAGTAAGATGTGTATATATAATTACAAGTTCGATGGGGACTGAAGGAGCAGCAGTCAGGAGGCCATCTGACTATTGGCATAAATGTCACACCACCATTGCTGTGATCTGGAGTCAAGAAATAATTGCTGCCGCAAAACAGTGAAGGTAGGTACAAGACCCAAATCCTTCAGGTACGATTATCTAGCCTCATGGCCACAAAAATATGTCATCTATCTTACCTCCCAAATCTCATATGAGAGATTTTAATTAGAAGAACCTAATCCACTTCTGAAACTTTAGCAGAAGGGACTTTAGTAAAGTTGTTTGTATTTTCCAAATTTTCCTCCCACCTATCCAAACAGATGGAAAAATAGAGGCATTGAGAAGTTCAAATCTTCAGAGCACTAGATCAATATAAGAATAATTATTTAAATAATGGAAGTTTCAAATATTTGAGACACTAAAGACTTTTTGAAGATCTAGGCTTTCATCACTTACATAATAGATTTATGATTCATGTTCTATTTAACTCAATATTAGAACTATCATTGGCTACTGTAACTCTTTCTCTGAAAAGTATACTATTGATTTTTAAGTAACATAAAAAGTAAAAAAATACATTTTTGTTCTAAAAAAAAATTATATGACAGAAAGATACAGAATAGGGCAAATGAAAATTTTATTCATTTCTCCAGAAGTAATTACTACTAAGTATTCCTGTACCTCCTCTCTTATGCGTACATATGTGGATAGTTTGAATCTGTTTCCTATATTGCTGTTATAGAAAGAGTTATACCATGGGACCAGCAGTTAGCATCATGGCTATGTCGCTGGACTCCCATGTAGTCGACCATGGTTCGAGTCCTGGACCCAATGGCTTAAAACTCACACCGGCCGCATGTGCGTGCATGCCCAAGATCCCAAGAGGAGAATAGAGGAAAAGGGACTGCGGCGTGGCCATCCCCCCTGGGGGGTGATTTCTCACTTTCTGTCTCTCTGTCTGGTGAGCGCACACACCCTATAGCAAAAACTTCTCCAAAAAAAAAAAAAAAAAAGAGTGATACCATATCAATTCTGAAATATTCTTTTTCCAGTTGTCACAGTGTCCTGAGGACATCTTCATATTTGCACATACAGATAGATCTACCACCATCCTTTTCATGTACAATCCCATAAAAGGTTATAGATTTTAGTTTTTTTCCAATTTTTCACTTATACTCACAGAAACTCGAAAAATTTCGTATGTATTCACACATCCACATTATACCTCATGTGTCCACCTCTCTTTATTTCTGCTTCCACCACCACACTGTGAGTCACCACCTCATCTATTATAGATTTGTCTTCTAGGCTGTCTCTCACATTCACTTTGACTGATTTCCAATCTGTTCCCCACCTAGAAGACCTGAGTATGAATTTGTCGCTCTCTATTCAAAATGCTTCTGTGACTTCTTGTGCTATCACAGACTACCAGATCTGTGAGATATGTACGCAGACACCTCTTCACCTCACCCATCTCAGTCATTCCCCTTATTCCCTGTTCTCCTATGAAGGAACACAAGCCTTCTCTCTCTCCCTCAAATGAGCTGAACTCTTTTCACCTCTGGGCCACCATACATGTCTCTGCTTGAAGAATGTCTTTAGTTTTTCTTACTATATACCAACCAATGTTTGGTCTCACCTAAAATCTCACTTCTTCAGAGACCCTTCCTATCAAGTCCATCTGTGTCACAAATCTCTATAAGACTTTCCCATAACACTCATCATGGTACTTAACATATTGGGTAATTATTTATTCTGATTATTTCTTTGCCAAGTTCTCGTACACAAAACAAATCTCTATTTTATACACTGTATTATCTATAACACCTAGCACACTTTTTGGTTCATTGTAGATGCTTATAAATATTATTGAGAATAACTAACTGGATATTCAGACTCTTTTTTTTTTTTTCTTTTTTTTTTTTTTTTTTTTTTTTTTAAGGTTTTTGCCATAGGACGCATGTGCTCTCCAGAGAGACAGTGAGAAGGAAAATGAGAAATCACCCCACAAGGGCATGACCATGTCACAGTCTTCTATCTTCCATTCTTTTCTCAGGTTTTTGGCATGCACAAACCTGTGTCTGTTGTGATTTTAAAGCCCTTGGGTCCAGGACATGAACCATTGTCAGTCATCTGGGAATCCAGTGTGTTAACCACTATGCCACCTGCTGGCCCTATACCTTTTGTGTGTGTGTGTCAGGGAAGGGCAACGGATCCTTAAAGAATAGTTGCTTATGGTTCGATGGAGGAGAGAATGCTTTTTCCTTGCCATACCTAATACATCACAGATTTCATCTCATTTCCAATTGTTTTCCCATCATCTTACTTGTAAGTGATAAATGCAGTGGTAACTTCTAGTAAAATAAATTGTGTTTCACATATTATTTGAAATTCAGGAACTCCTACTATATTGATATTTCAAGATAAGCAATATATATATATATATATATATATATATATATTTTTTTTTAGGAAGGGGTTTTTGCTTTAAAGCATGTGTACTCACTAGAGAGACAGAGAGACAGAAAGTGAGAAATGACACACCCCACCCCACCCCCGGGGGAATGGCCATGCCACAATCCTTTTTCCTATGTCCTCCACTTGGGATTTTAGACATGCACGCACATGTGCCCGGCATGAGTTTAGCTGCTAGGTCTGGAACTTCAACTGTGGTCAAATACATGGGAGTCTAACAACGTAACCATTATTCCATCTACTAGTCCCAAGCAGTATTATCTTTTGATAACTGATTGACAAGGTAGGCTGGTTTATTCCAACAAAAGAGAGGAGGAGGAGGAGGGAGAGAAGAAAGAGGAGAGAAGCAACTAATATTTCTAAACAACTGCTATGTGTTGAACATATACACGAAAATGTATTTAAAGTATACCCAGCAGTATTTGAAGACAATTATTATTACTGGTATTTTAGTTGAGGAAACAGAGATTTAGAGAGAGCAAAAACTGGTGTATTGCCTCAAAACTTGGAAATGGCAGAATAGCCTTTGAGAGAAGATTGAGATAGGACATAATAAGAAACTACACCAGAGGGGACCAGCAGGTGGGGTGGTAGTTAAAGGCACTGGACTCCCAAAGGGCCAACTGCAGTTCGAGTCCCAGACCTGGTGACCTGCCTTGTCACTTTTCCTCTCTCTCTCTCTCTCACTCTATCCCTCTCTGGTCAAATTAAAATAAATAAATAAATAAATAAATAAAGTTAGTTAAAATATTTTTTTAAAAAAGAGAAACTACACTAAGAATAGAGTCAAATTTTAGAAATTTGTTTATAATCATTGTTTATTATCATACTAATAGTTTTAAAATTTCTAGAGAAGAAACTTTATAATTACTCAATACAATATAGTTAAAGATTAAAGTTTAAGAGTCATCAATAAGATTTTCTATTGCAGTTGTTATCTCTATTTTTCTAACTCTCTGATCTGTTTTTTAGGTTTTTAATCATAGGGCACCTGTGCTCCCTAGAGAGAGAAAAAGAGACAGATAGATACAGAGAGAGGGAAAGTGAGAAATCATCCCCCTCCTCCAAGGAGGATGGCCACTCCATAATCCCTTCTCATCTATTCTCCTCTCAGGATTTTAGGCATACATGAACAAGTGCTGGGCATGAGTTTCAAGCCACTGGATCTGGGACTCTAACTGCAGTTAGCCATAAGGGAGTCCAGTGCCCTAACCACTATGCCCCCTGCTAGCCCCTTACTCTCTTTTTTCTAGCAGTAGGTGACAATAGCTATCATATAAAGAGTAATTCTTTACAGGCATAAATGCATACACTGAGTGTTTCTTCCATGCGCTAAAATACTTAACCTGATGTCACAAAAAGCCTTGTCCAGATTCATGTGATGTTTGCTCTGTGAGATGATAAATCAGAGAGGATTACTATGGTAGTTTGGAAAACAAATACCTTTACAAAAATAAAAACAAAACAAAACAACAACAACCTTTAATTGGATTACTTTGGGCAGATTGTGTAGTGGTGCATAGCGGTTTTGAACTATTGTGTTATGCTCTTCTGTTTGGATTTCCTAGTACTGACCCCCATGCTTTCCTCTCAGAGCTATCCATGTTCGTATGGAAGCTGGAGTGGGATCAGGGGTAGGATGGGGACTATCTGACTTAGAATTGTTACAACAGGAATGCAAACAGTGAGAGTTACTATTTGGCTTCTAACATTCAAGATAGGGTTTTATAGCAACACCACAATTTTGACAGATAATTTTTGTTCCAGAAAATAAATTCTCAAGCCCTTAAGGTTGGCTCCATAGTACATCAGTTAGTGCTGACTATAGGGAGTAGGATCCCATGTGGCCACAGTTCAAGTTGCAGGTTTTAAGTCCCAGCTCCAGGACCTTAACAAACATGATAAGTGCCTGTGCAGAATCCCTGCAGGATGGACAACCAGAAGGAGGTGTGGCGTGACCATGCTCCATTCAGGAGTGTTTTCTTGTGTGTGCCTTTCTGCTGAGCACAATATCCTCTGACAATTAAAACAAACAAACGAAAAACTTTATTAAATGTATGAGGATAAAGTCAAGAGGCTTTGTGATTCAAGTCCCAAACCTGGCAGCTTAAAAAATGCACCAGTTATGTGTACATACCCTAAATCCTCAAACAAGGGAGAAATGAGGAAAAAGGATTGTGGTGTGACCCACTCCCCATAGCAAGGTGCTCTCTTTCTCTCTCTCTCCTCTCTCACGTAGGTACCCTCTGGGGAAAAAAAATGAGAAAAAAAAAGTTCCCTGTCAAACACATTTGGGGAGGCAATCTTTTGAGCAAGATAGTTCTCTCTCCTGATTGATGTCTCTCTTATGAAAACCTCTTCCTTGTGGGACAGGCAGATGGCGTGGTGGTTAAAGGTGCTGGAATCCCACAAGGCCACTTGAGTTCAAGGCCGCTTGCTTTCTCACTTCCTCTCTCTCTTTGTCTCTCTTGCTCTGTCTCTCTCTGGTCAAATTAAAAACCAAAATAAGTAAATAAATAAATAATTCTAAAAATGTCTTTAAAAAAATCTTCCTCTTTAATAAATCTCAGAGATTGACTTTCCGGATGGCCAGTGACTGACTCCCAGTCCATAACTAGGCAAGGTCAGTAACAGTAGGTCATTATACACTTGTCCAAACTCATAGATTAGAACACTTAGTTAACCCAAATGTAAACTCTGTATGGATAGTGGGTGGTAATGATGTGTCAAGATGGTCACGAATTGTAACAAATGTACCTCTGTGATTAGGGATGTTGACAGTGGAGGAAATTTTAAGTGTGTAGGACAGGGTACAAATAGGAATTCTATATATATTGCTCGAGTTTATTATAAAACTGAAATTGCTCTCAAAAATGAAGTTCACTAAAAATTATTATTTAATGTGCCCTAATATTTTCTAGTCTATTCTATTTCTTTATTTTTAAATAAGCATGATGACACAATGTGCTCAAGTGTTTCAACTTGAAGTCTGAGGCATTGATGGGCTAGAAAGGAGGGCTAGAAAGTTCCATCTGGCAAGAGATTCTAATAAGGAGAAGAAGTAGGATAAATAAAGCGAGTAAGGAACTAAAACTTCTCTTTTCCTCTGTGTCGTCCTCTAGGAACATTCTTCAAGGTGTCTTAAAAGGACACAGGGGGGCCAGCAGGTGGTGTGGTGTTTGGGGTGCTGGACTCCCACATGGCCAACTACAATGCGAGTCCCCGACCTGGAGGCTTGCTTTCTCTCTTTCCCTTTCTCTCTCTCTCTCTCTGTCTCTCTCTAGTCAAATTAAAAACAAAATAGTAAGAACAACAAATAAAATTAGATAATTAATTCTTTAAATACACACACATACACACACACACACACACACACGTGCATGTGCGCACACACACAGAAAAGTGGCAGGGAACTTCACTAGTAGAGAGATTTCTGTTTTGCTTCCCATTTCAAATTCCTTCTGATGGTCTCTGCCAGGCGGTCCAGCACCTCCATGGTGATATCAGCATCCTAGGAAGTCTAGAGGCACTGAATACTTAAGCATAGCAAAGATTCCTGGGAATTAGACAGTAACATAATAGTAAAACATGACCCTTGGAGAGGGGGTCCTAGAGACCTCGCAGCACAGTCAGGGAGTATGCAGGTACCCATAGATGGGGACTGGCTGTGGCGGCAGTGGATCATGGCATCAAGACCCTGTTGATGCTATATCTGTAACCTTTTATTTCTCTCTCCTCTCTCTCTCTCTCTCTCTCTCATGGAAGGAATAAAGAAACTTTTAAAAACTTGCAGTTTTTCAGATTTGCAGTCCATCATTTTTAATTATGATAGCCGTGTTACACAATAAATCTCTGGAACGTATTTCTCCTGACATTTTGTTTCCTTTGACCAACACCTTCTCAATTCCATCCACTTCCACCCCAAGCCCTGGTACCATCATTCTATGTTTTACCTCTGTGAATGCAATTTTTTAGATTTCATAAATAGGTGAGATCATAGAGTCCTTGACATTCTTTTACTTCCTTAACTTCAACACTGTGTTCGGTACCTGCTTTACCATAGACTTCATACTAGTCTCTAAAAACATAGCTTTTTCACAGAGGACCTTATGATCAATTGGAAGTGATAACTGGAATGAAATACAGGAATATATTTTATTATGCTGGGGGAGAGAATTTGTTTTTGTTTGACTAGACTTTTAATAATTGAGTCAAATATAACTAAATTCAATCAAAAACGTGTTTCAGAGGTTTGCTTAAAATCTTGTAGGAAGGAGGGGGTGTTACAGTGGCACAGCAGTAAAGCAGGACTGTCTGAGGGGCCTACTGATGCTGGAAGGTGGCCAGTTTCTTCTGGGAGGCCTCCTTCAGTATGGCAGGAATACATGCGCTCATGATCTGGGCTGGCTGAGACTAGAAGTGGATTGTGACACTGCCATGAGTGCTATAGATCTTCCCCTTTTCCTCTCTCGTACTCTCATGTAATAAATAAAAATAAATTTTAAAAATCTTATAGGAAGAAGATTTGATATCTTTCTTTATTCATTGTCTTGCATAAATCATATACAGAGACTTGAAAGCCTGGGCCAAATTCAGTTATCAGAGGCCTCATGGGAGTAGATAAAGGAGAAATGAGTCTCCCCAAGGAAAGGGATAAATACCCTTGGGTATGTTGAAACTGACAGGGATGGATCACTGCCCGCCTGTTAGGGAGGGGGTGTTCTCTTCGGTCCTGGCAGAGGCAGCTAAGGAAAACCAGATCACGAGGATGCTGAGAACCAAGTCGTAAGAATGAGAAGAAATGAGAAAGGTGGCCATTTTTCTTTGAGGAGTTTCTCATTTCTTCTGTCTCCAATTCCATATATCTTCTCTCATCTTTTCTGAGACTAAATCTGCTTCTATTTTCCCCTCTGCAACTCCTACTTTCTTCTCAAATATTCATAATGTCCGAACTTAAGTGTATTTACATCAGCTGAGAAACAACGATACACTGTTCTATTACTGTCTTATTTCTCTTATTTAAGTGGGGGGAAGGTATTATATAGTTCTTTTCCTTTAATATGTATTTTTCTTTTGCTTCTTTGGAGCTCTTAAATTTTTTTTCTATGATGCTCTTGACTTAAAAAAAGAAAAGTTTTTAAATCTGCCATCCACACATCTTAAATTATATAATATTGAGTTAACTCTGCTATCACTTTTAGAAATATTAGTATTTACCTCTTAAGGCTTTTCGTCCTGGAGAACTCCATATTCCACCAAAGAAAATAGTTTAAACGAGCATCATTTCAGGAGAGCTTTCAGCAGAGCCCAATTATTGTCTGCCTACCCTTTCTTGTTTCTCTTAACCTGCAACAACTTAATCCCTGCTCTGAGTGATTACTCAATAATTATTTTGTGGGAGGCTGAAAAGATTGCCTGGGGCCCCTCCGCCTGCAAGTCTGGCCCTGCTAACCTGGGGTGTGGGGTGAGGAAGGGGGTGAGCTGAATCTGCTCTTGTGACTCAGGGAGTTGGTTAGCTGAAGGTGTCAGATATGTGGAACAGTATTTAAAGGTAAGTGTTGGAAAGAGGCATTCATGAATCAATTCCTGGAATATACGCCATCCTGTGCGGCAGATCCCAGAAGGTGGAAGGTGTCCCAGCAGCGTTCAAGAATGATTTAGCATTTAGTAGCCTAGTTCACAAACACCAACCATCACTTTGTGCCTTGAATGAGCCAAACTTCCTGCAATCATTATCGGCATTCTTTTAAATTTCCAACATTTGCATTTATCAGAAACTTAAACCCATGTATATTTCCGCCTTTCTGTCATATAAGCTGGGATACACCTGGGATGATATGAGAAATTATGTAGTGTTCAAAAATAGGAAATCTAAAAAAATGAAGACATCAAAGTAAAAATTACAGCTACCTATACATAAATCGAAAAATCTCTCAATTAGAACAAAATGTCAGTCGTGGCTTGCAAAACTAGGTTACTTCTTAAAAACAAGAACCACGGTAATGATTATGACAAGCAATCTAAATAAATAACATCATTGGAGTTTAGAAGAACCAACATAAATTTCACTATGAAGGGCTAAAAATATTTCTGATTCACATTACTTCACAGAGGATATTCTCAAGCAGGTCTTTCTTGGAAGAGAGTTAGAAAAGAGACTAGCAAGAGAGTGGGTAGAAGATAAATGAGAAAAATAAATAAACTATAGAAAAAGAAGATAAAAGAAGAGATATATTTCAACTGGGCCAAAATATTAAGATGGTAAATAATGTGATATATTTTTATGATTAATATTCACATGCTTTCAATAAGACTGAATTGAAGCGAATAACTTTAGAATCTCAGTAAATAATTAATAGGACTATGAATGCACACTTTATCTGCCAGTTCTTCTAGATTTCTAGACATGAACAAGTTGGTGCTCTGGAACCAAACTTCACACTGTCTATTTATAAGGCTCTAACTTAATATTAACGTATACCAGACTCTATTATTAGCATTCATAAACCATTAGCATAACTAGTTTTGAATTGGTTTATAGGGTTTGAATATCTGTGATAGTGTCTATACACTTCTAGTACTATAAAAGTTTGTCTGGGACATAATTATCTGACTCTAAAAATTCTATCTCATAATTATATGTATGTGTCAATTTTCGTGTTGTGATTGAAGTGTGAAGTGAGCAATGCCATATTTACAGTGGGCACTTAGTCACAATGAACATACACAACTGAAGTAAAATATATATATATATATATATATATGATTTTACTCCATGAAACTAGAATAGATGAAATCACCTAGAATAAAGATAAATAAGGATAAAATTAAGTGATCATGAGAATGTCAACACAGATAGAGAAAGAATAAAGAAAAAGCTTCATCTCAGAAGCCCAAGGGCTGTTATTATTTTCTGCATAAATGTGTCTGGGTTTAAAGTTTTCAGCATCTGAAGTAGAAGAGAAATGAAGGCAGATATTTTCCATTTCTATCTCTAGTCCCACTTCAGAAGAAACTAAATCAGCCAGAGAGTTCAACTTTTCTACGTGGAACACTACAAAGAAGTTGAACAAGTCTGAAAAGTGGAAACAGTGATGCGGCGTAATTGTGAAAACTTAGAGAGGAGGCACCGGCAAGCACAAATTGATTATAGACTTTAGTCTTATTTGTTGTGACATTTAAGGAACAAAGCTTTAGAAATGAATGTCAAGGAAGTGTTCACATGCTATCCTGTTCTTGTGTCCTATTTTTATTAGTTTCATTGGGGGATTTTAGTATGTTCTTAAAATCATTTTACAGCTCATTGACAATTTTAAGACAGTCGTCTGGGAACTCAGCATGCTTGGAATGAATGTAAAGTAAGGAAAGAGTAATGCATGGGATGAGAACTTCGTTCACTAGGATCTCACCCACTGAACTTCCACAGCCCTGCAGAATTGCCCAGGGGTAGTCGCAACCTCAGTTTCTCAGTTTCCTCACCAGACGAATGGGGATAATGATATTTACCTATCTGGTAGAACTGTTAGGAGAAATAATTAACGTTTAGAAAAGGCTTTGAGATCTTTGGATGAAAGGTACTTGGTAAGCGCAAAGTGTTATTATGATGATTTTAATAGTTATGATTACAGAGATATTAGGTGTATAACATTCTATTACCATGCAAATTCTAGTCTGGTGGGCACTGGGGTTACATATCAAATGAGTTAAAATGAAATACCTTTAAGGCTACTTTCTTCTTTTTTTTTTCTTTTCTTTTCAAGAGAGAGATTTTTGCTATGGGGTGCCTGTGCTCATCAGAGAGACAGAAAGTAAGAAATTTCCTCCTGGTGGGGTGGCCATACCACAATCCCTTCTCTTCTATTCTCCTCTTGGAATTTTGGGCACGCATGCACACATACCCAGCATGAGTTTTGTATTTTTTGGGTTTTTTGGTTTTATTTTTATTTTTATTTATTTTTATTTATTTATTTTTTTAGAGAGATTTTTGCTATAGGGTGCTTGTGCCCACTGGAGAGATAGAGAGACAGAGTGCAAGAAATCACCCCCTACGGGCATGGCCATGTCACAATCCCTTTCCTCTATTGTCCTCTTGGGATTTTGGGTTCTCACACACAAGTACGTGGTGTGAGTTTTACAGCACCTGGTCTGGGACTTGAACCATGGTCGACTATGTGGGAGTCCAGTGTCATAGCCATTACACCATCTGCTGATTCCCTGGAATGAGTTTTAAGCCACCAGGTCTGGGACTCGAAATGCAGTAGACTATGTGGGAGTCAATTACACCATCTGTTGGTCCCAAGGCTAGTTTTTTCCTAAGGTCATTAATTTCTTCTATGGTATGAGAGAGAGAGAAAGGGGGGGGGGCGGAGAGAAGGGAGAAGAGACAGTATCTCCACCATGGTTTCAATTCTATGAGCCATCCCTACTTTTAGCCAATTCCAGATCATGGACACATGTGTACCTGACATGCTCAGGGAGGTCTCCGGATGTGAACTAGGAACTTTCCCATGTGGGTTAGCCTTGTATACTGCTGCACCACCATCTGGCCCTCAAACATTTATTTTTAATTTTGTTGACAATAATGCATGAGGGGGCAGAGCAATATGTGTTTCTGTATTTCTATCCCTTGACATTTAAATTAGCTTTTAAAATAATAGTAACAGTGACATTCTATTTAATAGACAAGGGGTACTACATTGGGTCTTTAATCCTGAAGTTTCATGAAAACACTCAGTAGTGAGATCCAAAGGCTGACAGAACAATCTGAGTGCACTCTGGGACAGCTGCTCCTGAAAGAAGCAAACCTTATTGCTTAGGGGTCAACATTAGGAAAGTTTTGAAAGGTTTAATGCTCTGTCTTCTCAGTAAACCTCCTCCATTGTATCCAACTTTTAACCAAAAGTCCATTTGGCATGATGGAACAGAATGAGGCAAATTTAATGGAACAGCCTTTTCAGAGGTTTCAGGTTATGGAATGGAGCTTTAAGTAAGAATTTCAAAAGAAGTTCCTTAATTACAGTAAGGATAGGGTGACATGAACTAAACAAAACTAGTAAAAAAAATAAAGAAAGAAAGAAACATATTCATGTGTGTTTAGATTTTTTTAATCCATAAACGAGAGATAGAGGAAGCATAAAGAATTACAAAGAAACCATCATCAAACTATTTCAAATTAAAGATGTTCTCAATGGTTAAGTGAAATAGTTTATTTTAAAATCTTCTGGTTTCTTAAATCCTCCATTTATTATAAATATTCTTTTACCAAATAGGTGTTATATAATAGTATATAGAGACAGATGAAGAATTGAAGAATTAGTATAGCTCCTGTATTTGAAAATATTTATTAATCAGTATTTTATTTTACCTTTGTTTCTTGCGAATCTTGGTGATTAGAAAGCGAGTTCCTCTCATCCAATTGTGTGTCACTTGTGCACTATGACCACATATAATTGTTCTTGGATTTTTGGAAATAACAAGAATAATACTGAGTCCCAGTTAACTAGCACATTTGAACTAATGGGGAATAATCACTTGCTGGTTGGAAAATTGAGAGGTTTAGTCTGAAAGTAGAAAACTAAGATCATATGTCTGTTGCAAATAAGATGCCCATAATAAAATAAACAAAAGAGAACCTCTCAATAGTTTATTTAAACCAAAAAGAGAAAATGAGCTCAATTTCCATTGTATTAGAAGATTTTGTCATTATATTAAATCTTGGGAAACTGTTAAAGATACAAATTATCTTCACACTTGAGCTTTTAGACAATAATAGTTCACAGTTCACTTTGAAGAAGTCAATGCAGGAAATTGAGATCTAGGTTGTTTTGATGTAAGCAGATGGCTAGGTCATAAAAATTCTCTAAAGAGATATATTCAGCTGCTTTTGTGTGTGTATGCACAGGGGAGAGGGAGAGAGGTACCATCCACAGGGCTCAATCATGCTGTGATCTCTTTCTTCCAGTCCTTCAGCCTGTGCATGTGCCCAGCATGCTTTCAGGTTAAACAAGGTGGGGACTGGAACTGTAGTTAGCATGTGGCTTCCAGCTCTATGCTTTGGCATGGTACCAACTGTGCCACTGAGGCTGGATCACAGTTGCTTTTATTGTTGTTGTTTGTTTACATAAGAGCTAATGACTTTATCATAAAAATGGAAGCATTTATAATTGAATTTGTACATCAGATTTTTTGCTATTGAAGAGGTTGCTTGTGGTTTTGTTTTTGGTAGTAGAATATACATACAATAAAAGCCATTTAACTAGTCTTCAGTATACAATTTATTGACATTAAGTACATGGGGATCTTCAAAAAGTTCATGGAAAGTATGTATTATTAAAAAAAAAAAAAAAAAAAGTGGGACCAGCAGTTAGTGTAATGGCTATGTCACTGAACTCCCATGTAGTCGACCACGGATCAAGTACCGGATCCAGTGGCTTAAACTCACACCAGGCATGTTTGTCCGTGCCCAAGATCCCAAGAAGAGAATGGAGGAGAAGGGATTGTGGCGTAGCCATCCCCCCAGGGGGTGATTTCTCGCTTTCTGTCTCTCTGTTTCTCTCTGTCTTTCTGATGAGCACACCCACCCTATAGCAAAAAACTCTCCAAAAAAATAAAATAAAATAAAACAACTGTGCATGTCTTTCAGATATTTTATACCAAGATAAACTAGCACTTGAATTCTATTATGTCATGAATGTATTGAAATTCCTTCCTACATCTGCAATGATGTATAACTATTTCTGCTATTTGTCTCCATAACATTTTTTAAAAGTCATTTCTTTATTTAATTTTGCTATTATTTACTATTACTTTTATTGTTTAGTTTGACTGAAGAGATAGAGAGTGAGAGGAGAAAGTGAGAAAGCAAGCCGCTAGGTCTGGGATATGAACTGTGGTCGGCCATGTGGGAGTCCCACAGCTTAACCACCATTCCACATGCTGGCCCCTCCAGAACATTTTTATCCTTCAGAATGGAAACAGCAATAACTAAACACTAATTTGTCTATCTACCTCCTTCTAGTCTCTGATTGCCTCTTCATAAACTTGTCTTCATAAATTTGCCTGTTTTAAAATAAATAAAAAAGAACATCTATTTTAGTTTTATAGTCATTGCCATTTGTACAGGGTGGACATGAACTTTAAAGCAGTACAGAGGCTCAACATTCAATATTCTCATTTGGAATGCTGAAATAGAAGAACACGCTCTTGTTTTCTCTGCAGAAGGCAGTGGGGGAATGTGGTCCTCATTGATCCTGGAAGATGTTCTTCAGTTCTGTCTAGAGGAGACTTGTGATGAGGTAGACATTTCAGAAAGCAGAGCAGGCAGAAACAGCCACTACTAAATCTGAAAGTCACAGAGCTTGACCTATCTCTGGATATCCAATTATGGGGCTAATAAACGCACTTTGTTGTGTGTGCCATTATTTGGTTTCTTGCTCCTCACAACACAAAATAAGGTCCAATTCATAGCAGCATTATGGAAAAAAGAGAATGGGATGAAAAGAAGTCATAAAAGGGTATAAAGCATGAGAACATTCATAAAAGAGGAATTACACAGAATGTGTCTTTTCTTCTTCTTTCTTCATGTCAAGATATAAAATTAATAAGTAAATAGATGGATGGACTACCTTATTATTTGTGGTCATGTGAACTGTGAAAGCTTTTCCGAATAAAAATGAAGTCATTTGTATTAATATGTGCTAAAACCCTGAGTAAACCAAGCTGGGAAAGGCCACAGGAGAGGTGTTCTCTTAGGTTGGTATGACTGAAAACAAAAACCATTATTCACAGAACTGCCATCATCCCAACTTTGCAAAAGGACCACTATAACTTGACATGATACTTCGACAAAAGTATCTGTCCAGAGACTGCTTGTCCAAAGGCCTGATATCACCTGTGTTATTCATTTTGGTAACCAAAGATAATAGTCCTGAAACAATTGTTATAATCACCTTTCCTGAGTCTCCTCCTGTCTGTGGTTTTTATCTTTCAAACCTGTCTGAGGAGGATAAGAACTAGGTGAGCATGTTTGGGGATACATGAATTACATTTATCTAGGTTGTACCTGTGCTGTCCTCAAACATATGTCTTAAGAAAGTCCATTTTGCTTTACAAATTTTAACTCAGTTTACCTTTTTAAGTTATCAGGATAAACTCTGGGTCCAACTTACTTCACTCTGTCTCTGGAAGTTCCTTGCCTTCGACAAAATTATGTCTTTAGTAATAGACATCTTTAGTATGGAATCAAAAGTATCATGCCTTAACTGAGTATATCTTAAACAAGAACAGTTTAGACTTCTAATTGCAATATTAGTGATATGACCAGAGCTCATTAGTTATTGATATTAGGCTTCTAACTGTGTACTCCTATAAGGGTAAATTTTGCTGAACTGTTTTAGATCTTACACTAGTTTGCTCCTTTAATTCATATGTTTTTAAAAGTTCATAAACTATTATTGATCATTATCTATTTTGGCCCTCCCCAAATCATAAAGCCTTCTTACAGAAGAATTTATTCTCATACCTACTTCTGCAAAGAATGGATACCCTTGCTGTAACCTTACCTTTAGTCATAGTCAAATCCTCCCCATGGTTTATACCCTTTGCTGGCTTGCTTTTCTTTCTTTCTTTTTTGTTTCCCTCTAATGTTTCTATGAATTGAAACACATTTGTTGTGAGGACCAAGAAACCAAAGTCAAATGGCACAGAGAACAAAGTGCATTTATTAGCCCCAGTAATTGGACGTCCAGAGATAGGGACTGTTTCTGTCTGCTCTGCTTTCTGAAATACCTGCCTCATCTCAAGTCTCCTTTCCAACAGAACTGAAGAACGCCTTTCAGAAGCAGTGAGGACCACATCTCCCCACTGCTATCTCCAGAGAAAACCAGCATGTGCTCTTCTATTTCAGCATTCCAGATGAGAAAGTCAAGAGACCCTGTACTGCTAAAGTCCACGTCTACCCCTGGACAAATGGCAATGACCAGAAAAACAATAGAATGTGCTTATAGCTCAGCCTAGTCACAGTGGCAGGCTGATAAAATGCCGTGTTCTGCAGGTTGGGACCACGTGGGGGGCCTGGGTTTGATTCCCTATCCAACCTAAAGCCCAGATGTGACTCTGTGTCTATACTCCCAGCAACTTAGGAGACTGAGGAAGAAGGATCAAGAGCTTACTGCTGAGCCAAACAATATAGTTAGACACTGTCTAAATAGAGGCAAGGGTGGCAGGATGTGCCTATTGCTGGCTACTCAGAGACAGGCAAAAGGATCTTGACGTGGCCAGATCCTGTCTTAAAAGACAAACAACAACAACAACAAAACGAATGTGCTGACTAGCTTATGTCAGCTGAGATCTATTGCTGGGGAGCAGTCAGCTTTTCCCAAAGTACTAAGGCTACTATGCTATAGTTCTACTGAAGGGTATAGAAAGTAGATAAGGGGGCCAACAGATGGCATAGTGGTTGAGGCCCTGGACTCTGACACGGCTAATAGTGGTTCGAGTCATGGACCCGGCAGCTTGAAACTAATGCTAGGCATGTGTGTATGTGTGCCCAAAATCCTGAGAGGAGAATGGAAGAGAAGGAATTGTGGCATGGAGATATCTCCTGGGAAATGATTGCTCACTTTCTGTCTCTCTCTGCCTCTCTGGAGAGCGCACACACTCTATAGCAAAAAAACTCTTAAAAAAAAAAAAAAAGAAAAGAAAGTGGATGGGAAGGAACCAATGCAGATCCACATGTAGGACTCATTAGCACATCCTATGAATAAAATGCAGAAATATTTCACAATTACAAAAAAAATTACATTGAGGGATATAAGAAAATTCTTAGATAGGAGAATATTTCAACTTGATATCTATTACTTTACTACATGGAAAGCTTGACCATAAGCCTTCTAGTGGCCTAAATTCAGAAAGTCTTGTAAAATAATGATAGTATTTGGATAAAGATGGCATGCAGAACATAAACCAAAACTCTCATTATTTTCTTCTGATTAAAAAAGTAAAATGTTTGAAAAGGCACAATTTGTATCTACAAAGAAATAGCACATCAATTCAAATGGTGATGTCAGTCTTAATTCTAGGCCAGGAATATTTTATCGTAATAAAGTGGAAAATGAAAAAAATATGCAAATCAAAAACGTTACTCCAGTAGTTTAATGTTAAAATTATTGAATACTTCCCACTCCTATTCTCCTTCCAGTGTTCATAATATTCTTTGATTATTTGTACTATTAAAATAGGAAGAGCATTAGTCTGAAAGTCAAGAGACATGTAATAACCTGGACTTTCATTTCAAATGTGTTAGTACATGCCTTTACAAAAGTTATTTAAGCTAATTTCGTTCTTTCTTCCTTTCTTTTCTTTCAAAGGGCATGTGCACTCACCAAAGAGAAAGAGAGACAGAAAGAAGGAAAGGGAGAAAGCACCTCCCATGGGGAATGGTCATGGTACAATTCTTTCTCTTCCATTTCTCCATCCAGGAGGGACTCAGAGTTTCACAAGCTCTGAACCTGGGACTCAAACTGCAAGTCTGGCTATATGGGATCCAGCTACCTTAACCACTGGGTCACAGAGCTGACCCTCTTTCCCAATTTCAAGGAACTAGGAAATAAGATTGATTTTAAAATTCATCATTTGATTAAAATGTTAAAACTTTAGAGACAAGGACCAGCAGAGACAAATCAGCGTCTAAATTTTATTTTTGGCAGTATGAGGACCGAAAATCAAACCTTTGAAAAGAACTAAAAATTCTGGATAAAATTAAATCTCCTTTCATGGAGAGACTGACAGAAAGAGAGACTTCTTCCTCTTCCTATAAATCTACCAATCCTTTCAGATTAGAACACCATCATTACAATCTCATTAACTTTAATTACCTTCTAAAAACCCTATATATCTCTAAATACTGTCATATTGGGAGATAGGGCTTCAACATTGTATTGGGAGGGGAAATTCAGTGCATAGCACTTAATTTTGCACACATTCACCAGTTTGTATATACAAGATTATTCACAGCCAACACAGCCCTCAGCCCAACTACCATGGCAATCTGCTAATCACCAAACCAATTATAAAGTCACTGTAGAACATATAACCCAGCTGAGCTGACCCAGACAGGAAGAAGCCTCTTAGACTTTCCACATAAGCACAACATACATGAAATAAATTTCTTTTTTAAAGCCACAAATTCTAGACATTTTTTAAATGCTAAAACAGCTAACTGATAGTAGACTCAATGTATCTGAATTTAAACACTTCAACTTCATCCAATATGTATCAAATAAACAAATGTTTCTTGTATATATTTGTGCCTTTTTTCTGGGATTCTGTAGGACAAAATTCTCTACCTTCTAGCTAGTGAAATTTTAAAAATGAAATAAACTTAGTCAAAATGTAAATGACTGAGTGGTTCGAGTTCTAGACCCAGAGGCTTGGGAAACATACCTTGCATGTATGCATGGCCAAAGTTCTGAAAGGAGGGAAAAGTGAAGAGAAGGGTGACCATTTCCCATGGAGAGTGCTTTCTCACTTTCTCTTTCTCTCTCTCTCTCCTCTTTTGCTCTCTAGTGAAGATATGGGGGGGGGGGGAAGTATCACTGAGGGGAAAGGGAGATAAAGCTGATTAAGCACACATAAAAATAAAAATTTTGTTGAGGGGCTGGCAGGTGGTATGATGGTTAAGGCGTTGAACTTTCACATGGTTGACCAAGGTTTGAGTCCTGGACGTGGCAACTTGCTTTCTCATTTTCCTTTTTCTCTCTCTCTCTCTCTGTCTCTGGTCAAACTAAAAAAATAATAATAATAAATAGAATTTAATAATTCTTTAAAAAATGTTGCTGAATGGTCCTCCATTGGTAAAGGAGATCATACATTTTTCATGGTTGCATAGTAGACATCTATAATTTGTCTAATATTCTTCATCCTTTCATCTGGAGAAGTTTCCCCCTTTCTGAAAAATTTCTCAGTTTCCCAAGCTAGGAATATGACTCAAAATCAAGCTTCTGAGAGCAGAACGTTGGCACAGCAGTAAAATATAATTCTCTATAAGGCTGACCCCATAGGAAGCTTCCCGTTTGTGTTCCAGAGGTTTCCCACTTGATCTGAAGCTGGTTGAGGCTGGAGAGAGATTGCTACTTTGAGATCCTGTTGAGGGTGTTGTGTGTATGTCTCTCTCTCTTTGAGTCTCTCTCACTCATGGAAATAGTAAATTAATAAAAACTTAAAAATTTGAGCTTTGGGACCAGGAAGTAGCATGATGGTTAAGTTGCTAGACTCCCACATGGCCAACTATACATTTGCAGTCCAAACCCAGTGACTTGAAAATCACTGTGTGCACGTGCATGCATGCCCCAAATTCCAAGAGGAAACAGAAGAAGAAGGGATTGCATTGTGACCATTCCCCCTGGTGTGTGTGGGAAGGTGGTTTCTCACTTTCCCTCTGTCTTTCTGTCTCTCTCTGGCAAGTGCATGTACCCCATGGCAAGAACCTAAGAGAAAAAACAAAATTGAACTTCAACGTTCTTGGATTACTCTGTCAGCCACACTAATTGAGCTTTGAGTATCTAACTCAAGTTCAACTGACCCCAAGGCCCATATGCAGTTAGTAATGACATGTTTAAAAGCAGGTACAATTCTAAGTTTTATATCATCACACATTTACTCATCATAACAATGAAATAAAGAAGGTACAACTATTATCTCCCTTTTTTCAGATAAGGAAGTTGAGGCACTGGAATGAAAACTTGTCTCAGGTCACATATGGATCACGTTTGAACTGCAGGCATTAGGTATCTCATCTCACAGATTTTTAACCGCTACCTGATACTGCTTATGACCAATTTTTTTATCTGGAAATGGACATCTGCCCAAGATGACCCTATCAGAGCCCTTTCCTGGATTTATGACATATGTAGCAAAAAAGAAAAAAAAAAAAAAAAAGCAAATCCCAATCCATCTCTGGTGCTGCAGTAAGAAGCATTGGGCATGATTGTTGCTAAGAATCATAAATCCAGCTGTGCAGAACAGAGATCAAGAGACTAAAAAAGGTACCCAGACAAATGTGTCTTCAGAGATCAGAGATAGGAGGACACCTTTGAATCTCTGGTTGCAGTCATCCCTGAGACTAACTGGAGCCCTGACTGTTTATTAATGTGATGATGTGAGCTTATTCAGTCCCTTTCTGGATAAACTAGCTTAAATTTTAAAGCCTGCAACTAGGAGTCATGAGTAATTAAGGATAGCAATCTGCATAGCTATGGGAGAGTCCTTAGCAATGTTCAGTCATCCAGTGGGACAGCAGATTGCTGTGTTTGTCCTGGCTGGGGAGTCACCAAGCAGTTGTGTTAAGCAGCCAGAGGTGCAAATAAGTTGAACATGGGAAAGACAGTCAGATGGGAAAACAAGTGAGGTCAGAAAGAAGTGTATCCCCCGGGAAATAAAAGCAGGTCTTGGATAGACCGAGTAAGTAATATAGTTCTCAAACCTCAGTTTCTCATTTTTGTATTGGGATAAGAATAACTGGCTCTCTTTTGGGGCCAATTTGGTGGTACAGGGTTAAGGTGCTGGACTCCCACATGGCCAACCGTGGTTTGAGTCCCGGACCGGGTGGCTTGCTTTCTCACATGCCCTTTCTCTCTCTCTCTTTGTCTCCCTCTGGTAAGCACATGTCTCTCTCTGATCAAATAAATAATAATAATAATAACAGCAAATCAAATAATTATAAACAGATTATTTTTAAAACAATAATACTTGGCTCACTTTCTCGTGGATTAGGAGGACTAGAAGAGATGAACTGTATAAAATATTTAACACAGGACTGACTTAATGGTGAAGGGAGTCAGATCTCACATGACCAACTGTGTAGTTTGAATCTCAGCCCTGGTGACTTGAAAATCAAGTGGAATGTGTGTGCACGCATGCCCCAAATCCTGACAGATTGAAGAAATGTAGAAGAAATTACGGCATGATCGTGAATGAGGGTGCTTTTTCCTCTACTTCCTCTCTGTCTCTCTGTCTCTACCTCATGTGTGCACTCTCTGACTAATTAAAAAAATAAAATAAAATAAAATGTTTAACATGGTATCTGGCATATTATAATTGCTCCATAAATGTTGTCGTGGTTAAAATATGGACCCGGTGCTATGTGAACATAGAGTCATAGAGAGCAGTAATGTTTGGGCTGATACTGAAAGAAAATTATAGTCAGATGTAGTTAAAAGAAGGCAGAGGAACCAGCAGTTAGCGTAATGGCTATGTCACTAAAATCACTAAAATCCCATGCAATCTACCACGGTTTGAGTCCTGGACCCAGTGGCTTAAACTCACACTGGGCGTGTGTGTGTGTGTGCCCAAGATCCTGAGAGGAGAATGGAGGAGAAGGGATTGCAGCATGATCATCCCCCCCAGGGGGTGATTTCTTGATTTCTATCTCTCTGTCTTTCTCATGAGCATACACGCCCTATAGTAAAACCTCTTCAAAAAAAAAAAAAAAAAAAAAAAAGAAGGCAGATATTCCCTTCTCCTATGCCTCCATGCCCACGTGTTCATCCCCTAAGCTGAAATACAGGTGATACTAGACTCTCCCACACAGATTCCATAAAGGCTAAAGTCATAGTTTGAAAAATGTAAGTAGATGACATCAGTGATGAAATCTTAGTATACAAAGTCAATAAAGATGAGAAAATTAAATCCAAAACACTGTTAAGCCTTTATATTTAAAATTTGCCTTTGTAACCAAAATGCCTAATTATTGAAACATTTCTATACGTGTAATTGCATCATCACTGATGAAATCTCTCCTGACGGTAACGAATGTGATTTCAGCTTGTACTTTTGCAATGAGTGATGAAGAAACTTCCAGATGGAGAGGTTTAATTTGTGAGATTTTTCCCTAGTCTATTCGCATTGGCTTTAACTTCCATTTTAAATTACAGAGAGAATTCCCAAAATTTCAAATAGCCCCAAGAGATCTGGTGAAATAGCTAATCTCTTTCTATGAGCATGCTAACAAAAGCAATTTCTTACCGAGCTATATGCTACCCAGTGGGACTGATAATGAATCTGCATTATGGTAACCTTTATAGGAAGGGAAGATAAGAAGACCTTTTGGGGAGGTGTATTTATTAGATGGTGAATGTGTCTCTCTGCGTATGGATTCTTCTCTTTAGATCAACTTTCACTCAACTATGTCAAGACCTCCTGTCTATCTGTTTTCAGCAACACCTTAGAATCATGATAGCCCTCCTATTCCTTACACAATGCCAGTGATTATCAAACATCGATGTGCTCTATATCTTTCTCACTATTCAATTTCTCTCATTTTGCAAAGGTACTAGATTTACAGACTCTATTGTAGACTTTAAGTAAATCCCTTCCTATATATAAACAATTCAAACTGGTGTTAATATTAAGTTCTGTGATTATTTATGGATTTGTATGCTGGACAGGGGGAGAAGACTTGCCTGTTGTCACCCAAATATAAAAAGCAGCATTTACTGGGAGTCTCCTACAGAGGGCAGCTTCACCTTATTGGAAACCCAACTGAAAGAGAAACTTGGTGGTTACCAGAGAAAGAACTAAATCCGAAAGGCAGAAGCACAGGTTTGCTTTTACTAACCAGTTTTCTTCTCTATGGTATCTTTGTTACCTTATCTTTACTGGAAAAGAACTGGCACCTTCTGTATAATCATTCATAGATATAGGCCAGTAACACACTACCTTATTATTATGTTCAGCTTGCTTGTGGGTAAGCTGGAGACAGCTGTTCATATTGCCTAAGAGGCAACAGATCAATGAAAGGAAGGGAAGGACAAGTTTTGAGCTGCCTTTTTGCAACAATGTCCTTTATACAAGAGAGGATATTTTTAAAGCATTGTATAGGAAAACAAAGGCAGATATAAAGTAAGATGTTTACATAACAAACCTTTGCCTTGTTGTTATGATCAGTAAATGCTTTTATACTAAAGTTACTTAATCGGAAACAAGAAATCTATATTTTTGGGTACTAAAAATACCATGAGTTATAGACTAGAAATCCAAAAAAAATAATTGCCATTTAGAAAATGCTGAAAATAGGCAAGTGTGGTTTTGTGCATGTGTATGCTACCTAAAGCATTTTCATGAAACCATTTCTGTGTAGCTAAATTATGAAAAGATATTTTAGTAATTATATTAGTATAGGTTATTATATTAAACATACAAATACCTTTTTAGAGAAAATATTGTTTTAAAATTTTAAGCATAAAAGAATCATCATTTACATATAGGGGGCTTCATCAATTTGATGTTCCTTTTTTTAATGTCTTCTGTTTTACCATGGCTAATCATATTAACATACATAAGTCTATTATGTAGAAATAACACATTATGTGTTTATCTTTAGCAATTCATTGTTAGGAGGCTTCTCCTGGAAACTGAATAAGTAGTAGTCAAAATTTTTAGGAAAACATTTTGACCAGAAAAATGAATCAAGACACTGACAATGATTATTCTTGAATATTCAGGGTAAGAGAAACATATAAAACATATGTTTGTGTATTTAAAATTCCATATAAACTATTATGTGTGTAGTTGCCTGATATGCTACCTATACCTAGTATATGTATACTTATATTTACAGTAATAGTATACCTATTATATTTACAATCACTCTCATCAATCCATAGAGTATTAATTTTGTATTTTTCTCCTATCTTTCTGCTTAGAAGCAATTAAACTTTCAATGGCTACAATTGGCAAATACCATTTATGAACATTTTAATCATAGATTCAACTTGAATGCTACTCTGAATAAGTATAAATTCATTTTAGCTATTAAAATGAGTTTGCTCTTATGTCTTTTTAAATGCTTTATTAAATCAAGGCCTAAAGCTTCCTATTAGGACCAAGGTGTTCAGACTTTTGGAAATTTTAATTCTTCTTTAGTAATGACTATCATTAATTTGTCAATCAAATCACATACATAAAAACATAACAAAGAACAGCCTAGTAAGCTTGTGCTTAAATGTATGCTAATGCTGTTATCAATGTGTTTCCAAATCAGTTAAGTTAATTTCTGTGAGAAAAAGATCCATTTTCTTGTTTAGCTGAGTTGGATGCCTTGTCCAAGAAAATGCCTAGAAATGGCCCATTCACCTGGCCAGGCCTTCTCGCCTCATTGTTGGCATTTCCTGGTGCACAGTGGTTTCTCCCACTTTGTTGCATTCCAGAGCTCAAGGCACTTCTTTGAAGACACAAGGCCATTCAAGTCTTCTCTACTTTGTAGCTTCACTCTAAAGGGAGAGTAAATGAAAAAGCCACACAGTTCAGATAATTTAAATGGGGCAGCAGGAGGGCCTGCTATGGCTCTGCTGGGATAGCTGTGAGTGATCCCCGAATCATCTCCTGGGAAAGAAGTAGAAAGTAACTTTTCTTGCAATAAGGATGAAGGAAGATCAGAGAAAGAGTCTCTATAGTCCCTAATGGAAAACCAGGCTACCGCTGGTAAGAGATTACAGAAAAGTTGTATGTTTACCAAGCAACTGTTAGTTTAATGCCTGAATGTGCAGAGCATTTCCACAGGTGACTTTTACTGATGGATGCTGCCACTTTCTAACCAAAGGAAAACATACATAGGGAGTCTCAACATAAAGGAAAGCTTCTCACAGTGATTTTTGGATCTCACTGCATTCCAGTGAAGTATTTCTCAAGATCTCAGAAGCCTTGGCCCTGAAATAATAGTAATTTTTACCAGGTTTTTCCTTTTAAATGCCTCGATCCCCATCATGCCACGTGGCAGTATGTAAGTGAATACCTCTAAGCTGCTGCTGAGATCACATCAAGAGTTCTACTAGAGGGAACCAGCAGTTAGCGTAATGGCTATGTAGCTGGACTCCCACGTAGTCGACCATGGTTTGCGTCCCGGACCTGGTGGCTTAAAACTCACGCCAGGCGCGTGTGCGTGCATGCCCAAGATCCCGAGAGGAGAATGGAGGAGAAGGGATTGCGGCGTGACCATCCCCTCTGGGGGGTGATTTCTCGCTTTCTATCTCTATGTCTCTCTCTCTGTCTGTCTGGCGAGCACACGCGCCCTATAGCGAAGAAAAAAACAAAACAAAACAAAACCTCTCCAAGAGTTCTACTAGAGAATATAGAAATTCATTACACGGGGGAAGAAACAGGCAGAGGATCAGGAGTTTGAAGCCCACTGTACTGACCCATTGTTTCAGTTCCTCTACATATGAAGTGAAATGGGAACCAGCAGATGGCATAATGGTTATGTTGCTGGATTCCCACATAGTCAAACCCGGTTCCAGTCCTGGACCTGGCAGCTTAAATCTCAAGTTGGGTGCGTGTGCATGTGTGCCCAAGATCCCAAGAAGAGAATGGAGGAGAGGGAATTGCGGTGTAGTCATCCCCCCTAGGGGGTGATTTCTCACTTTCTGTCTCTTTGTCTCTCTATGTCTCTCTAACAAGCACACGCACGCACCACCTAGCAAAAATTTCTCTAAATTTCTTTAAGTGAAATAAAAATATTTCCCCTGCTTACCTCAAAACAAGGTCTCCTTTGATGATAGTTGGGCAATCAACTCAATGAGAATTTGGCTTTTAAACCAATACTTGGCTTAAACTTCATCCAGCTAAGCATATAAAGATAAGTTTTTATATTGCTAATTGCCAGGTTCTTCTTCTGCAAGATAAGGCATGATATATAAGAATGAACCTAATGGACTCAAAGTGAGTTTATGCCTACATTTCTATTCTGAAAATGTTCCTGAGATTGCCTTTGAGTTCAAAGGGATGGATTGGAGAACTTTCTATGATATCTGGTGTAGTCACTGGGAAATTTGTAGTATGAGATCCACAATCCTAGACTTAGATGTTCTTTTGGACTCCCTGGACACAAAATGTCATTGGCATTATGATAATGATAATAAGATTCAACAAAGATTCTATTTAATAAAGTCTAATCTAAATGAATATCTTTCTGCCCTTTGCATGCTCAGCAATCAGCATACAGTCTGTCTCCAAAAATAAGTGTGCTTTGTATATAACAGAGAATGCCATGTGGATTAAAGTGATGGTGGATGTCAAAGTAAAACTACCCAAACTGTTACACATACCCTCTTTGACTCAAATTTAGGAGGTAGAATTTCATGCACAAATCTACCATCCCTCCTCGACACACACATATCTACAGCAGCACTTTAGTATATATAGAACTCACTATGACATATTTTCAGTCTTACTGAAGATGCCCTTATAGATTTTTCTCGTGACTAAGAAAAGATTATTCTTATATGGACCTCATTATGATCTTAATTCCAGGCCTAAGATTCTTTTTTTTTCCTAGCTATTTGAAACTCCACTTATTAGCATCTCTGGATTTTTGTCTCAAGAATTTTCATAAATTAGTTGTATATCGGAATAGAAATGCAGGAGCCCACATAAAATGTTGTTAACTTTTCAACAGCTTGTGTGAATCAAACAATGTATTATTTGGAGAATGAGTAGTTTGCTTAATTTGGGGACAAAGGAAATGGGTGGCAAAAAACAGAGACAGTTTTAATTGCCCAGATGACATTTATTGAGCACCCCACAAATGCTAAGCATTATACTAGATACCTAGAAGAACTAGAAACAACTTAAAGCCACTTAAAGAAAAAAGCATATCAACAAGTGTAAGAGCATAAGATCACTGTCTTCCTCATTGAATGCAGGCTGAAAATTATTGCAACACAGAAGGATAGATCAGCAGATTCCTGGATGTCCTGAATCTTCATCCAGTCAGTAAATTATATTTTCTGACTTAGGTAGGAAATACCTGTACTCATTTCCTTTAGTTCTTTTCTCAAATATGTAAGAGTGAATCCTAAGGATGTGGTAGGCATGTGAGTGAACTGAATTCTGGTTCAAAAACTAAATTGAGTTGAAAGCCTGGGTTGGAAGTCTATCTCTGAGGATGTCAATATTGCAAACTCTCCCCCAATGGTTATCTGTATAAGAATCTGTCTTGGATTATGCAAAGTAAGAATGAAGATATCTGTGAAAAATGTTTCGGAAGTGCTTTCTTATATGATGTCCTGATAGTATCCCACAGTTTTGTGCTGAAAACTGGAGGGGAGAGGGGATTGATCTGGGAAAACCTATTCAAGTATTCAAATAAAAAAGTAACATGATAGTTTAGAGCCCAGCACAGACAATATTTGTAGAGGGTTGCATTACTATTTGTAGTAGTTACTACACAAACCGTTTGTTTCTAAACTTAACATGCATCAAATACATTCTCAGAGCCATCGTGTCATCTTTTTTTTTCAGTGTATTGTTTAAAAAGCCACCCTTGTTTCAAAATTTAACCTTTGGTAAAGCATAAGACTGAGACACAATCACAACAAAACACCTCCCCCTTAAAACCAGTACTTCAGAGCCCTGTTAAATCAAAAGAAAAATCCCTTCTCTCCTCCCCAGTCCCACAGCCCTCAGGATTTTAAATGGTAATGATCAGTTCATTTGAGAAAATGGCATTTTAGTGCTTCCCTTCACAAGCTCTTAAGGCGTAGAAGGTGTCTTTTTCCCAGTGATGTGCACCTCCTTTTGTTTTCTAGCATTACTGGAACTGACCTGGCATGGATCACTGGGTGAGCAGGCAATCTTAAGCACTTCTCATATAAATTACTGGTTCCCTTCCAAGTGCAATTGCTCACAGGGTAATACACCATTTTACAACTCTGATAGAAAAGTCTCTTCATTCTACTGGGTTCCACACCCCCTACCTATCCCACCACCAGAAAATGAAGAAACGAAAGACTGATGGAGATGTGAACCTCAGAAATGTACAACGTGATTTAACTTGCAGAATGTATACAGTGGGCAATTTGGGATCCTCCAATTCTCCTATTTCCTTCTTGAATTCCTCTTAGATCTTTTCTTGCTTTAAAAGACACCATCCAAAACAGAAATATGAAAATAACACGTTCCACATTATGTAGACACAATAAAAAGCAAGCATGAATGAATATGACGATTGACTAAAATGCATTTAGAAAATTTTTTTGGAAAAGAATATACGCTCACATTTATTAATGATTCACACTTATTAGGTAGACATAACATACGGTGTTTCCATGTAAGTGAAGTTTATACGAAATGAGCACTTCCAGATCCCCTAGATACTAATGATGGCCACATTTTCCAAACCAATGTCTTTTTTTCCCATGAACTCTTAACGACAAGGTGTGTTTTTACTGACAGTTGACTCGGATCAGAGCATGCAGTATTGTATTTCAGGTTGTGGCTCTGTAAAACCCTGTAACTTTCTTTGAAGTTAAACACTGTCAATCTGTTTCCATGTCTGAATAACTCTTAGAAGAGCCTGTCTGACCCAAGTCAACTCCTTGAAACATACTATTTCCCCATAATTGATGTTCCAAATGAATGTCCTTTCATAATAAAATGTGCTGGAAAACAAAACAGCTTTGCATCCGGCACAAGTTGCATCATAATTAAATTTTATTTTATCCCATCGAGGCATGCTAAATGTTGAGCAAAATATAATTTTAAGTAATTTGTTTGTATTCTTATCTGTTGGAGTTGGAAATTAACAGCGTTGCTAGTTTGCGTTTACTGTTAAGCCTGGAGAGCAGAGAGATTGCTTTGCAAACATTACAGTTATTATGTCTGCAGTTGGTACTCTTTGTATAAATTATTGATCAGCCAGCTTATTTTTCTTTCTGCTTAATGGATATTATAGCATAGCCGTTTACAACGCTATAGTTAAGGTTGTGTCAGCACTTCCATTATAATAAACCCTCTGTTACAGGGGTTTATAACTTGTTGTAAAAATTTGCTCTGGGCTGAAACTTGACATACAAGATCTCAGGCTAGAAGGTGGCAATTGTTGTTCTTTCAACTTTTAAAAAAATCTCTTTGTTCTGAAGGGCAATAAATAAATAAACAATTTATTCTTTCCTAACAATCCCTGAAATTTCTGACCTCAAATGAAAGTATTTTAGAAGCTATTTGTTAGACAATGACCTCTTCATTTATATAATGAAGCGAAGAAGAAAAAAGATCAACATAATAAGTTCAAACATCAACAATAAAAACATATAGTGAATCAATAGAAAGTTTTTGAATCAAATTGAATACATTTCTCCTACTGTTATAAATTTATACAATAATTTGTGCTTTAATATTAAACATTAAATATGCTTAATGCTAAGCATAGTTTTACCCTACAACAGATTGGTCTTGTCCCACCCCGATCTCAACTATATACCTTAAGTAATTCATATGTCTTAATACTAATCATTTTAGGAGAAAATGAGTTTTTTAGTTTACAGAAAGGAATATGGTAATTAAAAAAGATGCCATACATGTAAAGGTGCAATTATAGGTATAATATTTATTAGAAAACTAGGGATTTAATTATCTGACTTTCATCCTACTTTAATTCAGTCTGCCATTTCTCTCACAATGGACTAAATTAGAAGATGAAGGGAATTTATCTCAATTTATGTTATTCTTGTTGCTGCTTCCTTTATAATCCAACTCCACAATGATTTCACTGTGTTTGTTTTTTGAATCGAATATTTGGCTGGACAATTCTTAATACTAATTCCCACAGATGAAATTAAGGACACTTACATAGAAGTCATGAAAACAAACTGTAACTAAATTATCTGGGGGAGTGGACTACTTGTCATGGAAATGATGAAGTTTGGATGTGGAAAAACAACTCCATGGTCATTTTGCTTTTTTCTATCGTTGTATTCTTCTTGCTCCCGCCATGCATTTAAAGATTTTTAAAAATGTGTTCCATAATCAGCAAGATATTTTCTGCCACGTATTTACCTTATTCTGAACCAGAAGAAGAGAGAGTAATGACAGACAGTAGGTCATGGAGAGAGGAAGTGGTACCAACTTGCACCATTTGGCTCTAGGATTTATGTAAATGTGAATGTGAACAGATGATTACAGTGTGTTCAGTGAGCATAGATACAGTGCATGCATTTCGTGCTGTAAAGCAAACAGAGTTATTTAAAACCACTTAAACCGCCGCTTTGTAAAGAATGGGAAGTTTGTAATATAAAGTTTGAGTGCTTCTAGTTATGGTGTGTTCACCTCCAGGCCCCTGCCTTCTGTCCTCTGGGTAATTCATCACCAAGCTGTGTGTGCTTGATTGGTGAATGCATCAGTGAGATAAAAGTTGTTGTTCTTGAGGAAAGGTGAGGGACTAGAAAAGAGAGGGAGACTGTGGCAGTGAGAGCCCTCCTAACCCCGAAAATCATGTCAGAAGGTAGAGTGGGGAGGGCAGAGACTGATCGTGTACAAGTAGGAAAATCTTTGCTTAAAGTAGTTGAGGTTTATCTTCTGCTCTGAGTGTTGAGACCATGAGTCTGAGTTTAAAAGGCTTGTGAGAATCACTTGGCATAATTTCTCTATCTTCAATGATTTACTACTGAAGAGCAAACATCAATTTTGGACTCTCTCCTGAGGAACGTTTAACAAAGTCAGTGAACTACTGGTACCCTGAGATCTTTTTCTCGATTTGCCAAACTTTGATAGCTCTTTAATAAACCTAGGCCTGAAGTTTATCTCAGTCTTTCTCTTCCTTGTTAAGAAAACAGGTCCATTAGTAAATATGTAGATGTAAAAAAAAAAAAAAAAAAAAAAAAAAAAGATCTTCCTCTTTACTTCTCCATTGTGATATATCTTGGAATTGTTGAGAAATGCACTCTATTGTTAAAGCTATTTGTGCCGGGTGTGCTAATGCACTCTTTGATTGAGTGAATTAGCAGTCATAACAATCTGGCAGTCTGGCCCTAGAAGTGTGCTCAAATTGATTTGTGTTATGGCTGGACTGGAAAATCTAGTGTTAGTTGTTTTTTGCCCTGGGGCATTGTTTGTACCAAACTCCACTTTTCATTTAATTTTCCAATACATTTTGAAAGATTGAAATGCTTGTGATCAACATTTGATCTACTTGCATTATTTAAAAAAAAAATCTGAAGTAATTTCAGATTCCAAAAAACCTTGCTTTCAATTAGAGTAAACATAATTAGAGTGACGTCGTGCTCAGAATGGTAAATCTCCCTTTGAATCTATTAAGCGTGTTATCTCCTTGTCCTGTCACTGCAAGGAATTCAGTATATATCTAGAGTGTACATCTATAATTTTCCGTGCATTCTTCTAGTAGAACTTGGGGAAACAATTTTAAAAAATAAAATGGTAGTGAATCTTTTCTTGTTACCCTTTTTGTATATGCCCAAATGGTTTCTGTTTCACTTAGTGAAGCTATAAAAAGAGGACACTCAAAGCTTTCAGGAAAATTTGAGATAGTCAATGAACACATTCAGATATACATTGCCTTTAAGTTACTTGTTCATTTCAGCTTTTACAGCCTATGAAATATGCATTTTCTCCCCCCCCCCCCCCCAGATAACCATATCAATTGTTATATTGAAACTCTGAAGATTTAAAGACATGTCTTATTCTGGCTTTGTCAATATTTGTATCTTCCTTATAATCTGCTTTGCAGTCGTTTACCAGAATTATAATGCAGCATGAATAAACCTAAAAAATGACTATTGATTACAGAGAAAGCTTTGTGAAATCATTTAGTCAGTTTCCCCACTTGAGAAATCAGTGAATAAAAATAGGTCAATAGATAAGGATAAAATGGACGTAGTACAGTGCGGTGCCTCCCTGGGTTATATAAAGGGTCATAAATAAATCCCCATAGACTTCTTGTTTTATACTCATAAAATAAAATGATACTTACCAAATCCCAACTCTAAGTCCATCTTTCTACAAATGTATTCTTCTGTTTTAAACCACAGGCTTTGAAAGTATGTTTTTATGTATCCCTGTTTCATTTCCTTGTCACTGCCCCTTTTAACCAAATAGGATGCCCTCATCATCGGACTAAAGTGCCTGTTGTCATCCAGGTATTCACCGGGACTTTAGCTGCAACAATTACTTTGTGTTTTCTTACTGTCTCCTGTAACCTTACAGCTCTCCTCAAAACTGCATTTCACAGCACTGAACTCTCCTCTGCCGATTTTTGTTAAGTACAGATAGTGAGACCTAAGACCACTCTTTCTATTTAGTTCTCATGCGTGTGGATCTCGTGTGGGGGGGGGGGGGGTGGCGGGGGGTTGGGGGAAGAAGGAGGAGGGAAGGGAGGGGAGGGGCCAGAAAGGGGCAGAGGGAGGGAAGAAAATACCTTCCCTGAACTGGTACAAGCTAAGCTTCAAACGATATCCTAGGAAAGAAATTAAAGACTTCTTAATTAGTGCAGCAATTAAGCTTTCTTGGTAGCATTTTAATCAGCACAGGCCCTATCAAAGGACAAACAGAACGATTTGCAGGTCTTTGAATTTTAAACAGTCTTATTGATTTCAGCACAATGCGTCTTCACAAAACACAGGGAGAATTTTCTAATATCAGTTACAGTACTTTGAGTTTTGCGTATGCAAATTGAGTGAAGGTTGGGGAAGATGAGATGGAGGGAGAGGACCTGAAACAACCAGAGATGTAAAACAATAAACAAACAAGACAAAAGCTCTGAAAGCGAAAGAGGCAATGGAGTGAGAATTTGAAATCTCTTTCAAATTGATTTATCTACTCTTGTTAAATACTGTTTGCCTTAATCATTGACAATATTTCTCAAAAGAGAGAGAGAAAGAGAAAGAAACCTGAACATTTTTCAAGGCGCTTTTTCCTACATGTTGTAATTTGCATTATACGACTTTTGTAACCCTATTGTTTGATCAAAAGCATAAGTGGTGATTCCTTGAAATGGTTTAGAGACCTGAGGTCGGGGAAAGCTCTCACTCAGGTGGGAGTCAATACCCCAAGCTCTGCCTCTGAGTGAGGCATGTGCTCTGAGGCACAGGTTTCCCTGCAGGAGGAAATTTGTAGTTTGCTTGGAAACGCAGTGGGATTATGGCTTGGTCTGCTACCATTACTTCCTGTCTGTGTTTGAGGGATGTGGCAGGTATTGGGCGAGTTCAAGGAAATGCAAAAAAGACTAAGGGAAGATGTTCAGCATTTAATTCCCATTCTTTTCCATTTGTACTTTGGCCTTTTAAAACCATATTGGAGTTTATTAAAGTAAGGCATACAAGTCCAAAATAAACATTACTGTTTTAGGGCTTAATACTTTCTTCCTTACCCTCTCTCATTAATAAAGTGGCATTTTTTTTTGAAAAGGCAGTATTTTCCTAACACATGCATAAACACTGAGAGAAGCATTTTGACACACGTTCATATAAAGAAGTCCTACGTTTAATAGGGGACAGATTTGAGGACTGTGAAATTAATGTTAATATTTTCTGAGTATGTTAAAGTACATAGGCGAACTAGGCCAAACAACTGTGTAAACTTTGGTCACGCTTCTAGAAGTTTATCTGCTTTCCTGCAACAATCAATGTTCTGAATTTGTATAATACAGGAAAGTCTTCTGCTATAACTGCTATGCCCTAAAATGTTTAGCATAAACTTGGACTAATTAGTCAATAGTGTCATATTTCTCTGCAGCTAGTTCCTGCACTTTTTGACGCTGAACTTCAAAGAATTTAAAGAATTAGAATGATGAAGAGATACATGATAATAATTTCAACACCAAAATGACAGAAATTTTATTTTGAAATTTCTAACCCTGTGAACCTGCTACTAATAGTTTATTTTTAACATCTGTCTAATGTTACAAAGCATTGTTTCAGACCTTGTGAAGTTAACTGAACGTGCGTCGACAGGCTCAGAGCCTCACTATGTAAGATGCCTAGAGATATAAGCAGCAACCAGACTTGACTTACGCTCAAATCATCTGTTAGTCAACAATCTTTTAATAAATGACTCCGTGCAACAAGTTAGAAAAGAGAAAAAGAGAAGAGAGGAAGGGCAGGAGGAAAAGATTCAGTCTAAACTCAGTTGAATGTTGTTTTAAGCACAGTTATACTTTCTGGCTTTACAAGTCAAATAGTACGTCTTGGTTTTGCTTTTCTTCTTATTTACAAACCACATTTTCATTGTTAACATAAAAAGGACTTTCCCAAAACATCATGATACTTTTCAAATAGGATTCGAGGAAAACAAAACAAAAACAACCTACTGCGATATTCAAACAACACACTAGCAAGGAGCCTAGGGTCAAAAAACGATAGAGGATGGATGGTTACTGTGTGAGACAGGTGAATTAATTAGTTTGGGTTAGAAAAAATCCGTGGGTTCTTGTTTTCCACTTTTTAAAATCACCAAGGGTGCCTGACCTCTTTGAATTCGCATTTTTAACCTGCCTTTGGGGAGAACGTGAAGTTATTCTACATGGTCCACATCTTGGCAAGCATTTCTTTCCACACTCCATTAGGAAATAAGGAACTGAACAGAGAGCATTCCATTATTTTTAAACAGTTTCAGGCTGACTTTCTTCCCCTAACTTGAAAGCTGTCCTGGAATGTCCACGGTCTTTATATAAATAAATAATTTCACCGCGAAATAAAATAACCAGGTTCATAAGCACATCACGTTTTGCTTCTATGTGCATTTGTTTCAAAATAATTTCTTAATCATGACCTGGGGGGGGGGGTGTTATTATTTATATTTCATTGCCCAAACGCGCGGAGATAGACCCTCAAGCCTTGAAAGAGAGCTCCGAGCGCTCCAGCTCCTCTTTAAGTTCCCAGGCGATTGCCCAGGAGCTTTTGGGGAAAAAAAAACTACGAGTCTTCTAGGACGAAATGGAATATTAGACAGGCAATCTAACGGTAGTAGAGAAGTAGATGATCTCCCTCTCCTTTTCCGATCGCCACTTCTGTGTCCCCGGCTTGGCTCTCCTTCCCTCCTACAGTTTCTTTCCGTATCCTCCCCCTCCCCTCCCCCTTTTCTCGCACGCTCTCTCTCCCTCAATGTCTCGCGCTCTCGGAGTCTCTGCTCCGAGTTCCTGGTTGGATAATTTGGGTTAATACTAGTGAGTGAGGTTTTTGCGGCTTCAAAGGGTATTTCAAGTTTCCGGAGCTCCTCCCCTCTGCACCGTGTGACAACAACAACTCGTCCAGCCGGCAGCCTGCACTTTTCAGCTCATTTTCTCTCTGTCATTCCCCTCTCAATCTTTGATCAATGTACTTGCCAGGGAGAACCCAAGTCCTTCAAACCTCCTCCTTTTCACCTTCATCCTTAACTTTGTGCTAGAGCGGGACCCACACAACAACAGCCGACCCTCCCCGCCCCCCCCCCCCCCCCCCAAACCAGCCCTCGATCCCAGCCCCCGGAGAGGACTCGCATTTCGACTTGCGGGACACTTTTGTGCGTTTCTCTCCAGAGCGCCTCTCGCGCTCGCCCCTCCTGCGCTCGCTCTTTCTTACCACCACCTTTCCCCCTTCTCTCCCTTTCTCCTCGTTCTCTCCAGGAGTTGTTGTTGTTACCCCCTCGCTCTTCTCCCCCCGCCCCCCTTTTTCCCCCTTCCCCTCCCGGGGGTGTGTGGTAACTTTTCCCCTCGCTTCTCCTCCTTCTGTTTCCCCTTATATGTGACCATGGCAGTGCCGGCGGCTTTGATCCCTCCGACCCAGCTGGTCCCCCCTCAACCCCCGATCTCCACGTCTGCTTCCTCCTCTGGCACTACAACCTCCACCTCCTCGGCGACCTCGTCTCCGGCTCCGTCTATCGGACCCCAGGCGTCCTCTGGGCCAACTCTGTTCCGGCCGGAGCCCATCGCGTCGGCGGCGGCGGCGGCCACAGTCACCTCTACCGGCGGTGGCGGCGGCGGCAGCGGAGGCGGCGGTGGCAGCGGCGGCAACGGAGGCGGCGGTGGCGGCGGCGGCGGCAGCAACTGCAACCCCAGCCTGGCGGCCGGGAGCAACGGCGGCGGCGGCAGCGGCGGCGGCAGCATTAGCGCTGGCGGCGGCGGCGCCTCCAGCACTCCCATCAACGCGAGCACCGGCAGCAGCAGCAGCAGTAGCAGCAGCAGCAGCAGCAGCAGCAGTAGCAGCAGCAGCAGCAGCAGTAGCAGCAGCAGCTGCGGCCCCCTCCCTGGGAAACCCGTGTACTCTACCCCGTCCCCAGTGGAAAACACCCCCCAGAATAATGAGTGCAAAATGGTGGATCTGAGGGGGGCCAAAGTGGCTTCCTTCACGGTGGAGGGCTGCGAGCTGATCTGCCTGCCCCAGGCTTTCGACCTGTTCCTGAAGCACTTGGTGGGGGGCTTGCACACGGTCTACACCAAGCTGAAGCGGCTGGAGATCACGCCGGTGGTGTGCAATGTGGAACAGGTTCGCATCCTGAGGGGCCTGGGCGCAATCCAGCCCGGGGTGAACCGCTGCAAACTCATCTCCAGGAAGGACTTCGAGACCCTCTACAATGACTGCACCAACGCAAGGTAAAGAGCGGGGGGTCGTAGCCTCCGCAGCCCGCGACCCCTTCCTACTCTCCTCCTCGCCCTTCCCTCGCTCTCTTCCTGGCGCCGCTTGCTCCGCGCGCCCACGAGCCGCGCGCCCCGGCGAGCGCGGCCCTCTCCGCTCCTTCCTTGGGGCTCACCGGTCGTGCCGGCCCCCTGAGAAGTTGGCACCTCACCCTGCCCCGATCTGGCTCTTCCGGCCGGGTCCGCCCCTTGCGCCCCTGGCTTTCAGGGCTTGGCTGCTGTGAGACGCGGGAACCCCAAGCCTGAGGGCAGAGGGGGCGGGAAGGAGGAAGATTGCGCTTTTCCAGGAGCCACAGCCCCCTTCCAGGGGCGCGCCGGCGTCTGGGGACCCCTCTTGGCGCTACTGCCAGTGCGTTCGCTCCTCCGGACCTGGGTTCCACCGCGAGCCTCCGGGCACCCGCCGGGCTGGTCGGCTTTGTGGAGCTGAGTCCCGGGGGCAGGAGGAGGTCGTGACCCTGGCTCGCAGGGTTCGGAAAGTGCAGAGACGCGCTCCAGGGGACCAGCACGCTAGGAAATCCAGGGAGTGGGCCAACAGCCGAAGAGGGCACTTTGAGGTCGGGAGGGGGAACGACCCCGGGCAATCCCTGGAGACCCACCCGCAGTTCAGCCCCAAAACCCTGTAGGGAAGCCCGCCAAGGGGAGGGGTGTCTGTGTGCGCGCATGTGCGTGTGTCCGCGTGTGAGCGTGTGCGTGTGCAAAGAAAATAAAGGGGTACGTTTGCCCTGGGGCAAGAGAGTGGGCAGCAGCATGTTTCCTTGTGTAGGGGGAGGTGACCGGGTGCCCGAGACGCCTGGAAGCTGAACTGGCGAGATGGGGAAAGAAGACCTTCGCGCTTGTTCTGCCTCTGTCTCTTTCTGTCCAAAGTGGTGGTTGGGTTTTTTGTTGTTGCTTTTTCTTTTCATTCTTTCTTTTCTTTTTCTTTCTTTCTTTTTTCCCCCCCCCCCCCCCCCTTAAGGTTAAAAGCTCACTCAGTGAGCAGGTGCACGCTTTGCACGGGGATGCTCTGCGGGCCTCAAATACTCTGTGTCCCGGCTTCCCCAGCCCAGCGAGCGCGCGCGCGGAGCATAGTCTCCGGCCTGACCAGTTTTATGCTAATGAACGCTCAGTGGGGGAGGATCTACCGAGAGGGGGCGGGAGTGGGGCACCTTGTCAGTTTCGGGGTAGAAAATGATCATTCCTCCCGGTTTCACAGTTCCGCTTTGTCCCCCACGGTTCGCGACAGGGAAGCCCAGAGGGAAAAGTTCAGAGATGCCGGGAGAAAGCGAATAGAGAAAGTTAGAGACCTGAAGTGGGCACGTGGGAACCGCATGTAAAATTTGCGCGGAAACTTCGGTACCCACCAAACGAGTTTAAAAGACTGGAAGAAATAATGGACTTGGTATGTGCCCCTGGCAGAATTAGGCAAACTGCAATGGGAAAGGAAGAGATGTAAGGCAAGACCAGAGGAAACCGGGGTGGAAAGGCCAGTAGCTTTCTTCCTTGGAGAAAGAGAAAGACTCCTCTCTAGTGCTCAAGAGGGATGAACACGAAACAGACTTGAACTGCAACTTAGCAAAAGTCTTATCGTGACCAACTCAGAAATTCTTTTCCATTTTTATTTGCCATTCTTTATGTGGGGCACGGGCGCGTGTCTGGATTCTGAACCTTCATTTCAACTATTTTGGGGGTAAATGCTAAGAGTGTGTGTGTGTGTGTGTGTGTGTGTATGCGCGCGCACGCGTGCCCAAGTGTATGGGCAGGTAGTAGTAAAGATGGGAGTGTGTGTGGGGTGCGAGCCGCAAGATCACTCACTACATGTCATTTACTCAGATAATTGCAGTCCCTGGTCATCCAGGATATAAAATATTTGCCCCAATTTTTTTTTTTCTGAAACTGTTTGAATCAGAGCAGAGAAATTTTTGGAGTTATTAGGAAGAATGCTAGGTGGAATTTGAAGGCAGTTCAGATATGATGATTGTAAAATTGTACTTATCCTGTAATTGGAGAAACGCTACTGTCTTTCTCTTTAGTAATCAACATCCGCTCCTCGGAATCCTCTTTGTGTGTGCTTCTTATAGCGCACACTGTTCTAGATAATCAATGACGCTCTCTGTGTCTCTCTCTTTTTCTCTCACACGCATACAATTGCTCTAGAAAACTTCCTTCAATGGCTGCATTATAATCAATGTTATAATCAATGTAAAACTTGATCTTTGTTTTTTTCCTGAATTTTGGCCTAGACTTTGAAGTTTTTCATCCTAATGGCTAGAGAGTATTTCTAAAGTTATTAACACATTTTAAAAAAGTTTCCCCCCTCTTGAGATCAACAAGAGCTCTGGTGTTTAAAGCAGAGCCAAGATAAATGAAATCCTTCGAAGTGTTTATCCCTTCAAAAACATCCATCACTACTCTAATTATGTTTCAATTACCTGTGTTTAATACCTGGCAATTCGATGTATTGTTCTAAAACTCTACTTCTAGTTTATAAAAGTTAAAGGTGAAAAGTTTGTCGATATACCATTTAATTTTTATCTTATAGAAACTAAAAGCTTGCTCAAACTTAAATACATACAAAGATTGTAGACCTAAACCTGAGATACATAGTTGCAGATACCCACCTAGGTTTTCCTGTCACTAAGGAAATAGAAGACTCACAGTTGCATTCCCTTTTATCAAAATACACTGCTTTCTTTCTAATGCATTGTTATTTTACATTGTGACTCTCTCATTTCTTAACTTTGAATGTAATAACCTAAAACGTTTTGCCTCTTAAAAGTATAAAATTAAAATTGCTTTTTGCATTCAAGTCCAGTTTATTCCTTCCGTTAATATCCTTTTTTATTCACCTAAATATATTGATTTTTTTCCACTCTGGTTTCTTTCTCCTCTAGCTACTTAACAAACTAAGGGGATAATTTTTTACAGAGTATCAGAGAAACTGTAAAAAAGCAAATGATATCAAATTAGCTATCTATCTATCTATCTATCTATATATATAACGTGTGTGTAGTATGTGTGTAAGAGAGAGAAACATCAAAATCTGAGCACTCTCAGCTGTTTACAGAACCTGTATCTAATTATGTGACTTAATAGCATTTACATACCAGAGTATCTGAAGAATCAAAATGATGCTAAAGAAAAGAAAGGTTCATAAACTTACTCAAAGTGGCTCAGTAAGTTAGGAGCAAACCTTAGAGTGCATTTAATTTGCTTGGGGCTATTGCATTAGTATGCTATCTATGAAAACTAGAATAAATGTTGAAGCCATCTGTCATTACTACAAGGGGATGAGAAAGAGACTATCACCTGCTAGATAGTGACGCTGGAAAGAAAAGATCTCAAAACATGAAAGAAAATGTAAGGAAATATATTTAAAAGTTGTCAAAGGCCAAAGTCTGACCTTGATCAGTTTCCTTCAATTATTATTTTAAAACTAAACATTAGTTGTATGACCTTGGCTGTTATAACAGAGGTCAGCTAATTAACTGCTAACCATTAAATAGCAACAAAAAAAGAAAAGTAATTATGTACAGGGCCTAGTATCTGTTAGTATGAGTCAATCATTTGTATGTAGATTTGTGTCAGGATTTAGTTTGTGTGTTTGAGTGTGTGTGTGTGTGTGTGTGTGTGAATTCAGGTAATAAAAAATGACCCTGCTCTATCTATCCATGTTATCTAAAAATGCTTATTTCTTTCATTATCGTCAGAAGATGACTTTGTCTCTGGATCCTTCAAACCCGATTATGATTTAAATTGTGTATAGCCCTAGATTTGCAGAGTTTTTAACTTTCATAGACTGCAGTTTGTTTTATCAGACAATACACACACACACACACACACACACACACACATACATGTATTCACAAATAATATTCTTTTGTCTCAAAAGTTGATACCATCCATGGACAGAAAACTGAAGGCTTTTCCAATATGTGAATGAAATTTCAGTATAAGTATGAAATATTTTCCAGTTTCTTGGCCCTTTTTGTTTTTTGGTCAGGAATTTTACATAAAGATGGCAAACTGAACTAGTCTATATTTATGTAACATTTCCCCTGCTGCCTGCTTTTTGATGACATGGACTTTTGCATCAATACAGAAAGTTTCAGCACAAATACAGATTCACATCTCCTACATAATCGCAATACTTGGGACAGAGAAATTTGAGGATTACTTCAATAGACACTGTGCTTGTGAAGTTTTTGTATTACAATAGATTAATGATTTCTATAAAACTTAATGTCTCATTTTATAATAGTTTGAAAAGAATATGACATAATTAGAAAACTAGGCATAAAACGTGAAAGTTTATTTGATTCTACAATTTATTTCTGTATGCTTTAAAAATGACGGTAAATTATAGTTTGATAACTAGTGTTTGAATAAAATAGAATATTCTAACCTAGGATATACCTTCTCCATCAAATTATTTAGCAAAATACAAATTCCTGAGGTATTTGGATAAAATCTTCCAAGCCTCTTGTTTTCCTTGGAGTTAGTCCCCCAAAATATCGGTGTCATTATCAAAAGTGCACATGAAGTTGCCTTACTTTCTGACCCATGATTTATTAGTTAATGCTCTGAGGCAAGAAATTTGATTTGTACTTCTGCTATTTAATTTTGTGAAGCCCCGAACATTATATAGAATAAACTATAAGACAGCCTGTTTTTCCCGCACGGAGTTCTCTTACTCATAATTTTTGGTATTCACCTTTGATATACACACACAATTTAAAAAATGATTATATTAGTTCAAATCAGCTATTATTTTTTGTGTACTCTATTACATTTCCCTGAAGTTGCATGTAAATTGCTGAGACAAGTATTAGCCACCTTCTTTTTGCCTCACTAGTCCCCCCCCACGAGCCCCTCGAGATGTGACACCCAGTATTGATCAAAGTCTTGGCAGGATTTGAGCATAAATCACTCTTCTTTTTGGCGATTTACTATGTGTGATTCACCAGCATTTGAAAACATAATATGCTTTATCGTTTCTCATTTGATGTTTTGTTTTTGGAATGTAAGTAGCATTTGTAAATTAGCTTAATGTACAACCAAGTAGTTGTTATTTTAAGAACAGTTTGTGCTTTGCCTATCAATTAATACTATTTTATTTTTCCAAGTTATTATACAAAATTATCTTTGCTATTGCCTTTGTCAATTGAGTGTAGTCATTTAAATGGCATTGTATTAATAACATAGAACACACTTATTAATATAATAGGAAATGAAACTCTCACAGGTTGTAAACTGTCTCCCTTTGAATTCTTGTATGAAGAAATTAGTTTGAAGTATGCCTTCTAAATAGGTACAGATGAGTCTTCTAGATTTCCTGGAACGTTTTGATTTTAAGATTTTTGTTACTTGGTTCTTTTAAAAGGTTAAGCTTTGTGTGAAATTCATCTTTCAAGGATTTCCTTTTTAGATTGGTCACCCCCCCCCAAAAAAAAAAGTCATATCAAGCTATATGCCTTTAAAATGACAGTGTAAAAATTGATATAAATTCTTTGGCTATTTAAAAATGTACTTGACATAAAGTTTTATAATTTTATGTTTGCATTATTATAAAAATAGAATGACTTTAGCATGTGCCCACATGTGCCATTTTCTTAACTGAGGTGATGCGTTGTGATTGGTCAGTTCAAGATTTGTCTATATATTCTTATCTCCATGCTACAACTTAAATATTCAAGCTAAAAATGCATTTATATTTTCAGGCTTTGGGACTGTGTTAAGGGGCTTTATTCCATTACCTTGGTTATGGTCAACAATTTTTTTTTTAAATGAAGAAAACCCTGAATTAAAAGGCCACCTCATAGAGCTTAGATATGTGTAATGTCAAAGGTTCCAATTTGCATAGATATGCATATATCCGTGTGGCAGAGGCTCTGTGTGAACCAACATCATGCTCAGATTCCTTTACTTTCCTTCTCAGTTGGGAAAAGTGTTTCTCGTCAAAAGTACTTTCTTGCTACAGTAGCTGTCTTTTAAAACAACTTATTTTCTGATATTTGCTATTCAGGATATGTTGCAATACAGAAATGAATACAGTAGACTAGTGTAACTAGTTTACCAAATTATTGCTTGGGAAAACAAGAATATCAAGGATCGGAAGTTTATATTTGATCTATTATCCGATCAACTAGTGGATCTCTTTCATTTGATTTACCTATTTTTTTAAGAACATCTGAGAATCTGGTAAGAATGTGTCCACTGCTGCTAGTGGCAGGCAGTTAACAATTTTGTATCAATGGGCAAATGGCAATGAACAGAATATTCAGGCCAGTAAATTAGTCAATCAGATAATTAATACCCAGTATAAATTAGTCAATCAGACAATTAATCGATGAAAGCTCATTGTTTTTCAAATTAATTATGGAATTGAAATTAATTGAATAAATTGACAGATAAATGGCTGCTTTTTCAAAATATATATTAATTCGTATAGAAAGAATGGCCCAAATTAGCACTTGATCAGTAAGATAAGATCTCAAACCAGATGCATTTTAAATTTTGTGATGTATTCTGACATGAGTTTTCCGTATAAAAGAAGAGCATTCTAATTGACTCATTTAAGGAAAAAAATCTTTACCTTATTTTAAAATTGGATACTGAATTTGTCAATGACTGAATTTTGTCAAAGATGTGGCCCTGTGCTTTCTGATCCAAACTAGTTTGGAGTTGATTCAGGATTTCAGGCTGTATTCTTCCCATTTAAATATATGTGACTTGACTGGAAGTTGTCGAAGCAACTTATTAAACTGGAAAACTTACCATATTATTTTTTATTGATTTTATAATTTTTTTGGTAATAAATATATTAAAGTGCCCTATACTGTGTAGCACAACACACTCAATAGCCAGTTGCTTTAAGAAAAAAGTTTTGGAGTGTAAGGATAGAGAGAAGGAAAGGTAGAGCTAGAAAGAGCACATTAGTGAAATATCTAAAATAATGCTATTGTATAGGTTGAATACAATACCTGGAATATATTACACATTTCTAGCAGGAAGTCATAGTAAAACAAGCCAGACACAGAAAAGCAAATACTGCATGATTCCAGTTAAATGTGAAACAGAAAAAAAAAAAAAAAATCATAGAAGCAGAGTAGAACCGTTATTACCAGGGTCTGGGAAGATGTTTGTCAAAGGATACAAAATTTTAGTTAGATGGAATAAATTCAAGAGATCTCTTGTTTAACATAGTGTCTACATTTCTATTTTAAAAACATAGATGGAATTTAGATTAACTAGAAGTAGATCTTTAAGAATCCTACAGTAGATACTTAAATAGCATAAATGTCTGACAAAACAACTAGATTTGTAAGTAATGATTTCCTTTCTTAAATACTGGAAAAGGCAACATTATGTTGAATCGGTTAACTTTGAAAAGTAACCTTGTGTAACTGAGGAATGTTTTTCTTAGTATAAATGAAGGGACAGGTAAGCATAAAAGTGTCGAAAAGTCACATTGTTAAATTATCTTTAAATTTTTATGTTACCAACTGTTTCTAAATAATTAGATTACCCTTCTATTTACAATAGGAAACTGTAACTTTATTTTTATTTAAGGGCAAAAAAGGATATTTTAGAAAAGAAAACATGAGTTGAAAAGGAACTGTTTTACTGAAGCATATAGGCTCTTGTACTATGTACTTTTTAATTCCATTTAAGGGATGCTGGTCATTTTTAAAGTAAAGGCAGTGAAACTAAATCTCTAAAACATGTTAATCAAGAAATACTTCATTGTAATTACTTATGAGGCAGATGAAATATGTCATTAAAATCTTAAACTGAAATTGAATTAATTGTTGCAGTAAATGGACTTTATTATTCGTAGTCTTATATTGCAAAACCATTTTGTTTATGTATGCACAAAGTCAATCACTCACGGTGTAACAAATCTTTGAATTCATCACAGTTCTGCTAAAATCTACTGATACACTTAACAATATTAGTTCCTATTTTGTATTTAAAATCTCTGTGCTTTAACTAAATTCTTGGAAATGATTCTTATTTCTTGACTTAGGCACTTTCTGGTTTAACAGTGCTTTTGGATTTTCAAGGAATAGTTTGGAGTCCTTTTAATTTTCATGTTACCATTCACACATTTTATATACCAGGACAGATGTTCTTGTGTGTGCAACAAGTGTAAAATTTTTGTCAGTAATATAGAGATCTGTGTAGGGGATATTTTTATTTATATTAATCTTAGCCTATTTGTAGTCTGTGTACCTATGCTTTAAATAATTTGAATAACAATGATAACATTGGTTAGGAAAGTAAATATGTATGCATGTGTGTATACATACATGCATATACACACGTATGTGTATCCTATGACATAGGGCTGCAGGACAAATAACTTACCAACATGATAGACTTTAATTTTTCTTTTTGTAATTCATAGAAACAAAATAACACATAAAAAAAGAGAATCAACTTTATTAAGTAATAAAAGATCATTAGAATCAACTTTAGAGTAAAAATCTTCATTTATACTTAAACATTTAAAGTATAATTGTAATATACAAAGTTATATGGTTATTAGGGCAGTGATTTAAAACTGAGCCTATTTTTCCTAGACCTTGATGTTTACGATTAAAATGTACTTTTAATTCTTGATCTAAAAAATACATGTATGAGGATTGTATTTATGAAATAGTTATTGAACTGTTAGGTTCTCAAATCTGTTATTTATTGACTAACAGTAAGTATACTTGATTTTCTTGCTACTATATTGGTATATTTCATTATTTTTTATACTTTATAGCAAGCATATCTTTTATTATCAGTGGATACACAATAAAAAAAAAAAAAAACTATAACCGAAAGAAAAAAAACCTTCTAAAAGCTTTGCCATCAATGAGATGAGTTAGGGAATGAGGTCAGTGGGTTAATCTTCAGGTCTGCATAAGGAGCTGTGTATTACCACTCCTTGCAGTGGACTGTAATTGTCTTTGAAAACACCTGGTAAAGGTTCAGTTAAATTGAAATCAATTACTTTCTCAATCATCCCATGGCATTTGTCAAGTCATTATATCACCAGTAAAAGTGCAAGCATGCATTCATTTTTCTGCAGAGGAAAAAGAAGCTTATAAAACAGTGATTATTTAAAACTTCCCACCTCGTCTAAAACTTGCAGAATCAAAAACTAAATAAATAAAAGAAAGAAAAAAACCTGGTACATACTAAATAAACTTCATACCTAAGTATTTGGTAAGAAATTTATCTTTGCATCTACTTATCTAAGTAAGAGCAGATATGTTTAACATCCCTCTTTTCATCATCCGGTATGCAGAAAGTTTAAGAGGAAAATGGATAAGTAAGTAAAAACGATTTCAAAATATTTTATGAACTGTGAGCTCTGACCCTTTTATTCTTACCCCCAAGAATGCTATGACAAGTGTATATTATAATCAAAGATGAATATATGACTACTGTTCACTGATTTTCTTCTTCACACCATTGACAAAACATGCAGATTTGAACCTGTAGCCAGGAACAGTGCTTCCATGCTTCAAATTGCCAAAAGACCCCCAGGGATAGAAACTTGACCTGCTTTTATGAAACCATAGAATTACATTTATACAAGTTACCCCATGGGAAAGGAATGAACTGATCCCAATTCAAACCTTAATATTAGAGCCTTCTGGGTCAAATTTGATTTTTCTTTCTGTTAACACCTGTTTGGCTACCATATTTAGTAACATGATATACTTATGAATTTGAAAATGTTATTCATGAGCAATATTTCACAGTTAAACCAAGGTGCCATCAAAAGTTTGCAGCTACTTTAAGTTTTCCCATCTGAAGATGTTACTTTTAAAAACAAAAATCTACCTTTTATATATACATACAGCTTAGATTTAAGAAATTTAAGCACACGTTTAATTAGCTGGCTCTGAAAACATTTATTTTGTGCTTTTTTAACTAATTTCACCCCAATAATGACTCAGCCCAAGTAGGAGAAGAAACTTTTTTAAGAGAGTTCTCCCTTGTGATAGCATGTTAGAATAAGATTTTTTATATGGATATATTTAACTTTTCTTCAAGTACATTTTAAATTCTTATATTTGCTGCTTTATTTTTAGCAGAATCACCTGAAGGGGTTCCTAAAAGGCTGCTTTGCCACTAATAGTAACAAATGAAGGTGATCACTGATAAATTCATAAAAAATATTTTCATTTTAATTGGATTCTCTTTAGTTTGCAATAGGGCTAAATTGGGAAACTGAAGACAATCATTCGTTCAAAATAAAGAGGAGCTTAGTTTTAGTGCTTTGCTTGATTTCTGGACTATCAAAATGCTATATTATGGTATACATATGCAAATGTTAACAGTATAACTTGCTGGGGTCATCATCTCTCTGCTGATAAGTGACAGTGCTAAATGACCCCCAGTAGATTACAGGATGAGGATCTGTTCTCCATATAGTATGACTTGCTCTCTATTTTATACATACATAAACACTTCATAAATGGTAAAGCATTGCCCATCTATGCTATGACAATTACGATGGTTCCATAAATCCATCACTGGAATTTGGAGCTGAGGTGAGCAAATTCCTCTTCTAATTAAAAATTAAAAAAAAATTCAAAGATCTTTCAGTTCTTTTTCACTTAGCATCAATAGAAACCATTTGGATGAGGTGTAATTGCTTATTTCTTTACACGAACCAAATCTATACATTTCTAAAAACCATGGCTATAATAAATCAATTCTGAGAACAGAGGTAGAATATGGAAATTGCAATAGGAAGGTCTACAACTTTCCTTACTATTATATATCCTAAGTCCTGATCACCAAGGAGAAAATATTTGGAATTTTAAACACGTGGTGTTCCTCAGTATCCTTTACATAAACTAATGATCTTTCCACCTTGCCTTGACATTTATCATGTGAAAGAAGCTGAAAAATTACATCGGTTATTTGGGTATTCCTTAGTATCATTTTGATACCAAATTTATAAAATACCAAGATTTGATTATATCTCTTTTTATAAAAAAATTTTTTAATTTTATTTATCATTACTGTTATTTTTTAAAAAAACTGACCAGAGAGAGACAGGGAGAGAGGGGAAGAGTGAAAAAGCAAGCCACCAGATCTAGGACTTGAACTACAGTTGGCCATGTGGAAGTCCAGCACCTCAACCGCTATGCCACCTGCCAGCTCCAGATTGTATTTCTTTAATTTGAAAGTTTTCCCTCTAATAGTTTTATGATAATAACATGGCTATTGCTCCCCACTTTCTTAACTGTGATGGAAAGAAGGGAAATAGGTAGATCTTGAGATCTTATGAAGCTCTTAAGAAGAACCTATTAGGAAAAGTAACCTATATTGACTTTTGTAATGATGATGTGAAGTTTCTATGAACATTTTTTCTTTTGGTGTGTCTTTCAGTGACACTTAGCAGCTCTTCTTCCAGTAATGATTGATGGTATACACCACCTAACTAGAAAAAAAAAAGTTTAAAAATCTTGCTATGAAATGAATGAAAAAAAAAGATGGAAATTTTATTTTGTAGGAAATTCTTTAACAGTAATCTTTAATATTGTCCATAGCCTTTTTTTTTTTTTTTTTTTTTTTGAGAGGTTTTTGCTATAGGGCTTGTGCACTCGCCAGAAAGACAGAGACAGAGACAGAAAGCGAGAAATCACCCCCCCCCCCCCCCGGGGGGGATGGCCATGCCACAATCCCTTCTCCTCCATTCTGCTCTCAGGATCTTGGGCACGCATGCACATGCACCTGGCATGAGTTTAAGCCACTGGGCCTGGGACTCAACTACATGGGGGTCCCGCGACATAGCCCTTATGCCAACTGCTGGTCTTAATATTGTACAGAATTATACATGATTCTCAAAACAGGAAACCATCAGACACCAAGCTAAATTTCATCTCCTTACACTTCCTTATCATCTCAATTATCCACGTAATAATATTTTTACTTTTTGTGTAGAAACTCCAGTGAGATCATGCATTAAATATAAACACTACCATGAAATTTACCTATGAACGTCTATCAGTAACATCAAAGCCTGGGTTTTTAAGCCATTGATAATTTACATTGGATTTCCCAAATTTAACAGTATGAAAATATAACATAGTTTATTAAGTATTTTATTTCAAGTTTAGGAAATGAAATAAAATATATTGAACTGGAGTAAACTTTTCTGCTCTTTCTTTTGGGTAGTAGGTTAAATAAGTGCCCATGACAGGAATGCTGTTTGTTTTTCACAAAAGTTGTTTGTGATTTCAGGTACCCTTGGGAAATCTCTTGATCAGTTTCACATCTGTTCCTGTCAAAGTGGGTGCTAAGATACCGGTCACCCAGCAACCATGTCCAAGAGGGAATTGGGCCGATAATAACTTCAAAAAGGAATGACAGATGCTAGATTAGGATGAAAGACAAAACGCATGAAAAATGAGCTTGTTAGAATCAAAAATTTGTTCAAGCACCTTTATGCAAATTAAATGAATATTGAATATTTGCATGCAATAATTTCTACTTTTTCATTTGATTGAAGAGAAAAGAATAGTGCATTTAAACTCACAAATGCGACTTCTCTCTTTTGTACTAATTAACATACAAAGCAGAATCTCTTTTTGTAAAATCAGATTAGCCACCTGGGTTCTTATATCTTTACTAAGTATGTTGCAGTGTTTTTCTCATGACAGTGGTACTGTTTAAAATGGTTTGATTTATCTAATTTTTTCAGAATAAACAGTCTCGTGAGAATTTAGATGATTTTAGATGAATATAAATCCATTTCTTGAGAAAGCATTTCAAAATTAACCTCATCCTGTTGTCCTTGAAATTGGTTAATGTACATTAATAAAAGATCACTCAAGATGAGTTCACACCAAAAGCAGAGGCTTCTCATTGACTGGTTAAATAACAATGCATTAAACCAAAGCAGAGTCGTATACCTGCAAAGAAAGTAGGCAGAAAGATCTCTTCAAAATTTAAGATGCTCTTTGATACATTACTAGCTTTTCTATTGAACTGTTCACATACTAATCAGAATTTAGAAGGGCCTGATAAAATGGAGTGATTGAGAGAGGTTTCTGAGTCTTGGTTTAGCAATGTCTAATGTGGTCACGTAGAGAAATTGATTTTCTTCAGAAATTAATTAATTTTTCATATCGCCCTAAGCTGCAGTTAAAAAGAGTGCATACTTGTCTGTTTTTTCCAGAAATATTGCCTAATCATATTAATACCATTGCCCCAAGGATGAAAAGATAATTGTACAAATGCATTTGGAAATATGTATCACTGAGTATTTATGATTAAATTATGCAAATGACCCAGCTCTCATCCTTTCCAGACCCAGATTGTCTAATTAGGATTGATATGCTGAATAGATGTTCCAGAATTTGAATACAAGCATGTCCAAGGAGCAGAAAATTGGAAATGACAAGGCTGAAATCCAAAGAAAAGTGTCTCGTTTCTATACTTTGTTAATGTGCTGTTAGCAGTTGAGTGTTTTTTCCCTCCCTTTGGCTATTTTGTGGCTCATATGTCCTTATTAGAAACAAGTACGCAAAATGAATTGAACTTTAGTAAATAGTTTTTCATTTCTCTTTAGTGCTTATTTAAAAATAATAATCTCTTGATCATTCAACATGAACATCACTATTAAGCTGCTTCAAACTATGTAAACTTGCCCTTCATTGGGCGATTTCTTTGAACTTCCTCTGAATTAGTGTCAGAGCTTGATTTTACAGCTAGCTCTCCAGACTTAATGGTATATCAATGCAGCGCTTTCTCAGGACATGCTCTCTTCAATCTGTGACTCATTCATTCATTCATTCTTTCTTTCTTTCATTCACTTAAATACCTGTCTTCTTGTATTTGGAGAAAACTGTATAAGCAACAGTTCCGATTAGGGAAAAAAGTGCAGCACTGTAAATGTAACAATGTTTGAATTCGAGGTCCTCAGCAGGCTTTCTCCCTCATTGATTACACTCATTCATCTTGGATGGAAGGGTGGTAGTGAGGAGCTAGGAAGGGACTGAACTGTCAGGACTCCAGCCTTTGTTAAGCAGCGGGTAGTCACTGCCTCTGAACTCGGCTGGCTCCTGCTTCCCATCTGCAGGATGATGGATTGCTATGTTTAATACATTTCAGCTTTTGTCTGTCATAGTGTGGACAGACAGTACTATCAGTGATTTCAACAGTGATTAGGGAACCGTTTCAAACCACTCCTATTGGCCGGACAGCTTCCAGGAATGTCTGGTGAAACATACTCATTGGCACCCGCACCATGTGAATGTGTGGTTTAGGCGGAGATTGTGTGCACTTACTGTTTAAACCAAGGCAGAAGCCCGTTGAGAAACAGCAGACTAAATTTCCATTTTAGAACCGAGTTACCAAAGACAATATTGAGACCATTTGGGGTCTCAAACTAAAACACACATTCCAAGTTTCGACTTGAGGATGAATTGGTATTCTTTATGTAGTGATAACATATGCTTCATAGCAGAACTGTCTTCCATAGACTATGACGTCAAGTGTTGCCATGCTCATTGATTCTGAGCTATTTAGCTATGTTGGGAGAGTAGAATGTGAGGCCTATGTTGAAGCAATAAGACATGACAAAGCATGTGCTATGCTGGGATTTGCTGAGCTGTGGGTGCCTTGTGGTTCACAAGTCTAAAGGGTGAATGATTTCAACAAGCAGAAAGCCACCATGTCCCAGCTCAGTATTCTCCCTAGAGTGTCTTATTCTATTTATAAAGCTGGTGTTAAGAAAATAAAATTAACCAAAGATGAAAAACTATCCTTCTAAGTCACCAATAATAGAAGCAAAGTTTTATTTCAAGATCGGGCCTAAATAAATTGAATGAATGAATAATAAATGATTATTTAATGTAATACATTATTATGTAATGTAATATACCAAATATGATGAAAATTATAAAATGTATCATGAGCATGGAATTTTAATTCTTAGTAATTAGGTCATTACAAAAATAACAGTCCAGGGACCAGTGTATGGTGTGGTAGTTAAGGCACTGGACTCTCCCCCATGATTGACCATGGTTTGAGTCCCAGACTTGGTGGTTTGCTTTCTCTCTTTCTCTGATCAACTTTTAAAAATGAATGAACAAATACAATTAAGTAAATAGCTATTTTTTAAAAAGTCCAAAGTTTTGAAACAATCTAAATTAGAAGCTACTTGCTTCCAATTAATCTCTGTTAAGTGGTGGCTACAGAAAAAATTTAGATGCTCAACACCAAAGATACAATGAAAATAAGAGCTACAGATTCAACTTTCTATTTTCTTTTATTATGTGTTTTAGACACTGCAAATTTTTTATCTGGGAATCTTTCAGCTAAGATTTCTGTTTGTTTGTTTGTTTGTTTGTTTTTCTGTAGGGAATATGTGCTCACCAGAGACAAAAGAGAGAGAGAGAAATAGATGGCCATGCCACAATCTCTTCTCTATTCTCCTCTCAGGATTTTGGGCACAAAAGCACAGGCGCTGATGTGATTTTCAAGCTATGCGGGTCCAGGACTTGAACTGCAGAGTTGGCTGTGGGATGGAGCCACCAAAACCTCTATGCTACCTGCTGTCTGAAGATCTCTGGTTTTTAATATGTGAATGCAAGTATACTCACAGACCAAACATCACACCACAAATGCACTCGTATATCCACATGACATTTCTTTTGGGCCAGTTTAATAGCTAAATGTATTGACATTTATGATTCGTGATCGTCAATGGACAGGTAATACTATACTTTCTAGGAGAGTTATAAGAACATGCACACCTTTTATAAAGTTACCTGTTCTTTGTTTTATTTTAAGGTTAATTGAATCCGCATTCAGCTTGAACATTGTATACTCATCCAGCATATTGCAAAGGAGTCGTTTGTCAGCATAAATCAAAGGTAGTGCTTGTATATACTTTTGTGTAGAAATTTCATCACTGGCCTTAAGTACATCTGAATATTTAAATCAAAGCTATTCGCAATTTCTACAGCACATATATAGTGAAATAATGTACTACCTCTTCTTATACTGCATAATCACTCTAATGTGTGGCTGTCAAACCTTTCATAGTAGAATATTGAGTATTCACTTTTTGTCTTCATAGTGGTGGGAGGGGGGCTGCCAGAGAAATGGCAGGGTGTTTATTTTTTTAGAGAAGGATAAGGTATGGGGGGAAGCTTTTAGCAGGTCACATCCCCTGAAACAACAGTGATGTGAGGAATTTCTATCAAGTCAAAGGAAAATGCATAGTTCAGGCTATGAGAGTTAAGACAACTCCTTGAGCTGTAGGCAGCATGTTGAGTGGAAGAGAGAGAAGGTGTTAACAATATTCTAAAGAAGGACTATCTCGTGGAGTGGTCATAACTTACTCTGATACATTCCTTCCCTTGACTGTTCCTTAACATATTTTAAAGAGGTAGTTGATAGTCAGTAGACATGGGTTATAGGACCTGGTTGAAGGATAGTCCTTGATGAGAGGATAGGGTCATTTATACCATGTAAGAGTGATAGACCCTCTACTTCTGCCTCCAACGTACTCCAGAAAATCGAAGTGCTTGGCAAATTCAAATATATATATTTTGTCCACTAATGAACTTGTCGGGCTATTCAAAAGGGGCTTTTGTGCTGCACTGGGAGTATGTGTGTGTGTGTGTGTGTGTGTGTGTATGTGTGTGTGTGTATGTGTGTATGCTTATACACACATTTGTATGCACGTCCTACATTGCTAACACATTGGTAGTCTTGTGTTTACTTTAACATCATAATTACAAAGTAATACAAGTCATTTATCTCGCTGTAGTTACACAAGAAAAATATGTGATAGAAAACGAATGCATTTGTTTGCTGTCTGGAAATGTTTCAGAGTGGAGCCCTACTAGAGTCCGCTTTAATCTACCCATCTCTCCAGGCATGGAGTGGATATCCTGGCTACTGTGTGTCTGCACAGCGGCTTTGGTCTTAGTGTCTAGGTTATTAATGTTTGGTGGATCTATAGATTGGGGGAAAATAGGGAGTCGGGCCAGCAGGTTCAACTTCTTTTTTCTCAGTAGCTTCCTCTAATGATTCTACCTCTAATGAGGTGAATTACTACTGCATGAAAAAGGAGAAAAAAGGGTTTTGGTCATCCTAGCTAATAAATCACATTGACTGCCTGGCTGATCAGATCAATTGTGCATAAATCAGTGCCTTAAAGAGTCTTAAAATAAGATTCTACCAAGACCAATCGATCTACTGGCTTGTGTACAGGCATGGTCTCTTGCCTACAGCAAACTGAATAGGAGTCCCAATACTGAGATTCTTAGATGCTGTCAAATGTTGAAATGAATGTTTTTAGAACTCAGAGGCATCACTCTGATGCATAAAATAGTTGAGACTGTCAACTGAAATATTGCTGTCTTCTCCTGTTTACTTTTCTTATTTAGGATAAAAAAAATCCAATTCACAATCCATATATTAAAAACTCAGGTTTCAAAGCATTAAAAAGTATAATTCTTGGAAATTACTTCCCACAAAATGTGACTGTATTATTTCAAATCAAAATTGTCATTAATATTCAAGGGAAGCAGGACCAGCAGATGGCGTAATGGTTACGTTGCTGGACTCCCACATAGTCCTCCATGGTTCTAGCCCTAGACCCCGTGGCTTAAAACTCATGCTGGGTACATGTGTGCACGTGCCCCAAATTCCAAGAGGATAAAGGAGGAGAAGGGGTTGCTGTGTGACCATCTCCCCCGAGGGGGGGGGGGGTGATTTCTTGCTTTCCATGTCTCTGTCCCTCTCTGTCTCTCTGGTGTGTGCATGCGCCCTATAGCAAAAATCTCTGTTTCTCAAAAACAAATCATATATATATATATATATATCTCCAAAGGAAAAATATCATTACAACAATCACTGTAGATTTGAGTTACTAATCTACAACACATTTGAGTCATAAGTAGAATCAGGAGGGCCAGCAGGTGGTGTTGTGGTTGAGGTGTTAGACCTCGACATGACTGATCACAGTTCAAGTCCTAGACCTGACAGCTTGCTTTCTCACTTTCCTTCTCTCTTCTTCTCTGTTTCTCATCAGTGAGTACATGTGCCATATAGCAAATTAAATAATAATAATAATAATAATAATAATAATAAATTAAGTAAATCATTCTTTACAATAAAAAAGAAGAATATTCCAGAAACCTTTTAAGTTCCAGTTATATTTATTATCAGCTGAGAAATGTTAGACTAGTCAATCTGAAACTCCGAATTCTCAAACAGAAAGTGGGGATAATACAGATAACTTTTATACTTATTTCAAAAGAAGATTTTAAGAACAGGAATATGATAATAGTTATTTGAAAGCACTTTTGAAATTGTGTAATGTTTTTCCAGAGTTGTTACCTGTTTAGAATTCCCAACTGAATTTTTAAAACTCCTTTTAACAGAAGAGCTTAAAACACAGAAAGAAAATGTATTTTGATTCTGCTAACACAGTTTATTCTTTTTTCCTAAGGTATTATCAATTAAATCATAACAATTAAAAAGGAGACTTTGTGAGTTCTGGAAAAATCACAAAGTTCTTTTACACATATAATACTTGTTAACATTTTCTTAGATTAGCTTCCAAAGATTTTGTTTGTGTTTATAGGGCTTGTGTGCTCACTGGAGAAAGGCAGAAAGAGGGAGAGTGAGAAATTTCCCCTCAGAGGGGATGGCTGCACCTTTATCCTCTTTTCTCTACTCTCTTCTCAGGACTTTGGACACGCACACACGTGCCCTGCGTGTCCTTCAAGCTGCTGGGTCCAGGACTCAAACTGCGCTGTCGGTATTGTGAGATCCAGCCACCCCCAAGCCACCTGACTGACCCTTCAAAGATATTATGAATAACATGTTAATATGATTAAATCGTTGATAAGCAAGGTGAGAAAAAACAGTCATGGCACATATAAAGGAAATACCATTTTATTTTGAAGGAAAAAGTCTTTGGTATCTGTAGTAACTGTCATGCAATTCTCTATGAAAGCAGGAGAGTCTATGAATGTTTAAATTGGGCAATTATTGAATGTTTGATTTCCTAAGTCGGCTAGAGCATTCTTTGATGGCTAGGTTTCCAGAATTTCCTGAACTAAATTCATAATGTATAATTATTCTTTAACAAGTATCTCAAAATTCTATAAGTTATCATTTTCTATAGTTTCCTGCTTGGAAAATAAGCTTGGAATACGCATCTGAGCATTTTATCATGAAAGTTGGTGCCTGACAAATATTTCGTGAATTCATCAATGTAATATAATGGTCCCTATACTGGAATACTACTGTTCTGCTTTGGTCCATAGATTTATGACAATGTCTTGACATTTTTGTAAATTATGTAATACACATTGTTTCTCCCTTGTTATATTGTGAAATTTAGTAGGTTGTTGAAATTGGATCTGATTGATTTTCTCCTTGGCATTTGTCTACAAAAGTATCTCATGTCTGAAAATTCACCAGAGGAGAGGAAATCCAGGTGGATTTCTTTTGTTGCACTTTCCTTTCTGTATCTAAAATGTTCATACATTTGTCATCAGCTGTTAACAATTTTAAATGTAGCCATATAGAAGTTTGCTGTTAGAAGGTGGTCTGGTTGTTTCTCAAACTCATCAATAGATTTTATACTTTGAATGAGTTTAGTCTCCTGTGACTAGTAATTACCTCCCTGGGATTATTATAGAGTATTATCTTGCACCTATTTTTGTAAAACCCTCAAGTATTTTCCGGCATACTGTAGGCACTGGTTATAAATATAATCGGCTTCCTAATAGAAGTGTTGTGCACATATTTATTGAATTATATGAAAATGTACTTACGAGATTCTTAACTATAGAGCATTTTTTATAAGCAAGGAATTAACGTACTAGTAGAAATAAGTAGCTTGAGGTTTTTGTGCAGAATTTTTTTTTTTTAAGAGGTTTTTGCTATAGGGCTCGTGCGCTCGCAAGACAGACAGAGAGAGACAGAGAGACAGAAAGCGAGAAATCACCCTCCAAGGGGGATGGCCACGCCGCAACCCCTTCTCCTCCATTCTCCTCTCGGGATCTTGGGCACGCATGCACACGCACCCAGCGTGAGTTTTAAGCCACCGGGTCTGGAACTTGAACCGCCGTCGACTATGTGGGAGTCCAGCAACATAGCCATTATGCTAACTGCTGGTCCCTTGTGCAGAAATTTTTAAAAAGTATATTAAATAGAAGTTCTTTAGTACATTGTAAGGTATCTTTAATTCCTGAATGCATATGTTTTTATGTTCATTTTAGCACAAATATTTATACTTCACTCATGTTTATATACATGACTTTATAAGGTTAAGGTGTTCTCTTTATCTCGAGTATCTATCAGATTAATTATAGAAGTTCACCAAATACATATTTTTTAAGAGAGATTTTTACTATAGGGCACATGTGTTCACCAGAGAGACAGAGAGACAGAAAGCAAGAAATCACATTGATGACCATGCCAAAATCTCTTCTCCACTTTCCTCTTGGGATTTTAGGCAGGCGCGGACACACGCCTAGCATGAGTTGAAAGCCACCAGGTCTTGGACTTGAACCGTGGTCAGCCATGTGGGAGTCCAGCGCCATAGTCATTATGCCATCTGCTGATCCTCAAATACAAACTTTTTGAGGTCTAAGCATTTTAATTGAGTGATCAGATCAAAAAGAAGATTAAATACATTTGCAGTTTTAAAATCACATGCTAGTATTTTCAGTGTTTATTTGCTAGGGATTATATTAAGTGTTTAACTATGTGATAACTATGTGGTTCCTTATAACAGCCATAAGAAGTATGTTTCAGCTTTTGGAGATAAGGGCACTGATGATCAGAGCAGTTAATTAACTTGGTCAAGGTTAGACAGTACACATGGCAAGTGGAGGGACTAGAACTCAATCTCATTCTAGAACTTTTATTGCCATTATATTGTCTTAACCAATGACTCTAATCTAGATTGTGTTTAGAAATGATACATTTTTTTTTTTTTTTTTGGAGAGGTTTTTCGCTATAGGGCGCATGCGCTCGCCAGACAGACAGAGAGAGACATAGAGACAGAAAGCGAGAAATCACCCCCCAGGGGGGATGGTCACGCCGCAATCCCTTCTCCATTCTCCTCTCGGGATCTTGGGCACGCACGCACACGCGCCCGGCGTGAGTTTTAAGCTACCGGGTCCAGGACGCGAACCGCGGTCGACTACGTGGGAGTCCAGCGACATAGCCATTACACTAACTGCTGGTTCCCAGAAATGATACATTATTTTGAAATGATAATACACAGTTTTCTTCTTACTTGCTTTTTAAAAACATTGCTACAGTATGTGTGTGCGTATGAGACAAAGAGAAAGAGAGACGGAAACTCCCAGTGGAGATGGCCACACTCAAATCCTTTTTCCTCCATTTCTCCATCTTATCAGGAATTTGGGTGCACATGCACATGTGCCCAGTGTGTTTTCAAGCTGCTGGGGCTGGGATTTGAACTGTAGTCAGCCGTGTGGGATCTGGTTTCCTGTGTTCAGGGTTTACTTGCTGTTCTGTGGGGTTTGCCCAATACGCGTCTTCTTAAAAGCCTTCAGTATGTATGCTCTATGTGTCTGAAATACAAGTGTGAGAAATAACTTTTTTCACCAGATTAATTATGATACGGTGTATAATTTCATATTTTATGTGTTTTTTAAAAAAAATTTTATTAATTTTGCCAAAGGCAAGTGAGCCTCACTAGGGAGAGACAGAAGGAAAATGAGAAAGCACCCCTCCTGTGAAATGGTCACACCACAATCACTTCTACATCTCTCTCTCCTTTTGGAATTTTGGGCATGTGTACAAATGTGCCCAGCATGTTTTTTCAAGCTGTTAGATATGGGACTTGAACCATGCTATGAGTCATGTGTGATCCAGCCATCTTAACCACCATGCCACTGGCTGGCTGGCCCTAATTTAGTAATTTTATGCAAAAACTTCAATATTGTTTATATTCTAAGATTTTTAGAAACATCTATATATTAAAGATACAGAGCAAGAAATAAAAAAGTAACATTAAATTTTATATCTATTAGCACTGTAGATTAATTTTCATCATCTGTTTAATTACATGATAGAAGCCTATTGTATGCTCTTCCAATTACTAAAATATATTCTCTTTCCATTTTTATTTCTTGAAGCTTGTTACAATGTATTCTGAAAATTATTAGCAAGTTCATTGTCATCATAAGGACTCTTATCAGCAACAAACAGTATGGTTGAGGTCATATTTTGCTCATAAGATAAAGTTTGAAATAATTGCATTGTTAACTTATTAGACTAATTCATACTTTTTGATCAAAGACTGTCAATGGATATAATGTTTTACTTAAGAATAACTGGGTTGGGGGGACCAGCAGTTAGCGTAATGGCTATGTCGCTGGACTCCCATGTAGCTGACTGTGGTTCAAGTCCAAGACCCAGTGGCTTAAACTCACGCCGGGTGTGTGTGCGTGTGTGCCCAAGATCCCAAGAGGAGAATGGAGGAGAAGGGATTGTGGAGTGACCATCCCCCCTGGGGGGTGATTTCTCGTTTTCTATCTCTCGATCTCTCTCTGTCTGTCTGGCGAGTGCATGCGCCTTATAGCAAAAACTTTTTTAAAAAAAAGAATAACTGGGTTGGGGCCAGCAGGTGGTGTGGTTGTTAAGGGCACAGGACTCCCACGTGGCCAACTGTGGTTAGAGTCCCAGACCTGGAGGCTTACTTTCTCACTTTCCCTCTCTCTCTCTGTCCCTCTCTGGTCAAATTAAAATAAGTAAATAGATAAGTAAAGTTAAATAAAAGAATTCTTTTTAAACAAAAGAATAACTGGCTCATTCTCTACACTAATTACTGAGGTTTTACAATGTCTACTAGATATAACTAGGTTACTTTTAAAAGCTTGAAAACCAATCACCTGGGCATGTAATTTGCTGCTTAAAGATCCCTCATGTAATAGCTAAAGGTTACTATAGGCAGAGGATGTAATAAAGTTTTTTTTTTTTTTCTTTGCCAGAGGACAGATGCACTTGCCAGAGAGAGACAAGGAAACAGAGAGAGAAGAACGCACTCCCGAACAAAGTGTGGCCACGCTGCAATCTTTCTCCTTCATCTCTCCTTTATGTTGAGATTTTGGACACATAGGCACATGTGCCAGGGACATTTTCTAAGTTGCCGGGGCCAGGATTGCAACTTTGCAGTTGACCATATGGAATCCAACTTCCTTATCCGCTATGCCATGGGGCTGTTCCTTTTTCCAGTTTTTAAACTGAGATAAACCATGGAAAGTTTGGGTGGGGTCTGTTTTCCTTCAGCTGTTCTTTGTAATCAACTTCCTCCTCCCTACCCGGCTATGTGCCAGATTGTTTGCCATTCTTTTTTATGTCTTTAGGTCATTATTATTATTACTATTATTTCTTCTTCGCTACTGAAAAGGTACTTGGATATTTTGGTTATTCCATATGAAGAGCTTTTTGATTATGCTTTTGCATTTTCATGATGGGCAAGTTCCTTGGTGGAGACAGTTCTTCACTTTGCTCATTTTTTAATTCACTTTAATCAAGTGTGAGAAATAATGTTTTTTCACCAGATTAACTATTATGTAAGGAAACCTGTTCCCAGATATCTACAGTTAAGGTAAGGAGTTAACTGTGATATAGCTAAGTATTTTGAGTTTTGGGTTAACGTTCAGTGTTTCATCAAAGTCTTGAGTAATAAAAACAATGTATAAGTGATATACTGTATGAAAAGAACAAAGGAGTTTTATTTCTCACATAACTCAGGAGAGGAAGTGTCTATAACAGTTTGGAATGACTCCTGTAGTTTTCTTGGTGGTTTGCTGAATTACAACTGTCTATTGAAAACGTAGGATGCATTTCGATATTTCTAAAGATTTTTTTTGCCTACTTGTTATTGAACCCAATTCTCCTCGATTCCATTGCTAATAACAAAATGCTGATTCTGGGTATTTTAAAGGAATGGTCCCCAATCATTTTTGGCACCAAGGGCCAGTTCTGTGGAAGATAACTTTTCCATTTCCATGGATCCATGGCAGGGCATGGTTTTGGTATAATTCAAGGTCATTACATTTATTATGCACATTATTTCTATTACTACATTACATTATAATATATAATAACTATACAACTTACCATAATGCAGTATTTGCAGCCACTCCCCAGTGCTAGCAACACCACCCCAGCTCCACCTCAGGTCATTGGGCATTAGATTCTCAAAAGAAGTATACAACTAAGATTCCTCACATGCACATTTCACAATAGGGTTCCTGCCCCTATAAAAATCTAATCCTGGTGATCTGACAGGAGCCAGAGCTCAGGCAGTAATGTGAATGATGGGGAGTGACTGTAAATACAGATGAAGCTGTGCTTGCTCGCCCACCACTCCTCCCCTGATGTGCGAACCAGTTCCTAACAGGTGATGGACCAGTATTAGTCCATGGCCTAGAGGTTGGGGAGCCTTGATTTAAGGGAATAGAAGCTTATTTAGCTCATGGTTTGGACATCTGAAGTCCAAGCACCATATCCTAGTAAGCGTTTCCCTATTGGTGTGGTCCTGAGATCACTCAGGACATCATATTGTGAGTGAACAGGAGTGTTCTCCATATAAACCCACGAGGAGTCAGTCATAGAAGCCTCACACTTGTCACTTAATCACTCCCAAAGACCCCACCTTTCAACACCATGAAGCTACTAAGTTTCTTGTTAATACCTTCCCAAACAAATCTCAGTACATAAGTTTTGGGTGGACACTCCATTCCTAGAAAACCCATTGGTGGACTTTTCCCTTGCTACTCTCTTCCCCCTTCCTTGATTGTCGGTCCAGGATTATTTACACTGTGTACTCACATGTACGCCATTTCAAACAATATTGTGTGAAATGAAGTAAATTTATGAAAACGTCAGAAGTTGTGCCTTAAAATAGTAATTCTAAACATCCTGGGAACCAGCAGTTAGCGTAATGGCTATGTCGCTGGACTCCCACGTAGTCGACCGCGGTTCGCGTCCTGGACCTGGTGGCTTAAAACTCACGCCGGGCACGTGTGCGTGCGTGCCCAAGATCCCGAGAGGAGAATGGAGGAGAAGGGATTGCAGCGTGACCATCCCCTCTGGGGGGTGATTTCTCGCTTTCTGTCTCTATGTCTGTCTCTGTCTGTCTGGCGAGCGCACGCGCCCTTTAGCAAAAACCTCTCCAAAAAAAAAAAAAAAAAAAACATCCTATAATTAACTCGGGTTCAAGTTTTATTAGTGCATGCTCTTAGGAGTCTCAATAATTTACTTTTTCCTTTGTAACTTTTAGTGTCACGATTCAGGTGAGGGATCTTTCTGTGGAAGGAGGAGGATGTGCTAAAGGAAACAGTGCTATTTTTCACTTCCTTTAGAGACTTCTTTCTTAATGGGCTGGCTTTATTCTTCTTCTTCTACTAAATTTGATTCTTTACACTTATGACTTTCCGAAGGCCATAATGGCATTGCTTCAAAAATATTATGCTTCTTTAAATATTTGTATGACATAAATGTACCGGGTTAAACAATGAGCAATGTTACCTGTAACTTTCACCATAAGTATATCTTCCTAAATGACCTTGATATAATACGTGGTCAATGTGCTTTCCTTTGGCTTGATTTATTATTATATGAGGCCCAGCCACAGTGGTACAGGTTGGAGGGTGCAGTTACACAATGCTGAAACCAAATGTCAAGGCTCTGGGTTCTGATCCTGGGTTGACATGAACACTCTAGAAATACCTGTAATTCTGGTTCACTGAAAGGCTGGGGATGGAAGGATTGCAGAGTGGTGAGACCCATTCAAAAGCACTTTTTTCTCTCTTATTCAATAAAGAGAAAAGAATTAAAAATACTATAGTATCAAAGGCAATACAATTGAGTCTTATCATATGGTATATTAGAAGTAAACTTTTATTCTCACTTGTGTGAAATAGTTTGTGAAAAACACATACTATAAAAAATACGCATGGATTGTAAAAATTTTTTGCACCCAAATTAACTTTTACTTTAATTCTATATTTTCTGCAACCCTATTGAAGTTCCCTCCTATGTGTCCAATAAACCAGAGAAGGTTAGTAAATTTCATAGTAATGTAGCAAATTTGCAACTTAGAGTACTGTTGTTTTTTTTTTTTTTTAATTGCTAGAGGGTACTTACTCGCTCCAGAGAATGATAGAGAGACAGAGAAAGGGGAAGAAGGAGAGGGAGAAAGCATCCCCCAAAGGTGTATGGTCATAATACAATCCCTTCTCCTTTGTTCGTCTTATCAGGATTTTGATTATGCATGTACATGGCCTTAATTTCAAGCCACTGGAACTGGGATTTGAACCATGCAGTTGGTCATGTGGGACCAGCTCCCTGAACCACAGGCTGACCCAAGTACTATTATTTTTCAAAGCTGAATAGCATCCTAGAAACATTATTACTTTATTTCCTGTTACTTTCAGGTAATATGGAACAGTAATAAAAGAAACTATGTATATTTTTCATAGTACAGTAGTTTTGATAGTTAAATGATAAAAGCATTTTATTCTATGTTCTTGTTAGGCAGTTTCCTCATAAGATACCTAAAATGACAAGTCAGAAAAATGGATACTTTTGGTTATAAAGTAATTTTCAGTCTTTTGTCAACTTTGCTGAGTAAATGATAAAAAGAAATATTTTAACATTTTTAGCTTGAACTTTGAGTAATAGATATTTAAATATTTGTTTAGTTTTGGTTTTTCTTCTCATCTCCACTAGAAATTCTCACCTCCACTAGAAATTCTCCATAATCCTTCAATCCTTTACCATCTTATATGAAATTCTCTTTGGAATTCATGATCTTTCTTTGCCTACTCCTCACTCTACTGTCATTGTTCTTCATAAAATTTTTTAAATTTATCTTTATTTTTATTTTTATTATTATCATAATCTTCTTTATATTACATTTGGTTACATATAACTTTACAGTGTATTACATTGCTTTTTCAAAAGGGAATGCCATGCATGTCAGTCAATACAGAGACATTGATCTCCCCACTTCATCATTCAATATCTTTTCTATGATTTTCCAAATTATTCTTGTTATTGTTCTAATTATTTTTTAAAACAGTCAATCACTATTTCTCATTTTGCTTGTAAAAAGACTTTACCCATCATGAAATACTTCTCAGACCAATCCAGTTGAGAATACTATACATGTCATCATCAAGAGGTAATAAGCCATATCTGTTTCCCACTAACGTCCTGCCTCTCTATTGTTCTCTTGCTATCTTTCTCTATCCTCTTCTCTTCACCCCCCCATTCCACATTCTTCATAAAATTTTTAATATGAAGGATTTTTTTCTTATTCTGATACCTATATTAGTTTTTTTTAAGTTTTTGCCATGGGGTGTGTGTGCTCATCAGAGAGAGAGCCAGAAAAAGATACTGAGAGGGAAAACGAGAAATCACCCCCAGGGGAGATGACCAAGCCACAATCCATTCTCCTCCATTCTCTTCCTGGGATCTTGGACACATGTGCATACACGCCAGGTTTGATTTTTAAGCTACTGGGTCCAGGACTTGAACCATGTTCAGCCATGTAGGAGTTCAGCAATGTAACCACTATGCCATTTGCTGCTCCCTGTATTAGCTTTTGTGCACTTTCTGTGTGTCAGATATTGATCTAAGTATATTTCTCATCTCATTTAATTCTCAGAGCAGTACTGTCTCTAATTTACAGAGGAGAGTACTGAATTAAAGGGAAGTTAAGTACATTGTCCAAGGTAATAGGTACTCAATGCTTGACCTCTGGCTTTCTGCTTTCAAATTCTACACTTTTCGTGTGCTTATCTTCTGGCTTAAAATTGGTTGCACAATCCATTTAAGTTTCTGTTTTCTTATTTGTCCTTCAAGGAGTCCAAGACTTGACCAATAAAAGGAGAATTTAAGGGAAGGAGATTAAATTGTTAAAATTAAAGACATGACATTTGTCAGTTGCATTGAGATTAGGAGGAATTCAATGAATAGCCTTTGTGGGTTTCCTTTCCCATATTTTCTACATCATACCTGGGAAAGAGGAGTTAAGAATTAATACCTGGAGTTGGTCAGTAGAAAAGCTATGGTGCCCAGCTTCCTAGTAGTAGGACAAGAGTGATCTTAAGAAACCTAGAGGTTGGCATTTCCATTCCTAGACAGTCTGGTGCAGTATCTGTTTATCTCCAATGTCACAAACAACTGTCCTTTTTAAGTGAGACAATCAGTATCAAGAACAGACTGAAGGCTGGCAGCTGTAACTAAATTTAATTTTCACCTACATTTCACAGTTTATTCATGGTGAGAAGTGCTTCTATTCAAGCATCCTTCCAGTGGACTGAGAAGAATGGGCATAGTCTGTCTCTGAAAAAAAAAAAAAAAGATTGAACTTAGGAGTTTTGCTAGAGGTAAAATTAAGTAAGGAATTGATTCCTTATTAGAATGTAGGTAGTTATTTTTTGTTAAAGTTCTATTTTGAGTTACTGCACAGGCATATAAGTATTACATTGTTATATTAATGCTGTCAGAAATCTTGGGAAAATATATTGCCATAAATGAAAAACTAGCTTAGAAGATAATAAATAAAATGGTTCGTTATTTAAAAACATTTCCTAGTTAAAATCTTGTTATTTCATGCTGTATTTTGTGTTTGAGAATTTATATGACTTCTGGGAAAATGAAAGCCCTCCTTATGAAGGGCATCCTGTTTAGACCTTTTTTCCCTAAAACATACTGTGAAATAGCTTTGTGGGCTTGTAGAACAACTGTGTTCATTGTAATCTAGGCATAGGGTAAACATTTTTTTGTATGTTCTGTCTCATCCTTACATATCCTCTTTATCTTTTTAAAACAGAAAGAGACATGATAAAATCTTCATTTAAGTCTATAAATCACACCTACCTTGGAAATCCAAGTTTTAAGATATGAACATGAAGAAAATGAAAGTCTAATTTCTCTGCTCAGACATGGATGTGGCCATTAGAAGTTCCTGTGTTCTCTCCGCGTCCTGCATTGCCTTGTTCTGTTCTCCCTTCATCATTTTCTTGTACTTCTATTCATTTTTCATTTTTTATTATTCTGTACTCTAATTTTGTAGTGTTAGCAAAGGATACATCTACATTAATAAATTTAAATCTTCTGAAATGAAAGCAAAATAAGCAGACATAAATATTGCAAAGATCTGAAATGAAATGATACAATGATAATGAGAAAAAAAAATGTCATTTTTTTTCAGGGATCGCAGGTTGGTCTGACTGGGGATTAGGATATACCAGCTAATCATGGCTGGGAGACTGGGATGGAATGTAGGCACTGGTCAGTTCAGGAAGGGCCCTTTATGATATGATTAAGGATGCTGTAGATAATAAATTGTTCCAATTATTTTTATTTTTTTGTCCATGAGAAGATTTTTAGAGTTTTATTTATTGCATTCATGTGAGAAAGTGCATGGCCATACGTGAGAGACAGAGAGGGAGAGAGAAGCACCCTTGACTGGATCTCGTCACATCATAGTTCCCTTCTAGCTATCCAGATTATCAGGATCTTGGGCCGCATGTGTGCACCCAAGATGTTTCGGATCTACTGGACTGGGGACATGAGTTCACAGTCAGTTATGTGGCTTCTGGCACTGTTGCTGTTCCACGTACCACTGACTGCACCACTGAAGCTTGGCCTGAAAGAATCTTAATTGATATGATTGGACTTGTGTTTTGTGATAACTCAGAAGATTGAATCAAAGGCATTTTAAACTAGAGACTATTACAAAAATCCAGGCTGAAGCACTATCTATGTGATTTTACAGGAGCTATAGTGAGGATGGAGGGAGGAAAACCGATTAAAGAGAAATTAAACTAAAATGAAAAGACTTAGATGTTTGGGGAAAGAGAAGGAAATTGAGATTAACTCTAGTTTTTGTTGACCAGTATTGTCAGTCAGACCAAAAGGAGTAAGTTTTGGTGAAGATAAGTAATTACATTTCAAAAGCCTTGAGTTTGAGATGTTTGTGAATTGCTGAGATGAAATTGGAAATGCGTATCTGGAATTCAAGGGTAAAGTCAGGGCCAAAGCCTGGATTTTGGTGTGAATCTTTTTTAATTGCTAGAGAGTATGTGCACTTGAGAGAGAGAGAGAGAGAGAGGGAGAGAGAGAACCCCGCTGGGGTATGGTCACACCACAATCCTTTCTCTTCATTTCCCCATCCCATCAAGATTCTAGGCATGTATAGGCACATGCCAGTACCCACTGTCAGCCATGTACAAAAATAATACTTTAAAAAATATTTTTGGTGTATTACCTGGTAACTTCATATGTGCGAAAAGTACCTGTTAAATAAGAGAACATATTTGTAATTAAAAAAAAACCTGAACAATTATTGCAGTTATATTTATTGGGAAGAATGTGTTGTTCTGACCAAACTTCTTGCTAAGATTCCTCCATTAATGTAATTTTTAATATGGCACGAAAATTATTTTTTTCAGTATTTTTAATTCAGCTTCCTATGTACAGGGATTAATCACTGTGCTATGGGGCTGGCTGGCTCTTGGTGTGAACTGTAAAAGAAGGTTTGAAGTGGAAGTTAGGAGAGGTGAATTATAGGTTAAAATAATGGATGAAAGGGGTCAGCAGGTGGTATGGTCAAGGTGCTAGACTCCCACATGGCTGACTGCAGTTTGAGTCCCAGATCTGGAGGCTTCAGACTCCCGCTGGATACCTGTGCAAGCATGCCAAGAATTCCAAGAGGAGAATAGAGGATCCAGGATTGCGGCATGGCCATAACCCCTGCGGGGTTTGGGGGATGATTTCTCACACTCTCTGTCTGTCTCTGTCTCTCTGGTGAGCACATATGCCCTATAACAAAAATCTCCCTCTTAAAAAAATGAGGTTTTTAGAAGGATTTCAAAATTAGTCATAAATTGGCATTATTTTCATTATTTCTTTATAGTGATAAAAGCACGTGATTTTTTTTGTCTTCTGGTTCCAAGTAACTTTAAAAACCATATATCTATTTTTACAATATAAATTTTTTCTAATAATTCTCAGAGGTCAAATTTATTTTCCCATTATGAATTTTTCAACGTTAAATGGAAGTCAGACATAGAGACCTGCAGAAAACAAGTCTTTCTGTGCTGCTGAGTCATGATCGTGACTCTGAGAAGTACCTATATTGTATTTGATTCTAAGCTTGTGATAATAACCAGTGTCAAAAGATGGGAACATTCTGTACCAGAATTTGAAAAATACCACTGAATAAAAATGAAAGCTCTGTTAGCAGAGTTCACCTTAAACTGGAAACTGACCTCTTAGTAGGAAAGCTGCTGTGGACCAGGAAGGTGTGCTCTTTGGAAGGCAGCAGTAGGTTCAGTTTGCTGTGTGATTATGGACTGACCCTGAAGGACTTAACCCAATGAGGGTGGGTAGGACCTGTGTAAAGGACTGTGCCTTTAAAATCAACGCAGGCAATTAGGAACAGCAAATGATAATCATGACATCACCGGGAAAGTAAGAGGGCATGATCTACTGTAGGTCAGCCTCCACATTAACAAACTGAAATTGCTTCAAAATTACTTTGTAACTCAACATTCTCACAACAGATGGCTTAGAAGCAATAATGCACATTGCTTTTGGTGATGTCATTCTTTCGGGGTATTGATCCTGAAATTTGTTTTTACTTTATATTTTTGATAATTCTATTTAGTACCTTTATTTCTTAGAGTTTATATAAAATACTTTTAATCACTAACTTGGTATCTTCATATGTGCACAAAGTATCTGTTAAATAAGAGATCATACTGATAATAAAAACAACCTAAATAATTATTACAGTTACATTTATTGGAGAGAATACCTTGTTCTGATCAAACTTTTTTTGCTAAAATTCCTCAATTAATGTACTTCTTAATATTGCAAAAAAATAATTTAAAAAAACACAGAATTTCATCTGCAATTTTTTTTTCTTTTTTTGGAGAGGTTTTTGCTATAGGGCGCGTGCGCTCGCCAGACAGACAGAGAGAGACAGAGAGATAGAAAGCGAGAAATCACCCCCCAGGGGGGATGGCCACGCCGCAATCCCTTCTCCTCCATTCTCCTCCTGGGATCTTGGGCACGCACGCACACGCGCCCGGCGTGAGTTTAAGCCACTGGGTCCGGGACTCGAACCGCGGTCGACTACGTGGGAGTCCAGCGACATAGCCATTACGCTAACTGCTGGTCCCTGCAATTTTTTTTGAAAGAGATTTTTTGCTATAGGGTGTGTGTACTCACCATAAAGATAGAGAAGGACAAAGAGACAGAAAGAGAGAAATCATCCCCCAGGGGTTTGGCCCTTCTCCCCCATTCTCCTCTTGGGATCTTGAGCACTCACACTCATGCATCTAGCATGAATTTGAAGCCACTGGGTCCAGGACTTAAACCGCAGTTTACCATGTGGGAGTCCAGTGATGTAACTGCTAAGCCATCTACTGGCCCCCACCTACCAATTTTAAAACACTTATTAATTCCCTAGTAACAAAAATTGTTTCACCTCAGAATAAGAGTCTGTCAGTTATGGGGCCAGAAGTGGTGCAGTGGTTAAGGTACTGGATTCCCACATGGCCAAACAGTTCAAATCCTGGACCTAGTGGCTTGAAACTAAAGTTGGGCATGTGTGTGTGCATGCCCAAAATCCTGAGTGGAGAATGGGGAAGAAGGGATTGAGGTTTGGCCATCTCCCTTGGGGGGGTGATTACTCACTTTCTCTCTCTCTGCATCTCTGGTGAGCACATGCACCCTATAGCAAAAAATCTCTCTTAAAACAACAACAACAACAGTCTGCCAGTTTTGTCATTAGTTTTTGAGTTTATATTTCTATTATTTCAATTCACTAGTACAATCATATACCACATAAAAACGTTTCAGTCAATGACGGACCACATACAAAACAATATTCCTTTTAGATTATAATGCACTATACTGTATACTGTGTGTGGTAGACTGTACCATCTATGGTTTGTGTAAGTACATGCTATGATGTTTGCACAATGATGAAATCTCCTATCAAAGCATTTTTTCAGAATATGTCCTTGTTGTTAAGCAATTAAATGCAGTATCACATGGTTTTGAATTTGAAGCTATTCTCGCCTTGTTAGGGAGGCACTGCTTAGACTTTTCACACTGGCATATCTGTTCTTTCGGCCCTCATTCCTTTCTTCTAATCAGGTCACTATTGATTCGACTTAAGAGGAATATAAGCAGTGCTCATTTTCAGGGTTTACCAATGTTCATCATCTATATATTCTACCTACGTGGGAGAAACAGTGATAACAGGAGTAGTAATTACCCACATTTCTAGCTCAGCTGTTTTTCACACTCTCATTTCACTTCTGCAGACTATTGAAGAACATTTTAGAAATGCTATTTTACTTTATTATTCAATAATAATACCCTTACTGAATGCATATAAATATTGGATCTTTTTATTTACTACTCAAGTTGGTGAAATCCACCAGTGGTTTCATAATAGATTTGCTGAAAAGTTTTCAAGAATACAGTCTTTTGCGTATTATATGTGTAAAGTTACTTAATGTATAAAGATTTAAATTAATATAAATTCCAAATGAGGGGGTATATCACTTATTAAATACTAGCTTAACTTTGCCATTAGAGAATAATGCACATTCATTTTGCCCTTAATCCTTTTTTTTTTGAGAGGTTTTTGCTGCAGGGTGTATGTGTTCTCCAGAAAGACAGAGAGAGACACAGAGACAGAAAGCGAGAAATCACCCCCCAGGAGGGATGGCCACGCCACAATCCCTTCTCCATTCTCCTCTTGGGATCTTTGGCACGCACGCACACAGTGTGAGTTTAAGTCACCAGGTCTGGGACTAGAACCAGTTGACTACATGGGAGTCCAGTGACATAGCCATTATGCCAACTGCTGGTCCCATCCCTTAAGCTTTTTTATTTCAGATTATCATCACTCTTTTTTCTTTTTTTTTACTATGAGTTAACAGACTTCAGAATAATGTATATATTCCAAAACAACAGCAACGAGAAAACTACTTTTCATCTATCTATTCAATGCAATTTGTTATTTACCTAATATGTAATAGGTATTTCTTACAGGTATTTTGGATACAGCAGTGGATATAACGTAGAAAAATCCCCACCTTTATGAGGTTTCTATTCTGGAACTGGAAGAGAGAGAGATAATAAGTAATTAGCATAATAAATATGCAAATTGCATTGTTTTAAGGTAATAAATGTAAACAATAGATCAGGGTGAGTGGGGGCTATGGGTAGTAGAACAGTGACATTTTTAATAAAGTGGTCAGGGTGAGGCCTGTCTCACTGAAGTCTCACTGAGAAAGTCAAAAAACTTTGAGTCAATATTTGCAGGAGATGTGAAGAATTAAATGGGACGTTAACACAGCTTATTTCCCCTTGGCGTTTTCTCTGGCTTTGATTTTCAACTTAGCAGAGGAGAAGAGACACTGTGGGCCAGTGATAATGCAATAAAGCTTCTCATAGTATAGAAGTAAGGAAAGATTTAAATGTTTTTCTGCAATTCTAAGGGACAAGAGGAAACTATTTTATTGATAAAAACTAGGTTTTACTGTCTTGTTTCAGCCACTTGCTAGCTCTGGAATCTTAGGCAGATTCTTTATCGTCTACAGGCTGCAGCTTACTCATTTCTAAAAGCGGGATAATGATACTTGTACTATATTAAATGAACCCATGCATACTAAGGACTTAGCATTGTGACTGACATAATAACTACTCAATAAACATTAACTATTAATTTTCATTTAATATTTTACCCTTCTTCTTGAAAAATACAGAATTAAAAAATTTTTTCTAGAGAGTGCATACGTTCACTGGAGAAAATGAGACAGACCCCCACTCCTTCATGGAGGATGGTCATGCCACAGTCCCTTCTTGATTTATCCTTCCTTTTGGAATTTTGGGAAGGCACACACAGGTGCCCACTATGTTTTTCAAGCTGCCATTTTCAAAACTCTCACTATGAGCTCAGCCATGTAGGATCCAGCTGCCTCAACCACCATGTCATGACACTAGCTGACCTGAAAATAGGCTTTTTAAACCCTAACAAATGTAACTTTCCTCATTAAAAAATTTACCAACTATATGGAATATTCTATAATGGTAAATTTTTTTTTCTACATGTGTGATCTGGAATACTTTGGTCATAATTTTTATTAGGTAATGCTTGAGCAAGAGAAGGTAAGACTATACTAATGCTACAGTCTAAGTATCTGATAATTTCTGTATTCAAGAGTTCCAACCTCATTTAAATTTCTCAAGTTGATAAATAGACTGTAGTGATGATCATTCTCTTAGTTCTTTGTTAAGAGATACAAATGTTTTTGTTGCAACAGAATTTTCCAGGTATCCATGATTTTAAAAGACAGTAGAATATTTTGTAGTGGTAATTTAGAAAATCAGTCTATCCTCCCCAAAAAATATCAATAAACTTTCAAAAGCAAGAAAACCAGTTTATTATGCTTTAATGTAAAATTCTTTATTGCAATGCAGATAATTCTTTTGTACAAGATTGACTTTTATCACCTCTTCCATCCCTTCAGAGTAACACAGGTTGGGTACCCATAAAATACATTTTCAAACTAGTCCACTCTTGAGAATAAGCAGAGGCAATATTAATAATCATATTGGCTTATGACTTAGTGGTTAAGGAAGCCAGAGGCATATGGCTAACCAAGGTTCAAATACTGTGCACTGGTGGCTGGAAAAACCACACTGGGTGTGTGAGCATTTGTGCCCCAAATCCTGATAAGGTGGAGAAATGGAGGAAAAAGGATTGCAGTGTGACCATATCCCACTGGGGAGATGCTTTCTTCCTTTATCTGTCTCCTTGTCATTCTCTCTCTCACTTTCTGGAGAACCCATGAGCCCTCTAGCAATTATGATGGTGATGATGTTGGGGCAGCAAGTGTAAACTAGACTATCACGGACAAGGAGGGGAGTATAGTCATGGATCTATAGGGCAGCCTTTTGTCACCAATACTTAAAAGGATCTAACCCGTAACTTAGGGGTGAGCTGTTTTTAAAAAATATGACAATTGTTACCTCAGGGATAATTTGAGGAGAAAAAAGTAAAACCAAAATTACCTGACTTGGAAGTGGACAGGAGAGCAGAGGTCTTAGCCTTGTGTTTAATTTTTTAAATTTTTTTATTTTAGTAAACCAAATAGTTTCTCATGAATGTCGGTGATCACAATATTGATCAACACTCATTTCAATTCAGACTTCTGCATACAACATCTTTTCTTTAAGCTCCTTCTTCAAGTCGTTGTTCTCTGTTTTTACACCTCTTAGTTTGTCTTGGCAATCCCTGAGTGTCTCATTTGTGAAGTGCACAGGCCATGTGTTTTCTAGTGGAATGTAATGACTATCTTCAAGTAGCTGCCTTTGGTCTGTTTTGGCTTTACTGTTACTGTACGAGCCAACACACTTGAAGTTTTTGTAATATTTCTCACTAGCAAATATGTTTGATGAATAGTGAATTTTGGTAGGAATATGGGCAGATATGGAAATAATTTTGGCAAGTCAGCCTTTCTGTCTCCTTGTTCTCTGTTTGACCAACAAATTCACTGTAAATGGAGAAAGACAAGGAAGAGGAGGACTAGGAAAAAAGCAGAAGCACAATATCTGAGATTTTCAGAATGTTAACATATATGGTGGTATCTATTTTGCTGGCCCAAATTATTCTGCTTCTCTGATTTTCAGCATAAAATATATATGATATTTCTATGATCTCAAATGAGCAGTAAGTCCAGTGTCTTATATGAGTCACAATGTTTGAAATGTGAAACAAATTAAAACCAGTTGTAACAGTGCGTGAAAGATTCCTGTCTTTGATATGCTAGGTACGTTTTTCAAAATCTGGAATATCATTTATAAAATGAGAGAATGGGTCAATTGTAGACTAGAGGAGAGAATAGCGAAGTAAAAGAGGCATTAAAAAATGTGTGGAATTAGATGCTGAATTCTTCAAGTTCTGACTTCATTCCTGGGACTACTTTCTTTTATATAGATAGTGATTCCAGGAGTAATGTCCCATAATAGTATTTCAGAGGTGCTCTTGGGCACAATAGCTCCAGATAGTGAAGATTAGGTAGGTATTTGGGGTCTTTGAGGCTGGTTTACTTCACAGGCTTGTTATATAAGAACTTTCACATCATCCATTTTGCCTCTAATCACGTTTTCCATTTCTGGTGTGTGCTTCGCTCATAACCCTGTTTTTATATCATAACATTTGCTGTGTCAGCACCCCTTTTCTTTCCAGTGCTCAGTTTTAAACAGCCTCATTATGAAAAATATAGTACTTAAAAACATGGCACAAATGTGTATTACTTCAGCACCAGATGAAGAGATTATTGAGAAGTGCACTGACTGCTGAAGTAACTTTATCCTAAGGGGCATTTCACTATTTTAATTGATTTTTTTTCTGTCTGTTTTATTAAGAGTCCTTGGAGAAAGTAAATGGTAGACTACCTCCTTGAAACAAAGGAACACTTGACTTATTTCTCATGACTATCATTGTGTCCATATTTCCATAAAGCTAGACATTTTTTCATCATTTGAAAATAGCATATAATGATGAGTAAAATGACGAGAAGCAGTTAGTTCTCACCCTAGCTAGGGTTTACTTGCTTTTTAAATGTTTACTTGCTTTTTAAATGTCATAATGCAATTTGAGAAAAATAACATCATTTTACTTATTTATGGTAGCTTTATGATAAAACTAGGGATTACAATTTATGATATTAATACAATGACTATTAAAACACTTTCTTGGGACTGGCAGGTGGCATGGTGGTTAGGGATGCTGCATTCCCAAATGACTGATCACGGTTCAAATCTTGGACCTGACGGCTTGCTTACTCACTTTCCCTTTCTCTCTCTCTCTCTGTTTCTCACTTTCCCTTTTTCTCTCTTTCTCTGGTCAAATCAATAATGATAATAATAATAATAATAATAATAATAATAATAAAAGCAAATAAAATAATAATTCTTAAAGAAAAAAAATTTCTTATTTGAGGTTCACCAAGCCATACCTAGCCTAAATTGCAGGACCCTGTCAAAGTTTTCAGATGGACCTTCCCACTGCTCTCAGTCATGAAGGACTAAATAGTTTTATAAATCTCAAAGGCACAAAAGCTTAGAAAACCCCTAAGCTCTGGTGCCACATCCCTAAGGCTGTGGGCCTTGGGTTCAGATGTCCATGGAAGCTAGGTTATAATTAAATTCAAATGCCATTGCTCTCACCAAATATTTGAATACAGTAAAAAAAAAATCATGTTATTATATGAAATGTTTGTACATTTCAGTGTAAGTCCATCAACGCTGTTTCTCACTATTTTACTTATACTTCAAGTGACTCTGTACAAATCGCTTTAGACACTTTTAAATAAAACCCAGTTTACATATGGTTTCTTCTTATATGTAGAAGGTAAACTTTGAGGGTCAGCAGGTGGCATGGTGGTTAAGGCACTGGATTCCTACTTGGCCAACCTCAGTTTAAGTCCCAGACCTGGACTGGAGGCTTGCTTTCTCACTTTCTCTCTTTTTCTCTGGTGAGTACACATGCACTATAGCAAATTTATTATATATATATATATATATATATATATATATATATATATATGCACACACATATATATATGCATATATATATAAAATAATAATGATGGTGATAAAATTAAATACATAACTCCTTACTAAAAAGAAGCTAAGCTTTGCATCTTTATTATCTAAACATAGAGTGACAAAGTAAAAAGTATGGAAGTGTAAGAGCTTCCTGAGCTTCCCTAAATTACAGTGCTGTGTCTGAATAAAAGTGACCCATGTGCAGGGGAGCACAGAACCCATAACTCAGTGGGTCCATGGGCCCGGATGGAGGAATCTGTCAGCCGAGCCCCCACAGTCTTCCGGACACTAGTGCAACACATGGATCTGATGTTTGGGGGTATCATTTTTTTTTTTACAACAATATTGGCTTGTTCTTACAAAATATTTTCTTTTCTTGCAGTTTTCAAAACTTTCTCTTCATATAAGTCCAAGAAGATTCTAAAGTGGGGGCATCTTTTTAATTAACATCTTTCTGAAGCCATATGGGCTTCATTTTCTTTATTTAAAAAGGGAGGATGGAATTTAGATTGCTTTTTATTAATTTTCTCCCTCTGAAAATAAAAAAGAAAAAGGGAAAATACTGAAACATTTATTTCTATTTTTTCTTTTCAAAATCAGTGAGATACTTAACTACAAAAACAAATAATACAAAGTTTGCTAGTTCTTTTTAATTTAGTAAGTAAAATTAAAATGAGAATAAACTAAATGAGAGAACAAACTGATTCAGTTGAACCTAAAAGACTGGGTCCCATGATTTCTTTAACATTTTAATATTTCCAATACTGGAAGGCATCTTATTTTAAGAAACCAAATTGATCAAGGTCTATCATTTAAACAAGTTCCTCCTGTATCATTAAAAACAATAGCTCGTTCTAACTTGTTTGCTCTTTGGGAAAATGAAAGGTAAGTTTTACTCATCAATGACAGTTTTTTTGACAAGAAAAAAGATTGTGTTTTGTTTTTTATCAAATATCACTATTAAAACATTTTGTTTCTTTAAATATTTTCCCTGCTCTTCACATTTAAGAAATAGCACAACACACTTATATTTTATGTGCAACATAAGCACCAGGCATTTCAGCTAATGCTTGCTTTTGACAATATCTAACACGTTGGAGTCAAATTATTTTGCTATTGGGGAGGATAATACTCCCATTTTCAAAATGAATTGTTGCCTTATTGTTTGTATTCAACAGCAGTGTTATACATTCAGAAGAAATAAATATTCTTTTCTTTTGTCAATAAGAGATCCACTTCATTTATTCCTATTTAGTTGTCTTCTCTTTGTCAGGATTTAGACTAATGAGAAAAATCTTAGAAAGATCCTTTACTGTCTAAACACCAAGCACGCAAATGCTTCTCAATAGAAATAACACAAGAAATGCATTCAAAGACAATACGTAGCCTGAGAAATTCTTGTGTGCTGACAGCACTCCAACAGTGTTGTCACAGCAGGAAGACATCAGTTGAAGAAACAGATAGTGACCTCAAAAAAAAGTCTGGTCAGCGGTGTGGACAGGGTTTCACAAGATTATAAATCACCCCAGGGTCGCTCTGTTCCCACCATAAAGAGAGCATGGTCGTTTTATTGTAATCTAATAAGAGATGGGAGCAAAGGACAGCTCCAGTGTGTGTTTGCAAAAAAAATTCTTGATTACAGTTTCAAAACTATACAGTTTCCCTGCTATTGAAGTGCAGATTATAGGGGTTAAGGCCATGTTAGGATTGGATTACCTTTTATAGCTGTATGTTATCCTCCAGTTCATGAATCAGAAAGTACTTAAATTAAACGGAACATTTGGGAGTAATCCCAGTATGTAGTATGGTGGTAGAAAATTAATCATGATTTGGCTGTAGATTATTAAGCTGTTCATTTGAAGGGGGTCTTTCATAGAATCAGAGAATTAACTCTCTGGTGGGTATATATTCATATGGAAGGATCCTATGTATAACAAGTTATGTTATGATTGTTTTAGGAGGAGAATGATTTAATGAAAGAAACTACACATTTATTTAAAACTGTGTATAAACGTTTGAAAATTAAGTCTGGGTTGAATTTCTAGCAAATTTTTCAGTTTCATATATCTTAATATTTTTATAGTACTTGTTAGTTTCTATGTTCATTTCTGCAAGATACTGTTTAATTAGAACTATGTAGTTACGAAATAGATTAGATGACCTATTTTGACATCAGAAAAGTTAATAATTCCATCTCTAAAATATTTAGACATCAGAAAATTCCTCGAAATAGTAGCCAAAAATTTGAAGCGAAACTCTTGGTGAGATCACATTTTAAAAATGGTACATGCAGTTTCATTTGCCCTAGCAGCACTTTATGTAGTGGTGGAAAGAAGGTTTTAACTTTATTCAGTCATTCTATCATTTGTACGTAAGCTTCTTCAACACTATTTGATCTATATACATTTCTGGGACCGTAATCGAGCGTCCTACCATTTAAATGGATTTTATTCCCTAACTTATCGCCTTTCCTTTGTCAGTTTGTTCCTCTGGAACCACGCTGACATCTAGAGATAACTCCTATCAGTCTTGGGCTATTGACTGAATTCTGATTGTGAAGAACCCATCACTTAAGAGTAGAGAGAAACAGAATGAGGTGTTATTGCAAAGGATATATTTTATGTTATGGTTCCAAAACCCAAAGGTAAATAAGATAGCATTTTCAGTTCCTCATTTTTTTTATTAGGCCTAGGATGGACTTTGCAGACTGTTTTCGCTGTCTGTCTTCTTTTCCCTTTAGGAGTCACAGATCCTGTGGTTTTGCTCTCATTTACTTTTCTGAGCAAAGATGAATGTGAAAGGGAATTCTGTCTCTCAAAGGATATTAGACTGGTCGGTTAAACATAGTGGGTCTTTAATTCATCTCAGTTTATTTTCCACTTGTCAGTTTCTCTTTGTTTCTTCCTCATTTCTATTTGCTTAAGTAGGTGAGTAGGCAGATTGCACTGTATTTCTATGCCTCATACTTTCTTGAGGGCTGTTAAAAATGCTACTACATGAACTGGAACCCAGAAGTGATCAATATCCATGCAAGCTCCATTCTTTTCTGAATATAGCATGTGTTACTTTTGTGACTTTCACAGCCTCCATTGGCTCAAAGAACAACACCTCTGAATGGCATTGCAAATTCAAGCTGAAAATGATCAGGACAATTGTACCCAAATTTGTATTCTAATTTATACCAGCTTTACCTTCCATTGGTTCTTCTAAGAATTTTGTTTATAGAAATAAGATATATTTAACCTCAGTCTCTCAGCTCCAATCTAAGTCTGTAAATGTTATAGATGTGTTTCTTACTCTTTTTTTTTTCATTATTTATCATAGTAAAATGTAAATGAATACATCCACTTAAACATCTCATGACTTTAGGAGTGCAGGCTATCCTGATAACCTGTAAGAAGATGACGTATCAATCATTTAGAACATAAATACTCCTCTATTTCTACACTCTCCCTAGGTAAAGTGTACAAATTAATTCACAGCAACCATCATCTGACACTGAAATTTCTCATATGGCAGAGACTTGTATTCAGCCATCTGTTTTACATATGCATTTTTTCTTGGTAATCTTTATTACTGGATGGTCGCAAATAGAAAGTACATAAGTGCAAATGCCAACATGTATTTTTGTTAGTGGCGCTGAATAGACTGGTTAAGGTAGAAAAACAAATGTACTTACTTTGATTTATCACTTCTGACATTAGCATGTACCATGCTGCTCTCCGGGAAACAAAATGGTTGCACCTGAGGACAGTGATATAAACACTACTTTGATTATTTGAAACAAACCATTAGGCTTTGATGAAAGAACTATTACCAATGTGGACCCTGTACAGCGAGAGAGTGCTCGGAGATAATGGATGAGCAGTCTTCAATTACTTGTTTGGAATTTAAAGAAGTCAAAGCTTAGTTTTTAGGAGGAAATAGATATATAAAGTGAATTTAATTTTGTGTGAATTTATACACTTGAAATTTTACTGCTAATTCATACTTAGCTGCAGCACCTTTCTTATCTCTTATGCTAAATTAATTCAAGTTAGATAAACATTCTAATGTCAAATTAATTGTTTTTTGTAAATTTATTTTTCCTATGAGCAAGAGAGACAGAGATAAAGAGAAAGAGAGAGAGAGAGAGAAAGTACTTCAACATATTTCCATAATTCAACCCAGCTGTCTACCAGCCCAGATCACGGGTATGTGTCACTGGAGTAATCAGAACATCTCTGGGCCTGGACTGGAAACCTTCCTGTGTGGAGTCATGTTATGCCATTTTACCGCTGTCTGGCCCCTAATTACATTGTTACAGCAAGTTTATTATATATTTCAAAAAGAAAAAAAAACCTTCTTAACCAGGATTTTATTTATTTGTATCTAGAGACTAAATAGCTTTTCTTTCACTTACACATTTAAATATGTACACAACCTACCCTAACTATGAATTGAATATCTGTTTATCAAACCAGGTGGTGGCACAGAGATGACAGAACTGGACATGCATGGAAAAGGTCCAGGGTTTGCCTTCTGAGACCTCCTTATGCATGCTGGGCATACGCACACATGCCTATGGTCTGGGCTGCCTGAGACGGGGCATGGATTATGCCGTGACAGCCCCGTTGGGGATGTTTGCCTCTCTGTCTCTGTCTCTGTATTTCTCTCTTATGGAAGAAATAACTAAAAAAAGCAGTTCAAGTCCTGGGCCCAGTGGCTTGAAAAACACACTAGGTATGTGTGCATGCACACCCAAAATCCTGAGAAGAAAGTGGGAGGAAAAAGGATGGATTGCAGCATGGTCATCTTCCCTGGGAGTGTTTCTACTTTCCTACTGTGTCTTTCCAGTGAGTGCACTTGCCTTATAGAAAATTGAACAAAAAGGGAAAAAAAAAACAAAACAAAACTATTTATTCAATGTGATTTGTAGATGGAGAGTATATTTGATCAAAACATGTATCTAAAATATACCCCAGACACCAACTACTAAAATTTTCCTATCACATAAAAAATTTTAAAACTTTTTAGAGATTAAGCTAAACTATTTAAATTTTTGAGGAGGGTAATTCTTTTAACTTGCTTATCAGTGTATACATTCACACAAAATTAAGTGTTAATGTGGACTGAGTGTCATACAGATGATCTTATTCAGAATCAAAAACAAAACATCTGGTCTTCAGGCAACAGGATTAAGTAAATGTATGTGGAAGAAAAATATGGAGGATGGGGGGGAGAGGGGATACTGGATTCAGGCATGGCAGCAATAGCCTTAGAGTGGAGTCTTGAGCACCAGAGGGAGCCATAAATAATACAAGCCTGAGACAGGGGAACCCAGAGCAAGGCGAAGAAAGCAGACAGTGCCTGGATGGCTGTTGCAAGAGGGGGACTGCCACACTGAAAGGGAAGGTTGAGCCACAGAGCCACCACATAACTGCAACAGAATTAGTGTTCTTTCCAAGTTTGCCACGAGCCTACCAGAAAATCTCAAAACCCACCTCAGTGAAAAGTGAAGAGCGGGCTCCAACTCAGTCAGCGGGGGCACTACTGAACAATGGTGGAAGCCAATGGGAAGGCTCCAGGTTCACATCCCAGGTTTCCTTGAGCATCTGGCCATGCCTGCAGGGCTGCAGGCTGCAGGGCTAGAGGGAAGGACCCATGGGGTGAAAGCCTTTTGAGGGTGCTGCCTCTCTTTCTCTCTCTCAGAGAAAATAAATGAAACTTTTAAAAAGTGGGTAGCATTTTCAAGTCTGTCTTATTAAAATGAGTTGCTTTGTAGATGGTGCCTTGTGCTTCTGCTAACGTTTTATGGTTGAATGTCTATTTTTAATGCTGCCAACGATGGCTTATAGTTTTTAAAATAAAGAAGTTTAAAAAGGTGTTTATTAACTTAATTTTATTGTATTTTTTAGTTTTCTATAAGGTATGTGCACTTCCTAGAGCGAGAGAGAGAAAGTGAAAAATCACCCACCAGGGGCAGTGGCCAGGCTAGAATCACTTCTCCATTCTCCTCTTGGGATTTTGGGCATGCACACACATGTGCCTGGTGTATTTTTGAAGCCACTGGGTCTGGAGCTCAAATGGCGAAGTCGGCCATGTGGGATCTAGTTGCTTTCACCACCATGACACTAGCTGGCCCTCTTCATTTTTATTAGTCCACATCACATTTGGATACAGATAGCACAGGTATAATTAGCTAAATTGACCTATTAGGAAACGGGTTTCTCAGAGGCTAAAGGACTTGGTTAGTGTCAAGGACAGTAAACTACAGAGAGAATCAGACCGATCTGATCTGTTCCTTGCTTTTCCATTACTCTGTGAGGCAGCTTCACACTTTTGAAAGATTGTAGTTTCTTGGTCTTCAGGGTTCGAGTCCTCTTCAGGAGAGTTTACAACATGAAACAATACTTTTTAAAAAAAAGTCTCAATGTATTTCAGTTATATTTTTGACATTTTTTTTTCACAAAGGAGAAGAAGGATGGCTTCTGTTTCACGGTATTAAAATTAACCAACTGGTGTGGAAGGTATTGACACAACATCTGAATTTACATATCTACATTACAGAACCTTTTCTTTACTCAGTTAATCAAAAGCTATCAGAAGGATTATAAATTTACAGATAACCTCAGGTGAATATTAAATAATTTTATGGGATTAATGACACCGTTCTTTGTTACTGTCCACTACACAGTGCAATTGCTTGAAAATTCAGTCACCAGTTTTCAAAACAAAAAGAGAGCAAACACACTTGCTCTGATGAAGAACTGGCTATTAACTGTATACTTTAAAGGCAGGACTTTGGAAACCCTGATTAGCTATATATTTATGGCTTTTTCCCTTATTTTTTTTTCTTACTACTTCAACTGGCATGCAGAGTCTGAAGTTTTATTATCAGTGACATAAATTAAATTGCAAATGTTTAAAGGGCACCATTCCATTGAAGGTGAATCCAATGTTTTTATAAACTTAATAAGGAGCGTTCTTTCAATGACCTTATTCTTCTGAAGTACATAGACAATCTTTTGATGTAGCCCCCCTACCTTGCTCTCAGTGCCATTGTTTAGGTCTGCTTGTGCGACTACGCTTTCCTGACTTACTAAATATTTTTTCAAGTTTGGGACTTAGTCCTCAGCCCAAGGATACCTCATTCAATTTGGTTTTAGCCAGCTTAACATTGAAGGAGGTATGAGTCTTTTAAAAGTCTATAAAAATATACTTATGGGGGCCAGCAGGTAAGTGTGGTGGTTAAGGTGCTGGATCCCACCTGGGTGATTCCGCAGTTCAAGTTCTGGACCTGGCAGCCTGAAAAGCACATCAGGTATGTATAGCACCTGTCCAAAATCCCAAACAGAGAATGGAGGAGAAGGGACTGCAGCATGACCATCCCCCTAGGGGTGATTTCTCACTCTCTCTCTCTCTTTGTCTCTCCTTGGCAAGTGCACATGCCCTATGGCAAGAAATTTTTTTTAATTTATGAAAATACTGTATATGAATATTAAATACCTTATACCAAACTTGTACTTTAATTCTATTTTTTGAAGCCACCTTGTATTCTGCACAATCATGAAACCCTTTTAATGATTAGTTTTAGTTACCTGCAGTCAATATATTATTTAGCAGAAAGTTATCTAATTAAGGAAGTTGTAAATTAGTATGCTCTAAATCCAGCCTTACCTACCTCCCTGAAAGTCAGTTGGAAGGTGTGAGCTAGTGAGCTGTGTTTAGCAGTGTAAAAACAGTTCTATGAGCAAGAGTTTAGAATCTAAGCTACAAATGTGAACTTTGTTCCATCCATTCTACTACTTTATTTTCAATTAAAAATTTTCAAATTTAATAGATTATAAAAGTGAACCTAACATATTAGAACTCATAATAAAGAAAATAAAAATCCTATTCTTTTAATCTCTTATTTTTTAAAAAAATTAAGTTTTGTGTTTATTTTTGTTGTTGTTTGTTTTTGTTTTGTTTGTTTGTTTTTGCCACAGGGTGCATGCGCTTGCCAGAGAGAGAGAGAGACAGAGACAGAGAGGAAAAGTGATAAATCACTCTCCAAGGGAGATGGCCATGCTGCAGTTTCCTTTCTTCCATTCTTCTCTTGAGATTTACACACACACAGCATGATTTTCAAGCTGCCAGATCTAGGACTTGAACAGCTAGTGGTTAGTCACGTGGGAGTCCAGTGCCTTAACCATCACACCAAATGCTGGCCCCTCTTTTGGGTTTCTTTTTTTTTTTTTTTTTTTTTTTTTTTTTTTTTTTTTTTTTTTTTTTTCTGGTGCATGGCAACAGGTATTATTGAATTTATTCAGTTAACCCTTCTACCACAAAATAAGTGTACTCACAAAATAAGTATACTCACAATTCCAGAGGGATCAGGAAGGGAGAAAAGTTTATGTTTCAGTAAAAAAACAAACAAACAAACAAAAAACACAAAAACAAATAACCAAGCAAAAAACCCATTTCACTGTCTGGGATACTGATTATCCAGATGTTTGGGTGCTTAATGGTATCTAGTATTTCTCGTATATTATGCTCACTTTTTTTAAAGTTATTTTATCAGTCTTTTTGGTAATTTTTTTCTAAGTCAGAAATTTTGTCTTCAACATCCTGAGATTCAATCTTCTGCGTGGTCTAATTTGCTTTTAATATTTTCGAGGGAGGTTTTGATTTTGTGTGCTAATAGCCTTCATCTCTAACAGCTCCATTTGATTCTATTTTATGGCATGTATTTTTTCTTTCAAATTATGAAAGAACTTCCTCACATACTGGAACTCATTGTCTCTTTTCTCCTTCACCTTCTGGAGTTCATTATCTCTCATCTCTTGCATCTTGTTTAGTTTCTTAATCTCTGTCCTGCTAGAATTTGAATGTCTATGGGAACTCTATGCAGATATAATTGGAAAGCATTTGGATGACTTGGGTTCAGGAGTGCTAATACATCCCCATCCCAACTTACAGTTAATGAGAATTCAAGCAATTGACTCCAGCTGAATAGTCAACCAACATTCTGTGAGTGCCATCTTCTTTGGCAGTCTTCTAGGTGATGTGGAGAAATAGGTAAATTAAGCAATAGTTTCTATCCTTAAGAAAGATGCTATTCCAGCCTACAGAATACACGTATATGTAAACATGAAACAAACAAGTTGTGTTAGGTGCATTTTCATGGGTGTGAATATACAAACACAATAGGTACAATTATATATATAATAAATCATACTTTACTTTCTTGTAGCCTCATGTATATTCAAACTACAGGGTGTTACAACATCAGGGAGAGGTCCAGAAGAAACCTTAGTAGGATGGCATGACAAGGGTGGGAAGACGCGAAGGCAGCTATGTACACCCTCCTGGTGAGATGACTCCTGAACTCGGTCTTACAGAAGGACTAAAGGTGGCTGGCAGGTTGTGTGAAGGATAAGGCAGCTGGCTCCCATATGACCAACTCCGTGGTTCAAATTCTGTACCTGGTGGCTTGGCTCCTGCTGGGAGTTGCGTGTGTGCCCCAAATCATGAGAGGACAATGGAGGAGAAGGGATAGCTGCATAGCCATCCCCTGCAAGATTTCTCACTTTCTCTCTCTGTCCCTTTTTGTTGAGTGTACATACCCTACATTAAAGAAAAAAAAAAAAAAAAAAACAGAAAAAAAAAGGACTAAAGGGAGAGAACAGCATTCTAGTACTGACTTGAAAATAAGAAATAGTTTTGCGTAGCCTCAGCCACGTGCTGCCTGGCACGTGCTGTCGAATTTGCTTTCTCCACAGGATGTAAGCTACTGGGAAGCCTAGGTTCAATTCCTGGTCCTACCCAAAGATCAGGTACAGAGGCATGTGCCTGTGATCCCAGTGACTCCGGAAGGCTGAGGCAGGAAGACTGTGTAAGGCTAACCTGGACAAGGTAGAAAAGATGCTGTCTGAAAAAAAGAGCTGGGCAAGGTGCATGTATGAGGTCCCAGTGGGAGGCTGAGACAGGAGGATCGTGACATAGCAAGATCTACTTTTCAAACAAAAAACAAAGAAAGAAAAGAAATAATTTTTTGTAGCTAGAAATCCACCAAAATTTCGAGGTAGAATAGTAGGAGAAAATTTTCAGAAGATAGAAAAGGTTTAGATCAAAGAAAGTTTCTTCTATTTATTTATTTTCAGACTGATTTAATTTAGAATTATTCAAAGAAACCTAAAATTGTGTCTATCTAAAAAAGCAATATGCCAACAGAATCAAGATTAGAAAAGCAATGATAAAAAAGATGATATATGTTTTATATTGATAGGTATACACTATATGCAACATTATGTTATTTCTCTAAAAATGCTTCTTTTAATATCAAGTAGTGAAATTGCCATTTTCATGCATGCTTTTTGTTTCTGGCTTTTAAGATACAGAATTTGGGATCTGGGTTGGTATGTGCCAAACGTGGTGGATTCAGGGTGTTAATTCTTTCCAGCTTTTTAGTTTTACATGTGCATGGACACAGCTGTTTGTGCTATTGCCAGATGTCAGAGTAGGAGCCTACGGGAAGAGTTCCACATATCAGTAAAATATTCTGGCACATAATAGCAGTATTGAAATAAAAATGTAAGTTTTATTCATTTTTAGACCTTTTAGGTGTCAATCAGAAGCAAAATGAATACGTCTACCCCAAAACTCATAAGTGAAGATTACAGCAGCAACTTTGTCCATAATTGCCCAGATAAGGACACAACCTAAATATCCACCAGAAGAATACATATGCAAAATGTGATCTATCTGCACAATAGTGTATTAGTCATCATTAATAAGAAGTAAGGTACTGATACATGGTTGAACGAACCTTGAAAACATCCTGCAAAGTGAAAGAACTAGACACAAAAGACCCAAAGACCATAGTTACATATTTCTATTTATAGAAATTGATCAGAATAGGCAAAATTGCTCAGGCCTAAAGTAGATTAGTATTCCTCAGGGCTGAAAGGTTGGGTAGGAAGTGACTCTAATGGGTACAGGGTTTCTTCCAGTGCAGGACAAAAATATTCCAAATTAGATTGTAGTAATATTGCACAGCTCTATAAATACAGTAATGTCATTCCATTTTTCACTTTAAATGAATGATTGTCTGATATGTGAATTTCTTCTTAATAAAGCTGTGGGGAAAAAAGAGAGATTAAATAGCTTAGATAAGAAAGTGAGTTAAATAATGCAAAATTACCACCTCTTTATTTATTATTTATAATATTAAGTAGGATATGGAGACTAAATTAGTAAATAAAAGAGCAAACTAAAGGTGAAACACATAATTAGTGACATATTTAATGAAATTTTTTCATTTCTTAAATGAAAAAATTTAATTTTTAATCCATCAATTTTGCTATGTATGAAAATGAATAAATTAATAGCTCCGTTACCTAAGTGAGAATTTTCCCATTTCACCCTCCTGTGAGAGTCTCCTTAATTTAAGGCTTGATTCTTTGGGACATTCTTGAAGTTTAATAGCTTGTTTTCCTTCAATTATCAAAATAAATCTTAAGCAACAGCCTAAAATCTCCATGTTTACAAAATGTATAAATAGTGTTATTATTAGCCTTAAATTGCTCAAGGCAGTGGATGTATTTGAACAGAGCTTCTATTTTATTGACTCTATGAAGGGAAAAAAAACATGAATTTTGGACAAATTCCCCCATTGGGTAAACTGCTCCCTGGGAGTCACTAAAGCATTATATTAACTATTCTGATGAAGTAGTAATTGAAATAATACTCTAGTGATTGGAAAGAATTATCTTCCAAAGCTGTTAAAAGAAATGAAGAATTGTAGTTTTAGCCAAAACATAAACTTAGGTTGCAGACCTAGAAAACACTAAAAATCAAGCCTACCAGGACATACTTTGTGTAATTAGTTAAATATCTTCTTCTCCATCACTCATACAGCTCCTCACTCAGTCATTCATTTCTTTCTTTTATTTATTTATTCACTTATATTACTGAATCTCTGCCATATGTTGGTTGCATATCACGCTCACTGTGGCAAGAGGGTCCCTTCTTAATACTTACCATGTGCATGTTGTTTATTTAGCATTCAGCTATTAATTGAGCATTTGTTCCTAATATCAAGACAAGTTCCTCTCCTCCTCTTTCTCTAATTTTAGTCTGTCAATTTGTTACAGGAAATAGGTTGCTTTATTTCACGCCTTCATTTTCTGAGTAATTATTTGATCTTGAACATACCTTTCTTAGTCCCAACTGACTTAGCTTTTTAATAATAATAATAATAATATAAAATGTTCATGGTTATTATTTCAGAGAATGTTTAAAGATTTGAGGCATGGATCTTAAATCTTGGCTGGCTCACTGTGGATTGTAAATGATAACTTTTTATAGAAAATGTTCACCATGCCGGATAATAACAGTTAAATAGAAGAAATATGTGAAAGTTTTTGACTGACCTTGAGAAAATTCCATTTCTCATTATTAACTTTACTTAGAATAATAAAATTGTACTACATTTATTACATGGCATGTGACAACAAGTTTAAAGAAACTGGAGCTATTCCATATGGAAAAATATTAGTTAGCTATTTCTCCTTGTTAGCCAATCTATTAATGGAATACAACAAATTTTGGCAAGTGTTGATGTGATTTCTAATGCATAAGTAGCTTTCTATTTTGAGTGGGAGAACTGCATTTCAGTAATTGTGCATTATTTTTTGCAGATAGCAAAAGACTCTAGAAGAATGGCCTTTTAAACTCCTGTCATTTAGCCTTTATTTACTGATTGAAATAATTTCATATGATTATTTAGCAGTGATTATCAAATTATCTTGCCATTGCAAGTACTTTATATTTTTCAATTTTATGATACCTTGGCTTGAAATGCCTTTTTGAATGATTAGGAAACAAATAGATTATCTACAGTTTTTTTTCTCTTTTAGCCTTAAGTTTAATGCTACATTTGGATGTCTGTGATAAAATATGTTAAATGATTTTCTCAGTTGTTCCGTATTTTAGACACTGATTTAACGTCCAGGAGTATTTCATTATATGATGATTTTGATTGTAACACGAGAAAGAAAAGAAAATGTATTTCTCAGTGCATCAGTGAAAAAGTTTAAATAAGTTAATCACTTGTCTTTATGGGGCCTTTCATTTCATAGCTCGATAGCTCTCTAAAGTTCCATTGTCATTTTTTAGTATCATTATGTGCATGCATCTAGAAACAGGAGGTTGAGCTAAGAGATGAAATCCTTTTAATTTCCAATTTGAACACATTGACCCTTTCCTTTGTCTTAATAAGTAGAATAACTCTGATTGCTGGATTATTTTAATGGAAACAAAGGACTGAATAATTTTGCTGTCTTATCTTTATAGCTTGCAAAAAAGAGCCATTTTAATGAAAGCATTGCTTTTATTTATTATGCATATGTGTAGGATAGGAAAAATAGTAATTTTTGAATATTTTAATGTTTAAATTTATAAACGCAGTTAATGACAGTTAGCTTTGGTGTGTGTTAATTTTCAGGATATCATTCTTCCAAGATAGATTTTCTGCAGATTTTTAGTAGTTATTAAATTGTAAGTTCAAATTTACTTAAGTGAATTTTTCTTTTCTCTTTCTGCCTAATGCATTATTTTCAAATTGTGATTTGTTTTCTTTCTAATTAAAAAATATTTTAATGATAGGACAAATATGTGTGCCCATGAGAATGAGAAAGAGAGAGTGGAGCAACCTCCACAGGATCTGGTCATGGCGTGATTTCCTGCCTTTAGGCTAATGGACCTTGGGCACTAGTACTTGTTCCAGTCTGTCTCAGGCTGACTGGACTGGGGATTTGAACCATGCTCACCATATGGAATCTAGCTTCTCTTGCGTGGTATATTATCACGGTGCAACAGAGTCAGCTCAATTTCTTTCCTATTTTGTAGAACTATTAAATTATAACAAAAAGTAAGAGTGTATTTTCTTTCATTCTCTTCTTTTCTTTCATATTACATAAAGTCCTGGTGGACTACTAGCCACTTATTCTAACACAGAGACTTTAAAAGCCATCACATCTTAACCTTTCCTGAACCGTGGTGTCTAAAGTGACAGGTTAATTTCAAATTCAGTTTTGATTGAGCATATGCCACCTTTTACATGCTTTACATAACTAAAATAGAGTTGTCTTTAGAAATGCTTGTATTAAGAAAATGAACTTTAAGCATAGGAAGTTTTCTTTAGTAAATGCCTTTCTGCATTTAATGCAACTTTTTGGAAAAGTATGTTAGATGTAATAACATATACAAATATTTTTGTAGTGTGTGAGATGTAATTGCATATACAAATATTAGGAAATGACTGCATGAAAGGAATTGTCATCTTGTACTTTTCCTTAATTTATGAAATCTGTTAGAAAGGGGTTGAAATAAATACAGACATACTGGGTTTTATTTTGCCTATTTTGTAGGTAGCATAGTTACTGATTTATGCCATAGTCTACAAGATATAGATTTTATCTCTGGTGGGTAACTTTGTTCACTACAAATATAGTAGACATCACATTTCTTTTCTAATTATAGTATTAATAGTTTACTTAAGAGGATATTTGAGTAATGAAATTTAAAAAATTATATCAGGCCCAGCAGATGGTGTAATGGTTACATGGCTGGACTCCCACATAGTAGACCACTATGGAAGTCATGGAACTGGTGACTTAGAACTCATGCCAGGTGCATGCGTGTGTGTACCCAAGATCCCTAGAGGAAGATGTAGGAGAAGGGATTGCAGCATGGCCGTCCCCTTTAGGGGGTGATTTTCTGTCTCTCCACCGAACGCACGTGCCCTATAGCAAAAATCTCTCCAAATAAATAAATAAAAGAATTATAAGCTCATTCAGGATTGGATTATATTGAAATGTTTATGTATATACATATATATGTGTGTGTGTTATATGTGTGTATATATATAATTTTACTCTTAAATATTAAGAGAAATAAGTAAATGATATTTTTTAACACTTACCAAAAGGAAATTATTAACCAATGCCGAGATAAAGAGCTTGTGAATATCTTTTTATTGTTTGTTTCTTTGTTTGTTTGTTTGTTTTTAATTTTTGCTATAGAAAGCATACATTCACCAGGGAAAGACAAAGGCAGAGAAAGAGAGAGAGAGAGAGGGGATGTGAGAGGTCACTCCCAGGGGGTTGACCATGCTTCATTCCCTTCTAATCCTTTCCCCTCTCAGGGTTTGGGACATGGACACACATGTATCCATTGTCATTTTCAAGCCACTGGGTCTAGGATTCCCACCACGGAATTGGCTATGTGGGATCTAACTGCCTTAATCTTTCTGCCATCTGCTGGCACCTGAATATCTTAAATGAATCATGATGGTTTTAGATAAAGGAATCAAAAGAAAAATTGTGTATTATTTTAATTTTAAAAAAAGGAGTATTAGGCCAGTTGGTGGCAATGGTGTTTAAGATGGCAGGATCCCAAATGGTGACCGACATCCACTTGAAAAGCATGCTGGGCATGTAGGTGTGCATGCCCGAAGTTCAGTGAGAAGAATGGAGAAGGGATTGCTGCATGGCAATTCTCCCTGGCGAGAGCTTTCTGCTATCTTCTTGCTCTACTGTTAGTAAGCACACATGCCCAATAGCATTTAAAAAAAAATTAGAACTATACTCTCAATATCAAAAATGCATGAATCAAAAGATCATGAACATAGACATTCTTACCTTGTAGAAACATCCTAAGAAGAAATTAAAGATTGGATTTTATCTAGAAGACAGGATGAAATGTAACTTGGGAAATTAATTGAAATTAATAGCCTATCTTATTTAAAAATCTCAAAATGATGAAGCTGAGAAGGAACTGCAGGATCTACTCAGCTTCTCTCAGTATACAGATAAGGGAATCTGAGGCACAGAAAGGGGATTCATCAACAAAAAGGTGAGAAAAACTATGTATAGCAGTGGAATCACAGGTGGCAGTGGGAGTACTAAGTTGTTTTTCAATGTCAAGAAGGTAGGAAAAAAATTATTAACACTCGTCAGTTCAAAGGATGTGAACACCACTTTAAAGGATTAGTCTACTGAAATCCATGTTTACAAACTGGAGAAAGAGGTGAACCTCTTCAATGAGTGACTGTCTTCAAACAGCTTACTAAGAAGTCTGTAGGATGTATCTTCTATTATCTCCTCTTAGGAAGTTTTCCAGAGTTGGCCTTGACTTTCTCAACATGTGTCTCCATGAACAGACAGAGCTGACTAATTTGAAGTACAGTTATCTTATTGGTTTGTGTTTCAGTCTAGAACTCTGGTTTTACATAGGCAAGGCTTACATTTTTGATTTTTCATTTGAGACTTGATTAGTGGCATGATGAGGTTATAAAAAACATGAAAGACGATTTTCCTTCTTATTTTGTTCTCTCTTTTGGTTGTTATGTTCTATTGTTACTACCTTCTCATCCCTGTAGAACAGTTTTGAGAGGAACCTTGATAATCCTATCATTTCTTCACAAGAATTGTGCTAGGAAAATGATATATTACAAAAGAATTGTCCTTTTCTTTTTTATTTTCTTTTTCTCTCCTTCCTTCCTTCCTTCCTTCCTTCCTTCCTTCCTTCCTTTCTTTCTTTCTTCCTTTCTTTCTTTCTTTCTTTTTGTAGAGGCTTTTGCCTTAGGGCACATGTGCTCATCAGAGAGAGAGACAGAGACAGTGAGAGGAAAGTGAGAAATCACCCCTAGAGGGGAGGGCCACACCACAGTTCCTTCTCTTCTATTCTCCTCCTAGGATCTTGGGCACACATACACACGTGGCTGAGTTTTAAGCCAGCTGGTTCAGGACTCAACCTGCCACCCGCCATGTGGGAGCGCAGAGATGTAATTGCTATGCCATCTACTGGTCCCAACAAAAGAATATTTCTAATGTTCTTTCTACATTAGAGTGTGGATTTGTAAGAGTGCATTGCTCTACTTGTGATTATTTTTTATTGGATTTACATTTCTAAAAATCTTAATTTTACATATACCGAACTCTGCTTTTTACCTATGGTTTAATGAAGTAGTCTAAAACAAAGCCATCAAGAGAACATCTTACAAAACATACAAATTAAAACTTCAGAACATCTGATGCATTCATTAGCACTTGCAAAAGGCTTGAGACATCTGACCATGCTCTCCAAAGCCCTACTCAGAGCTTCAGCCAGACCTCGTGGCATCTCGAGGAATTGTAAAAGTCAACAACTTACGCACAGCTACATCTGTTTGATTGCGGAAGGGTGCTGCCCCTGCCTTTGGGTACAGAAAAGCATGCCACCCCTTGATGGGGTGATAGAGAAAAAGTTTGTTGACAGGGCTAGGCTTCCTGAAGACTCTTTGACAGACTCTGCCAACCTCTCTGATGGCACTGCAGATCCACTAGACTTCCTGATATTTATCTCTCTTCCACAGAAATGCTCTCCTTTTGTATTTTCCTGCAATTAACTTCAGTTTTATTCTTGGGGTTTCAGTCAAGTAAAACTGAGCTGTTGCTGGTCTCTCCTAATTAAGATTACCCACATCTTTTCACCCCAGTACCCTATATCACATTGTGTTATAGGGAATATCTTTAAGGTTTACTTATTTATTTTATCCCATGAACAAGAGAGATAGGGGGTGGAGGAGAGACAGACAGACAGCAACCCCGCTCCCCCCAACAAAGTCTTGATACTGTGATTCATCCCAGCATCATCTAGCCTTGGATCATGGGCACATTTTATTCTTTGGACTCAGAGCAGTCTCCAAACACAAACCTGGGATATTTCCAAATGGGTTAACCTCTCTGAGCATCATATTTTACCTCTGTGCCACTGTTTGTCTCCATAGATCTTATCAATCATCTGAAATGATCTCATTTGGTTTCTCAGTTTTGTCTTCTTCTCACTCACATTTAAATTCTTTTGAAGAGGGACTTTGTAGTCTCACTGTTGGATACTTGATGCTGAGAACAGTACCTGGAATTTTGTAAGGAGTTAATGAATGCTTCTTAAGTGAATGAGGAAACCATGCCTTTACACTCTCCTATGTTTTCATTTTGTCAGTAGTGGAGAATGGATTTGGCCCATTCTTTTTCTTCTTCTCCTTTTCTTTTTTTTTTTTTTTTTTTTTTTTAAGAGAGTTTTTCTATAGGTCTCATGCACTTGCCAGAAAGACAGAGATGGGGAGACGGAAAGCGAAAAACCAACCACTTCTTCTCCATTCTCCTCTCTGGATCTTGGGCACTCACACACACACACACCCGGCATGAGTTTAAGCCACGGAGTTGGGGACTCAAACTGCAGTGGACTATGTGCAAGTCCAGCAACATAACCAATACGTCATCTGCGGTTCCCAGTTCTTTATTTATGCTGGTAGAAGGACACATAGGAATAGAGGAAGGGATGGTCCCTAATCCTTTCTTACATCCACTAGAAAAGTAAAATCAGTGACCATGAAAAAGACTTTCAGCTAGAAATAGCCGATTCTAGGCTTGGTCCATATAAATAAAAACAGAGAGAGTCTCATGACACTCCGTGAAGTTCCATGCTGAGTATTTTTCATGTGCCCCTATAGATTCACATTACATCTTTGCCACCTGGACAGTACGCTAGGACCAGGTTTTTATGGACTACCGTATTGGCCTCTCTTGCCCCCTGGATTCTGGATATGTTGAATCAATGGCAAGTGCCAGGTGGTCATCAGCAGGAGAGAGTGGGGTCAGGGGGCTTGTTTTCCTGCCATCCTTCCTGCAGTCTTAATGAGAGTTTGCTTCATCTTGCCTCCAAAATCTGTACTTTTTTTTTTTTTTTTCTTTTTTTTTGGAGAGGTTTTTGCTATAGGGCGTGTGCGCTCGCCAGACAGACAGAGAGAGACAGAGAGATAGAAAGCAGGAAATCACCCCCCAGGGGGGATGGCCACGCCGCAATCCCTTCTCCTCCATTCTCCTCTCGGGATCTTGGGCACGCACGCACACGCGCCCAGCGTGAGTTTAAGCCGCCGGGTCCGGGACTCGAACCGCGGTCGACTACGTGGGAGTCCAGCGACATAGCCATTACGCTAACTGCTGGTCCCCAAAATCTGTACTTTTTGTAGGAAGGCCGTGTGCTGTAGATCCGGCTGTGCTGTACTGCTGTGGTACCTGTGCCGGCTCCTTACCCTTTTAGGCCTTCTGCACTGGTAGTCCCAGGGCACCGTACACTCCCTTATTGGCTTATGCCAACTCTGCTGGTACTTCTGAAAATGCTGCTCACATCACCTAGCTCTCCTCAGTCACAGCATTTAAGGAAACCATGTTCTCTGACGAGACACTAAATGGATATAGGTCATTTCCTGGGGGGGTTCACAGTTAGCAAAAGTGTATTTAGAAAAATAGAACAAGAGCTTAAAATGAAAATATATTTCCCCAGCTTAGTACAGTGAATATCAAACAGTTAATGGAGGATTAGTTTTATAGCTCAGTAATTAAGAGAACCAGACCCCACATGGCTGATTACGGCTCGGATCCCAATACCAGCAGCTTGAAAAACCAACATGCACCAGGCACACGTGCATGCTTGCACAAACTCCTGAAAGGAAGGAAGAATGGAAGGAAATAGGATTCTGGCATGACCATGCTCTATTGTGGCGGGGAGGGGGGAGGAGGTGGAGGGTGGTCTTTATCTCTCTGATGGGCGCACATACATTATGGTATAAAAAAACAAAAAACAAACAAAAAAACAAAAACAAACAAACAAAAACTGTTGTTAAAAATATATATATATATGTCCCAGCTTCTGGCTTCGATCCTACATGGTCAACCATGTGGCTTCAGTTTGAGATCCCACCACTTGAAAAATATGAAGAGCATCTATGCATGTATGCCCAAAATCCCAAAAGGAGGCGTGATGGAGGAGAAAGGATTGAGACTTGACTATTTCTTGGGGGCGGGGGGTCTGTTTTTTCCCTTTTTCTCTCTCAATCTCTCTGTCTCTTTCCAGTGAGTTCACAAACCTTCTGGCATTTTTTTTTTTAATGTGAAAAAGCAATTTGTGAAAAACACTTTATGATAAAGTGGAATTAAAGTACGAGTTTATTATGGTACAAAAAAGTATTGAAATCCATGAATAGTTTTTAATATAATATGTTATAATCTGCATTGTCTATGAACTTTTTAAAGAAAAAAGTCTATTTATTCCTTTTGTAAGAGAGAAAGAGATAAACAAAGAGATAGGCATCCCAATAGGGTCTTCATGGGGTGATCCACCTGCCAGCCTCAGCCAACCTGGATTGCAGGCACGTGCACATGCCCTGTGTGCTCAGGGACAGTCTGGGACATGGATTCATGGCCCTTCCCACATGGGTCCAATTGTGTGACTACCATGCCATCACCTGACCCCTTCATGACTTTTTTAAAGAACTTCGGATAAGTTAAAACATGCAGGTTGACCTGTAAGCCAAAACTAAGCTTCTTTATTGGTCAAGTCTCAAAGGAAAATTCATTATCAACAAATACGTGTGATTTGCTTTGGATATTTTTGCTAATTGGAATGTAAAAATACCACTTTGAAAGTGTTTTTTGCTTACTATTGACACCGAAACTGGAGGATAAACCACAGCAGTGCAAGAGTAAAGGCAGAAGGACCAATTAGGAAGTGGTTGCCTGGAGATGATCATAACTAACAATCTGCAGTGACTTCTCCCTGCAACCGGAACCAGATTCTCCCTCGGAACTTTCAGGTGTTGCAAAGCTTGAACTTTCTTGTTCCCTTTCACTGTAAGTCAGCTGTTTCCATGGTCACCTCCTCCATTTCTCTCTTGTCCCAGGTACTCTCTCAAGTCACCCTACTTACTCTCATTACAGCTTGTATTTGTTCTACATACTTTTTGTTTTAATATTCAAAGTTTCTAGTTCCTTGAGGTAGGACTCTGTTGGTCTCCTTCAGCGCTGTCTTAAGAGAAATGTATTGTTGGACATAAATACACTTTCATTTCTTGCTCTCTCTCTCTCTCTCTCTCTCTCTCTCTTTTTAGATATTTTTTTGCTATGGGCACCTGTGCTCACCAAGACAGAAAGTGAGAAATCACCCCCTAGAAGGGATGGCCATGCTGCAATCCCTTCTCCTCCATTCTCTTCTCATGATCTTGGATATGCACACACATGTGCCCAGTGTGAGTTTTAAGCTGCCAGGTCCAGGATTTGAACTTCGGTCAACTCTGTGGGAGCCCAGCAACGTAACCATCACACCATCTGCTGGTCCCAAAGTACTTCATTTTATAGTAGTCACATTAACAAAGTTAAAAGAAACAATTGAAGTTAATATTAATAATCTCATTTCCTCAATATATATAAAACATTATCATCCCACTTGTAGTCCATCTAAATGAGTATTAAACGAAATGTTCTACTTTATATTTTCCATAGGAAGTCTAAAATCTGGTGTGTTTTTTTCACTCTTACAGCTTGTGCCATCCAGACATTTCAAGAAGGCACACGCTGAGTGGTTTCCTGTGGCCAGTGGTTGCCAGCCACGTGCCACATGTGGCTAGTGAATCACTGCAGGCTGATCCCTGGGGTGGCATTAGCATCGCCCACACCTAGAGGAGTGCTTGCTCTGTGCTGAGAGGGCAATAGTTACTCCATAACTGGTTTACCACCTAGCAGGATTGCATTGCATCTAAGTATCCAATGTGCAGATGGCAAGAGAGCTACAGTGTTGAACTCGAAACAGCATCATACACAATTTAGAGTCCTGGACCTAGGACACTGCCATCCAGAACTTTGTGACTTGTACAGTTCCAGTGACTGGGCCATGATTTGTCCTATCTGCAAAATGAAGGTTGGACTTGCTGACCTTCAGTGTCATTTCTAGTTTTAATATTACCTATTACCTTTTTCACCAAAAAGGGAAATTATTTTTCTTCTCTTAGTACCATCGTGCCTTTCCCCAAGAAGCACCATCCTGGTAAAAATGAAATGAAAGGATCAAATGCCACTGCACCTTTTAACAGATTTATACTATTTCTGTCACTTTACACCAAGGCAGTCCCTTTAGTGAAGAAAATTCTGACTGTATTTCTGCTGTAATTGCATCATTAACTTATAAATATAGATACATTGATATTTTTATTGGCATATTTTTCCTTTTTGATTTATTGGCTGTTTTTAAAAATTTGTTAATTTTAAGATAATTTTACTTTAGATTAGTCTGAACTTATTTTTAGATCTGGTAAAAATATTAATCCCCACTTATATTGTCATAGCCTATAGTTCAATGTTCTACATATTTAGTATTCAGGATTATAGCTGTTATGTGAAGCTTTGCTTATATCATTTGAGTTACTTGGGGAAATGGCAAACCATTCTTTAAGACATTTTTTAAAAAGACTTGAAAAATTACTCAAATCAGTGTTCAAAAAAGTCAATATTTTTTTTCACTCTATTCTTCAACACCTTTTTCAGTTATTTTAATTCAGCTATTTTAAATTCCAATATGCTTAGTTGTCTTTCCTTTTATAAGTGGCTATAAGGCTATTACCACCTTGTTTGAAAATGTGTTATTTCACAGACTGCATCTCTGTGTGAGAAAAAGTGCTTTACCAATTCACCAAGTAAAAAAGCAGGGTTATTTTAGGTAATGGTAATAATGAATAACATTGAGCATTGAAACCTGGCTCTAGAGCAGCTAGAGCTTTTTTTTTTTTTTTTTTTTTTTTTTTTTTTTTTTAAGAGCCACATGAATACATCCCAACCTACACCTAGAAAACAGTCTGTGGTCGTTTTTACTTGGACAGTTTTGCTCCAAGGAATATTTGGACATTAGCATAAAGGTTGCACATGTTATACAAAGTGTAATTAAAGAAGCTTTGATCCCCAAATGTCAACTAGCTTGCTAAGTGTCATAACAAAGTGTCAAGCATCTGGTATACAGTTAATTTGTAGTCATTAACTCCATATTGTTGATGTGACAGTTTGTTAGCAAAGCAAGCTTGACAGTTGCATTTTGTTCTTGATTGACACCTACAGACCTCCCCACCCGTTTAGTTTACATTCCTGTTGAGGTTTCCTCAGGTTGCATTTTCACTGCTTAATTTCCCCCAACTTATTAGTTGAAATGCTGGTAAACTTTTAAAAACATCTACTGCGTTGGAACAGAACTTCAAATTTCTCCTCTAAATGTTCTAAATTTGCAATAATGCTAGAAATGGAGAAATGCTTGATCTTTTTTTCAGAATCTAGAGATCTTTTTAAGTAATATGACAACATGTGCATTATCCTGATGTGTAATTGTCACAAATAACTTATTTATAATATGACAATTGCTATGGCAATTAATCTAGTCAGCACTAATTTCTTGTACAGTTCCATTAATATTTCCACTTTTCAAAGCCTCAGAAAACATAACTGGATACTTCATCATATCCTTAATTGCATTGATTTAATCCAAAGAGTCCATTAGAATCTAATTTCAGTCTTTTAATGCTTTAAAATTTTAGTTGTATTGAATTATATGAAACTTGTTTGATGCCAGGTTTTTAACCACTGTTATTAATAGAATTCCATTTAAAATTATTTTGTAAGATACTTCATTCTTTACTCTCTCATTATTCCAATCCTTTGCTCATATATACTACTGTAATAATGTGCAGAAAGAATTAAATACATATTTATAATAAAAATATGGTATATAAATCAATGTACACAATTTATGCGTGTTTCATTTCTGTAGCTTGGCTTGAAAAACATATAATTTATAAACTTATGCAAAGCTGTGCCAACAGCTAGAAAGTTTCATGGACTAAAGGACTTTATTTAAACCGCCTATTTGGAGAAACCAAATTTTCTAGGCAAACACAATGAAACTGCTCATAGGGAGTTTTTAGGTTTCTATTCAGTTTATTTGGGTTGTTTTCTGGTAACAGATAAGGCCACAGTCCATTCATTTGTTGACCGAATCATTTATTTAATTATTTGCATTAATTTTATCCTTTGCCCAATAGTTATTACTACCTCATCATAGAGAGAATCTCTGTCTGAGAGCTGTAAGTCTGAATTCAAGCCTTTAATTTGCCCCAAATTGGCATCTCACATTGGATGGATTTCTTCATTTATATAGGCTTCATGTTTCCTCATCTGGAAAATGAAGTCACTAGACTAGATAACCTCTTATGTTCTTCTAATTCTAAAAAATATAAATTTGTGTGACCTTATATTATGATTGGGAAAGGGTTATCCATTTCAGAATTGGTTTAGGTTATAGGTTTGTTCTTTTTAAATTTAACTTTATTTATTACTTTAAGTTTGCTATAGGGCATGTGTGCACAGAGAGAGAGAGAGAGAGAGAGAGAGAGAGAGAGAGAGAGAGAGAGAATCTAGTCACCAGGTCCAAACACAGTCAGTCACGTGGGAGACCGGATCCTTAACTACCACACCATCAGCTGGTTCCAATGTAGGTTTATTCACAAACCTGTTTTGTGCCTTGATTGCTTTCCTTTCCTACCTGTGCTGTCTTTGATCTGGAGAAAAAGGGGATTTGCTCACAATGAAGAAAAGAAACTTCATTAATGGAAAGATGGGAAGGTATCTGTGGCTTGCAGTGAGAACATGGGTCTGGATGTTAGAGGAGTTATGAGACTGCAGCTTGAGTCTGCACTCCTGGGACTGACACGCCTGTGTTCATCACTAACTCTAACTCAACCACATGGTAAGACCTTGAGCTAATGAATGAATACATAGGCTCTTCTGTTTCTTATCCTCAATGTACAATAACATCGTTCTTGCATGATTTTGTAATACTAAAAGACATAATGATTCAGGGTGAGTTATCTGATCTTTGATAGAAGCTCTATAAATAGTGGTTATGACTACTTAGTAAATTTAGATTACTTTGAGGTTTAGTTCATTTTCCTCTATGAGAGAAAAATAATAAGACTTATTACTTAGAACCGGCAAGCATGTAATGACCAAGAGCAGTGCCTAAGACATAGTTGATACTCAAATCATATTTTTGAAAGTATGATATTTATCTTATTTGTTGGAAAATTCTCAATATGATTAAGAAGCAAGGCATGTCATAAAACATTTTAGTAGAAGCCATTGCTATACCTAATACGGAGGGGCTAGCTAGTAGCATGGTGCTTAAGGCAGCTGGACCTCATGTGGCCAAATGAACGGTTCAGCCTTGGACCTGGTGGCTTGAGAAACATACCAGGTGCATGTACTTGCATGCCCAAAATCCAAGGAGAACGGAAGAGAAGGGGTTGCGGTGTGACCATCTGCCCTGGGGTTGATTTCTCACTTTCCCTCTCCTTTACCACATGTCCTATAGCACAACAAAACAAACCTTTAAAAAAAAGAAAAAAAAAAAGCGCCTTTACGAAGAAAGCTGATGTGATCAGTGATGATTTAGAAGAATAACTATGAGTTTTCACATTTTGTGTAGAAGTAGGTCTGGGACAGATCCAGCAATTTGATGCTGCGCTGTAATTTAGCACTTAAACTTATGTGGAATTGTGACTTAAAGACCTAATGGCAGTTTAGGTGACACAAGCTTTGAATCAGAAATATGTTCATGTTGATGGAAATAAGTATTTTTTCAGGCGTTTCTCTTTTCATGTGGCACACAACTTCAGCCTCTTTTTGGTAAGAGAAATTCCAAGTGAAATGGTTGCATGTATTTTATTGGTTAAAATATAATCATATATAAAATGCACATTAATAGAACATACATATTAAATGCTGGAGTCAATTAGAAATGGACTTCAGGGAACTTTGACTTAATTTATTCTAATTTATGTTTATGATGGTGCCATTTTGATGCCCCCTAGCCACTATTGACCTGTCCTCTACTACTGATGATAGTGTGTAATTTTGGAATGAAGGTAATGTCTTTAATCTGAACTCATCAAGATAACTAGAATACACTTTTTTTAAAGAGTAGAAGTTGATTAAATACAATTAAAACAGCAGTAAATGTGCAAAATTACCCCATAGCGTGGGGATTTTTAAGAGAGACAACACATAGACATGAACACGTAACATATCAGAATGTACTATGCTGATTCATTCCGTGAGATACAAATGGAGACCACAGGTCATTGACAGTTCAATTTATATTATTGACAGTGGAATTACTCATTTAAACATTTTTTTTTTCTTAATCATGATAGAGCCCGTGATCTTTCCTGACTGAGGCTAAGGAGTGGATCACAGCATGAAGGCTCTTTGGAGTCCCTCTCCTTCTCTTTCTCTGTCTCTCATGGAATAAACACATGAACCTAAAATCTTAAAAAAATTATAATCTCAACTTTGATGCATTAAGTATACTGGGAAAAAAATGAATAAATTAGTGAAAAACTTATTTGATTGCAGATATACTCAGCATAGTTAGGGATTGAATCAAGTTAGTGTGGAAGGAAGGCAAAACATTTTATTTCCTTTGAATCAATATTTATAATGTATTCACAGGATATTATTTGGAAACAATGTTCTGGTATAGTGAAATGCTTCTTCATACTATTTTCCTGTTGAGCTGAGACATTGGTAATCTATACTAATGAGTACAAGAGCCATTGCAGATTACAGTATTTTGGGAATTAGCAACTAAGCAAAACACACAAATTAAAGAATCAAGGGCATCATAAAATGTACTGCATCATAAAACCTACTTGTTCATTTATTTTGACAAGTGTAGTTTAATTTAAATTATTTATGGTACTGTGTACTCCACAAGTAACTGTAACGCAGTGCATTTTGTTAAAAATAATGAAGTTGAAGCTATATGAGCTTTTAGATATCATTGTGCTAAAAGATTAGAGCAATCAATTCATCTTTTTTTCTAACATATCTACAGGCCAATTCATAGTATTTTCTCTTCCTATTCAGAATTTTAAAAGTCACCTGAGTCCACTGTATATCTTGGCAACAATTTTATTACTTCTACCTTAATTAGCGAATTCTTTGGGAATTGTGCTCTTTCATAAAATAATCCATTTTAAAATAAAGAAAAAACTCATAAATCCTGCAATTTGCTGTAGGTTCTCACTATTCAACCATATTGCACTATTCCTGTCAAAATTTGCACATCGATAACTGGATATGATAAAAAAAAATCCTCTGGAATGGACTATCCTCTTTTTCTAAAGTGTAGTGTGACAGAAAGGGCATTGCTTTGGGCATTAGATAAAACTGAATCCAAACGTTGGGCTCATCAATGCCATTTATCCTTTTTCTCATCTACAGATGGATTAACTCTTTCTAAATGATAACGCTTTGTGCATATTAGATAATGTAAATACAGTATCTAGTTCAGTGCCTGGCATTCAGTAGTCTCTCTCTAAGTGGTAGATATAACTATAATAACTATCTTGAACCTCTGCAAATTTAAGAAATGAGCAAAGCTGGTTTTCAAACTAATTTTCTCTTTTCATACTTTTGTGTATTGTTTTTCTTTCAGGCCAGTGATTTAGTTCTCTCTATATATTCTATACACACATGTACACATCCACAGTGTTTTCTACTGTGGCCTCCTGAATACTACAAAAAAGCATCTAATCCTCACCATTTTTAGTCTATTTCTCCTGCATTTGTAAAATTAAAGGACTTAGCACTCAAGAAGTAGGGTGGTTAAAAATGTTTTCCTCTTCATCTTTTAAAGTGAGACCTTCCCAATTAATTTTTTTTTTTTTTTTTTTTTTTTTTTTTTAAGAGAGAGAGAGAGAAAGCCCCTTCCCAAGTGGGACTCAGGGTCCTGAAGCAATTGCCTTTTCTTCTTCTCTTCTTCTCATAGGGTTTTGGCCATGCATACCCAGCTGTTATAGTTTTCAAGCTGCTGGGGCAGGGACTAACTGCCATGAGCCATGTGGGATCTGACTCCTAATGCACAGGATTTAAACACTGTATCATGGGACAGCCCATTTAAATTTTTTTTACTGTGTCAAGTATGTTTATTTTTTTTTTGTTTTATGAGTGAAAAAGAGAGAGAGAAAGCACCCAAACAAGATCTTAACATCACCATCTGCCCCAGTCCTTCACCGACCCAAGATCATGGGCAAATGTACTGCCAACTGTACTCAGTGAGTTTCAAGAATTGGACCAGGAACCTTCTGGTTTGAGATTACTTTGAAGAAAGTCTTGTTTTATTCCTGCACCACTGTCTGGTCCCCATATTAGTTAATCTTTATATTACCACTCTCTCTTTATGTTCTTTCTGTTATATCTCTATACTCATATGTCCCCCTAGCTTTGATAATGAAGAATCTATCATGTGAGTATATATATTTTGCTATGAAGTTATGATTAAATAAGATTGTCTTGTGTAGAAAGCAATATGTCATTGTTTAGAAGAAATAAGAAATTGACATTACTATATGTTTAACAGCAATGACATTCATTTTCTTCTTTTATTATTTTCTTTATATGTTGGGTAGGTATTTTTCTTTAAGTTTTACTCATTAAATTACTGCCACCATGTTTTTGTTTGTGTATGTGTGTGTGTGTGTGTGTGTGTGTGTGTGTTTGTAATTCTCTAGAGTGCATGTATACTTGTCAGAAAGAGACAGAGAGAGAAGAAGTAAAGTGAGAAAGCACCTCTCCTGGAGATTGGTCATGCCACAATCCCCTCTCTACAATTTCTCCCTTCTTTCCAAATTTTGGGCATGGGTGCACATGTGTCCAGTGTGTTTTTCAAGCCGCTGGAATTGGAACTTGAACTGCATAGGTTGGCCATGTAGGATCCAGCTACCTTAACCACCATGTCACCAGCTGTCCCAGAAACACCATTTCTGTTTTTATTTTAAAAGTGTACATATTGAGGCTGGCAGATGGTGTGGTGGTTAGGGGTGTTGGACTCCCACACGACTGACCATGGTTCAAGTCCCAGACCTGGAGGCTTGTTTTCTTGCTTTCTCTTTCTCTGTCTCTCTTGCTTTGTCTCTCTCTGGTCAAATTACAATAAAGAAAAGAAAGAAGGAAAGTTGAACAAAATAATTCTTTAAAAAAATTTAAGGAAAGTGTGCATGTTAAACAACATTAAATTATCCTAAATACCTTTGTTGGGGTGGGTGGTAATTTTTTCTTTTCACATATTTGTGTTCTGTCCTCTGTCTGATGTATGTTATGGGTTCTTGCTCAGATAAAAAATAGGGAGGGCAGGCGGTTGGCACTGTGGTAATGCAACCTGATCCACATGGGAAGGTCTTGGGAATGCTGGCTGCTCTTGTGCCCGTGATCTGGGCCAGCTACAACTAGGAGTTTATCTTAGTCTGAAGATCTTGATGGGGAAGCCTCTTTCTCTGTCTCTCATTCTCTCTTTACCTCTCTCTCTCTCTTTGTGTCTCTTTCATGTAAGAAATAAATTAATAAATTTTCAGAAAAGAGATTCTGTCCTAATTTATTACTAAGAATATAAATGAAAAAACTTTATAAAAAGTATAACAACCATCTACTTTATTCTTTCCTTATGAAAACACTTAAAGCATATAAATGGTCTATGATTTAGAGTATCCTTCAGAATTACAAATATGTCAAGAAATCTAATTTGTATGCATCAGCTTCCATGCCTGTGTTTGTGTTGGCTTTAAGTAGCAGCACAGCTTTTAATTGTGAGGTTTTAAGTTCTGCAATTAAAATTTACCCTTTTTACTAAGAGGGTTGAGTGATAGTTTTTGATTTACTTTAGACAGTTTAGACAAATTATATTTAAAAGAACATAAAGATGCACAGAGCATTTCCTGATTCAGAGAAGGTCAAAGTGTCTTAGTCACATTTTTTTGCAAGTTTTACCTTGAATAACTAATGATTCTTCCTACTGTATTGACTAAACCGTGCTAAAGACATACAAGCAGGATGTCAAACTGCTTTGAAACATCTCCCTCTTTGACATCAGTGACCAAATGACCTTGAACAGAATAGGAACATGATATTTTATATCTTATGATGTTATATTAAAATCATCTCTATGAAGGATAGAGAAATAGATTGCATTAGAGCCTGCAAAGATGCTTATATTTCTCTTTGATTACCTTTGTGTTTACGAAAATAATGAAAATGCTTTGCAAACTACTAGAAAATTTGTTTAGAGCTTTGACCATAGCAAAAGTATCACAGAAATTCTGCAGGCAGATGTTTAATTTGATCAACAGAGACCATAAGATGGATCATTCTGGTCAGTAATGAAAGTCGAGGTCACAGAAACAGGTTGGTTGAATAACACAACAAAAACCCTTGTGAAGACTTTGAAGACATGAGAGAGGGATTATAAATATGAAATAGAATTTAACTTAATTCCTAAAAAAATCTGGAGATACCTGTGTAAGGCAGAGAGAAAAGCATTTCAAAGACGTAGGAACACAAGGGAAAGCAATTTGAGAACTGCTTGACACAGGTTGATCTGGTAAATACACTGGTCCACGACGGCAGGGGATGTCAGAGGGGCAGTTATGGTTAGATGATAAAGTCTTGTGTTTCAGGATATTAAGCAAGGGAAAAGGGTTATTCAACCTGCATTTTTAGACTAAAGAAATTACTCTGGCAACATTATTAGATAGGATTGATATTACCACCAGGAAAGATATTCAGGATGCAGCTGTAATCATCAAGGTTCAAAATTATGAGGACCTTTAAGTCTTAATTTATCCAGGCAATTTTGGCTGGAGATAGAAAACATGATAGAGCTAAGAAATATTTGGGATTTTGAACCGAGAGATTTTACTAAATTGTTTGGATGGGAATGAAAGTTGAGGCATGAATTAATTATTTGAAATATTTTTAAGTTTACCTGTTTTTTTTTTTTTTTTTATTTATTACCAGATATTCATCTCAACCCAGGACTGTGTGACTACAGATACATTATTGGATTCCTATTTCCAAAAATATTTGTTAGCAAAAGAAACCATCGTTGAAAATAAAAATTTAAATTATCTTTTGGTTCTAAGGAGGGCTAAAAATTTACTTTGACCAATCTTAATCCACACACTTCTGTTTTCTCTGTGAGTTTGTAAAGATTTATGAAGTTGCCCGATTGTTAACGGCAAATAACAGCTGCTATTTTTATATATTCAGGGATTTTTTTTTTCCTTTTTGCAATCTGTGATAAATACTGGCAGAGCATTATAAAATGACAGGGGTGCTGAAAGTGTGAATGAACTGGCAAACATGAGGTTCCACTATTTATTTTAATCTCACTGAAGCTACTGTTCTGAACTATAAATACATTAGCAAATAATTTTATTGGCATGTTTTTCTGTTGTTGTTTTTGGACATAAACCTACCGTTTTTATAGACAATTTTTAATTTAGCATAAATATCACTAGTGCTGATAGAAGAATGCTGGTTTAACTTTTTATTGTGCTCTCTTAAAGCAAGGCCTTGCCTTGAGCAAAACGGCAAAGGGCCAGGAGGTTCTTTCTTGTGCCTTCTTTTCACTCACTGGTGGAACCCACCTAAGCCCTGGTGTTGCCATGCTGTCCCCATACACTTCCATTGAGCTGGTGGCCCATCATGGTGGTCTTACCGTATTTTCTACAGTACAATACAAGCTCATCTCTGCATTGTCATTTTTAGATTCATAATCATTTAGTAAAAACTAACTAGTTGTGATATGTTCAAGAAAAGAGCATGACATCTTGGGAAGATTCCATCATTGTGGATATAATTTAATAAGTCACTCTTGCTTGACTTAAATTTAAATTATTTTTTGGCTTTAAGATGAGGCAAAAGTTTACTTTGACCAATCTTGAAGAGGATATCCTCTAGAAGAGGATAAATTAGTGAAAAGACTATTTTGGGTAGGTGGGCCAAGAGTACATTAATAGTATTGTGAAATAACGGTGAGCTTTGAGAAATCTGATCAGGAAATTCTTCATAATATGTAACACTGCTTAGATTTAAATAATTTCATTTTGAGTAGAGTGACATTAAAATGTACCATTGCATAATAAGTACTTGATGCCTAAGTTTTTGTACTTAAGTCTTTGTACTTAGGGTAATTACCAGTGGCTGACAGCTTATAAAAAACATTAAGACCTAGGATAAAAAGTATTCCTATTTAAATAGAAAATAATGAAATTGCCAGGTGATGTTCTCTCACATTCGAGGTAAATTCTGTGACAAGTAAGTGCTGCTGTCCCAGTAACATCAATGTCACATGTCAGGAAGAAAGTTTATAATTCAGTGGTATGATGGTAAAATGTTTCATGAAAACTACTTAAGTCTCAGCAAAATACTCTTGACCTTTGTGGTGAAACACCTGGTCAATGTTAAATAATTTAGAATGACATTTCTTGGACTAACCTTGAATTTCTAATATATGAAGGGTTTGAAAAATACATTTCTTTAAAAAGTCATCTTGACTATTCTTTGATGAGAAATTCTGCAAAGGAAAGAATATAAAAATTATAAAAATTATAAAAAATTCAAATGAATATTATTATCACTTTTCTTTTCCCAAGTGAATATGATAACTGTATGTTTTGTTTTGTAACACAGTTAAAAGAAAGGAGAAGCTCCCACTAAAAATTACTAAAGTATTTGCCTGAGAAATAAACAAGCATTTTTCAGAATATTCTAACAGCAAACCAGGGTATTTGGTACATTCAATTCCTAATTTCTGACATTTACAAGGACGACAGACAAAGCAGAAATAAAATGTTATGTGTTTTCCTCAAAAAACAAACCACAGCTGGTGGGTTTAATTTTATTCCTACCAGCCGTGACAGCAGCCTTTTTAAATATTGAAAGTGTGAATTAAAGCTTCTGCAAAACAGTTGCCATATAAATTTCCTTAACCACTATTAATTATATATGAAGTATCAGAAAATTGTCCTGGCCTAGTTGGAGTGGTTTTTAATATGATGGAGATAGCAATGTTGAACGTTCTGAGGCTACCAAAACCTCCAAGAGAATATCACTGAGCATTTGCATCAGCCTATCCTCCAAACCATGAAGAAAGTAGCCTTCTAGATGTCCTCTTTGTTTGCTAGTACGTTGATACTTGGATGATAATTGTATACAAAGTCAAATTGAACCCTTACTGACTCTCTACGATGGACTGATAGAACTTTCTCTGTTGATGGAAATATTCTGTTTGTACTATTTGGTTCAGTAGGTGGTGGCTACGTGTAGCTATTGAACACTTGAAATGTGGCAAGCACAGTTGAGGAACTGAATTTTGGAATTCACTTAATTTTAATTTAAATAGACATTTGTAGCTAGTGGCTACTGTGTTGCATCATGAAGTTCCATAACATGGAAGGTATCACCCTGTTCTAGAGAAAACAAAACAAACTGAAAAACTTTTCATGCAATAGAAAAGATATGATATAAATATGCAGATAAATAATTAAGTGTAATATACATCATAATGGTAAAAGTATTTAGTTATATCAATGAAACTTAATAGAGTGGAGCAAAAAGTAGAGTGGAGCAAAAGGTGAAGACAGACCAATTCTAGTTTGTGATGGAAGAGAAAGGTTTACAGAAGTAGAAATTTAGACAAGTTTTGGATAGTACCATGACAGGTGGAGCTAATTTATAATGACATTCCAGATGGTGAGGGCTTTGTGAGCAAAGACGGCTTGGGAGAGAAGAGGTCATATCTCAAAGTTAGGTAGTTGGTAAGTAGTTAGAGGGTCCAGAAAGAGGCCCCTCTAACTAATACTGGCTAGAGCCTTAATAGAATAGGCAAAGAACTCATTTAATCAATATAAAAGACTCTCAAAAAGATGTAGGGAGTCAACCAGGAAGTTATGAAATAGTCCAGGTGATAGTGTAGAGGTGGTACTATTAACAGAAGGCAGGTTAAGAACACAGATGTCTTGGGTATGTTCTTCCCTAGCTTCTGTGTTCCATAGTAGCATATATGAAAAGGGGGGCTGTAAAAACTTAGCTGTTGTTCCTCATGCACACCTCTAGTCTTCTCCTTATCTCATCACCCAATTATTCTTTGTAGTGATATAGTATCAAAAACACAGTCCTGGGCTTGTGTAAAGTTACAAACTGTCCATGAGTCTAGCAGGGTCTAGTGTATTAAGACGGGTGTTAAAGAGAAGGTCTTGGGACCAGCAGATGGCATAATGGTTACATCTCTGGATTTTCACATAGTTGATGGTGGTTCAAGTCCCAGACCCGGGGCTTGGAACTCACACTTATGCATGTGTGCTTAAGATCCCAAGAGTAGAATGGAGGAGAAGGGACTGTGGTGGCCCACTCCCCGGAAGGGGTGCGTGTGTGATTTCTTGCTTTCTGTCTCTCTCTGGCAAACGTACACACCTTATAGCAAAACTCTCTCTCTAAAATTAAAAAAGAAAAAAAAAATAGAGGTTGTTGAGATGTGGACCGTGCACTGTCACTGCTAGGTCAAAAACAGTGAATAGGGGAACCAGCAGTTAGCGTAATGGCTATGTCGCTGGACTCCCACGTAGTCGACCGCGGTTCGCGTCCCGGACCCGGTGGCTTACAACTCACGCCGGGCACGTGTGCGTGCGTGCCCAAGATCCCGAGAGGAGAATGGAGGAGAAGGGATTGCGGCGTGACCATCCCCCCTGGGGGGTGATTTCTCGCTTTCTATCTCTCTGTCTCTCTCTGTCTGTCTGGCGAGCACACGCGCCCTATAGCGAAAACCTCTCCAAAAACAAAAACAAAAACAAAAACAAAAACAAAACAAAACAAAACAAAAAAAAAAAAAAAAACAGTGAATGGGAGGAATAAAAAAATTGCAAACTTAATGTTTCTTTGTGAGTTGATTCAAGCTTGATTTCTCTTTTTAAATGGTGGGAAAATGTAAAACATTTTTTATGAAATGAATATCCAGTAGGATTTTTTAATGATTTACTTTTAAATGAGTAATGTATGAGTGAATTAAGTAGAAACTTCAGCATAATAAAAGTATAAGTTGTACATGTAAGAAATATTTATTCTCAGGTAGGGCAGTTAAAAATTTTAAATTTGAAGATTTTGCATATCTACAGTTAGGGCAAATACCTAAATTCGGAGCCAATGAGTAGATTTGGCATAGAGATTTTAAAAAAATGTACAAATAAGCAATTGAAATATTCAATTCTTTAGTAACTGTCCTAGTTAAAACAAACACATCAAAAATATAAATTAACACTTATACTTGTGAAATGCTATCAAACTGTTAGAGAAGGTGTTTGTTAAGAATTTAGTTGTGTAATAAAAATTGCTAAACAGGATGTTAAAGCACTACCAGGAATGTTACACATTTTCAGTATATCAGAAATCATGCCAATGTTGGGTTCAAAGTTTCAGCTTGTTCAAAAATGCCTTCAGATACTGAACTAGTATTGTATTCCCATGAGCTGTTCACTAGTGTGCCTAAGTTTAAAAAAGTTTTCAAAATAGTATATAAGAACTTAACCTTAAATGTGTTTATGCACTTTGAAATTTTACAAACAAGTTGTTATCACAAATGTTTTGCATATAATTTAAAAAATTTATTATTTATGTACCCTGGACAAATCTTGGAGGCAGAAAGACTTTGATTTACCAGCTATTAGCTTAAACCCACACAATAAAATCACAATTTATACTACTTCTCTGAATTTTTCAATTTAAAGAGATATCATATATTCCTTGACTTATAAATGTGCATATGAGTTTTCAGTATGATCAAACTGTTAGAAGTTTTACATGAAGAATATGTTTGTCTCATATTCCAAAAATAGTAATAATGTTTATTCCAAATTAATCTTTGTTTTCATTATTCGCAAAACATTACAACTCTTTTAGCAATTAGATCTTTTTTACTCTGACTTAAACATATCCTCACTAAAATTTTGTATATTCATTAGTTTATTTTTAAATAAGAATAAAAAAGTTTACTTTCTTTTCCTTGGTGGGAGAGTTGCACATACATGTTACATTTTTGGGTTGCTCTATATTTTTGCTGGCTTTCATCTTCCAGCTGACAATTTTTCTGACTCTTTGTCTCTCCTTTAGTAATTTAATTCCACCAGAACAGATTAAATATGCCTTATTTATATTAGCATATAAATTAATAATGATTCAAACAATTATTTAACATATAATAGAAGAAAGGGCATTAAATGAATTCACAAATCCAGTTGGCCACTGCTGGTGACTTAGATGCTGATAGCTACATTTCTCAAAGTTATTTTTGCTCTCTTGTTCATAGGCTAAATTTAAATCCATCCTGGAATATAAGAAAAATAAAGGATGGTGAATATTTGCTAAAAAAGCAGACAATCTGAACGGATTAAAATGCTTTAATCAGACAGAAAAAAAAAAAAGGCTTTGGCCACTTGATTAGGGCTGATTTCCACCATCTGCTTATACTTACTGAGGATCTAGCCCTGACTGAACACTAATTTGTGCACTTCCTAGAAATTGAAATCTCTCAGCAAGCAAATTAACAAGAGCAGGGATTCAGCAATAATGGAGCTCCTCGGCTTTTGTTTCTCTCTGACAGATGGACAGGGTGCGCTCAAATTGAATTCAGCTTTAATTGCATTGTGCCATTTAAAATTTTATCTGCTCCACAGATTTTGTTTACAGGTTTCAGGATTCCAAACCTTTGGAAGGTTTTTTTTTTTTTTTTTTTTTTTTTTTTCTTTTCTTTCTTTCTTTTTTTTTTTTTTTTTCCAGTACTGGGCGAGATAAAGAACATTGTAATTCTGTGTGACTGGGAGGTGTTCATTACAACTCCTTGCCCCGAAGGGTGGCACATTAAGAAAAGGAATTATGTTTTAAAGTCTGGGGCAAATGGGAAACAATTCAAACTTTGCATATGTTCAAATATTGGCAGCTCATAAATAAAAGTAACCAGAAATGTTCTGTATTTCGTATCTAAATAAGAAAGTAATTTGCCTTGTTTCAATTAAAGCATTTCAAACTTTGACTATCAGTATATCACTTGGAACTGCAAACTCCTGAATGCTAGAGATAAACTTTTTTTTGTAAATGAATCATGATGTTCTAAAATTACTTTTAGTTTCTGCATGATTGACAGTCTTCAGATAGAACTGACTTATATGAACTGTTCTTTTGAGCAGAGGTATAAAATACTAAATCATTTAGGCATGTCCTAAACATTCTTGTGAATCTAACGCTGAAGATGCATTTGTTGCAAAATTGCTTGTCAATCTACAAGCATTTCCTCATAAATCTATGGCTTAGTAGGTACTAAACTCTGACATTTCTGGTGGCAAACAGAGATCCTGAAAGCTTGAATATACCATCATAAGATTTGATTTGCACCCTATTTATGTGAAGATTGAAGACTTTCAGCTATTGAGTACCTTGCCAGGAATAACTGAATTTCCTTTACATAAGGTAGATAGTTCAGGCTAAGAAATTGTGGGAGGGGAGACTGCATTGGGGGTCAAAAGAGTAGATTCCCCAGACTCCAGAAAACCCTATGTTGTGCTTATTCCTAAGTTCCACATATCTAATGTGTAGTGAAATAAAATCATCTTAAACTGTTTTATCTACTTTAAAATACACAGTTTCTATTTGTTTCTGTTGTTTTATTAAACATTTCCGTCCACTCAAGATTTATTTATAAATGGGATATTAGCAATGTGAAACGTCTCCTCAGATATGGCAGGATGTATCTTTTGTTGTTGTTATTGTCACAAAGATCTTTTCAAAGGAATTTTATACATTACTATTAATAATTAAAACGACCAAAGAACAATAGCTGAGGACTTCAAATTAACCACTGCATTCTATTAAAATACCATGGACATTTTTGGAGAAAGTAATTTCTTTCTAGAAAACAGGCTTACATTTTATCACAATGAGTCATTTTAATATTTTTCAGAGATCTCAGCTAAATGAGGACTCAAAATCCTGGTTAAGTAATCAAGTGTAGGTGTTACAGAGAACATCTTAGTTTTAGGAACTTTGGGAAGATTTCTACTGATCCTTCTTCACTTGCTGTACCTGCCTGTGTCTGTAGGCAGTTGGAGAAAAGGTGTCTAATGTAAATGAGAAAATGTTATTATCACTAAACAATGTAAGGTTCTAGAAAAGAGTCTGTACTAAGATTTTTTAGCTTCTGATGTTTTTTAAACAGTATTTCACTGAAAGCAATAGAAAAAGCTGATCTATAAAACATACTTGCTTTCCCTCTTGTGCATTCCCCTTGTGTTTTTCAAATTGTGTTTATTTATTTTATTCTTTTTAGCACGCTGGCTAAATCGAATTAGATTTCTCAGCTATTCCCTTTGCTTTCTTTCTGCCACTGAAAGCATCTGTGCTTTATGTTAGTTGCTTTTTCAGATATTAGTCTTAAAAAGAATTGAGTTTGTATATAATTGTAGCATTTGAGAGCTAAGTGGAACCTTGGAGATAATCAAGTCCAGCTTTCTCATTTAATAGATGAGGAGACTGAGACCCAGAGAACTAAATCAACTCACTCGAGGACATCCTGTGAGCTATTAAAGCCAGAATTAAAAAAACAGGTCTCTTGAATCGCCTATCAGTGAAATTTCTAGAAACACCAAGTTCATGCCTCTGAATCCCCTACTCTCAATAACTATTAGTGCAATATTTGTTACAAAAATGATCCAAAGAATCCATAAACTGACACTAAAAAAAGAATATACCCACGTATAAAACATATGCACATGAAAGATTTTCCTTGAGAAAATGAGGAAATTATGATTTCTTATTGCCAATATTCATAATGCATGCTGTAATTATATCTCACACTCATTTTTTTTGGCCCTTATAATATATAGTCTGTACCCAGGGCATATAAGTATGTATTTGTAGAGTCATAAGCTGCAAATTTTGGCAATTTTTGAAACCACGTGTCCAGATTTGGACCACTTTTACTTAATTGGGAATTCCATCACTGAGGTGCCAATCAAGGTGCCGAATGAACCTTCCGTTCCCTTCTCGCCAACGCAGTGGTTGAGAGCCGGTATGTGCTATCTGTCTGGGGTTTATAGTCTGATACAATAATGTCATTGCCCCATGTGGCAAATGGTGTAAGCTATTGTAAAACTGTTTGTCTATGTGATTAAGACATTGCTGCAGTGTGCAGCACCAGCCAATTACTTTTTTAATTTAATTATAGCAGAAAAAAGAGAATAGCATAATAGAAATTCTTGTCATAGGGAATATGTAAAATGTAAATTGAAGAGCCATGAAAATTTCATGCATTGGCAGCCTGATTTGTTTTTATTTTCAACTTGTTATAAAGACTGCGTTTATTCAATGCCATAAAATAAGACATAGCAGCATTTAGTAATTACTTAGTTCTACATCAAAATAATTATATACAGTATGCACTTGTGATCTCCTCTGCTATGTATGAATGTAAAAACAAACACTTCGGGGCCTGTATCAGTTTTTTACTTTTAGACAGTGTAAATAAAGCTGAATCTTCAACTTTCAAATTAAAACTGATAACCTTGGGCATTCAAGGCTTTTATAAAGGAAGGGGGAAAACTTTAGCTTGCCTCAAAACAGGTTGTGTCTCTGGAATGCTTCTGGGACTAAAGAGATCAATTAAGTGTGTATAAACAAACAGTTGGAAAAAGGCTACTAAAACAACAGAGGAGAGAGCTCTCTATTGGGCTCCAGAGGCCTGGGGGAGCGAAGTTTCATTAACTGGATCTTAAGTCCTATGGCCTTCTATAAACAGGCATTAATTAAAGAATGTAAAAAATAAAGTTTCAGACCTTGCAATATGTTAATGATCATATGATTCAGGGCCCGGGAAGGAGAAGAGCAGCAGAGGTCATAAAATAAGCATGAAGTATTTAATATGAGTGCTTGGCAGGGATTTCTGCAAATTAGTTGGTTATTTGCTGGTCCAAAGCAAATTAAGGTGATTTTGCTTCACTTGCTAATTTTTTATGTGCATGCTTGGCAAAATGTTTTTCACAAATGGATGAAGGTTATTGTTAATGGCATAATGAGAAATATTAACATATTTAAATAAACCTGAAAATTCTGACACACAACGTAAGCAATGCAGTTTTTGTCATACAGATTGAGATGCTCTTAGATCCTGAAGATGATTTTAGATGAAATTCGAGAGAATATTTAAGTCATAATGTTTGGGATGTTGAATGCACCTGAAGCACTTTTCCATAGGCTTGCCTACGTATTTTTGAAAACATTGTAGACAATGGGTACATTTATTTCTTTTTAAAATCAGCTTTTCTAGTTCACTTGCTTGACATCAGAGAGAAAAGTAAAACAGATAAAAGCACCTCCTAACAGTAAGATGCTAAGTTTAAGGATTATTATTGTTTTCAAAGAGGTGACATTTTTGGAATTCTAGTTTTAGTGATCCACGGCCTGCTTGCTTTCTTCATTTACTTTATACCTATTTTCATTTGAACCAGGCTAAATTATTCTGTGCTTATTTTTGATTCATCTTAAATGATTTTTATTTCAGCTGGGTACTCAGAGTGCAGTTTAAAAACTGGGGCAACTTCTCTGCAAAAGTCTTTTGAAATTACAGCGAAACTGTTCTGTCACTTTAATTACCACGAAGTTGCACAGAAGTAACGGATTTGGCAACAGAGCCTTATATAGGAGGTGATGCTGGAGTAGGATGATACTATTGACATTGTTCTGTTACAGCAATTTTAGATGGACAAATTGCAGTTGAGAAAATTTCATGACTCGGTAAAATGAGCAATGATGACATCTGTGGATGCGGGTCTGTTCATATCTTTGCAGAGCCTTTAGGGAAATAAATATCTCGGAACATTCGGTGAAGTGAAGCTCACTCAATAAATCAACCTGACACAATAACACTTCTGGCACATGAGCCCTACTTCTCCTCAGCACCACCTACCCCTCTGTGTTCCTGTGCTACCAAATGGTGTCTCCCCATAGGCCTCTAAATCAAATCAGAGCACACAAATACAGTGAGAATTTATTGGGAATTGGTTTTGTTCGGCAAAAACATTACTTATTAGATGAACTGAAATGATAATAAATTTTGACCCTTTAAAGACTCAGCCAGTTTGGCCCATGTGCTGGTTGGTAGAAGACATCTAGAATAATCTGAAGAGGATCATCTTACCATGAACGGTCCTAAATTTTATTAGGATTAGGTTTCTAATTTCCAGCTTAATTTTTCTCTCCACATGAAAAATATCACCTAAAAAACCCACATTTTCTTCGTTAATCCCTTCAGGGTGATACTGGGACATTTGTTAGCAATATTTAAAGTAATAAAGCATGTGTGTGTGTGCATGTATGTATTAAAGCAGCTTTGAACAATTACAAAGTAAGTTTAAGATAGTTCAAAAACAACTACATGCAACTAAGGATTTCTATCATAGTTCAAAATTGATATATTTGAGGTAAGAAAGTAAGAAAGTAAGCATCTACAATGTTAGAATCATTGATATATGTGAAAAGTTATATTAGTTAAGGTTTTTATAGGGTTTCTATGTTTGGAGGAAAAAATCTTAATTTTTCTTACTTAAGGGAATATTATAACCCGTTTTTAGATTTTTTATGAATTTCTTTCTTTAGAGATAATAGTTACCGAAGAGACTCAATAGGAGAAACAATTTCCAATCCCTAAATATCCTTAGATCTTCTTGAAAAATAAAATAGTTTCTACAAGACAAAGTTTAGTGGAGAGTTTTCTAGTTGAATTTGGTTATGTGAACTGTCCATTTTACAAATTGTTACAATCTATTACTTGTCTTCTATATAACATGTGTGATGTGCCTCTATGTGATATTCTTCTTTGTTATTTTGTTTATGTGATTTCTTAATTAATCATAGTCCTTGTAATTAGTTTGAAATATAATATTTCCTATGCGTTTACCTGCTAAATGAGTCACTCATTTACCAGAAATATATCGAGGGAGATGTTGAAAATCATTCTGGAGGGAATGCTTATAACCTTAAATCATTATGCTGAAGCATATAATATTATGACATTACCAAATGGGAATTATTGGTACTTAAAAGTTGGTACTAATTCAAAAACTTTGTAACTAGCCAAACTTGTAGAACTAATAGTATAATATACTATGTATTATTGAAAATGTTTTAAAATTAAGATATTTTACAATAACTGTAGTTTTACTTCCTTTTAGTATTGATTTATAAGAATAAGCCTACTGACTGTTTTTATCCGACTGAAAAAATTTTAAGTAGCATTCTTAAATACTTTTTTTTTTATTATATTCGGGTACAAGGGCAAATACTATTATTCTAACTCTTTATTCATGAAGAAAGTAACAGTACTCCCCAAATTGAAAGTAATGAAGTTACCTTTAAACTTAAGAAGGTTGATGATGATAGAATGTGAAAGTTAAAAGGGATTTCCTAAAATCATCTTGTCTAATAATACGTAACATTTAAGGAAAATAAAAAAAGAGTTGCTTATTCTTTTCTTTCTTCTCTTTTTAAAAATTTTGCCAGAGATCACATGCACTCACAAGAAAGAATAAAATGAGAAAGGACTCTCTATATGGAATAGTTACACTGCAATCCTATCTCCAGTTCTCCTTTTCAGGATTTTTGGGCACACATATAGGTGTTGGCTTGTTTCTCAAGCTGCTAAGTCTAGGACTCAAACTGCATAGTCAGTCATGTGGGATCAAGCTACCTAAATCATCATGCCACAAACTGGCTGCTGCTTATTCCTTTCTTTTTCTCTTTCTTTTCTTTTTCTTTTTCTTTCTTTTTTTTTTTTTTTTTTTTTTGAGAGGTTTTTGCTATAGGGCACGTGCGCTCGCTAGGCAGACAGAGAGAGACAGAGAGATAGAAAGCGAGAAATCACCCCCCAGGGGGGATGGCCACGCTGCAATCCCTTCTCCATTCTCCTCTTGGGATCTTGGGCACACACGCACACGTGCCCGGCATGAGTTTTAAGCCACCGGGTCCGGGACGTGAACCGCGGTTGACCACATGGGAGTCTAGCGACATAGCCATTATACTAACTGCTGGTCCCCCTGCTTATTCCTTTCTTAAAACCCCTAGGAAAACAAAAATGTACAACCTTGTTTGGGATGTTCATGCCTCACAATTAAAAGAATCATTTCATAATAGAATATATGTATGAAAGAGAGAAAGAGAGATGGAGAAAGAGAGAGAGAAGCCCCTCCACAAGGGCTGGTTACACTATAATTCCTTTCCTCCTGTCCTCTAACCAGTCAAATCTTGAGCACTTACACACTTGCCTTGTCTATTTCAGTTCTGACCTGGCTGGGGATTCGAACTGCAGTCACCTTGTAAGATCTGACTTCTTGAGCAGTACATTACTGCTGTACCATGAAGCTAACTTCTCATAGTACCCTTGCTAAGAAATGTTTTCATAATATGTAGTCTAATTTCTTCTTGCTACAAAATATCCAAGTTGCTAACCGTCTATCTATCATGTGAGTATCCACTACTTGTCAGTTACTATGTGAGGCTGTATGTATGCATTTTTTAAAATCAGGAACTTTTTTTTTTACAGGTTTTTGACTTAGGGTGCATGTGCTCAGCGGGGAGAGAGAGAGAGAGAGAGAGAGAGAGAGAGAGAGAGAGAGAGAGAGAAAGGGAAAGTAAGAAATCAGAAATCACCCCCTGGGGGAGTGGCCATGCCCTAATCCCTTCCACATTCTCTCTTCTCTTCCTGGGATCTTGGTCATGCAACACATGTGCCTGGTGTGATTTTCAAGTCACCGGGTCCAGGACTTGAACTGCTGTCACCCATGTGGGAGTTCGGCAATGTAACTGTTATGTCTGCTGGTCTCTTGAACTTCTAATAGTCTTTGAGGGCACATATTATTGTCCCTAAGTTAAAATTGCAGACTAAAGTTGAAAGAGGTTAAATATTTTGATCAAGATTATTTTGATCTTTATCAATCATGAAAGTGGCTTAGGAAGTACAGTTGGTTGATTTCAAGATTTGATTATTTTGATTTTGTGTTTTTCTCAGTAGCACCTATCACCCTTAGGCTATTTTTCTCTATCAGGCACTAGGCTAAGTGTACAGAGAGGTGAATGATGTTTTCTCTACTTCATTTTGAGGACTCTGAGTCTGAATAAATGATTGCAGTGTCAAGTGAGAAAGCTGTGGGTTTATAGACAATGAGTAACATGCTCCCCCTTGGAGAAATCAGAGCCCTCAGAGAGGATCTGTGATTTGAACTGGGCCACGACGCACAAGTAGAAGGCAAAGGAAAACAAGGAATCGAGAAAATAAACACAGTGTAGTGTGAGAATATCAAGAAGTTCTGTCGGTGACTTGTATCGGATTTGGAACGGGCACTAAGTAATGAGATTGGCAAGTGAGAAACATGAATTACTGCCTATCTTTACAACTTTCTTTAACTACTTGAGGCCCATTAGTGTTATGTCTTTAGCTTAAAAAAAATGTATCCCTTATGTTCTGATCACGTTTCTTGGTAAGTGGAGAATTCAATCCAGACATATATATGTGTCTAAATAACAAAAGCCTTTTCTGAGAAGGGTGATGTTATTTCATTTTGTATTTTTATTTATATTACTTGTAACATAACAAGTAATATTAATTAACTGGGAACTCAAAGAGTGGCTTATTTGATTGCTTGAGATTTTCTTTTAAACATCCATGGCTATGGTTTAAGCTTACTAAATATATTATTTTTAAGCAAGAGTTGAAATATGGTTAGGATCACCTGAAAAAGAAGATCCTGTACTCTATAAATATGTTATTTTTTAAAGGAAATTAATTTTTTGTGTGTTTTCCTCTTTTTTAATCTTTCAGTTAAAAAGATAGGAAAGTAATATTTTTATACTTGAATGTTAATACATAACTTAAATATTTGTAAAAGAAATTCTGCCCATATTTGCCTTTAAAAGTGGCTGTTCAGGGACCAGCTGATGGTGTAATGGTTATGTTGCTGGACTCTGACATAGTCAACCATGGTACAAGTCCTGGACTTGGTGGCTTGACACTCATGCCAGGTGCATGTGCATGCATGCCCAAAATCCTGAAAGGAGAATGGAGGAGAGGGGATTGTGGTATGGCTAACCCCCCTGGGGGGTGATTTCTCACTTTCTGTATCTCTGTCTCTCCCACCGGCATGTGTGCCCTATAGCAAAAATCTCTTTTAAAAAATGGTTGTTCATTTTAGTTTTATTTATATATTTATTTTTGGTAGAGTATGCATGAGAGAGAGATAGAGAGAGCAAGAGAGGAGAGAGAAGCACCTTCCACAAGACTTGGTCATGCCATAATCTCTTCCTTCAGTCCTCCAGTCTATCTAGATCTTTGTCACACAGGCATGTGGCCAGTGTGTTTTCAGACTGACTAGGCCAGGGAACTTGTACTGTGATTGTCATGTAGTTTTTAGTTCTGCAGTCCAGTATGCTATCAACTGTGCCATAAAGGTTTCTTATTAGTTAGAAAGAGATTAGTGGGTAAGTTAACCTATGCAACAATGACATAGCATCTTGATAAATGGATACCATATCATACTTGGTCAACTCTAGCCCTTACAAGACCTTCTGTTTTATATATTGAATAATGTATAACTAAACACATAGGAGAGTGGTAAAGGAAGAATGAGTTTTAAGATTTGGAGGATTTTAGGTGATTAAATCTGTGGTTCTACATGTCATCTCATTCAACCTTAATTTTTAACCTCTACAATGAATAGATAAAAGCATTGGCTTGGGGGCCAACAGATAGTGTGGTGGTAGAGTGCTAGACTCTCACATGGCCAGTTGTGGTTTGAGTCCAGGACCTGGTGGCTTGAAAATCTCACTGAGCATGTGTGCATGTGCATGCATGTCCAAAATCTCAAAAGAGGAATAGAGGAGAAGGGATTGGAGCATGGCCATCCCCCCTGGGAGGGGTGATTTCTTACTTTCCCTCTCTCTGTCTCTCTCCAGTGAGCCTACACACCCAATGGCAAAAAAACTTTAAAAATAAATAAATAAATAAGCATGGGCTTGGACTGGCTAAGCTAATGTCTTCTCTGTGTCACTATTTATTTAGTTTTAGGACCTTGGGAAAGTTATTTAACTTCTCTATCCCTTTATTTCTTTATCGGTAAAAATAAAATAATAATAATAATAATTGGACTTATCTTACAGATTATGGCAAGAACTGAATTATAGCATGTAAAACACTTAGCAAAATGTCTTCCCCATAATGCTGTTTTTAAAGTAGTTTTTAATATTTTTATTAATGGAATGAAGAGGATTTAAAACCAAAAACGTGATGTAGATTCTGGCTCTAGATCATTAAATACATGATCTTTGTGATGTTACTTAAACTCCCTGAACCTCAGGGTTCTCACTTGAAAAGAGACCTCATAGGATTTGAAGGTAGATAGAAGAGATGTTCAGATGGTTAATTTGTTTTCTTTTACCTTTCAGTGAAGTACAAGGGATCATGATGGTGGATGAAGGAAGGCTGAGATGGGAAAGTGGGGGTTGGGATAGTAATTTATTTCAGATTCAGATTCTCTCTCATTCTGAAAACCATTGAAGAAGCTTCTATTCTTTTTTTCCCCTTAAGTCTTAAAGATTTAGTTAGACAGCTTCCTCATTAGGAATAATAAAAGTTTAGCTTTTGGGGCCTGCAGGTGGAGTGGTGATTGGGGCATTGGATTTCCACATGGTAAACCATGGTTCAAGTCCCAGACCTGATGACTTACTTTCTCACTTTCCCTCTCTCTCTGATCAAATTAAAAATAATAAGAAGATGATAAATAAAATTAAGTAATTCTTTAAAAAAGAAGTTTAGTTTATGTTATATAGGCATTCTTCCTTAAAAAAAAACTTAGAGATAACTGAGAATTCAAGATGTTTAAGTAAAACGACTAACTAGTTTTACTCTTTATTCTAACTCTTGCTAATCGTAACACTGCTTGTGGAACAAGTTTACCCATGTATTCATACATTGTCATGATCTCAGTTAAACTTTAAAAGTGAACTTTTCTCAATGTTTGATATTTCTTTAACAGGAAACGTAAATTCAATTAAATTAAGGAGAATACTGCAAAAATCAAAAGCAGTTCCAGAGAGGGGCCCTTAGAATGAGATTTTTAGGAACACATTATTTTTCAGTTTTCAGATTATTCCTCTCACATTCATTCTCCTCTCACCTTTTGTGAAGAATCAGATAAAATTAATGCAAGTTCTTCCAGTTCTAGTTATTTGATATTAATATTCTATCCCTCTTGAAATGTATGTCATCACCAAAACAAAAGAACTTAGTATCTCAAAAAGAGAGAAAATAAGATGAAGACTATATGAAGTAGAATGATGTCCAGCCACCTCTAAGAGTATAACTAAGAGCATATACCTCTGGTAGTGTCATTGACATGCATTTCCTTGTAGTTGAGGTAATGTTGAATGTAAGATATCTGTGGTTTGAAGACATAGAAATATCTGAGCAGTCAGAAATCCCAATCTAATATCTCCATTTTAAAATTTTACAGTAGGGTTTCAATAATATTCTTTGTTTAACTTGTATTATCTATGACATTATATTTTTAACATTTTTCCTCCATTATCAAAACGAAAAACATCTTGATTTAGGAAAATAGAAACAATTAGTTTCTCTCTTCAAAATAATGTAAAAATGGATTGATAATCATCCCTGGTGTTTTTTTTTTTTTTTTTTTTTCCTGCAACTGTCTAGATTGTAGTCATAGTTTTTATGTATGTTTGTATGTGTGTGTGTGTATGTTTGAAAAACCCTTATTTTAGAAGATAAGGTTTCTTTCAAATACACACTTATCTTTGTTCTGCTTGGAATTATACTTAATTTTTCCTATCTCCACGAAGTTTTGGAAACCAGAATGTTCATTCAGAGAAATTTACTTGGCATAGGATTTATAGTAATTTATATTGCGTTATGTAGGACTATATTTATATGTTAAGAAGTATTAAGTGATTTCAATACTAGAATCTGATAAGAATGAGAGTTACAGAATAAGGGGTTAAGAAAAGAAATAATTGAAAACACAAGAAGAGTTGAAAAGATATACTCAATCATGTGTCAAGTGATATAGTCAGAACACCCTTCAATGGAGAAGGTGAGCACTCCATGGGCTGAGGTGGCTCTGGAAAAGATGATACCAGCTAGTGCTAAACTTGAACAATCCTGATCTAGACTTGATTGATCGTGGAATATGGGAAACGAGCAAACGGTATTGGAGCAATCTGCTTCTCTATGTATTTAAACAAGCTATAATTGGACAATCATCAAAACTAGTATGTTTTGGGGCTGGCAGGTGGTGTGGTGGTTAAGGGTGTTAGACTCTCACAAGGCCAACTGTGGTTCAAATCCCGGACCTGGCAGCTTTCTTTCTCATTTTCCCTCTCTCTCTGTCACTCTCTGGTCAAATTAAAATAAATAAATAAATAAATAAAGTTAAATAAAATAATTTAAAAAATACTAGTATGTTTTGATGAAGCTCTATTGCTCATCAAAATATTATAAAACATTTAAAATTGAATTCATTTGGAAGAATATTACTCTTATGAACAGTTCTGTCCTGTTACTGTAAAATAAATTATTGAGAAAATAATGGCTTACCATTATCTCAGGAGATAATATTCATTCAGCTAGTGTAAACCACTGTTAGATCTCCAACGTAGTAAATGTGTTGTAGTAAGATGGCGGCTCACACATGGCATGCATTTATGTGTAAGCATGGAGAGTTGGCCCTGAAGAATTTAGATTAAAGAATAATCTCTGTAATAGGCTCCAGATCATTTTGGTCCATTATATATTAACACACATATATACTATCTTGGGAAGTATCTGGAAATTATCGTCACAACAGGATTTCATCAGCTATTTGGTAATTGGTTATTTCTAACATAATGGAGAATAATGAATCATTTGAAGGCCTAATAATCTGAGTATTCTTTGGTAGTTTTTATGTTCGTATGCTGTTGATATGGATCACTTAGCCTATACTTCAATTACCAGGGACTTTGTGAATTGTTTTGTAAATTTGGAGATAGTTGCTTTGATCCAGTCATAGAATAAAACAAGAACACCTAACTAAATAGCCTTTCATCTTTCCTTCAAAGCAAGAAATAAAAATAATCATTGAATGCAATGCTTTTTGTCTTCCTCGGATTTTGACTTCCCTGATCACCTGCAGTTACAAACATTAGCTTGACTTGCAAAACCAATGCCTTTAGAGCTTCTTCCATGTAAGAGGCTGAATTGAATAAAATGCATTTTTTTTATTACACTTTTCAGTTATTTTCCTTATAATTCTTCAATTCTCATGGAATCATCCAATAAGTTTTTGCTTTTAATTTATATTGCATTATGCTTATTTACCATATAAGTATCATATCTTTATCACTAAATATTTATTAACCATCCACATCAATACATTATGCCAAATGCAAAGGACTAATAGTGTACATCAAGTCACAAATAATGTTGTTGACTCCCTTTTTTCTCTAGGTTTCAAAATTATAATTCTTGGCCCAAAAGAAGCATTTTAGGATCAGTTTTGTTGGTTTTATTGGAACTTCTAGAGATGCTCCAGTTAAAAACTTTCACATGCATTAAGCAAATCCATGCGGTGAAATCACTAAAAGGTATATATAGGTTCAACTAGAGCATTCATTTGTTTTTCTTTTGCACTGTAAGAAAAAAGGTCTGTTTCAAATCCTATTTGTCCCTTATCTCTGTTTGTTCAGTTGTTTTTAATATCACATTCTGAAAGAATTTCAATAGCAGTTTCACCATGAAGTCATTTGTTATCCTTCAGCGGGCTTTTGCCTACTGAATTGTAAAGCAGTTCTGACTATTTGCATCCTCCAGATGGAGCGGCATATAAACACTCCCAGATATTTCTGGTAAGTATGAAAAAATATCTTATTTGTCCTTTCTGTGAATAAATAAGAGAATGTCAAATTTTATAGACTAATAAATTTGTATGCCGCCACTGACATTGAATCTCTCATGGCCTGCAATGTCACAGACCCTGAGAGACACAATTTTTGTGTGTTTCAAATGAATACTAAGTCAAATAGGAGCTCAATAAAAGGCAGATTTTGATTGCATTGTTTATGTCTGCCCAATATCCTAATTCAGTTGCAATATGCCATGAGGAAATGCAATTTGCATGTTTCCCAGGCTTATTCCACAACAATCACTCATATGTACATGCTTCTGTATGTCAGAGAGAACTCCACTAATGGGTTAAAAATAGCCTTTAGCATTTTGTCTGCAACAGCTGCCCGCCCCCAATAAATTTAATGTTATGTTGTATGATACATTCTGAGAGATGTGGAAACAGATGTAAAAGGAAGCCTAAATGCCTAAATTTCGAAACATAGAACTTTGGATATGTGTATAAATGTTGACTTGTATTCACACCTGTGATAGACTGAGAAATAGTACTCTATATGGGGTAAATCAAATTGCATCAGTTCAAGCACATCTTTATGCACTTTTCTAACTTAGTATTAGATTTATTTCTTATATTTGAATTGATATGCATAATGCAGGGTGTCTAATCTTCATATTCAGCTCAATAATGAACCTCTGCAATACCAGCTATGATTGACAGTTTAATACTGCTTTTACACTTGCCAGTTTTCATATTATACCTCTAGTTTCTTCCTAAATCAAATGCACTGTCCTCTAAACAAACTACAATCATGTATTTTGTAAAGTAAAACCGATTAAATAATTTTAGAGATAAATATGTATGTTAAGCTCTGAGAATTTAACTTTGCCTATCTCATCCAGGTGAGAAAAAAGGAGTCTTGTGAGCTTAGTACCGATCGATTATATTCCACTTTAGTTTACGGAGAAAAGATAGATTTTTTAAAAATTTGCTAGAGGGCACATGTAGTCATGGAGCGGGGCAGAGTGAAAAAGCAACCCCCTTGAGGATGGTCATGCCCGTCTCCTCTTCCATTTTTCTCCTCTGGTATTTTGGGCACCAATGCACAGTCACTTTGTAAGTTCTTCAAACCACCAAATCGGGGACTAGAATCAGGCACTTGGCCCTGCGGGATCCAGCCACCTTATCCCTAGGGCATTGGCTATCCCGAGAAGAACAAATTTCAATAAGTAATACATAGTATTTATTTCATTTGTGTAATTAAACAGAACTTAGCATCACATTTGTCTGCAGTGACTTAATTTCTGGAGAATAAACGTCCTTAAACGAGTAACTCTGAGACATAAACATTTAAAATCAATTTTAAGGGACAAGCAGATGGGGTAATGGTTATGCTGTTGGACTCCCATGTACTCAACCACATTTCAAGTCCAGGACCTGGTAGCTTAAAATTGACACCAGGCACATGAGCATGTCTGCCCCGAATCCCGAAAGATGACTGGAGGAGAAGGAACTGTGGTGTGGCTATCTGCCCTGGGGAGTGACTTCTCGATTTCTGTCTCTCTGGGAAGTGTCTGTGACTTATAGCAAAAATTTTTCAAAAAAAAAACCAATTTAATAATGCTTCAGAATGAATCTTTTAATAAGGGTTTAGAAACGTATGTTCTTTTAAGTTATTACAAAACTGTGTTAATGCGCTTTCTCCAATTATGACATGTAAATTAAAATTGAAATTCAACTTTGGTATATAATTTTTATTATGCCACATTATCCAGGTCTGCCCAAATGTCATTGATTTCTTCAAAAGTAACCATATAAAGCAAAAGGAACAATGTATTTTACATTTGTGAGTAGCTGGAGGTAGTGTGTGTGTAGTAAAATGTGCTATAGCAGACTGTACAAAGATATTTCTTTACAAATTTGATTTAAAATTGGAAATTATAACTTGATACCAAACTCTTTGATTCTCTGTGTACAAATATGTATGTTTATATACACATATGCACACACATGACTGTATATGCACATATGTATACATGAATACACCCGTTAAAAGCCACAGGTGTGACACAGAAGCTGGTTATAGGAGTCAGGTAACTATTTAGTAGATCAGCAAAATGTATGATCTGAAAAAACATTGGAAAAGTATCTCTAATCCAACCTCCTTGTTTCACAGATTGATTATCAAAATGACTCCCCCAAAAATTAAAATGGTGAACCTGAACCAGAGCTCACATTTATAGATTCTAAATCCTTCTGTAGTTCCCCCACATTGTCTCCTTTATTCTGGCATTTATTCTATCAGTGAATTCTTCCGGAAAGTTTTAGTGGCCTGACATCAGATCAATTGCTAAAGTGCATCGAATCATATGCCTAAGTGTTATATATTCATGTATCTTGTATGGTATAGGGATATCCATACTTATATTTATATTTACATGCTATAAAAATGTATACATACTAGTTTATATTCATATGAACTAGTGGTATAGCACGTGAATATACATATATTATAGACTATAAGGTTGTTGGATAAGTCATGACATCTTTTTCTACGCAAAAATGTGTCATGACTTTTCCAATGATCCAAAATACGCATTTAACTGTATCACTACATTCTAAACACCACTGTGTCACTGGATTTCAAAAAATAGTTTCAAAACAGAAGTTCCATTTGAAGCTCCTTTCAGTTATTAAAGCTCCCCAACATTTAACTTTTGTTTATTGACATGGGCCTCCCAGATTTCCGTTCCTTTTGTTCAGCTGTAGTAAATTTGGCATTAAAGGATGATATTCAATCCTTGCTTCCTTTATAGAGTTGCACCAAAGTCAATGAGAATTTTACGCAAAAATAAAGGATAACTTATGGCCCGGGAGTACTCATTTAAGACCACAACAGACTCACAAGAGACTAAGTTCAGTGCCTGGTAAGGGGTTCTTGCTAAATTTAACATTGCAGAAGAGTTTCCAGCTGTTGGCTTGATAAGAAGAAGGAGAGCTGCTTTTATGACGGATTACTGTCCTCGGGAGAAAGAGGGAAGCGGAGCGATGCTCCGTCTCTCCAGTCCGCAGAGTGCTGTGCATATTCTGTGGCACTGATTTGAGAAGGCTCATAACTTTAATGGCTCCCTTTATCAGTTGTCATGACTCTAGGCTCTAAAAATCCTAACAATTAGGATGGGAAAAACAGGAATATGTGCAACTAGAGATGTAAAAAATACTCTACTAAAGCGAGATTATCTTTTAAAAAATTTCATCCTGATGAGAAATCACTTGTGGTTTGTCACTCTAGCTAAAGTAACACAGCTCGACTTTATTTGCCAGCTGTACTTCAAGATCTTGGTTTTATGTTTTTAAAAATGTCATCTATTCCTTCAATCACTTGTAAGTCCCCTGTAATCTCTTTTTAATGTAAGCACACTGGAGTTTTCCCCTTTGTTTGCTGCCCTTGCATTATTTACTTTGATCTGCTGTGAGAAAATCTGAAAGTATGTTGTCCTTAATGCTAGCATCTCACCAACAAGATTTGAGGCCTTGTAGTTCGCATTGAAGAAAAAGGCTCTTGTGTGAAGACGCAGGTTTTGTTTAGTTCTCTCTCCCTGGTGGGAGCCTTAATTGCATTTTCTCTCTCTCACAGTGGCTGGCTAAGGAGTGCCTGCCTTCCCTGCTGATGCTGAAGTTTTCAAGCTCTATTACTCTGTGACGGAGAAAATTCCTTGGTCCACGAAGAAAAGGGTCAGATAAAAAAAAAAAGTGTTTAAACTTAGTATTGTCAATTTACCATGTGCAATAAACAAAAAGACGAAGAAACAATAGGAAATCCCCCCTCACCCGAAATGCTTGTCGAAGTTTTATGTAACCTACTTTATAAAATATCAAAATCGAAATATCACAAGGAGGTTCAGTCCTCAGGACAAAGAAATTAGACCTAATAATAACCAGTAAGCAAAAGGTATCATTAATTTGTGTCCTTTCTGAGCCTTCTTACATAATTAAAATATATATTCAAAGGACTATTTATGCGGTTAATATAAAATGTTGACTTATATGCCATTTTCAGATAAGTTACAAGGGTCTAATTTTATTAACATTTTTGCTTTCTGTTATGACTTTTTGAACATACAAACAAGGTGCTTTAATCATCTGATCAGAAATTGTTTTATTCTGCTGCTCATCTGACAAAGTACCTCCAAGTAACGTGCCATGTCCACTTCTACTCCCTATATTTTCCATCCTCAAAGGATACAGGCAGTAATAGTATCTACTTAACATTTTCTCTTTCATAGTATCTTAAATATGAAAGCTTTATTGATCTGCGCTCACAACAACGCTTGTTTATTTGAAGCTTTAATGTTTTTATGCATGTAAGCATGAGCTAATTGTGTTTTTTAAAAAACATCTATGTCTTGCTATTCCAACTCAAGCATATATTTCTTTTTACAAGACCTTATTTTATACCTATTTCTTGTCTCTAACTCTTAGGCTGTTAAACTCTGCTGGCTTTTAAACTTTTCCATTTTTTTTGGAGAGATTTTTGTTATAGGGCGTGTGTGCTCGCCAGACAGACAGACAGACAGACAGAGAGAGAGAGAGAGACAGAAAGCAAGAAATCACCCCCCCAGGGGGGATGGTCATGCCACAATCCCTTCTCCTTCATTCTCCTCTCGGGATCTTGGGCACGCACACACACATGTCCGGCATGAGTTTAAGCCACCGGGTCTGGGACTCGAACCGTGGTCGACTACGTGGAAGTCCAGCAACATAGCCATTACACTAACTGCTGGTCCCTAAACTTTTCCATTTTTAAGCTGTGTTTCTTCTCTCGTGCTCCTTCTCTTGTAGCCTCCTTACATTTACACTTGTCCTATCCCAAGCTGTTCTCCATCAATGCCTGCCACTCATGGTACTCCCTGAATGGTGTGATCTCTCGTACTTGTCTGCTAGCATGTTGAAAAAGAAACTGCACTTTTCCAGGTATAGCTGTGAGATTTTGTGATGGATTGTTGGGTAGGTGGTTGGAAGTAGCATGTGACTGGTTAGTTAAGAAGGGACTAGAAGAAAAAAGAGATGTTAAGAGATGAAGTATGTGAAGAGAAGAAAAGTGCTGGGCAGAAAGTTAAGATACCTTGCTAGTTGTGATTATGAATTTTAGCCCTGACCATATCCTCTCATTAGGGAACACTGGACCTTTCGGGCTTGGTGCAATGCGCTGAGCCCAGTCAACAAGGTCTTTACAACTATATTGAAGAGCAGTGATCTCACACATGAAGTAAAAACATCTCTGATAGAAGAGTACACATTGCTTTAAGAATATATTAACATTATAAGGCAGATATGATTGTCATGAAAAACAGTAAGAGAGGAACCAGCAGATGGTATAGTGGCTACGTTTCTGGACTCCCATGTAGTTGACTGAGGTTTGAGTCTCAGATCTGGCAGCTTCGAATCATGTCGGACACCTGTGTACACTGAGAAGAAATTGCCACATAGTCATCTCCACTGTGGGGTGATTCCTCACATTCTGTCTCTCTGTCTCTCTGTCTCTCTGGTGAGTGCACATGCCCTATAGCAAAAAGTCTTTCTCTAAAAAAAACCAGAAAAACAAAACAACAAAAACAGGATGTCCATACGTTTTGTTTTATCGTCTTCAAACTGGTTAGCAATGTCAAGAGAACTTCTAAAAACTTATTTAAATGTTTAATATGCATCTGAACACTGGGCATTTTTTCTGGTTACCTTCAAGGTGGTGATGTGAATGCTTATAGTGATCATATTGAATGCCAACAGGATTTAATTATTCTTTTTTTCATTGAATGAATAACTAGCAGATGACAGAGACACACTTTCATAATTTTGTTCTTAATCAGTGATAAATAAAATAAAATTGAAACATACAATAAAGATACACCAGAATTTCTTTTATTTTTTGAGGTGTATGTATGTTTAAATTTGAAAATTCGAGAGCTAATTGGACCCTTACTCATTTAGTGGCTCAGAATACTTATTTCTTAGACCTGTCAAAATTGAAAATAAGGAACAGATTGCATTTTTAGAGAGTTCAAAGGACTCTGTTAGCATATTTTATTTCCTTTAAATCCCATTATATGTTTTGATAAATACTTCTTAGTTTTTTTTTTCTTTTTTTAATGATTATCACTTTATTTCAGAAGGAAGAAAATTGTCAATTAGGATCTATACATTGCTGAAGTCTTAGGACAAATCTAGACAATTCAGCACTGGCTATTCTATTTATCAGCACATTATTGTGATAGAAATTCTTTATGATGAAGGCTGGGGAACCTGATTATTTTTTTAAATAGGTCAAGAAATGGATCAAAAAATCTGCAGGGGATTTATCTCTGTTTCTAGTGCTTCATAATGACAAAACTTTTCTTGGCTAATGAGCATGTCTAGATGAATTCTAATATATAAAGAAAAGGGTAGAAGAGGGCAGTGGACTTCTAAGAGAATTGGTATAATTGCAGTAATTGAATTTTAAAAATTAGAAATAGTTTGAGAGGAGTAAAAAGTAATAGATGGGCCCCAATTTGTTAATTCAAACAATCTGTCTCCTTGTGTGAGTAGGTGTAAATCATATGCACACAAGGGAAAGTGGGCCATTTTTGTGTACCAGTTCTGAAATAAAATAATGAAATTCCCTGTAACGATCCAGCCGTAGAATTGGCTACCTTTTTCCTTATATGTGCACTGCATTTGTTCTACCTTTATCTTAATGTTACATTTCTTTAATTGCCAGAGAACACAGGCCCTCACCAGGGAGAGACAGAGAGAGAAAAAAAAAGAGAAAGAGAGAGTGAAAACAATCTCTAATGGAGTATGGGCATACTGCAATCCCTTCTCCTCCATTTCTCCATCTTATTAGGATTTGGGGTACATGCCTGATGTGTTTTTCAAGCCACTAGGGCCAAGAATTCAATGCAATTGGCCATTTGGGATCCACTTCCTTTAACCACTAGGAGACTGGCCCTATTTATTAATGTATTTCTTCCATGAGTGAGACAGAGAGGTAACACCCAAATAGGACATGTGCATGCCCGGCATACTCAGGGAAGACTTTGAAGTGAACCCAGAATCCCCTCAGGTGAGGCAGCCTCGCAGAACATCATGCTTTACCAATGTACCACCGTCTGGCCCCCAAAAGTGTCTTAAACATAAGAAACGTAGAAACATCTTAAATGTAGAAAACTGGTACAAACATACCTTTACCTATACTAAAATGATTTATTTATTTAAGGTACTTGATATCACCATGAAAAATCCAAATATTGTGCTACAGTATACATCATCTTCAAAAAAATGTTTCAAAATCACTGTTCTGTCTTTATTTTATCTAAAAGTGGCAGCTTCTTATATGTCCTCAACAGGTCGTTAACTATGTTTAACATCCCTAGTAGTACTTTCATGGCCTCCACATTTTATTATTTACTTGGGGGAATACGGACATCATCTTCCAGAATATAAGCCCACCTAGGCGAGTGAGTCAACTCAACAGAGTTCATATTATCCTGTTTTCATTTTAAAGCCTCTCAGAAGGAAAAAAAATACGTAAACTAAATTACATTTTGCATCTTTCCTTAATAGTTTTTTTATTCATTCATTCTTCAAATGCCAGCTCCAGTGACACCTTCTCTATGAAACTTTCTCTACCCAAACACTCTGAGCAATAGTTAAGTATACCATAGAAAGGTATTTAAATTTCAATTACCCCCTTATCACTCTCTCTTATAATCTATTGGAATCATTCATTCTCCTGTGCCCTTTCTACGGAAGGCTATCCTGGGGAATAGGAACTGTCCTTATCATGTCTGTATTCTGGACACCTGGCACAATACGTAAGTCATACGTGCTCAGGAGATACTTCTGCAATTAATTCAGCCTTGCCATAATTAATGTTTACGTTTTTGATCTTAACTTATTGGGACCTCTGCCTATTTTTTGATAGGCAAATACAGGCAGAGGTCTTGATCATGTTGATATATGTAGCAACTAAAATGTATCTCTCTCTCTCTCTTTTTTTTTTTTTTTTTTTTGCTTAGGAATATCAAAATATCTTTTCTAAGACTTAAATTCTACATTTAGTACAAAGAGAACGGAAATTGATAGTGATTAGCTAGTTTGCATTTTTTTTTTTGGTTCATCTTTAGTTGCCATTTATTTGTTCGTGAAGCTACCTCTCCAGATTAAATACAGGTATCTCTGTGTTTGAATGTGAGACCCAGACCCTCTTACATGTGCTAATCTTTCTGGTGATATCATTGTAACTTTTTCCTATGTGCAAGTGTGTGTGTGGTGCCTGACTGATCCGAAGAAATGCCTTTATCATTCACTGTCAATGCTAGTCTCTTATTATTGATCCTTTCTGTGAAAATGGTTTGGGGGATTTTGAGGAGGATTTTCTAATATTATTATTGTTTTTGATGGAAGAAGTCTTTTACTTGGAAGGAATTAAATAAAATAATTACAGCTTTAATAAACAAATTCCTTCCTCCAAATATTATTTACACTACATAAGTTTTGAACATAGAATAATAACTGTTATAAATAAATATTTTAATTTTGATATTTCTATGGTTATTACACACCAAAGTGAAGCTAAAAAATTCAATTCAGTTGACACACATTGACTTTGTGCCTAGTAGATTATGCACTGTGGAGGAAATGGGGATGTTAGTAAGTGACAAAGACAGTCCTGATGCTCTAAGTTTTACAGGAGACTCACAAATATAACTTTAATATAAAACAATATTTGATGCACCATTTTTAGAGTAATTAACTAGACACTAAGTAAGACAATATGAAATATAAAGACGTGGACATTTATTTTCTAGTGAAATGATGTTAAGATTGATTTTGAAGTATAGGAGGGTAAGGCATTAGTGGAATGTGTCCATTTTGCCTGAAATTTACAGTTCTCTAGGAGGATTTGATGACTGAGACGTCAGGGACACATTTGATTGAGTGACCAATGTCTGGTTGAGAAATCGGTGCTTTCTGTGTATAGCAGCATGGCGTCATTGAAACTCTCTAACGATGATGTGATTTGATTCAATTCAACAGTTTTAAAACATACATAAAGCTTCCTAAATCTTTTGTGTAATCTGTCAGAAAACAGAATTAAAAAAGGAAATGCTAAACTGAGGTTGCCAACTTGTATCTCCTAGATATTTTCTTCAGTTCAGACATAGTCTTTCCTTCCTTCCTTTCTTCCTTCCTTCCTTCCTTCCTTCCTTCCTTCCTTCCTTCCTTCCTTCCTCCCTCCCTCCCTCCCTCCCTCCCTCCCTCTCTCTCTCTCTCTCTCTCTCTCTCTTTCTTTCTTTCTCTCTCTCTCTCTCTCTCTCTCTCTCTCTCTCTCTCTCTCTCTCTCTTTCTTTCTTTCTTTCTTCTTTTCTTCTTTTATTTTTTTTAAGTTACCAGAAGGTGCATGTACTCACCAGAAGGAGAGGGAGAGGGAGAAAGGAAGCACCCCTCTACATGGGGCAACTTCACACCACAATCCCTTCTTCCCTTCTTCTCTATTTCTCCACTCATTTCAGGTCTTTGGCACATACACACCAGCACATTTTTGAAACTGCCTACCCTAAATCAAACTGCCATTTGATATAGGGATCCAGCTTCCCTTAAACACCAGGCTACTGGGTCAGCCTAGATATATTCTTCAATGATGTAAATTAGGTATCAAATTTAAAAAAAAGGAAACTCCTCTAAGAAAAATCATGATTCTTGTATCTAAGAATCCTGAAGAGCTGACCTCAATGTTGGCACAGAAAGAATTGTCTAGAGGCGAGTAGCAGTTGCCTCTTTTTGTGGGACTTGAGTGCAGGTTAACTGTGCTCTTCACAGAGTCTCTTTGTCCCCTGCCTGATTCTTAAGGTATTTAGATTTGTGGTCTTTTTATTATAACCAAATGAGCCAAAGGGAAAACATAGTCAAAGTTTCTGTCATACCCTCCCAGATCCTAGAAAATAGTCATTACAATAGAATTTTAGAAGTATATTCACTGGTTATATAGAATATAATCTCATGGTCAGGTTTTGTTCTTAATTGTATTTTTTTCTGCATCATTAACAATGAACATGTCATCAATTTTTAAAAATTATGATTATTTTATTTATTGTTATTATTATTTTTAAATTTGCTACAGGGCAAATACACTCACCAGAGATTGAGAGAGAGAAAGAAAGAGAGAAAAAGTCAGAAAGCAAGCCTCCAGATCCAGGACTCGAACCACAGTTGGCCATTTGGGAGTCTAGCACCTTAACCGCCATGCTGCTTGCTGACCCCATGCCTTAAATTTGAAAATCAGTCTAAATTAATTATTCTTACCAGTATTTTAAAATAATATATTATTCCACTTAGGAAGTAAAATAAAACAAACAAAAAAGCAGAAAAAAAGTGATTTCACTCACACAGCAAGATTTTTTTGTCTTACAGAAGAGTAAGGGAGAAGAGAGTAACTTTTTTCAATAAGAGAAATATATGAATTTTAGAGTGTTAGCTATGTTTTCAATGCTGTTTTTATATAAAGCTATGAAACATTTTTCAATAATAGTATTATCTGTTCCTTACTTAATTATTTGCAATGTCTTCCACATTTTATTTAGGTATGTTTTATATCAGTGACACATAAAAGAATGTATTTAACCTAAAAATTTATTGAGTAGTTTATCCTCTGAACTATAAATGATATTAATGTAAAAATATGTTGACAGGTATTCTATCTTTTGACTGATCACATAAAAAAGTTTACATTTTTGTAAACTAGTATAATGTAAATAGGAAACTCCACTATGCAACCTCCTTGACCCTCTCTCAGTTTCCTCTACTCACCAAACTCTTCTTAACTTTTCAGTCTTTGTGAACGCTGTTCCTTTTTTTTTTTTTTTTTTTTTCAGAGGTTCCCTACTTTTTTGTTGGTTTAATTGCTAGTCAGGGTAGTTTTGCCATTGATCTTTCCCTGACTCCTTGCCCCAAGATTGGGTTAAGAATAAGGTAGACAACATTTTATGATTTACAGAACCTTTTAACTTATACCATCGTATTGGATCCTCATTAGCTTTATTTGTTCACTTACTCATTCATTCATGGAACATTTGTAAAGCACCCACTCTGTGTCAAGCATTGATATAGAGGAGAGGTTTCCAGAGATGCAATGAAGAGCTTTTGTTCACAGGTAGCTCTTAATTCCGTATGGAAGAGAAATTAGTCTGTATAATCCTTTGTGGTATGCTCAAAACTTGAGATTTACGCAAGTGTAAACACAAAATAGGTGGATTCTATTGAGAAGAGGTGTTCAAGGTTGAGAGGAAAAAGACAGGGGAACAATTTGCTGAGTTTTGAAGAGCTCAAGAAAGTTTTCTGGGAATAGAGGGGAAAGTAAATGAGATGGAGGGGAAAGACCTCCATGATTTCATGAAATAGAGTTGCTTTTCTGTTGTTGTTGTTATTTTCATTAGCTGAATTGCTAATATGATCTAGGTTGCATACTTACCACTCTGCAAGAATTACTTTATTTGTTTCATGCAATGACTCGGTAAAGTGGATAATTTTTAGAGGTGGAGTGTGATGTCAAAAGAAGTTGAAATGCCTAATTCCAAATACATGTTTGCCGTGTCATTTCTATATTCCATTTTCTAACTTGTGATGTTAAATTATATAGTTCATTGTTTTCCAAATTTCTAAAAGTGAGTGTAGTCAAATTTTCTTCTAAAATCCAAAATTTAACTCTTGAAACTTTTTCTCTTATTTTTTCACATATATGTAAATGCTTAGCCCTTTTTAAAATGTTAGAACATTTTAAGTTCTTTGTTTTTCTTTACTCATGAAAGAACACATGCACATATGAGAGAAAGAGAGAGGAGAAAGAGAGGGAGAAAACGACCCTCCACAGTCTGTTTACACCTCAATCCCCTTCCTCCTGTCTGCCAACTAATTCCCGGCCTGGTTCTTAAGGCATTTGAAGGTATAGCTTTTCTTAAAACCACATGAACCAAACAGAAGATATAGTCAAATTTCTGTATTGCTGTACTAAAATCCTAGAAAATAGTAGTTATAATAGAACTCTGGAAGTATATTCATTATTATATAGAACATAATTTCTCCTCTAGCCTACTGGATCTCAGGCATGCATCCACATGTCCAGTGTGTTTTCCAGATGACCAGGCTGAGGATTTGAGCTATGTTCGCCATCTTGTATAGCATAATATTGCTGCACCATGGAGCAGTCCCTGTTAAGTTCTTATATGTTCAGTATATTATGCTTAAAAAAGTTTGAGATATGACAGAAGAAAAGTCATCAAAGCTATATTCTATAAAATGTCATCCAAATCTTGCTGAAAGTTAGGAGCAACCTCATTTTCTAAATCTGTTTATTTTATGTGCTAAAATAAAAACATATCCCAAATTACATAAAACTCCATCTTTCTGGTAGCTGTCTTTCTTAGTAATCATCTGATCAATGAATGGCATATTAAACCAGTGTTTCACCTAAGATGGTGATCCTATGAAATAGAGTGGAACAAATTTCTTCTTTTTAAATTTTAAATTTTTTCTTTTTAAATGTTCTTAAAGCAGGCTTGAACAAATTATGCAATTGTGGGAGCATCTTACTATATATCTCAAGAGTTTTACTTTCTAAAGAACTTTTTGTTTATTTTATTTTTTTTTAGAGAATTTTTGCTATAGGATGCGAACACTTGCTGGACAGACAGATAAAGACCAAGAAACAGAAAGTAAGAAATCACCCTCCAGGGAGGATGGCCGCAGGGCAACCTCTTCTCCTCTATTCTCCTCTTGGGGCTTTTAGCACGTATGTACATGCAACTGGTGTGAGTTTCAAGCTTCCAGGTCCGAGACTCAGACAACAGTCAGTCACATGGGAGGCTAGTCCCTTAACCACTACACCACACGCTGACCGCAAGATATGCTTTTTAGAAGCTTATTCATTTATTCCATGACTATGAGAGACAGAAAGAGCAGTAGACCCCAACAGAATTTGTGGTGCCTCACATACTAATGGAGTTCTCCAGACGGAAACCTGCAACCTTCCCACATGTGTCTGCATGGCAATGTCACATTTTATTGTTGCACCACCATCTGGTCCTTTAAGAGATAGTCTTAAGAAATATGATTTTTAAAAGGTTTATCTTATTTTTCTATAAACCACACACAGAGGGATGACCTTCGAGGACCACCACCAAACAGGGTTTCATGCCACTGTCCACCCCCCCCCCCCCAGCTTCAGCCAGCCCCACATCATGGGCATGTATACATTCATGTTCAAGGTCTGGAAAACTTGGGATCTTCCCAGGCTCAGTGGCTCAGTCTTGCAGAACGTTGTGTTACCACTGGCCACCATCCAGCCCCCCCAACATATGATTTCTACATAAATTAGTAGAGAAAAAATTAGTTTATTTCTATTATAGGAGGAAAACTTGTAGTATCAATTAATCTTAGTAAAAAGAAAACAATAGTGGGACCAGCAGTTAGCGTAATGGCTATGTCGCTGGACTCCCACATAGTCGACCGCGGTTCGCATCCCGGACCCGGTGGCTTAAACTCATGCCGGCGTGTGTGCGTGCGTGCCCAAGATCCCGAGAGGAGAATGGAGGAGAAGGGATTGCGGCCTGGCCATCCCACCTGGGGGCGTGATTTCTTGCTTTCTATCTCTCTGTCTCTCTGTCTATGTGGCAAACGCACGCGCCCTATAGCAAAAACCTCTCCAAAAAAAAAAAAAAAGAAAACAATAGTTATGTCTTTTGAAAATTAGGAATTTACTAGGTTTTTCAACTTTAAAATTTTCTTAAATTAAATTTTCTTAAACTGTTGACCATTTGGTCAACATTATGAAGCTGTAATCCACAGAAAAATAATGAAAGAAATATTGAATAGTTTCATTGGTCACTGAGGAGAAATTTGAAAACAATAAATCACAGAGTTTATTCTTTTAGCATTTGCTCTGTGGTCAAAGGAAAAGATCAATGAAATATATATCTTAAAATATTAATTGTGTATGAGTTATATAAAACTCAAAGTATCAAAAATTAGAAAGTGAATTAATTGTTGGTAATATTACTTCAAATATTGACTCTGAATATCACTGGCCGAGGTATCTAACCTTTGGGGACAAAAGGTCCTCATTGGTAAATTGAAAGGGTTAAGTAGATGTTTTATGAGGTCCAGTTCAATTCTCAAATTTTTAGTTTGTAATTTATTAATTTAATAATTATTTATATTGAACACCAATGTTGAGAACAGTGGAAATATCCTACAAAAATACTTATAATTTTTAATATCTAGAAGAGGTTACTGAGAATTCTATAAATTACTTAATAAACAGAAAACAAAAAACAAAAACAAGAGGCCAACAGAGAGATTAAGAGATTAAGGTGCCTAGATTCCACACAGCCAACAACAAGGTTTGAATCCCCAGTGCAGTGGCTTGAAAATCATGCAAAGCATGTGTGTATGCACACCTAAACTCTCAAGAGGAGAATGAAAGAGAAGGGATTGTGGCATGGCCATTGCCCTCTGGGGGTTTCTTCTTACTCTCTCTCTCTCTCTTTCTCTCTCTGGTCGCAATGTCCTATAGCAAAGTTTAAAAAAAAAAAAAAAAAAAAAAAAAAAAAAAAAAAAGAGTGTAGGCAAAACTATAGATCCTATCCACCAAGTTTGGAATGTGGATTAGTTTCTATTTTTAAAATGGTTAACATCTATAGATTCTGTGATTCTGCTAATATGATTATATACAGACTCAGGTTCAGATAGTGTCACAGCAGTAAAATGTGGTTCTTTTCTGTAGTCTTCTCTGAGTCTCCGCACATGTTTGCCCATGATCTTATCTTGCTGAAGCAGAATAGAGTGTGGGTCAGGACATGTTGGGAGTGCTTTTCTCTTTGTCTCTCTTACTGTCTCTCTCTTTCTAGCTCACTTATGGAAGAAATAAACTTAAAAAATAGCAATATCCAGGCTTGAATATTACAACAGAAAATACTTCCTTTCTTATTCACAATATCCCTGAAGACAAAACTGGTACCACATTTGATTAGCACCTACATTGTTCCAGGACAATTTTGAAAATTTTGTCCATTTAATCTTCAAAATAGCCCCATGATGTGATATCATTATTCCCATTTCATTAAGGAGGAGACTGAGACTCACTCATTGTTCAAATTAAAGAACAGCTTGTACTTGTACACCTTCTAGTTACGTTAATTCAGTGTTTGGTGAGACAGGGTGCCAGCCACGATTGTCTGGCTCTGAACTTCTGTCTTCTTGCTACACAGTTCTGTGTCCTAGAAGGCATAAATGTTCCCTGTACCATGTGAGTAGATGTCCCTGGAAGTAACAAGAGTGTTATTACTGCCAACTAAGGGGGCAAGACAGTGAAATATATCTGGTAACAGGGTTTATGGGAAGCTGAGAGAATTGGTAGCATAGTTTTGGTTGCGTATTAAGATAGAAAAGTAAGTAACATGTCTCCTTGGAGAGTTTGGAGAATGCATATCATATATTGCATCATAGCTAAAAGGCTCCTCAGACTTCTGAGAAAGGGTTTGGGAGGGGAGTGATGGGGAAAGACAAGTTGTACAGTTCAAGTGAGTTGGGAAATCATTTACTAGAGGTGAAAGATAAGGGACTAAAAAAAATTTACCAATGTAGGACAAAGTAGAAGCAACATCAGATTTTATTTGGGAAGAGGAGAGATGCCAAGTTTTAGTCTAGGTAAGTAAAATTTAAACTTACTTCTTATTCACTGATGACATAAAAATGATATGTCTGAAGGTACTCTCAAAAAGCTGTACAAGGCAGTTGTACAAGGTAGTTTCACATAATTTTATGAATGATACATTTTCAATAAAAGCAAATGATCCGGGAATGATAGGAATTCAGACTGTTATTCTTGTCTGTTTTCAGTGTGTATTATAGCATCACACAGACTAGAAATACTGAATTAACCTAACTAGAGTGTGTACAAGTACAATCTGATGACTCAATCCAATGCTGTACTAATTCCTTGTTTTAGTAAAATGTTGCATTAAAATAACAACTAAAGTTATAATATATGTTACTTAATTTTCCTTAGGTTATTCCTGTATCAACAAACTGAATTATACATTTGAGAGTTATATGTAAATAATTAGTGATGGTGACTCTCACTTCTGACCTTTCTAAAACCTGAAAATCAGAAGTTTATCTTGAATACCTCCTAAAAATAGCAGTAACCAGTGATCTCACAATGGTGCTGCTAACTCTGACTGTGAAACATTTTACTGTGGACAATTTCCCTTATAGATCGTGCCCATTAAAATGTTTCTGCTAAAATTTGTAGAGTAATAGTGACTTTGAGAAATACACAGGAAGGAAGGAAATGTTTGGTCAAATTACTGCTTAATTATTCCAAAGCTGGAGTGACTGGCTTTGTTTTGCCCTCTTACTGAATAACTTTTGATGCAATCAAACTGAAAAGTCAGGAAATTAACTTTTATGGAAATTGAGTCATGCAGTAAGTGCATTTTTAATTCTGATACTGTTGATTTAGTAACCAGTAAAATTGAACTGAGTTGTACCATGAACTGAATGATCATGACTTCAAATAAGCAATTCTGTTTTCTTGATATCCCTACACTCGGCTGGTAAAGAGTCTCTAGACATTTTTTAGTATATGTCTTTATTTACAATAGAAAATACTAATGTTCATATAAATGTGATCTTAGAGTGTTTAGTTAACTTTACTTGCAAGAACAACAAAAAGTTAGTTTGCTCCTTGACTACATGCTGCTGCTGTATTTTTTCCTTCCTTCTTTTTGGCCTTCAAATATCCTGAATAATACAGAGAAACCTGCAATAACTGTCTTTAGTTCAGAATTCATATTTTTCAATAAAGACTATGCTACATATAAATAGAAAAAACTTACAATACATAATATGTGTGCCTTTGTATGAATATGTAGGTATTTATGTAGGTATCTATATTTATTGATAGAGTTCATTAATATTAAACCTATGTAAAAATATTGAAGATGTTCATGATTTTACTGACACAGCAAAAAGTGATACCAATATCTTTTCAAAATTCATGTCACAGGGCCAGCAGCTGGCATAATGGTTGAGGTGCTGGACTGCCACGTGGCCGACCATGGTTCTAGTCTCGGACCTGGTGCCTTGCTTTCTCACTTTCCCTTTCTTTCTCTGTCTCTGGTCAAAATAAAATAAAAATAATGATAAATTAATTAAATAAATAATTCTTTAGAATAAAGTTCATGTCACAAACTTACTTATCCAGTTCGCCTGTAGAGCCATAATATCATCATAATTGTTCCCTGTACATTGTCTTCCATTTTACAACTTGAGGTAGTATTTTACAGTGCCTTTTAGCCATATTGTCTGGTGAAATTGCTGGAACAGATTCCACATTGCTTTTGGCCTGGAAATGTGTTTGTAAAGACCTAGAAAAAGTGGTCTTAGTAACAGTGACTTACCTTGAAAGATCAATTTAGTTTCTTAGAAAGTTACAGTGACCCATTTTGACCCTGCCTACGTAATCACACCTTAGGGTCTTTTGAAGAAGAGTTGGATTTATTAAAGAATGTAGTGCCTTTCAGCAGCATTTGAAGACATGTACTCCCAGAGTTTGCTCTAGAGTGGAACAGCATCTTGATCTAATGCAAATAGCATACTGACTTGGAGTTTAAATTAATCTGGGAATGAGTTAAAAGTTGTTCCACTTTTTGAGAAATGTCCTTCATGAGAAATAGAAAGAAAGTAACTCCCAAAAAGGTATCCACCTCCTTATTCTTCCTCCCCACTCCCCCAACCCTGGAAAAAGCCAGGGTCACAAGCATAGCCTGGCTGTTAACTAGACCTGGAGCATAAACTTACAACATCTAAATCACTCAGCAGTGCCCCTACTGTCTGTCTGCACCACCATGTCTGGGACAAAAACTTCCTTAGCTTTTTAACTTAGTTTGCACATCTGTAAAATGTGGATAATAATGCCTTCATTGGAGAGTGGTGTCAAAGCTAGATGAAATAATATACAAGGTTTCTACCATAGAAGATGCACTAAAAAGGTTTGTTCTTCTGCCTTCACACACTTTCTACTGTAGTGGGAAGCTAAAACGTCATCATTTCCACCCTGCAACCTGCTGAGTGTCTTACAAGACTCCAAATGTAGAGTCATTCCCATCAAAGGAACACTTTATTATATATCGTGCTATTTATATATTGCTGTAGAAACCCTCTATGCTAAGAAATAGAGACATAACCAGATTGTCATTTGATGAGGAAAATATGGGAATAGTATTGGCAACATAGCTACTACCTGAAAATGCAATTGCTTTACTTTGTATCTATTTTCAGAATAGAGTACCAATGGTTTACTAGATGTACAAATTCTACCTATATTTATCAATCTGTAGCTGAACTGTGTTGTAAGTCTTGTTGATTAATATGAACGACAGACAGTATGATTTCACTTCAGGGTAAAGTTAACACAGGGAGTCACATTGCTGAATATCATTTTGAAAATTTGTTTATTAAAAACATTTGCTTGAAATGAGAGGAGCTAAGACTTTTTTGTTATTGTTGCTGTTAATTTTTGGGTTTTTTTTTTTTTTGGACAGACAATAGAGTAGACTGTGCCATTACTCTATTTATAGAAAGTAAAATTAAAGCCTTAAAGAGAAATGTGTATAGTTTGTGAACAAATGTAAAACAACCTTCATGAAGATTATTTGTATGCTATTTCCATTGGTTTACTCCAAAGATATATTCTCAATGATAATAAAGTAATAAAAGATTGTTTTCACAGCTGTTTGTCTTTGATTACATATTTCTTTGAAGTACTGTAATAAGACAGACTTTGAACCTGGAAAGAGATCAAATAATGAATTGTTCTGCTTTGTGAAGCTTAAGAAGGGATTTTATTGTCGAAACATATAGTGCGACATATTTTTTCTTCTAACAGTTAAATAATGGTTGAAAGTACTATGAGATCATTACAGATGGACTAGATTAAAGGGCTTGAGGCCAAGTGTGAGTGATCCCTACCAAAAAAGTTGGTGCTTTGGTTTAAAAAGTCAGTGTTTATAATTACCAAATATTTAATTGGTTTAGTTTTGAGTTTGAATAGGATACTGTAAAGATACCAGAATATGTTTTCATAAAACGTACATATAAAGACAATATGACACTTAAATTTTTAAGTCCCAAGAGACTTATTTCAAATTTGTTATCCCCTTCACATTTAGCCAGATTAGATTAAGGAGATTCTGTAAATTAAACTAAACATCGTTAGATAAAAGAACATTAACAAACATCATAGATTTTTTTTAACCTGAGATACCAATTTATAAAGTTCCATTCTAACATTCTAATAGGTTTTCAGATGTTGCATACTATTATGATTGTAACTATTATTATTTCCACCTAAATTTTCTCTAAGAAGTACTTAATCTCTATTGATCAGCAGATGTGCAGCAGATATAAAGTAATAGATTTAGGCATAATCATTATTGCACTTTGTTTTGGTTGAACCTAAGATGTTTGTACTGGATAATATGATTAGAAAAAAGTCAAATGGTAATAGGCTAGAAATTTCAATATGACATATTTGTTATTAAAGTTATAGTAAAACAACAGCCTGCTTTGAAAGTTCGTGACTATGTATTTTAGAGATAAAGAATAACATTTATGTGCATATTTTTGGATCTCATTTACTCAGCATAATATTTTTTCAAACTAGTTTTTGTTGTATTTAGAAGAAACTTTTCTCTTTTTTTTAAATATAAACCTTTCAAATGATAATTTTCATGGAAATACTAGACAAAGGAATATTGTAACTTTAGAGATTTTTATGATGAAGGTGTGTTTAAGAGATGTCACTTTGATATTTTTACATTATGTCCTACATTTGTCAGCTAAAACCAGGATATTGCCTCAATGAGAAAAAGCATGTTCTGCACTTGTCAAAAGGCAGTAAGTAATGATTAAAATAGCAGTGTGAAACGCTAGGAGATTAAAGTGATGCTAATGATAAGTGAGAGAAGAAAAGGGCAAGCTATATTTTAATCCCTGAGAGAATGGTTAATGACTTCTATTGCCTGAGATTAAACTAAACCTGTCTCATCAGCTTTTTCTGCCTGGCGAAAAAAAGCTCTCTGCACTTTAATTTATTAAAGTCTTTTAAGGAAGCACATTGATCTACAGAGGTTAAACTTTTAAAATTTGTGCAAAATACACACAAATGCTTTAACAAAAGTGTGATTTTTGTTGCTTTTAGGCATACTCACGGATTTACAAAGAATCTATTGTCTATTGCCTTAGTAGGTTTAATTAAGAAATATTAATTACTTAAACTGTAAGGTTTGTTCCTTTTAAAAACCAGAACATATTTATATTACCGTATAGACAAGGGGCAAGTATATTGCAGGGGATAGCAGTCTACATGAAGAGATGAAATTAGTCATAATCGTGGCATGGGGTGTTTGGAATAATACACATACTATGCAGAAAAGTAAATTATTTTATTCAATAACCTTTAAGCAACTATAGTAAATTATAGTGTTTAAATAAATCAACTTGCTGTTAACTTTAGATAGCATTCTGAATTTCAATGTTTGATGATTTACTTGGTCTTCTCATTCTAGAATTTTTTTCTTTCTTCATTCATCCTAAACCATCAAGATATCCACTTTTATACAACTAACATTTACTTTTATGCAAGTAATATTTACCTTTTCGTACTGTGATAAAGTATGTGTGTGTGTGTGTATGTGTGTGTGCATGTGTGTATTTAATGCTATGGAAATAAGACAATAGACATTTACAATAATTTTACTCATATTCTTTCTATGGATTTGTAGACCATATCTAAAATAGTTAACACGTACCAATACTATGTATTAATTGTGTTAGGTTATCTATCATAAACAATAATTTCCATCAAGCCAGGTCATAACAGTCTAGTGACTTGTAACAAAGGAAAACTTATTTCTACTTTCTACAAAACTTTGAAGGGCTCTAGTTTAAAAGTTACTTATTTGTTGCAAAAGTGAATACAAAGAGACTTAAACAGATATGCTCATTTACATTTAAATACTCAAAGTACTTCTTAATTCAACTATTGCATGGCAGAGTTGTATATCAGTTTAGGAGAAATTTATAATTTGATTATTCTGGCAAGTAATTTTTATTTTTTTGTCTTTGGTAATAATTTGTTTTTCGTGGTAGTGTTTCTTATCATCTCATTATTAATATGCTGTATTTTGATTTCCTACTAACTAAGCCAAAAACCAAAAGGAAGATATTTCATAAAATTTCATTATATCAAATATTTTTTAAACTTTATTTTCTACGTAGCTTTTTAGACTAGGGAGTTTAAACTCAATACATTCTTTGATGTTAATGAAACACCAATTTTTCTGAAGGCCATGTAGCCCTAATGAGCAGCTTCTTATAAAAGAACATTTAATCAAGGTTTATTTTTAACTTGTTTAAACAGATCTAATAGTTTGTGCTGATTTCATTTCAGTATAATAATTGCTAGCAATCCTATTAGTAAGTCCTAGTACAGGGAAGGTAACACAAATTCCAATCTAATGAGAGTAGTACTACAGCAAAAACCATGTCGTCTAGAAAGCTTTGTATTATATTTAAGGGACAGAGGTACCTGGCTATTCGAGCCATAGTTTTGATTCCATAAAGTTTCGAGTCCTGAGAGTTACATGGAGTTTACTAGCTTTAGTTCACACAGATTCACGTTGCTGTTAAAAAGGGAAAAATTAATAAAAACAACAGTTACTTTGGGAGGACATTTTGAGAAAGTAAATTGTGTTTATGACCCAAGTACATTTTGGTATAGGTAACTTTCTTGTAATAAGGCCTGTTATGTAGCTTGTTTATAATTTGTACATACAACATATATTACAATTAATTGGTGTTTGAGCACCTTTCTTCTATACTTTTTTGAGCATCAGATCAGAACAAACGAAATGTTACTGGATTATGGGACATATATGATAGAACTGATAGAATTAAAGGGTGGTTTAAGACTATTAGAAAAATAATTCCATCTAATAGTATACATTAGGATAATTTAAAAGAGGTGACGAGAGAGTCTGAAAGCCAAATGTTTTAAGTACTATTAACTTACTAGAAGAATTGACTTAAAAGAATATTGTGATACTTTAGGCTGTTTGATGAATGTGAAGATTTTGTTGTATTCAAGAATTAAAACAACGAAAATGAGAATACTCTCTTGCGCGCTGAAAGTGTAAGAAGGCAAGGATTTCGGGCCTAGTAATGAAAGTGAATATCTGCCAAGTTCAGGTTGTAATCTTTTAAACTTTTTATTACTTAATATGACACGGTGACATTTAAAATATGGAGAAATTGAAGATAAATAATATGGAGTGAATGGCAGAATTGATTTAAAATTTTAAAGCTGTACTAAAAGTAGTCTAATGCACTGAAGGGCATTTGTAAGTTATACATTGTTTATAGGTTTCTGATTAGAATCCCAAAGCATAATGTATTACAGCTTGCCTTTCCCATGAGTGAGAAAGAATATTGTCTGTAGAAAATAGAGCATAGTAAAATTTAGCCTCTTTTTTCATGTAAATCATCTGCTTTTTGTGAGAAGTCTTTATGCACAGGGTTGTGTCACATATTAATTTCAATCAATAAGTGATGTATTTTGCCTTATGGAAGATTTCTTTCTGGATATGATCATTTATTGCTCAAAAAAAGTTAAAATTAGGATAATACTGTGAGAACTATGATTTTTATGTCCTCAGTATAATGAATAACTTTTTATAAAATTATCTTTTCATGTATTTCATTAAAAAGTATCTGATTTACAATACATTTTTCAGAGTACTGTCCCTCACCAAGTGCACATCATAACCAATGAGAGTGCTTGAAAATCATGAAGATGTGTTAGTCTTAAGCTAGATATGCTGAATTTCATACTCTAAGGGGACAGCCTGGAAGCTCATACTTCTAAAGAAGTTCCACGGGTGTTTCTATTGTGCACAGAAGTTTGAGAACCACTGTGCTAGAAAGAGGAAAATACTGTTTGGGTTAAGTTAAAAGGGTACATTTTTAACACTTTGAACTTTGAATTCTAAGGTATTTTGCGTACAGTGTTTCTATCAAATCTTTAAGGTACATAGAAACATGTTTAGAAAGACATTGAGGCTTTTTATTTTGTGTGTATATGGTATGTAGATGTCAGATTTAGGACACTTTTCACTGACATTGTATACTCAAATAAATTATGTGATCTGGTTCAAATTCCTATGCTACCTTAATCGCAAACAAACTCACTCTATGGATGCAGATTGCGTATACCCATTGCATTCAATGCTATCTTGAAATGTATGGTCAGATCTCAAACACTGCAATATTTAATGCATAGGTCATCACAGAAGCTCATTAACTTTGTATCTATGTGAAGATAAAGTAGTGTAATAAAGATGAAAATTTTAGCAATGGAGTTATAATACCAAAACTGGGTGTATGCAGCAACTCCAGCACCTAAAAATGTGCAAAGTGTCTGATATCATATAATTCAGTGGTGGATTATTCTTAATTCTACAAATTATGATATTAAAGATTGTCCAGATAGAGTCCACATTTTCCTTGAGCTGTCCGACCAATTTCAATGGAATTTGGCAAATAATAGAAGTAGTATCACATCTATCAAACAATGCCAAGAAAGGTTCTCAGCTTAAAGATTACTCCATATTTTATCCCAGCGGCCTTATTTCATTCTAAAATTACCTGTCTTTTTTGAATTAGGAAAAAAATGACATATGTATAGCTCAATTATTGTGCTCAGGGTCATAGAACTGTAAGTACACTTTTAAAAATGAATAAACTTTAAACATTTTACTTTCTTGAAGGCAAATACTATACATTTCACATGTTTTCTCTAATTTGCTTTCAGTAAACTATTTTTTATCTTATGAAAAGCAATATGTAACAATGAAGAATGACTTTTCATTACATTCTGACCTATTCTGAATCTTCCTACCTGCATAGTGCTTATCCTTAGCCTGGTCATTAGGGAAATAGACATCCATTCTTTCTGCCTAACACTCATTCCAAAAGGAGAGAATAGATAGTAGAAAAATCTAAAAATCATTTTTTTAAGAATTATTTTATTTAACTTATTTATTTATTTATTTATGTACGTATGTATGTATTTATTTATTTATTTTTAAGTTGTCCAGACTGAGAGAGAGAGAAAGAGAAAGTGAGAAAGCAAATTGCCAGGTCCAGAACTTAAACTGTGGTCAACCATGTGGGAGTGTAGTGCCCTTAACCACCATGCCACCTGCCAGGCCCTAAAAATCATTTTATTTTCACTATAACCTGCCTTATTCAAAGGAGAGTGAGGATGACTATATAGATAATAAGTAAGAATATTATACCAAAAGTGATATTGATATGATTGAATCATTAGGAGTTTAGAGGCAATAACAGGATTTATATTGCTGAAATTATTTTGATAAGAATATACTTATTACTCTGAAATTTTAAATATATAATAGTCCAAAATAATACTAATAATAGTAGGCATTCCTGGAATTACAAATGTAAGAAACTTATTGAAAATGCTAAACTTTGTCTATGAGATGAAATCATATTTTATTGCAAATGATTGTTTATCTGCTATTTACAATTCCTGAATTTTGAAAAGCCATCTTCTCCTCATCCCACTGAAACTTATACAGAAGAAAAAGTGTTAAAGGGCTAGGAAAATATTATTTCATCATTCCTGTTCCATTAGAATTCACTTGGGTGGCTGAGAAAATGGTTTATGGATTAGAGAGAGAAGAACAAGCTAAAACATTTCATACCTTCATCTCTGATAAATTCCCCAAACTCATTCTTTGCATCTGAGCCATAAATAACAACCATGCTTTTTGCTAAAAAGAGCTTTTTTCCTGCACCAGGTCTTTTGTCTTGGAGATGAATGCTATAATAAATTTGAAGTCTTAGGGGGGGCATTGTTTGAACTATAACATTATGGTTTACAACTGTTGCTTCTATTATGAGGAGGATAAAAAGCGACTATGAAGCTTGATCTCTGTCACAGAAATGGATTAATATTTCAGTCTTCAATGTGGGTCAAGTGTATGATTCTCCCCAAAGCCATTCACCATGATTAATTTTTATTATGTGGGCATTCAGATTCTCTTTATATTCTTATGTATTTTATCTCCCCGCTGAATCATCCTTTGAAATACTATAACTTAGATTTCTCACAGAATAGCAGAAACACAGTATTTTTAAATTCTTATAAAAGTTTTATTAAACCTAATGGAAAGAAGCCTCTAAATTATTTTTTTTTCTCAAAAATTGCACAAATAACTCAAATAATAGTAGAATAGTTAACATTAAATTAGTTTGCTGATAAACAATGTTAAATATTATGATATTATAATTGCTGAGTAATATCTTATTTTCCTAGTGATCAAGTACTTAATCATTAGGAAGATGTAGTCTGTCACTGGGGAAAAAAATGACACTTTCACAAAGGTGTGGTTTTTAATGTCAGTTTTATCTGAAGGGAGAAGGTGTTAACTAGAAAAACAAGACCTCTCCGTTGTCTTTATTATCTTTACCTAGACTATAATTTTTCACATATATCTGCAAGATGCGAATGAATATGAAAGTTTTTTTGGGAAAAAATTTTCTTGGCCTCTAATTGATAGCTTTTTAAAATGTTTTTCTTTTCTCTATAGGAAACTGGCACTTAAAAAAATGATCAATTTCATTTTATTCATTATTATTATTGTTTCTTATTTTGCTATAGGGCACGTGTGCTCCACCAGAGAGAGAGGAAAAGTGAGAACAAAGCCACCAGTTCTGGGACTCCAAGCCAGGTTGGCTACATTGGAGTCCAGCACTTTAACCACCATACCTCCTGCGGACCCCAGAAACTGGCACTTAAAAATAATTTTACGTTTTGAGATTGCTTTCTTCAGTAATTTAATTCCTGCTTAAGCTTAGAGAAATCTAAGGAACTTTAAGATATTAACCTTTAGTACTTACATTAATGATCCCTACAAAAATTTTGTAAAAGTAATCAACAAGTCTTATTAATACACTTTTTTTTGCAAGTTATTATTGATTGGCTGTTGTGGATACATCAAAACTCAGTTAAGGGAATAAAGGAGTTATGTCTTCTACTTGCAGAAAGCTCAAACACCCAGTGTAGAAAACTACATGGGGAGAAATAATTACATTCACTGGGACCAACCATAACAGAGGTTACATAGATGTTTGGTACAACTATATAATATAGTTTTGCTAGACAGTGGGTGTCAAACCTGGCTGCACCTTGGAAAAATCTATATTAAAACAAGAAGAATCGAAGTGTGGTCTTCACCTCATATCAATCTCCAGCAGATTGCATAATGGCTACAGTGCTGGACTCCCATGTAGTTGACTGCAGTTCGAATCCTGGACCTGGCAGCTTAAAACTCAGGCTGATTGCATGTGTGTGCATGTCCAAAATCCCAAGAGAAGAATGGAGGAAAAGGGATTGTGACGTGGTCATCCCTCTGGGAGGTGATTTCTTGTTTTCTGTCTCTCTGTCTCCTTCTGTCCATCCAATGAGCACACCCGCCTCATAGCAAAAAAATCTCTCAAAAAAAATATCTATAATTATCCAGAGTTTATAAAAACTCCAATGACAGGGCCGGCAGGTGGCGTGGTAGTTGAGGGCTCTGGACTCCCACATGGCCGACTGTGGTTTGCTTCCCAGACCTGGTGGCTTGCTTTCTCATTTTCACTCTCTCTCTCTCTGCCTCTCTCTGGTCAAATTTAAATAAATAAATGAAGTCAAATAGAATAATTCTTTAAAAAACAAAACAAACCTCCAATGGCCTGGCTTCATTCACCCCTTGAGATTGATTTCCATGTGGAAAATAAAGAATCTATTGAGAGACCATGACTGTAGTAATGGAGAAGAGGAAGTGGATGTGACTGTTTATTAAGGGGTGAAGCCCATAGAATATATCTCAGAGTAGATTTTTTGGTGGGAGAGGATGGAAAGAACAGGTGAAGTCATAAATAAAAGCCTTCCAAATGCTGGCTTGTATGGCTTGATGGATGGTGCAGCAGCAAAGGAAAAACCAAATTGAGAAAAGTTGTGAAATTTATGGAAGTACTGTTTTATGATAATTGTGGAACATCAAAGTGGTGATACCCAGAGTTTGTTGACAGTATTAATATTAATGGGGACCATTTATTACCTTACTTCAAGACTGGAAGTTGGAATAAATGAGACTGTTAGGGTAAAATTAGAATGCTTAGGATAACATTCTGGGTAATATTTAGTTTTAGAAAGATAGGGGAGAATTTAGTGAAAGAAAAGGAGACATGGTTGAAGTGTAAAAATGATAATCAATTACATTGCTGTTCTAAAATCAAAAGACAAATAATATGTTTCAAAATGTGAACAGCTGTCAAGATGCCTAAGAAGTCAGTGTGCAGAGAGTTCATCTAATAGAAATGGAATAGGTGGATATTTATTAGGTCATTGGGAAAGTCATGACATATTTTGCTGTTTTTCTATGCAAAAATGCATCATGACTTTCCTAACAACCCAATAGTACATTTTCAGACCCTAAAAGTAAAGAGGTAAAGTGAGCACACTCATGCGTTGTGCATATATTTATTGAACGTATACTATTAGCACAGCACTAGCCCAAGCAATTATTAGAGAACTGACATGAAAAACTAATCAAACTGATACCTCCCTGAACTATGTCCACAAATAGCATTCTAAACGTTCATCATTGCCTTTATATCTTAATTTTAGTTTAGAAATTTTGTAACTGTTTATGCTTTCTATTCTTTGTGCTTTTCTGGGAACATTTTCATAATTTCAGTTACAACACTGTTTTATATACCTAAGTTTATTATAATTCTTTGAGGATAATGTATGTATGAAAGTTTTTTGGTCTGTAGAATTAATATAGCATTAATCTAGTGCTAGAGACCTTAGATACTGTTGTAAGAATGGAATCAGTTAAAGAATAAGTGCATATAGGGGCCAGCAGTTGGCTTAATTGTTATGTCATTGGACTCCCATGTAGTTGACTGCAGTTCAAGTCCTGGTCTCGGTGGCTTAAAACTCACGCTGGGAACACATGTGGTGAGTGTGCCCAAAATTTCAAGAAGAGAATGGAGGAGAAAGGATTGTGGCATGCCATTTGCCCTGGGGGGGTGATTTCTGGTTTTCTGTCTCTTTGTGAGTGCACTTGTGGCATGCCATTTGCCCTGGGGGGGTGATTTCTGGTTTTCTGTCTCTTTGTGAGTGCACACGCTCTATAGCAAGAATCTATCTAAAAAAAAAAAAAAAAAAAAAAAAAAAAAAAAAAATTAAGTGCACTAAAGGCAATTTATTATTGATATTATTATTTTAATTATTTATTTTAGGTTTTGTCATAGGGTGCTTGCACTCACCAGAAAGAAAAAGAGAGAGACAGTGAGAAAACACCCCTAAGTGAGAATGGCTTTGATGCAATTACTTCTTTTCCATTCTCCTCCTGGATTTTGGGCATGTTCACACACATGCCTGGCATGATTATCAAGCTTCCAGGCCTGGGACTCGAACTACTATCAGCCATGTGAGAGTTCAGTGCCTATCCACTATGCCACCTGCTGACCTCACTGATATTATTAGTTATAGTAAATATGATATTCTTATTTAAATAATCTATATTTTAGTGTCCTGAACACTGGGGTTTGCTCTCCAGCCATACATCTTTATATCCTAGTGCTTAAGCTCACTGTGCACAAAGTAGGTATTCAACAAATTTTTGTTAAAGAAATGGTTAAAAGAATACAATATTTTTGCAATATGACAAAGAAGAACATTTTAATATAGTTAAAATGTCAATTTATGTTTCAAGTCCAACAATTGTATTAATTTGAAAACATATTAACTATTTTGACCATTGTTTTCTGCTGAAGCAGAAATGTCTTTACAAATGATATTTCTGTCTCTTTTATTTCAATGATCTATTAAAGTTTATTATTTGTAAGTGTAATTTTCTATGCAAAGGTATATAAAAAAAGGAATGCAAACCCTATAATTAAGATTAGAATAATTTTTATCAAGGTCTATATAATATTAAGTAAGCACTTAAAATACTCCTAATAAGCTGAAGCACAATCTGATCTCTCAGATTTTATATTTTAAATCATGGGAATAGTAGATGGTGTAATGATTACGTTGCTGGACTCCCACATAGTAGACCGCAGTTTGAGTCCAGGACCCAGCAGTTTTAACTCATGCCAGGCAGGTGTGTGTGTGTGTGTGTGCATGCCCAAGATCTTGAGAAGAGAATGGAGGAGAAGGGATTGTGGTGTGGCCATCCCACTGGAGGGCGGGGGGGGGGGGGGGGGGGGAGGGGGATTTCCTGCTTTCTGTTTTATTTTCCTCTGTCTTTCCGGTGAGGGTACACATCCTATAGCAAAAATCTCTCTTTTTTAAAAAAACCATTATTATAGAGTTTTTATCATTTTCAAGCAGAAGCAAATTTCAGAAATAACATATCAAATGTCACATTTTCTATACAAGAATAAGAAGCAGTGCGGCAAATTATTAAAAGCACAAGCTCTGGAATCCAATTACCTGGACTGCAAACTTGACTTTGATATTGACCAATGACATAAATCTAGATTTAGATTTCACTGCACTGTACTTCAGTTTTAAAATCAGAAAAGTGGGTTTAATAATATCATATTTAGTAAAGCAGTCATGATTATTAAATGAGTTAATATATGTAAGATGATTCAAACTGTCATATAAATAAGGTGAAATACAAGCATTAATATTTATGATGAACACGATGACCCAAGAGTGGCAAGGTATCTGTCAAAACCACATAGACAGGGGATTATCCCAATACATAGCAATGTTTAAACTTGTCTTTCCACATCCAGGCTGTGAGTACAGCTTTATAGGAGACCAATAAGCCATTTATGTTTTTTTGCACTTTTATTAGACCCGGAATGATTGAGACAGATTATATTATTAACATGATCCAATAATAATGTTAAATTTTAAATGCAAATTTTGAAGATTTAACTATCCCTTAGATAAACACTCCTAAATCACTTTCTATCGCATCAGTTTAATCATTTTCTTCATAACGCTTACCAATATCAGACACTTTTTTGCTCACTCATTTGTTCTGTTGTAGATTGTGTTTTCTCCTTTGAATGCAAGAAACCCATAGGAGGGCCTAGGATGCTGGAGGCCAACTCTAAAATGTATTGGGTGAATGAATGAATGGTCAAATTGTGATCCAATGACATGGAAGAGTCAAGCTGATTTGAGCCGTGCTGACTTGATAGTGCATTGGTAGATAATACTTGATTCCAGTTCCAGCCCCTTCGTCGAACCAGTTATTTTACCTTACTGAATCCCAATTTTCTGGTCTGTATAATCAATATAATTAACATAATAATGTATGCCATTAAGGTTATGGTGAGGATAAAGTTAGTTAATAATTAAGTGTGCACAGTAGGCACTTAATGATCAATATTATTACCAATAGTGATAATAACATTCTTAATTAAATTATCCATATTTTAGATAGCTTACTATTATACACAATATCTGCTAAATCATCCACACTTTAGGTATTTTTATTAATAAAGTTAGTAAAATAGTTTGAAAATATTGCATGTGGCTTTATCTTAATAATATTCTAAGGATTCCCTACTTCGGATTTGATTTTGATGGCGTAATAGTTACATCACTGGACTCCCATGTAGTCAACTGCAGTTTGAGTCCTGGACCTAGCAGTTTGAACTCACACCAAGCACATGCGTGTGTGTGCCCAAATCCTGAGAAGAGAATGGAGGAAAAGGTATTGAAGTGCGTTCATCGCCCCTTGGGAATGATTTTTCACTTTCTATCTCTGTCTCTCTACCTGAGCACATGCAACCTACAGCAAAAATCTCTCTTAAAAATACAAAACAAAACAAAAATAGTATAGGTCTTTGCTTCTCAACGTATGGCTGTGGGTGGGATTAGTGATAAGTGCATCACCAGTAACTTTATTAAAAATGTAGACTCCCAGGTTCCACACCAGCCCTACTTGACTCGGAAACTACATTTTAACTAGCCCCTCCTTGTCCTGCTCACCACCTTGGGTAACATATGCATGTTAGTCTTTTAAAATAATGAGTGTCTGGTGGTATCTTTGAAAGAAGATAACTATTTCAGAAATCCAGAGGTAAGACAAAAAATATGCAAATATTCCCCAGTAAACGAAGACAATTTATCTAACTCCATTAGAAACAGTAAATATAGGGTAGGTCACTATAGCATTTTTTTTTTTTTTTTGGAAAGGTTTTTAGTATAGGTCGCATGCACTCGCCAGAAAGACAGAGAGAGACAGAGAGATAGAAAGTGAGAAACCCCCCCCCCCCCCCCGGGGGGATGGCCAAACTGCAATCTCTTCTCCTCCATTCTCCTCGGGGTCTCGGGCACGCAGGCACACGCTCCCAGCATGAGGTTAAGCCACTGGGTCCGGGACTCGAACCATGGTTGACTACATGGGAGTCCAGAGACATAGCCATTACGCTAACTACTGGCCTGTTATAGCATTGTTAAACTGATAGAAAAGGAGAGGGGTTTATAGTCACCATCTAGCTACAGGAGTCTTGTGCCTTATTGCATAACCTGGGATCCCTCTTGAGTAAACTCTCACGAGTATAGGCAAAGTTGTCCTATTGTACACATTGAACCCTCTGTCCTATAGAGTTAATTGTAACAGGGGTAAAATACAATGACTGTTACCAGAATATTTAATAAGAAGGATAAAATTATAACTTAAGAAAAATGATTCCCCAAGGGACTAAAGATTAGGATTAAAATGAGAATAAGAATAGCATAGAGGTAATTCAACATTTGATTAAGGACTTAATCTACTTATCTTTATTCAATTCAAGCGTTTTTCAAATTATTAAGATTTGGCAAAATGAGTTATTTTTAGATGTTCTTGCCCCAGAGTATAAGAGTAGAAGATAAAGGATAAAAGGACATACAAGATAAAGGATTTAAGATAACATTGATGTATAGACAATGGATTATGAAAATGATCACTTTATATTCTGTAAATGTCCTGAATTTGAAATACCATACTGAAATTCTTGGATGTTTATGAAATAGAAAGGTTATAGTTGAATGTGTCAACTGTATTACTGTATGATGAAGATGATCCCAATGAAAAGGCTAGGGTGAAAAACTAGCAGAAATAAAGGGAGAGAATTAAAGACAAATAGAATTCTGATAATTGAATTGTATTTGGAAAGATAAATTGGTCAGTGGCACTGAAAAAAAAGAAAGAAACCCTCCCAACTGCAACAGCCTTGAGTTCATAAATATGCCAGTATCCATTTTTTCATTATTAGTAGACAAGGCTATGTCCTTCCCTTTGATGACGGTAACGAGTTCTATGACATTGCCACTTTGAGTTCTTGCTTCATTAGATTGGGTGACTGTTTATTTGAAATTGTAATGAAATATTTACTTTATAGAGCTATAAGGATTAACTGTGATAATTGAGTGAGGCTGATCTGGAGCTTTCAGTGTAATAGGTCCCCCTTGTTTGAATACAGAGCGCAGTGAGAATGAACGAGCAGTGAGTGTGTTTCTGCCTGTCAGTTTCTTTCTACATGTTGCTTTTTCTTCTGGAGATAAGTGGGCCTAATGCTGAACAAATACTGGAAATCAGAAGCCACTGAGAATCATTCGCCTCTCGCTTTCCCATGGCAGCATGATAGACGCTCAATCAAAGAACCCCCTCCTCTCCGCAAAGCAACAATTTTGTCACCACGAGCAAATCCAATTGAAAAGTCCCTTGGACGGAGAGGAGAACTCCAGTTGTCAGAATCAGCAAACAGAATGAAAAGAACTAAGAGGAGTAAATTGGCACCTGGGGCCGCCGTGGTAGCCTGTGATAGGCTGTGGCATTGTGTTGGGTAGACATTCAGCCATTTTCAGATATAATGGGAGAAATTAATGCAAATGAGTCAATGGAATGAAATGCATTTTAATGCAGATTTGAGGGACTATCCCGAACTGCTTGATAACAAGTCGCTTTAAGAAAAGGCTTACATTGTGAGGACTCATTTTTTCCCCATTTCTTCTCACTAGTGCCTCATAAGGGCCCTTTGTTCTCTAAGTAAACTCTTTCTAAACTATTGACATTGCTCATTTATGTGAATTTCAGATTTTTTTTTTTTTACCCCCTGACAAAGTAGCCTTGGGTGATCTGGGAAAACGTTAATTGCAAGAGGACAAGGAAACTGGCTGAAACAAGAAATGCAATCATTAAGTGTAATGTTGCAGTTGTCCATGCCTCATTATAACATGCATACAAGGCAATAAAATGCATGTTTCACAAACAAATCTTTTGACAACTATAGTTCAAGAGCCTCCAGCTGTCCTGCTTTTTTACATCTATTTTTCTTGGTTTAGTAATCATTATTGAAGCTAAACTTTGGATTCCCAGAACAGTCCTTCGTATTATGCAAGAACCAGGATGATTTTAGAGAGCAAAAAGTTTGTTTGTTTTAAAATTTTAAAATATTTGCTTTCCGAATTTCTCACTGATGTTTTGTTTTGAAAAATGATACTTAATAATAGTGAGGGAGAGGGATAAGAGACCTAAGTCAATCTCAACAAAGACACTCTTTCACAAACCAACATTTAAAACATTTAGCTGCCTCAGGCTGTCTTTCCATGAAGGAAAATCACTGGTTGAAAAATAGAGACTTCATCTTCCACCTTTAAGTTCATTATGGTTTCACTGGACTATATAAATGCATATCTTTTTTTTTAAGGGACAAAAATAGTTAATCAGATGAAAAGGTCATCAAGTATAAGTGCAGCTTGAAACTGGTGAACTTTCAGACTCACAAGTAAAGCAGCCAGAAAGGGGGAAAAAAAGGTAACAGATTCAGCATTGTCCAAAAGTTCCAGACCAGTGATTAATGTGTAAGATAATGGACTTGGGAAATGAGTAAACACTCCCCATGCTCCCTGCTTTGTGCTTGAACGACTTGATGACAAGGGCAGAGCAAGGTGAGAATTTAAACAGGACCACAGGAAAAAAAAAAAAAAAAAAAAAAAAAGACAAAGACTAGCAACAACATCATGTGAGGGAGGGGGAATTTACTGGTTTGTTTTACAGAAAGTATATAATAACTTTTCTTCAAAGCAGACATTAACAGCGTACTGGTTTAAACTTCAACATGGACAGGGAATTAACCGTAGAAATGATATGCCACTAGGTCTTCTTTTAATACAGCAGACATGGATATTCACTTGTGTTCATTGTTGTTAACTTCTGCGGATCCACTAAAGATTCAGATGCATAATTATGCTCAGTTGTACTATATTTGGGGAGGGGAAGTGCGTATCACGGTATTTCAGGCTAATACTTAAAACATTATGTAGATACAGTTGAGGGTATTTCTCTGTAAAAAGATTTCAGGACCTGAATGCCCTGCAGGTTGTTGTACTTTGTTACTTAGTAGTCTGTCATCAGTTGAATTTAGGTTTTCTGGATGCATTGAAAGCCTTTTATATGGATATAACATTTATTTACATTGAAGAATCCTTGCTGTGTTTTTGTTTCTTGGTTCTCACTTTCTACGTTGCCTTAGGCACTTAGAGATGTTTTCCATTGGGCTCTTCTAATGCTTTCATTAGCTTACAAATATTAATTTTGTCAACCCTTCACATGAAAATCCCTTTCTGCTTCTATCAATCTGTTATAAATGCCCACATCATACTTGACACATATGGAGGGTTTATGAGTCTCTGGCAAATGTTCCCTACTACCATAAACAATGTTCTGGAACTTGGTGCATCCCCTTGAAGAGACTTTTCACAGCCCAGAATCTCTTTAGTATTCTCAGATGATAGTGGCCAATTTAAAAATATTTGAAATCATGTTTCTGAATATTGAATAAAATGTTTATGAATTTTCTTTTAATGATAAAGTTTAAATACTTACATTTCTATACATGTTGTACATTAAATCCCTAATTGAGAGCAGTTGAGATGGTATCTCCTAAATCAATTTCAGTCAGTGATTCAGGCTGGAAAAGCATGAGGATAAAGAAATTGCATTATGGTTATCAGCAACTGACTTGCTACTTTCAAACAAACTCCTTTGCTTTTCAACAATAAACTTGTGAGGTTGGTATCATTATTACACTCATTCTCATGATCAAGAAAATGGCCCATAGAGAACAAGGATTCTGCAGAGCCAGGTCTTGGACATTGGTCCATTTATTTTACTAAAGTCCCCCAAAAATACTTGGGGGAAAAAAAGGCATTTTCTTCTTCTAGTGCTTTTGGCATTTAGGGCATTAAAAGTATTTTTCTTAATTTTTCTTTTGATCTTGAGTCTTGAATTACTATGTATTGATTTAAGTGATATTTTAACATTTAATTGAATGCATGTTTATTATGAGTTACTGAGGCATAATATTAATTATTCAAGCTAAATAAACTATTTTTGCTTTATGTCAATAACGAGCCCTTTCAAAAATCTTCAAACGTGTGTTACATTTTTACTATAACTTTTAATACATATTTCTCATGTTTTATGCATTGACTTTTACTTAACAAGAAATCTAATGGTGGCAGTATATGAATTTTTTGTTACAAATTTGTATACGAGCCATTGTTTCTCTGGATCCTTTAAATTTACTTCTCACAAGTGAAAAGTGATCAGGGAAACATATATCCCAAATTGACATTTCTATGAGAATCAGCTATTCAGTCTTTCTTGTTTTTTAAAGGAAACTTTCTAAAGACACTCGGAGAGTTATGATCATTCATTTCTTTTAGAAAACTGATTATTAATTTTGGATCTTGATATTAAATATACTCTTTATAAGGTTCTTAATTTATATTTCCACCCTACAGGTGTTTGCTTAGTATTATAATGATCCCTTTTCATACTAGTCTTCCTCATTAGACCATGGGTTCATTCAGTTAGAGGGATCTTGCCTTATCTTGTCCTTTATTTATTTATTTATATATTTATTTATTATTTCTAATGTTGCATACAGGACATGGTTGCCATTCAACACAAATAAAATTAAAATATTTCAAAATAAAATATTTCCATTGTTTTGAAAAACAACTCAAAACTATAAATATTTTCAGTATTTTGAGAAAGTTGAAAGATAAAATTTAAAATGATAAATGATAAGGGCAGATGTCTAACCATCTGAACCTTGAATTATTAGAAAATAAAAATGGAATCCCTTAGAAGTGGTCTAAATACACTGTTAAAATATCTTTAATGAGGTATTTTAAGTTTTTTTTTTCATTTAAATAATTTAACTTTCTTTTAGCCATTGCTTTAGTGTATAGCATTTTTGTTCATATTTTGTCCCATAGTATCTCAACTAATAAGTTAGTGGTCTGTAGCAAATATTCTATTTCACTTTTTGCTATACTGTAATAATTTTAAAAGAAGGGTTTTGCATATATTTATTTCTAATGATATTGTTACAATAAATATTTCTGAAATTCATGTGAAAGGATAGGGCAGTCAAGGGACAGATGTGAGTTTGTCTTCAACATTAATTTGTGGAGGGTAAGATCTCCTATTTTTAAGGATAGATTTGTAAAAATTAATTGCTGCATCATTTCATTTTAATCTACTTAACTGGAAGTTAGAATACATGCATTCCAACCTGGATTATGATAGCAGGGCCTATTATTCCTGAATCTTGGGGGATGCCATTTGCAAAATGGGACAAATCAGACCTAATTTAAAGACTTCCCAGCTCTGTAAATTAATAGCGGGCACTTTGGCGAGGATTCATACTTCTGGACCTCAGTTTCTCCTGTTACAAAAAGGAGGGAGTTAGCATTAATACTAGCTTTGGTCAAAGTAATAAAACTAGTACTTGGTTGGTCTGGCTCACTTTTGCAGTAATTTAAACTTGAAAAAAAGGCAATTATTGTGAAAATAGCATTTTAAATAGCTTTTCATGACAATTGCTATTCTGATAAAGGTTCACAATTAAGCACATAACTATACAGCAGTTTTAGTGTTCAAAATATATATTTTCTCAACTTATGTGTAGTGTGTCAATAAATATCTGAAAAAGAGTTTTCTTGTTTAGCCATACTTGAGTCGACTCAAGTCTGCTTTAAAAGAATGGAAGCCTTTAAAGCTGAGGATATATAAATGATAACTCTATTGACCACTGTTATTCAATATTAACCAAGTGAAATGTTTCCAGGCAATATCTTTGTATGTATAGTTACCCTGAAGATGATAAAACAAAAACCTTATAGACAAAGTTAATTTTTTTTTCCTTGCTAATCGTGGAAGAGATGATTAAGAGATAAAGGATGTAGGGACTTTAAAACATTTGTTGAGAATGGAATGAAAGTACAAGTTTATTTTGATAAAAACAATTTTGAAATTTGTGCATAGATTTTCGTCATACGTATTTTCATGAAATTTTTTACCATCTGTCCTGTTTTAAGATTTTTTTCTCCCTGGTCTTTGCTTTTCTACTGAATAAAAATAGAATGATATTAAAAATGATGTGTGCAGGGGCAGGCAGGTGGCGTGGTGGTTAAGACCCTGGGCTCCCACATGGCTGACTGCAGATCGAGTCCTGGACTGGTGGCTTGCTTTCTCACTTTGCCTCTCCCTCTCTCTGTCAAATTAAAAATAATAATAATAATAAATCAAATCAAATCAATTCTTTAAAAGATGATGTGAGCAAAAGAAAAAATAATATCTAATGATTAGTCACATAGTGGCCTTATCATTCTATCTCTTTGTTTTTATTTTGTTGGTGTGACTTGCCTGCAGTACAGTGAATTGCCAGGTGGTAAAGTTTTCCACTTTTACAGAATTGTGATATGCTGTATATTTGTGACTTTTTTTTGGTGATCATATCTAAAAGATATAATTTGACCTATATTTGTCTTTAATTGAAAATTTTTTTGAGAATTTTATGAAATACTTTAGGAAATGTGAGACACCCTTGAGTATTACAAAATCTGAGCTGGAAAGCACTGGCCCAGAGAATGGTTACTAAATTCTGACAGCTGTCGGGTCAACAGGCTAAGCCATTTAACCTCAATAAACCTCATTTTCTTCATCTGTAAAACAAAACTCATAGTGCTGACCTACTTCATGGTTCAGATTGGCAGCAGCTAGAAAATATTAGGAGGGCTCATCCCTCTCTATACATGCCACAGATAGATGCTTCATTGTATAGCTGGATGGGGATAAATGGGGATCAATTATTATTTGTAGTTGGATAGGCGCTAAGAAGCCAATCTCAGGCATTCAGACATATTGGAAGTATCCATATGAAGACCCATGGGTGGGAACAGAAGTGAAAAGGGCTTGATCAGAGAGGAAGCATGATCAGGTGAGCTGACCGTGACATCCTCTATTTTAAAGCGTGAATAAAACAGTTGTGAACTTAGATTTATGAAATAAGTATTTATGTTGTTGACATGAAAAAGAGAATAATAGGGAAAACAGGAAAAAAAAAAAACATACTCCAGTGAATGATACATGGAGTGCATGAGCAAAATGATCACAAGTCAAAGTAAGTTAGAATTATGTAGCTTCTGACTTGATATGTATGATTTTGATGTTTCCTTGCATGTGAGGCCTGAATGAATGACAATATTTTTAAACAATGAAACAACGAATCATTTATACTTTGACCATGGCATGAAAATTTATATTATTTTTGTATGATTTATACTAATATGTCTTGAACAGTGGGTTAGCACTCTTGGCACTTTAGGAGTAGCGCATCACAATGACTTTGGTTTTAAAAAAGGAAATAGGGAATAATCCAAAAAAGAATAAGCCATTGCAGATAATTGAGAATTGATTATATTTCACATACTCAAACTGTGGAAAGTTCTAAAGCTTTCTTCTACTTGCAAAGAGAATAGGTAGACTGGTAGTGAAATATTGAGCACAATTTTCTTCATAGTGTTACAAGAATACTGTCAGCAATCTATGAATGCAGGCTTTTTTCTTTTTTGGACTTTAGATATACTAACTTTGTTATTTATACATCTAGATAAAATGGTAGATAGGAAGACATTCTAAAAACTTGCATACTTATTGTTTTAAGGTATTATATGTTCAAGCAGATGTTGAAATAAAGATTAGCCTTTTTTTTTTTTTTGCATGTGGTGGTGCACAGAACCTTTTAAGGGATCTATGAATTATTGCTTTGGTTCAGCATGAGTGCAGTAAGAAGAAATGTACCTCATCTGTAATACACTGTGTAGACTAATATCAGCTCCTTTTTTCTTATATTGCAGTGAGATATTGATCTGGTAAAATGGTACCATATTGGAGCTGTCTGTTGTGGTATTCATCATGCTGTCACATCCCTAGTGCCTTGGAGTTATTGGAAAGTGGAATTGAGAGAGTTCTGTCATTTGGTGTGGCAATCCATTCACAGGACAGTCACTACAATATTTGCAGTGGTACGCTTATTTTTGTAGCTGGGATAACTTCCACTTTAGTACAAGAAGGCATTTCTAGTGTTCCATGCATAGTGGTATTAATAGGTCAGGTTTAACTCTTCTCTAGCTTGCTTTCCTTGCATATCATTGTCTTTTCTAGTCAGAGCTCACACCTGCTGCCTGTCCCAAGGCTGATGCGTTGGATTTGTTCCTCTGGGACCAGTATATCTGAGCTGTGGCTTCCACCCTCTTATGCTTTTATCTGATGGTGGTAAGGAGGTAAAAGATGAACTTTTATATGTAGAAAGCTTTTAGTTTCTTCCCACACTAAAATATCAGTTAATGTTAAAAGAGCTTTCAAAAATATAAAAAGATACTGTCAATCTTCAATGACTAGATTAAGCAGTTTGAATGAATTATTTTTGTTTTGGATTCTTCCTGGCAATCTGATGATTTTAATAGAATGTCATGTTTTCTTTAAAAAAAAAAAAAAGGAACTAGGAATGAAAGATTTTGTTTGTAGAAATTATTATCTACTAAAGAGTGTTTATATAGAAAGTGTTCATCATCTCTTAGAAGATGAGTTTCTGAAATTCCCAGTAACTCAAATTTCAACAGTAGTTAAATAACTGAATAAGAAAAAAGAGAGGAAAAAATAACAAGAAGGAGAGAGATGATTTCCTAGTTGGTGGGAGTTCAAATGCAATTTAAAAAGTTGAATAATATCAACATAGATGAGTATTTTGATAGACACTAATGTAAAAATTATGACGACTGGAAACCAAGACTGTAGTATTTTAGAGAAGGTATATTTTTTTAAATTAGCAGTTGGCTAAAACTAAGTATGCCAGGGCCAGCAAGTGGGGTGGCAGATAAAGGTCCTGGATTCCCATGTGGCAGACTGCGGTTTGAGTCCTGGACCCGGTGGCTTGCTTTCTTGCTTTACGTTTCTCTCTCTCTTTATCTCTTTCTGGTCAAATTAAAAAATAATAATAACAAACGGAATTACGTAAATAAACAATTATTTTTAAAAACATAAATATGCAAATATGTTATGCATTTAACATATGATTCTGCATTATCATTACTATATATTCACAGCAGGCATTATGATAGCTCAAAAGGAGTCTTTATTTAACTTTTTTATTTACTTATTTTTTAATTTGACTAGAGAGGAACAGAGAGAGAAAGAGAGAGAGGTAAAGTGAGAAAGCAAGCCACCAAGTCTGGGACTTGAACCATGGTCAGCCATGTGGGAGTCCAGCACCTATAACCACGATGCCACCTGCCGGCCCCCATGTTATTCTTTAAAATGTCTACCTGTATGCTGTTGCTTTAGGAGGAATAAAACTGCTGAAAATATAGCCTTTAGTGAATTTTCTGTTCTTTTCCCAGTCAGTATTTTTATTCATACCACATTTACAATAAAAGAAATGTGAAATGCATCACAGAAACAAAAATGAGATTAAAAAAACAACTCGGGGCCAGCAGGTGGCATGGTGGTTAAGGGTAGACTCCACGTGGCTAACCACAGTTCAATTCCCGGACCTGGTGGCTTGCTTTCTCACTTTATCTCTCTCACTATCTCTCTCTCTGGTCAAATCAAAATAAATAAATAAATGAATAAGATTAAATGAAATAATCCTTAAAAAAAAGAGCAAACAAAAAACAACTCAATAAATACCACCACAAACTGGTGATGCATGATTATAGAATTCATGTATAAAAAAATTAAATAAGTAGCAAAACAGTAGCAAATGTTGATTGTAATGCCTATATGTTTGGTGTAAAAATATTTAGTTTTTCATTTCAGTGACATTATTTGCCTTAGTTTGCCTTATTGCTTAGTATGAGATAAAGCAGGTGAACACATATATGATCTAACATCGTGGTGACCTATAATCTGTTCTCGTCATAAAAGTATGTTTTCTGCCTTCTTTCTTACTTTCATACTTACTCTAAAAGCTGCTACATAGTTTTGATGGAAAATTATTTTAAGATAGCTTATACATAGTACACTTTACATCCGTACCTACTAGATGTGAAGGTTTACTTCACGTGAATGAACATGTTTAGAGACTTAGCCTTTGGTCAAGATTATACGGTATAATTATAAAATAATTTTTGTATCCTTTCGAGGATTGAGATCAACAAGATCTTCGGTTATTAGAAAGGGCAGCGTGGTAATGTTTTTGCATTGCCATTATTGTGCTATTGGTATTCACTAGAATGGACAGAAATAGAACATCACTGTCCTCTGTAAACAGTTTCAATTTGATCTGTGTTCATGATAAAAATCTTGGCTTCTCAATGCATTTAGGTGCTGTCATAGCTGTTGTTGCCAAATAAGAATGCAGTGTGATGTTATTATAGTAAACAGCACTTAAGCACAGCTGGCAGAATTGATCAGGGCCACATTAGAGTGAACTTCAACAGATGACTGACGCAGCAGAAACAATAACTGAATATGCAAACAGTTCTTGCAGTGAATGCTCTGGGGATCAGGCACCATTATTTTTGACTTTGAACAGGGAAAAGGGGCAGATTTGTAACCTCCTTCCATACAGAAGGGTTCTGGGTATTATGTAAACATCTGACTGCCATTTATAATGGTGGTTAGTTACAATGCAAAACCAAAGCCTCCCCTGACTATTTACATTCCATTAATTATTAAAGGAGAAAAACATAAACATCAGATAACTTTGTTTAATGTTTCACATAGGATTTTCTTTTTAGTTGTCTTTTCTCAATTAATGTTAGTCATCAAGAATTTCTGGTTTAACTTGGACAGCAATGTCTGTGTTTCATTGAAGGCCCCCACCCCTTCCTCTAATTATTACAACTACTAATTATGTGAATTACATATTGGTGTTTTCTTATTGCAATGGTCAAATTGTTAAAAGTAAATAGTGTAGTGGAAAACATATATTCATGATATTATTTTGTTCTTTATTTTAAAGTCTATTTACATGTTATTAATTACTAAAAATAGGAAAAAGCCATACAAACAATAGTGAGGACAATTAAATTAAGTAGTACTTTCATTTTCCACTTTGCATTTAATTACTGTATTCTAAATAAACAATTTGCATTTTGAAGCAATATTAAACAATTATTTTTCTAATGCACTGCAGTTAAGACATGTTAAATGAAATAGTACATTAAATTACTATTAAAAGGTTCATTTACTTGAAAAGCTAACTTTTCTCATTCTTTTTTGAGTCATTAATTTATCTTTTCCTCATTTTTAAATGCATTTACTAATTAAATAGGTGTGATATTGTGGCAATGTAAAGTATAGTTTCTCAACCTAAAGTTTGGGAAGATAATCAAAAGAAATAATTATTTCATTACAGAATAAGTGGTTGCTATCTACATGCAAAGACAGGGTATCTCAAGAAGTTTCCTAGAGAAGATGATGTTTGAGCATACACTGTAAGAATGCACTAGAACAAGGAGGAGAAGGGAAAAAGTGTGCTCCAGGCAGAGGAAGACTATGAGAGAAAGCAAATGTAGCAGCAAATATGACAGAATTTGTGAGATCTGCATGTTATTCGCGCTGAACAGAGTGCTTGACACACTGTAGGTGCTTTTATAAATAGTTGCTTGGGGGCAGAGTTGGTGATACAGTATTAATGCAAAGCTACAGGATGTTGAAAAGGATTTTTAAAAATTTTCCTATTTTCAGCAATGGTGGTCCCCTTTTAAAATTAATTTCTTGGGGCCAGCAGATGGCGAAGCGGTCATGTTGCTGAATTCCCATATGGCCAACGGCAGTTTGAGTCCAGGACCTGGTGACTTGAGACTCAGACTGGGCATGGGTTTGTGTACACCCAAGATCCTGGGAGGAGATTGGAGAAGAAGGGATTGCGGCTTGCCCATTCCCCCGGCGAGGGGTGATTTCTCACTTTTCCTCTCACTGTCTCTGTCTCTCTCTCTCTCTGGCAAGCACATACACACTAAGGAAAAACCTCCAAAAAAGGAAAATTCTCTTCAGATCTTCAGCTCTCCACTCATGTAGCTCTTACCTCTCACCTTCCTGGTGTTTCTTTTAAAAATAAGCACATGTGGGACCAGCAGTTAGCGTAATGGCTATGTCGCTGGACTCCCACGTAGTCGACCGCGGTTCGAGTCCCGGACCCGGTGGCTTAAACTCACGCCGGGCGCGTGTGCGTGCGTGCCCAAGATCCCGAGAGGAGAATGGAGGAGAAGGTATTGCGGCGTGGCCATCCCCCCTGGGGGGTGATTTCCTGCTTTCTGTCTCTCTGTCTCTCTCTGTCTGTCTGGCGAGCGCACGCGCCCTATAGCAAAAACCTCTCAAAAAAAAAAAAAAAAAAAAAAAAAAAAAAGCACATGTAGCACAGCAAATAAACCCTGTGTGTTTAGAGTCAGGTCCCACATGGTCAACCTCAGTTGGAATCCAGGGCCCAACAGCTAGAAAAACACATTGGGCACATATTTGTGAGTGCCAAAAAATCCTGCTGGGATGGAGAAGTGGAAGAAAGGGGATTGTTGTGGACATGCCCCATGGGTGGTGGTGGGGGGGGTTCTCTCTCTTACATCCATGCTCATGCCCTCTGGCAAGTAAAAGTAAAAGTAAAAATAAAAATATACAGTTGAGTTGTTGAAAACTTTAGAGATAAAGTTTATGGAATTCCTGGTCATTAATTGGGTTCAGAGAATGTATAATAGACTAAGAGTTTCCAACATGTCATTCCTTTAAATAATATTTATATTTCTTCAGTGTGTCATGTTTTAAATTTGAGGAATGATTACTTAACTATGCATTATGAGTGGCATTTTTGGAATGCTGTCATCTAAAAGTATGATTCATGGGATGAATTTGTCAAAATATTAGTAATAATAATAGTAATAATAATAATAAATAGTAATAGTCTACATTTATTGAGTGCTCACTCTGTGCCAGGCATGGAGCTAAGTACTGGGGCTTGCAAAATGAATCATCACTCATTTTTATGTATTCACACAGCTTTACTCTCATGTGTTCATCTTTTTCTTAAAAAATTCCTAAATAAAATTTTACAAGTGTTCTCAAGTTATATATTTAGTTACCATACATGATTAGGCATATTAGCATCTCAATATTTGACAAAATACCTGAGTGTTTAGATTTTGGATTGGTGAACCAAAAACAAAAAATATCTTTGAAATTAGATCTTATAGTGTTTCCTTGTAATTTTCATATTTTGAGTAAGATCAAGATTAATTAGTAAAATTCAATGACGCATGAAAAATTATACTTCTGTCCGGAAAAAAAATCCCACAAGTGTTTTAATTCCCTGAGTTATCATATGACCTAGTGAAAAGGCATTGCTCTTTGAAATTATGAGAAGTGTATTTCCAGGCAGTTTGTCCAGGGCAGAGACATGGAGACGCTGGGAGCAGGGGTCTCTGCAGTAGGAGATGGAGAGGTGCCTAGTGACCTTCGTTCAATGGGGCTCCCACGCTGAGTCCAATGGTATAGGATGTTCTGGGGGTGACAGGGAAAGTAGGCACTAGGAATATCATTCTAATGAGGCAAGCAGCTCCTGCCCCTGGGTTTCCCTGAACACACTTCTCTGTTTACAAACTAAGAACTGAGCTTCTCTTTCTTCATCTGTAAAATGATCCACAAGGGCTTTTCATCTCTCATATCTCTTTAGTTGCTTCTCACTTTGCTCAACTCTTGGCCTTATGAACTTGAATGCATGGCCTTCATTTGTGCTCCTTACTTCCTCCTTTGCCTTAAGTAATGTCATTTTGATGAGCAAGGACAATGTTACGATTCTTCAGCGTATACTTTGCTTTTCCCCCTCTGCATTGTCTTATAACTTTTTTTTTTTCTTTTAGATTCCATTATTCACTAAACGTAAATTTATTCATGTTCATCTGTACCAATGCCCATGTGAAGCTGGTCAGTTAGAAATAAACTTGAAGTCTCATTTGAATGGCAAAGGTATCCTGACTTTATGTATTCTTTTTATAGTTGGGAGTCACCATGCTGTCCCCCAAAGATCTTCCTTTCCTTACAGGTTCATGTACATACTGGACAAGGCCTTTCTTCACCTCAGGAATGGCAGAATGGATCAAGGTGGTCCCCAAATTCTTACTTGAAATACTTTTTGCCTCTTGACTCTGAGAAAGCCACAGCAGTGCGATGCAAGGGCCTCTTAGGATATAATTCAATTAGAATCCCTAGGGAAATGAGCATTGGAAGGCAGGAATCAAATTTCCTTGCTTCCACCCATGAACCCAGGAGAGACACTCTCAAGGTAAACAGAGCTCCTGAATTTATCTAAACCAAACACATACTGAAGAAAGTCCCAGAATCCCCTGGAGCATCCCTGTATGTAGGCCAGCCTAGGCATTAAGGACTTTTTCAGCAGAGAAGCTTGATTTTAATAATTGTTCTTTATTAATTATATGCAGGTGCTGACTAAATTACATAATTTAGTTTTAACTTTCATCATTGTAAGTATTTCGAATTGTACAGAATATTTTCCTGTAAAAATTATTGTTCCTCTGATAGGTGTTATGTGCCATGTAGCTGTTCACATATATAAATACGTTAAGTAAATACATGCAAAAATAGTTTTTACAGGTACAGATATATTAATGCATATGTGTTCCTAGAAAGCTGTGTTCTATTAAATTGAATTTTTTTGGCAGGGAATATTTACTATGCTGCATTTATAATATATATCTTAAAATATACTTCAAGAAGTAGACCGCTGTAAGTTGATGTGGCTTTAATTTGTTGCCAGTGGGCACATTAGAGAAGTCTTACTAAATACTTTTTGTGAAGGAACTTAGAAACTTCTGAAATGTTATTGAGTAGACAGTTAAGTTTAGCAGCCATATTCACGACTTGATCAGATAATGTAGCCAGTCTACAGATACTATGGAGTCCCCTTTGTCATTTCTTTTATCTAAGATGCTAATGATGGACACAGTGAGGAACAGGTGCAGAGGTATAAAGAATTCCAATGGGCCATTAGTAGTGAGGTTGGATCAGTGACCTGGGAATTGTTGCAGTTGATTTCATCTCATTCAAATCATTATACCTTTTCTTAGGGCTACATTTTGAAAGATCATTGTAGTTAAATGGGCTTGCTTCCTCAGTGACCAAATATAAACTTCCAAGCATGACTGGTTTTTGTATTCGTAAGTGTTGAGTTTCCATTTTGTCATCTACCAAGGGAAGGATTGAATCTCTACTTTCTCTTCTATTCCTATCTATGAGGTTCCTCTTCATTAGAGTGCCCTTTGAAGGAATCTCCCTTGTCCATGATATCACTTTTTATGATGTCACAATTACTTCCAAAAATTTAGTGTTAGCTCTCATCATTGTAAGTATTTTTAATTATACAAGATATTTTCCTTAGTTGTTAATAAATATGGAATGACTCTGAAATTACGAGATGTCATGGGGAGAGGTGATAACCTCTCTATTTTCCTTCAAGACTTTGTAGAACCCTCTAGTTTCCTTGGAAGTGAGTACACTATTTTGTTGGCATATTGGCAGTTTTCAGTATCATCACTGTCAGTGGTGAAATCTAAAGCACTCTTCACTTGGTAACATTGTCTTTTGGGTAGGCGATTATACAGTTATTGTATAGGAACTTGCACTTTTGCTTGGTGATTTGTTCTCCAGGAAGAATCACACTGAATTCTTTCTTTCTTTTTTTTAAAGAATTATTTTGTTTTATTCATTGTCGGATGTCACATTTGGATGAAAGAGAGTTGGTCATCGAAATCTAAAATCTGTGAAGATATGTTTCAACTACCTTGGAACTACCCTTCTGTGCCATGCCAATGTGATTTAGTCATTCATTAGAATTTATATATTATAATGGTACAGTGCTATTTGCATATTCACTAAGTAGCAAGAAATTATTGCTTTTCTTTCCTTTGATACTGTGAGGTCAAATCTTCTGACATGCATACTAAAGTTTGTACAATAATTATCTTTTAGAGATGCCATTACTGAAGAGCATTCATTTTTCATAGGCATTTTGTGTGGCTATTAAATATGTTCTCATGAAACTCAAGAAGAACTTGTAGAAGAAAGAAAAAGAAAAAGTGAAGTGGTAACAGAATGAATTATTCAGTAACTAAGATATTTATGGGTAGAAATAGTAAACAGACTTATTTTGAAAAGAAAGCTAATGAAAACAATCTTTCATGATATTCAGTACCATGTAGTTCACAACCTAATTGTATAAATGCAATTCAGTTTGATTTTTCACAGCAATCTGTAATGCAGATGGTATTCTTGTCACCTTATATATGAGAAAACAGATTCAGAGATAGGGATTTGCCAAAGTGAAATGAATAAATAAAGCCTCTGATTTAAATTCTAATACTCTTTCTAACCAAGCCTTGTTAGACTGATCATATAATTCATGCTTGACTCCAAAACGGAACTGGTGGAACATCAAAGAGAAATTCTGGAGTTTGCTAAAACTTACATACACTTTTTTACTTATGATGTTACATGCATTTTAAATAGTCATAGAAGCTCCTTTCATTTCTGCATGGGTTCACATAAAGTCATATAAAATTTAATTTATAACATTCATAAAGATATTTAAATTTATTTTTATATTTTAATTTTTTGTAAACTTGCCAGAGGGTGTGTGAACTCCAGAGAGAGTGAGAGAGAGTGAGAGAGAGACCCACAATGGGGCACAGTAACACTGCAATTCCTTTGCTCCTGTCTCTCTATCCTATTGGAATTTTGAACATGTACACACATGTGTTGGTATATTTTTCAAGTCACTGGGTCCAGGACTAGAATCACACAATCAACTATGTGGGATCTCGCTCCCTCAATCACCAGACCATGGGAATAGCTCTAATATGGGTATTTATATCTCAACTATAATTGAATAGTCTTAGTGGCATATTCTTATTGTTTGGTCATGGTAACTGTAAGAGTTCTTGCTTTTGTGAGGAAGCAGGAAGGGCCTATTATTTTGTACCCTGTTCCTAGATAAAAGAACCACACTAAATTCCCAACATCGTGGTAATACTCTTCATATTCCATAATGGACAAAATTCTTCTTTTGGCTATTAATCCTTCTCAGATGTAGCTTTCAGATTTCCCTTTTTTTTTTTTTTTTTTTTTTTTTGGAAAGGTTTTTTCCTATAGGGCGCGTGTGCTTGCCAGAAAGACAGAGAGAGACAGAGAGATAGAAAGCGAGAAATAATCCCCGGGGTGATGACCACACCATAATCCCTTCTCCTGTCGGGATCTTGGGCAAGCACACACATGCACCTGGCATGAGTTTAAGCCACCGGGTCTGGGACTCAAACCACGGTCAGCTACATGGGAGTTCAGCGACATTATGCTAACTGCTGGTCCCATCAGATTTCACTTTTGAAAGGCTTCTCGTTTGTCAGTTTCTTCCTTAAAATTTATTAGGCATAATCTAACTGATGCAGAAGATGGTGAGAATTCTAAGTACCTTGCTTGGGACATTAGAATTTTTTTTTTTTTGGAGAGTTTTTTTTTTTTTTTCCCGCTATAGGACGCGTGCGCTCGCCAGACACAGAGAGAGGGACAGAAAGCGAGAAATCAACCCCCAGCGGGGATGGCCACGCTGCAATCCCTTCTCCTCCATTCTCCTCTCGGGATCTTGGGCACGCACGCACATGCGCCTGGCGTGAGTTTTAAGCCACCAGGTCCAGGATGTGAACCGTGGTCGACAATGTGGGAATCCAGCGACATAGCCATTACGCTAACTGCTGGTCCCTGGAATTTATTCTTTTGAGAGCTTTGAAAATTCATGAGCTGAATTTTTATTTCATTGCTAAATTAGTATATGTAATGAGATAGACAGTTTATCCAGATACCATTTCCAAATCATCAAATGGCTCAACATTTCATTGTTGCTTTTTTTTTTTTTTTTTCATTTACCAAGGCATCTTTTATTACAGCAAATGCATTTAAATGCAATGCTCTTAGTAAAATGCAACTTTCATCAGATGTGAGGGTAAGAAAATTTCCTCATTCACACCTTATCTTTTCTCTGTGCTTTTGAGGTTTGGGGATCAGAAGAATAAAAAGGGGGCCTGTGGGTCCTTTGTTGAATTTTCTTTTTTTTTCCTTCTAAGGTTTGGGGCTTCTACTAACTTGATAAAATCTTTCTGTACACCATTGATTCCCAATATAATAGGAGAAGCTGAGATCACAAATAAACATATATGTTGTTTGTGCAAAAGGATTGAATCGTTTTATTTGAAAGAGACTCAGAAAGTTCCTTTTAAATATAATTTTCTCTTTTGTTAGTGTGAATATATTAGAAAATAAGATTTTTTTAAATAACTGTATTAATCTCGCTAAACACTGATTTTGTAAAGTCATAAAAACTGCTTAAAGGCATTTAAAAATGCAAATTATGTAAGGAATTAAGTCCCACATCTCCTATCTGGCATAAAATATATTTCAAATTAAGTTCATTCTTGGGCTCTACCATTTGCAAGCTCAGGATACTTGAACAAGGTATTAACCACTCTTCATTTTCTCATCTGAAGACAAGGCACGTGTATAAAGTTGTTGTAAGGTGTTTACACATGGGTAAAACCTTTAGCAATGTGTCTGGCTCCCTTGTCTTTAGCAATTCTTCTAAGAGCACCCCTTGACTTCACTGTCTCTCAAATGTACTGTCATAATTTTCATCTCCATGTATTAATGTGGGTGTCTCCTGCCATAGCTTGTTCTCTAGTCTGTTCCACATAATCATAGCCTGTTTTGTTTCAGGGCTCCATAAAAAGCTTTTCTTCATTATTCCTCCTGTTAGTATCTACCCTTTTCTTGTATCCACATGACAAAGAATGTGTGAGTAAATTTAGCACTGAGTTAAGCGTATTGTGTACTTTTGTTTAACTTCTGTGTTATGGGTATGTGTGTCTTGATCTCCATATAATTGAAAATTCGTTCTTCTACTTTGTTCAACATACTACTGGCTTCAACAATGGTTTTTTAATTTAAAAGCTGCCCACCCAAGAAGTTAGTATTTCAGGCCCAGCTGCAATAGTTAGTCTGTAGGGGCTATTCCTGTCCTTTTCTCTCTTCCTCCTTCCATCTCTCTTGTTTCCCTCTTTTTCTGTCGTTTTATTGAAAAGGAAGGAAGGAAGTATTGTGTTTTAGTTCTCGAATTTGTTATATGACTTTAAGAGAGGGACTTTGGTCTAGGCTTCATAATTACCTTTGAAAAAACAGCACATGGGCGTGGTAGCGCCCGCCCTATGGAAAAAACAGCACATATATAAAAAATATTAGATTATCTTCGAAGAAGTGTCACTAAGTAAAAACAAGAAAAAAGGTAGAGGCAAATATGCTTATTTAAGAGTTTTATGTACTGACTACTCTGCATACTGCTCTTTGGAAAAATCTTCTGCAGTAAAAAGAAATACTGAAATCTTTCCAACTTTTTAGGAATTAAAAAGTATAAAATGAGGGACCAGCAGTTGGCCTAATGACTACATGGGAGTCACTGGATTCCCATATAGTTGACCGCGGTTCAAGTCCTGGAACCGGTGGCTTAAACTCACACCAGGCCCATGTGCATGCATGCCCAAGATCCTGAGAGGAGAATGGAGGAGAAGGGATTGCAGCATGGCTATGCCCCCTGGGGGGTGATTTCTCGCTTTCTGTCTCTCTGTCTCTTTCTGTCTTTTTGGCAAGTGCACGCACCCTATAGCAAAAACCTCTCCAAAAAAAAAAAAAGTATAAAAAGTGTAAAATGAAGATGATAATGTTGAGATATTCCCAAGGTGAATTTGGAAGAGGTTGCAATTCTGGAAAACAGAAGAAACACCTTTACTGATTATAACACATATTTTTTATCATTATCAGCTCTATTTGGCTGAGATAACACTAAGTAAGACATTTGTTTACATTTTTCTTCCTTTTATTTTTCCCAAGAGAGTAGATATTGTAAATATAAAGTTTCAAATTTAAGACTATGAATGCATTTTAGAAATATCTCATACTCAAGCAAACTATTCAATTTTTTGCTTAATGGTGATTAGAATACTTTAGGTGTTACACCAATGTGGTATATTAAAGGAATGAGAATTTGGGGAGAATTAAGTGTTAGTAATGAACATTCAGAGTTGAAAGTTCATTGTTTGCTTAAGTGACTTCTTATCCTCTTATATTGTCAGAATAACCTAGAAAATAATGAAATAAAAATTGCTCTCAGCCAGCCTGGTGGTTAAGGAAGTTGGATCCCATATGGCCAACCACATGGTTTGAGTCCTAGACCCAGAGGCATGGAAAAAACACTCCTGGAGAGGATGCATGAGCCCAATATCCTGAAAGGAGAGAGAAATGGAGGAGAAGGGACTGCTTTGTCTCATCTTTTCTCTCTGGCAAGAGCACATACCTCTGGTATATTAAAAAAGAAAAAGAAAGAGAAAAATTACTCTTATTCACTAAAAGAACTTGGGAAGGATAACTATTTTGCGATTTTATTTATATCTGTTTAATTATTCATTTTTTATAGATTTTAGTATGTTAAAAATTAACTCATATTTCTAATTTAAGATACAAAATAATCTATTTTGACCTGTTATCAGAGGCATTAATTTTACTCAGAATTTGTTGTCTTCAATGGAAAAATTAGAGTATAATATTAAGTAAAATAAACATGTGGGTTATAGGACTTGTGCCTAATACAATGTTTCAGTTATTTTTTATCTTAATATTCCTTACTAATGATCATAGAGATAATTAGGATTGAGCTCCATTCCTGGAAAAATGAGTTCTTGTTTGATCAATGTTTTATGCCATTCTGTCCTTACTTAGCATTATCGCATAAGGCACTTCCTTGTGGGCATTTTCCCTTCCTCTTCACCTTCCAATAATAAAAGTAACAAATCAATTATTGAATGCCTTCCATGTGCTTGGTACTCTGCAATGGAAGGTGGTGCCAAATATGCCATAGGCATAGTTTCAAGGAACCTGTTTGAACTTCAGTGGAATGATAATAACAAGTAACTTCTGTAAGAAAATGGAATAATCATAGCAACCTTATAGAGAGAAGAGAGGGATCTATTCCATTTCTCCTCAGAATGATAATAGTACTAGCTTTGTAAGAGAAAACTAGTAATTCTAACTAATGCTTTATCTGAGAATTTATTACCACTGCACTAATGTGTGCTATTTCATGTCATCCTTATTCACATAAAATAAGACACTTTCAAGGTGGCCTCATAGAGCAGTAGTTAAGCCCTCTGCATAGGAAGCCACATCTCACATGGCTGACTGCAGTCTTGAAGCTTGAAAAACATGCCAGCTATGTGTGTGTGTGTGTCCCAAATTTGAGGCAATGGAGAAATGGAGGTAACAGAGTTGCAGCATGACCAGGCCCCACTGGGGGTATTGGTGCTTTCTTTCTGTCTTTCTTTCTTTGGCAAGTACACATGCCCTCTGGCAACAAAAAGAGAAACAAAAAAAAAAAAAAAGGAAATCCTATATGAGGCTACTTTTAAAAGCCTATGGATGGGTCAGTAGGTGGTATGGTGGTTAAGGTGCTGGACTCCAACATGGTCAACCATAGTTCAAGTCCTGGATCCAGTGATTTGCTTTCTCACTTTCCCTTTCTCTATCTCTCTCTGGTGAAAGAGCATGCCCAATGGCAAATTAAAAAACAAGAATAATAATAATAATAATAAAATTAAATAAATAAATTTTAAAAGCCTGTAGAAAAATAAAATTAAAGTATGAGTTTATTTTGATGTGAACAAATTTTGAAATGCATACATAGTTTTTTCTTAGTATTCAATTTCTATGAACTTGTTGAAGACGCCTTTTATTTCACCATGCGTCAAAATACTAGTTAATAGGTAGATGATTTTCATGATCAAATATTGATTGTAATATCCAAATCAATGTTAAAAATTATGAAAAATGAGAACCCATGGTATTGTCGGACAATATGATCAATATGAAAATGTTTAGTAACTTTTGCTTTTAAATGATTTATTATTGATTGAGAAGAGATTGCTGTGGGATATTAAATATATAGACACACGCACACACACACACACACAATGTGGTAGCATATGCAATTATATTTCATCCAACTTTCAATTGTTGTTAACTTATACTATGTAGAAATCTTTGATAGTTAGTCCATCAATTGTGATTGTCTTAGCAAAAGTGAATTTTTTCTTTGAAGCACAATCATTTGAAATACGCATAAATCAGAATATTCCTGAAGAAATTTAAAGAAAGTAGGCCTGGGGCTGACAGGTGGCATGGTGGTTAAGGCAGCTGTACTCCCACCTGGCTCACTGTGGTTAGAGTCCCAAACCTGTGAGTTTGCTTTCTCATTTTCCTTCTCTCTGTCTGTATCTCGCTGGTCAACGTCTATAAAATAAAAATAAATAAATCATGACAATACATAAATTTTTTTTAAAAAAAGTAGGCCTAAGTATTATTTCATGTGATTTTGTTTGTTTCTTCCATGAGGGAGAGAGACAGAGAGAAAGGGATTCGAACAACTCTTCACACTGAGATCCATCCCCAGTCTCAGTGGGCGTAGATCACAGGTATGGCGCATTTTCAGTGAGGCCCTGGGATGCATATGTGTGACTTTCCCCACATGGGTCTAGCTGAACCACCACTGCATCATTTCCTAGTCCTTCTATGTGATATTTAAATTTAAAATAATATCTAAATTCTAAAGCATCTGGCTTCTTATGTAATATGCTATATTATTAGTTAATTTTGAAATGTTAATAAAAACAATGAATACACTTTGTAAAAAGTAATACTTGTCTGGCCAGTTGGTAGCATGATAATTAAGGCATCTGCATCCTACATAGCTTATTGTGTGGTTTGAATCCCAAACCTAGTGTCTTGAAAAACATACTGGGCTTGTGTGCTTGCTCAAAATTTGATAAGAGAAGGGATCGTGCCATGACCATCTCCCTAGGAGGGTGCTTTCTCTCTCTCTACAGCTGGTGCAAATGCCCTAAAGCAAAATTTAAAAAAAAAAGACTTCTTAAAGAAAACATTCTTGATATAACTTAGTTTTTTGTTTTGTTTTACAGTGAATTCCTCTTTGATTGATTGATAATGAGTAAAGTATTTGGAATTCATTTTATGTGAGGTAGGTAGTAAAAAAAAATGGCTTGAAGAAGATACACCAGATATGTGATTTGGCTGTCTTCATCAGTCTTGAGAAAATAGAGTGAGCAAAGGATAAATCTAATAGATGTTGAATTACTTTTGCGTGTGGGATTCTAGTTAATGAGACAATGTCTGGATGCAATTATTTGGAAAGTTCTTGACCTTTTATTTGTACAAGTTGATATAATTATGATTTCATGAGGAATGGTTTTGAAATTCTTAAACAAATTTTAGTCTTGTGTTTATGTTGTGTCTCTTACTTCAGAAATCCTGGAAATGTTTTTTACTTTTAGCTTTTACACTATATCTTTGAAAGCTCATGTGATTAGCTTCAAAGTGTTTTAGCTTAAGTTCTCATTTCAAATAATTATTCTTGCTCAGTTACAAAGAGAAGTTCTAACACTATTCTGTGATTCTCAATTCAAACACCTTATTGTTTCTGTTTGTACTTAGTGACAAAAAATAAAGAAAATAAAGACATGCATAATAGTTTGTTGATCAGCTAACTAAATTTAGCAGTCAAGTGAAAACTTCAAAAACCAATCATTCCATAGCTTTATGTTTAAAATTAACTTGTCCAGTAGAGTGACTGTATTACCATGTGGTTTTTGAGCACATGAAATGAAGATAATCCAAATGGAGATAGTCTGTGAGAGATAAGTACATGCCAAGTCTATTAAAGATAATAGAAAAAAAAGATAAACTATTTCAGTAATTTTCATACTTCTTATATGTTGAAATATATATAGAATATACTAAGTAAACTATATTATTAGTTTCACCTCTTTAATATCACATTTTTAAAGATAGCTAATAAAAATTTAAAATTTCACATGAGGTTTGCATTATATTTCTATCGAACAATGCTATTCTAAACGTATCTTCTTTTGACACTGTTGATATCTCAAACCATGATTCAGTACCTTCTTTTCTTTCTTTTTTTTTTTTTAGAGGTTTTTGCTATAGGGCGTGTGCTCTCGCCAGACAGACAGAGAGAGAGAGAGAGACAGAAAGCGAGAAATCACCCCCCCAGCGGGGATGGTCACGCCGCAATCCCTTCTCCTCCATTCTCCTCTCGAGATCTTGGGCACGCACGCACACACGCCCGGCGTGAGTTTTAAGCCACCGGGTCCGGGATGCAAACCGTGGTCGACTACGTGGGAATCCAGCGACATAGCCATTACACCAACTGCTGGTCCCCAATACCTTCTATTTACTGGCCAATTGTTTATAATAATAGCCAACTCATCCTTCATTTAATCGCCAATGTAGTCTACAACTTCTTGTATATTGGCTTCCAAAAAATGTGTACTTAATTAATTCGATCTCTTTTTAAAGTAACCAACAACGTTTTAGTTGTTAATTGGTCTCAGTTTTTAATCCTTTTTGTTTTGTTTTCCAGCTTTTGACAAAGTTCTCTAATTTTTTTAGTTTAATTTCCATTTCTGTCCTATCAGTCTGATATCTGTTTCCCTGAAGTTTATTTCCAACTAGTACTGTAGATCTACTCTTTCACTATGAAATTGTTTATCATTCTTTTTTTTCCTTTCTTCCTTTTTTTTTTTTTTTTTTTTGAGAGGTTTTTGCTATAGGGCACGTGTGCTCACCAGACAGACAGAGAGACAGAAAGCGAGAAATCACCCCCTAGGGGGCATGGCCAGCCGCAATCCCTTCTCCTCCGTTCTCCTCTCGGGATCTTGGGCACGCACGCACACGCGCCCAGCGAGAGTTTTAAGCCACCGGGTCCGGGACGAGAACCGTGGTCAACTACGTGGGAGTCAAGTGACATAGCCATTACGCTCACTGCTGGTCCCTTGTTTATCATTCTTGATCAGTATTGCATGGGGCAGCACTCCATTCTCTGCTCCTCCCCCCATCTCAACAGCCCATTTTACCTGTGTCTCTCAACATTGAAATTTGCTTCTGCCTGTTGGTGAAAGGTACTCCACAGTTCAGAAACCCTTCCATGGTGAACTTGCTCACCAATCAAAAATTTCAAACCCTGCAAGTAAGCTGAAGTAAGCAAGAGCTACTCGCTCTTAAATGATCAAATCACTAATTATTTGAGATATTGTCTCTGTGAAGATGACTCCAATATGTCCCTGTCCCTCCTGAGCACTAGTTATGCTTCTTGAACTACTTGATGAATGTCATGCATACATTTCACACCATCAAAATATATTCAAAATCGAGTGTATCTTTACTTTCATCCTGTTTTGAATAGGATCACTTGTTTTTTTCAGCCAACCAGGTTTAATGTTTTCAGTCATTATCGATAAAGACTTTGTGGCCCAGCAGTGGTGTGCAGTGGCAGGGCCTTGTTGCACAGGTTGAGGCTACATGGGAGGCCTGGGTTCAGAACCAACATAAAGAAAATCAAATAAAACATACGGAGTGTGGTGGCATGTGTCTGGTGTTAGCTAACTGAGGCACGGAGGCAGAAAATGGCAACTCTCTTCAAAATTACCTGTCTCCCCCCATCCTCTCGGTTTTCTTCTCTCCCTGCTTATCTCATTCACTTGCTTTCTTCATTTCAAAAATGAAGTAAGTATTATTGACTATAGCTTGATATTCTCCCAGTTTCACTACTCTAATTGTCTCTAGCCAATAATATTGCTGATACAGTTTGGGACAAGATAGACTTCAAGACAAATGAAACATATATATATATATATATATTTGTTATGAGTGGACATATGCACTCACCAGAGAAAGAAAGAGAGAGAAAGAAGGAGAGGGGCAAAGTGTTTCCCCCCTCCGTGGGGCATAGTCATGCTGCAGTCCCTTCTTCATTTCTGCACCCTATTAGGATTTGGAGGCACAAGCGCCTACTGTGTCGTTTAGGATACTGAGGCAGAGACTTGACTGCACAGTCAGTCATGTGGAACCCAACTCCCTTAACCAGCTAGCCACAGGGCCAGTTCCAAACAAATCTTCTGAATAATGACTTTGCCCACAGTGTCTTCCTTTATGTTTGAAACCAGACTATTGATAATACTGTCAAAAAAAAAAAAATGACTAACTCCTAAACAACAACAAAATCTTCAGTAGGTACTGACTGGTTATAAACAATAAAGATCAACTTCATTTTTTAAAAAAATTGAGTTTTTTAATGATTTTTTGCCCAAACCACTTCTAAATTTATCTCTTTTTCTGTTAAAATGATGCCTTTACTAACCTAAACTACTTACTGTTTTTCATAAATGGGCTATGCTCTGTAGCTTAGGTGTTTATCTGTTTGTTCATATGTCAGGAATGTAACTTCTCTGACTAACCCCTACCTCCCCAGCCCATGTCTCCAGTTTCAATCCTATCTGTGTTCAATAGCTGTCTCTCAAAGACAACTCCTCCAAAAATATATTGATGGTAGCACATAATATTTAGTTTTATCTTATGAACTCCCATAGCTTTTTTTCTTAAAATTTGTAAATGTCATATATCATCTTGTGTATGGTGTTATAGTTTTCCATAGACATTTATTCATATTCTATTTACTCTTCTATAAAAAAACCCAGATACATATTTGATTTCTTTGTGTACTACAGAACTCTGCACATGGTATTTAATATATTATGTATTATAAAAGTTCAGTAATTAGGGGCTGGTAGGTTCCATTATGGTTGAGGTACTGAACTCACACTTGGCTGACCATGGTTCGAGTCCCGGACCTGGCTCTTGCTCTCCCATTTTCCCCATCTCTTTCTCTCTCTCTGGTCAAATTAAAATAATAATAATAATAATAATAATAAATAGAATAATTCTTTTAAAAAGTTTAGTAACTTTTTAATAGATGAATCTACTCATGTACATCAGATCTATTAAGAAAACAGTTATTGCTGTTATACGCGCCCAGCATGAGTTTAACCTATCGAATCCAGGACTCGAACTCCATCAACTACATGGGAGTCCAGCGACATAGCCATTATGCCAACTGCTGGTAGCATGTGATTAACATTTATGTAGAACTGACTGTATCTTAACAAAAAGGAAAAAAGAAAAAGAAAGGAAAAAGTACACTTTGAAAAATACTTTTACTTTTTCACTTCTGTTATCTCACTCTCTAAATGTACCAGGCCTTATTCCACTTGTCTTTATGCAGTTATGATTTTGTTCATTTAAAGAAAATTTTATTTTTGTTTGCTATAGGGCACATATGCTTATGAAAGAGAAAGAGGGAAAGAGAGAACAAAAGTGAGAAATCACCCCTCAGGGGGATAGCCACACCATAATCCCATATCCTCCATTCTCTTCTTGGGAGTTTTGGGCACAAACACATTAAGCATGTTCTCTAAACTTCTTGGTCTGGGTCTTGAACCACAGTCAGCCATGTGGGATCCAGCTGTCTTAACCATCACACTACTGGCTATATTCCTCATTATGATATCTGGTTATTTTTCTTTCTCTCTTATTGGGCTCTTCCATGTTTCTTTCTGGTTCTTTCAGTAAAACCGACTCTCTTCTCAAGGCTTTTGCCATTTTACTTTTGTGCGTCAGTGAGGTATACTGCCATACGTTCAATAGGTACTCAACATAGTTTTGAATGAATCTTATGTGTAAGTGGATGTTGTGGATACTTATCCTTCTAAGTTAGAGTTCAAAGAGACTCGACAGTATTTTTCCTCTTCCTATAGGATTTACCTTTTAATAATTATTCTTTGGTCATTAGAAATAGTTCACAGCTATTAAGTTGTTGGGAAAGTCATGATGTGTTTTTGTTTTTTTTCTATACAAAAATATGTCATAACTTTCCCAACCACCCGACACATTTTCTTATGCTCTGGTTCATCAGAATTCTTTACCGTTGTTATGGTCAGTAGGCAGGAAGGTGGTTAAAATGCTGGACTCCCACATGACTGGCTACAGTTCGAATCCCAAACTTGGAGTTAGCTTTCTTGCTTTCTCTCCCTCTCTCTGGGAAGCATGCATGCCCGATAGCAAACTGAATAATAATAATAATGGTAAATAAATTTAAATGAATAATTCTTAACAAAAGAAAAGAATTCTTCACTGTTGCTTGGTGTTGATGTCTAGAAAACCTATGTATGCTTCTACCACTCTTACGGACATTTTCCATCCTCTATTGATGCAGCTCAGTGCTTTCTGGTGGCTAGTACCACAAAGATAGATTTTTAAAGCATTTTGTATGACCTTTTAATAAAAAGTGAGATGTGAAATAGCTAGCAATCATTTGAAGCTGCCAAAAATGGAATGCAGGATGCCTTTAATTTCACTGACAGCCACATTGTGGCTCAAATCTTTGTCATTATTGAAAACAAATTTCTATTCTGTTGTGCTATAAAAAAATAGATTGGTTGTATTATAAAAAAAAACAGGCAAAATTTTGAAATGGATTACTTCATGAGAAGTAAAAATAACTAGACTCTTTTCTTCAGTCTAAATTACTTCTGTCTGAAGAATATTAACCCATCTTTTCATTTTCTTTCGCAGGTGTGGAGAACTAGATATTTAAGTTTGTTTTATTTTTTTAAATAAGTTTTAATAAATATGCTTTAGTTTAACTTTAAGGAAAATTTTTTATGGACAAAGATTACATATAAAATAATCATTTTAAGAGAATACATGAATTCCTTAGGTAACTAATAATCCGTTTTATAAAATATTGCTGTCAATAAAATGCAATATGTGATGTTAAACTGCAAAGTGACTAGATTACTTCTAGGAAGTAATCAACACATTGGGATAATCTGATTAACTAGTATCTGATCTTTTTATATTTAAGGAGTTCTTGCTACTTAGTGCTGTCCAAATAACTTTCTGGTTGAAAAAAAAAATTACTTTTGATAATTCTTAAATATATCATAGTGCAGTGTTAAAGTTATCAAAGTATGTCCAAAGAATAATATATCAAATAATATAATTTGCAGTTAGGTTAAGACATGAGCATGTATAATACATTGTCTTTCATTTACTGTTTACGAGTGCCATTTCTTGATATATGGTTAGGACTTACTCTGGAAGTGAAATTGGGTAAAGACATTTCAGACAGCAGAAAAAACATACATACATATATAGAGATAAAAGTGCTCATGAGGAACAAAAGAAGAAATTACTGGGCGAAGATACTGGAATCGGAGTTTGGCATCAGACCCTAAAGAGATTCTAGTGTTGTGCTAAGGGGTTTGGAAATATACTGTAGGAAGGTGGTTGGCAAAGTGTTTCTAGAAAGGGCAAGATAGTAAACATAGACTTGGCTTGCCATATGGTCTCATTTGCAACTATTCAACTTTGCCATTGTAGTACGAAAACAGCCATAGACAATACATAAACAAATGAGTGTGGCAATGCTCCAGTAAAACTGTATTTACAAAGCAGGTAGGCAAGATTTGGCCTGAACACCGTAATTTGCTGACCTCTACTCTAGGGAACAAGGAACCATTTGACAGTAATTAAAATAAAGACTGGACTAAGACTGTGGAAGAGATAATGAAGGGAGGAATAGAGTAGTGGACAGAACCTTTGAAGTAGAGCTTATAGATTTCATGAAAATTCATGATTTAGAAAAAAGTTCTTTCATGTTCTTGAGCCTAGAGCTATAGATAGTGATGAAATCAAGATCTCTCAAATCTTGACAGGTCAGAATGAAGATAGATCAAATACAGATAACATACATTTTATAAAGATGAATGTTAGATCCTTCAATAAGAGAGTTCAAAATTGTACATTTGTAATATTACATGTGGAAATTATTTGGAAAGTTTAGTTGACTACTTTCAAGCTCAATTATAAGTTAACAGCTTGGAGAGACAACATGATGAAAAAAAATGAGTACTGAAATAATCTCAAGAACCATTGAAAGTATAAAGACTAAAACTAAATGAAAATAATGGAAATTTGATGCTTGTCAAAATTTCAAAACAAAGTGAGACATGACTTTTGCTCTTTTAGGGGTAAGGAATCTTGGGGAATTTAAGATGAAGCTTTTTCTAAAGAGGACATTCAATTGGGTTGAGTATCTGTTGCCAAATTTCCCAAGGTTTTAGCCCTGAGCGAAATCTGACCTCACAGTCTACTCTATTATTTGAGTATTAGGTTCTACTGCCATGGAAATTAGGTAAAATGGATATTATCCTTTCTAAGACTAAGAAGAAACCAAGAGAAGCAGTTAAGTGGCTTATTTAAAGTCACATTTCACTCCAGTGATAGACTCAAAATTAGAACCTTGTTCTGATTTTTTGGTTTGTTTGTTTGTTTTTAATTTTCTAGAGGGCCAGTGTCCTTGCTAAAGAGAAACAGAAGGAAAGAGAGAGAAAATGAGAAAGCAACCCCAGAGGGGACGGTCATGCCAAAGTACCTCCTTCTTCATTCTCCTCTTGGGATTTAGGGCATGCATGTACTTGCACTCCACGTGGTTTTCAAGCTGCCATGTCCAGCACTTCAGCTCACATTTGTCCATATTGGATCCAGCTGCCTAAACCACCACATCACCTTGCTGGCCTGTTCTGTTGAATATTTAACTCAGGCCCAACACAATAGCTTCCTGAAGAATATTAGGTACATGCAGAACTTTTATTAATGGAAATAGAGCACTTTAGATATGTTAGATTATTACAAGTGTTAATCCTTACCACACTCATTCTGTAAAGTAGACAGACTTCAGTTATGTAGGTAATAGTTAATTGCCATAACAGTATTTTATTTTAAAAAGATGAAAGAACAACAGTTTATTACAATCTGGATAATTAAAGTAAGCAATTTTAAGTTTTTAATGTACTTTGAATATCTTATGATTCTCTAAAGGACACAATTTCATTCTAAAATTAGAAAAATCTAGTATTTCATATTGATTAAAGAAAGTTGTCACATTCCAGAAAAAGTAAAGATGTGTATAATCCTTGTTACTTCTCACAACAGTTATAATTAATAAAATTAATTATCAGACAATAATAAAAATCTTAATTGCTGGATATAAAATAAAAACTTATTCTTTGTTGCATATGCTCTTCTCTCAGGAACACAACAGAGTTTATAATGTTTTAAGTGTTTGTGTGTCCACAAAGGCCATATAATGAAATGAGTGCACGTGCACGCGCGCACACACACACACACACACACACATATACACAGGACACTCCAAAAAATTTGTGGAAAATGTTTATTAAGAATAAGCTATGCATAGATTTCAAAAATTTTTTGCACCGAAGTTAATTTTTGTTTGAATTTTACTTTTTTTTTTTTTCTTTTTTGGAGAGGTTTTTGCTTTAGGGCGCGTGCGCTTGCCAGACAGAGAGAGACAGCGAGACAGAAAGCAAGAAATCACCCCCCAGGGGGGATGGCCACACCTCAATCCCTTCTCCTCCACTCTTCTCTCGGGATCTTGGGCATGCGCGCACATGCGCCCAGCATAAGTTTAAGCCATCGGGTCCGGGACTCGAACCATGGTCGACTACATGGGAGCCCAGCGATATAGCCATTACGCTAACTGCTGGTCCCTGAATTTTACTTTTTAATGAATTTTTGAAGCCCCTTCATATGTACTTACTTACACACACATGACATATAAACTTAAATTAGATAGCATTGCTTAACAAGATTAAACAATTCTTGATTGGATTTTTCGATTGTGCATGCATGACTCCTACTCTCATTGGATATATATTAGGGGACTTGTCCTTCTTATGATTAAAAAAATGTTTTACACAATTTCTTACTCCTTCTATGTGTTTAGCTTTTAACCTGGGAAAAGAGAAATGTACAAATAGTTTGGGTACTTCATTCCTCTTGGAGAACAGGTTTTTACCGAACATAATAAGCTGATAGCTCCAGGTAATGACTTTTGTTCTTCCTTGGAACTATGGTTGCTTTATATTTCCAGTTATGAGATTAGTAAAGTTGATCAGCTTTGGTTGCACCATCAGGAAATGTCCCTGATCTTATACGTTTCTTTATAGGAGTGTTATGAAAACCCCAGAATCATGACGTAACATGATTTTTGAGAGAAACAGCAATACAAGTTGATTCTGTATTATTGTATTTAAATATACCATTAAAGGAGAAGGTTTTTAACTGAAGGTGAAATTAGTAGTGTATGTTTCTACAATCCAGGTACACATCAGGCTTAATCTGCTTTATGACCTTGCTGTGAACAATTTTGGGAAGCTCTATTATTTTTGTTGTATGTCGAATAATGCTAATTACTTAATGTTCTTCTGGAGAGACTGAAAATCTCATCACATAACACAAATACACTAACAATTGAATTTGCACATGCTTATTGTATTGTCAACTGGTGCTAAGCAAGTTTCATTCTGTTGTCCCCAGGTCAAGCCTCACATCTTGCTCTGTTATTGTTTGTGTAGATTTTTGGGAGCCCTGACTAATATGTAATAATATTAAGCAATGTGGTATAAATTGCAGTGTTCTGGCAGGAGAGTGATTTTGTGATATTTTTATTATGTGGGTATCAGTCCTGATCACTAGTGATGGGCCATTATCAACTCATATTCTCCTGGAGGTTGTTGCCATGCTGACACTTCCCTTAATACACTTCACTCTTCCGAAGGGGGACCAATGCCATTTACTTGCTCCTTATTGTGTGTGAATTTTGAAATCATCATCTCTTAAAATTGTATGCTTGAGATGAAATTGATACAATCTAGACTGTTTTTTGTTCCTTTTAACATATTAATCTATCAGAATTTTCTCTTCTATGTGTGGCCTACAGTGTGGGATTTGGTTCAGAAATGCCAGTTTGGATCTGATTAATAATCAAAACAAGGCCATGGAAAATAAAACACATTCGTTTGAAGAATAATATATTCTAAACTAATTTGTACTTTGGGACATAAAACAATTTTGCTTAATATGTAGAAATCTTTAATGCAAAAACTTTAGTGTAAATGAAGTTCCCTGGGTGACCTGGTGACCCAGGACCCCACTCTCGTCCATCACGCTTACACTTTTTTTGTGTTTTCTCTCTTGTATTTGGGATTCCTTCATCAACCTAAGTTGAATTCCTTTATAGGAAACAAAATTAAAAAATAATAAGACAACTTTCCATATGCTTTTCTTTCACTTTCTAGTAAACTGAGGAAGGTAACTGATTATCATATTTAATTTACATAGTTAAAAAAAAAAAACTCAACAACAAAACAAAACCCAAACAGGTGGTTCGTATTGAAGAAATAAAATGTGCTTTATTATTATAGACTAGGACAATTCTCTTTTTATTATTATTATACATTATTTGGAAAGAATAAAGTAGACAGCTCATGCTGAGAAAACTGAAATGTAGAGAATGCAAGAGTTAAAAGACAGACAATAACCTCAGTAGTGTCTCATGCATGGATCTCTGAAAATTACCAGGAACCGTCTAACTTGAATGAATAAAAAGCATGAGCTTATCTGCTGTTTGCTCTCAATTTTGAAAGTCATTTTATAAATTGAGCAGCTAATGATTTCATCTCTCTGATTAAATGTAAAAAGTCATTTATTTTTTCCATGTTAAATGTATTTGTAAGGGGTTAGTGGCAATTATTTTTTGTGGCTGAATACATTTTTTTTTTGAAGCCTAGCATTTGTAAATTGAAAATACTTAAAGATTATGCTGGTATAGTTCTTAGAATCATTTACTCCTTTCTTTATACTCTTTGGTAACTTATATCAACTTAAAGTGTCTCTTTTCATATTTAACACTTCGTCTGAAATTTTAGGTCGTAATTTGGGAAATTCTAATTTTAGGTTCTAAATATGTGCTTCCAAATAGATATGATCGATCCTACTTTAGCCAAATATTATACAATAAAATAAAATCTCTTACATTATCAAATAAAATTTCTAAATATTTACATTGAACCAAATCCTTTCTTTTTGTACTGAAGTATATACACTCCATAGAAAATTAATGCTTTATAAAAAACACTTCTTCCTGTTTTCCCATTTAATTGACATCAAAGAAACAACATGTTATCAGGAGCAGTGATTTTTGAGAGGGCTGATACATTCATATATTTTAATTGTAGAAGTCTTGGACATGAGGAGTGTTTTGCATTAAATTCTGCACCTGATCACATGCCTATTGGAAGCTTTCCAGAGTGGTCTGGAAGGGAATGTTACTTCCAACTTGTGCCACTGAAATTAAGATTTACTCCCCAGAGAAGACAAGTGAATTAACACAGTATGCTTTATGCACAGTGAAAACAAACTAATTTGGATTACTACTTTGCTTAGAACTGTAAAAAGTGCAATAACATATTCCTTCAGCTGATTGAGTGAACTCAATTTTTATATTAAAAATAGAATTAATGCATAGCTTTGGTTTAGGTTCTTCTAACATGCTAAGATTCCCTGAAAACTAGTTTCAGGCTAAGTATTGTGCCTTCCAGAGCAATACTCTCTTACCTTTCCTTTTCCTTATTCTCAACTTTTTGTTACAGAAATAATAGGTAGATTGCTAACAAAAAATTAATGTTAAAATCAACCAACATATAGCCTGCCTCTTTGTAGGTATCAAACACATTTTAATATGAGGAAATCATCAATGTCATATCATTAGCAAATAAATAATTACCGCTCAGACATGAAGAAGTATTCAAAGACTAGAAGATTTTGGTGATGAAGACAGGAGAAATAATAGAAATGTGCAGCAGGGCTGTTGGTGTATCTTGTAGGGAATATCTAGAAAATTAGATTAATCAAGAAGCAGACATTTGGAAGAAAGTTTGTGTGAATGCCTGACAGTCTTGCTCTTTCCCTCATTTCAAATGTTGGCAGGGTAGCAGGCAGCTCCAAGGGAAATGTGCTCCTTTCATACTTGAGTAATTGATGAATTGTATGCAATATGCAAATGAGAATCCATAAATCTTATGAATGACAGCTTAATTTATGTGAGCCTTAATGAATGCAGGATTAGATTTTAATTAAATATCCTCAAAGGCACCCTGAGTAGTAGATTTTTTTAGGCCTTGTTTTTTGAAGACTTGTTTCTCAAGCAGTGCATTTAACAAAAGCAGAAAATTAAGCAAAGAACTTAGCCTATATATTTAATAATATTGTTTCATTTTACATAGAAAACAGCAGATCAATTGATAAATTCTTAACAAAATACGTAAAGATCTTTTTACTTTCTACCCTTTTCACTAAATTTGATTGTACTAATTACTGTTGATCTGAGGTATCATATGCAAGTTTTAATTACAAGAAAGTTATTAAAACTTTACCAAAAAATACACTAGAAATGAAGTTGTTTAATAAAAAATTGTTTTAGATAGATAAACATTTAAAGTATTAAATCTAATTTGAATAAAATAAGGTCTTCCTAACCATTTCTTCTTTCCCAAAATTGCCTCTCTAGACAATATCTAATGAGATAAGATGATAAAGAAGACTATTTCATACATAATATTTAATAACAAAAATTGCATGCTAAAATTAGACTGAAATGATGCATGCTCCTCCTGTGGAATGGTACCTCCTTAATTCACTTTAGTATCTTGAACTTATATAAAGGTTTTTCATTGACTGTATGATAGATGACAAATATCACTTCACTTTTTGTTAGACATCTACTTTTTTTCCTTAAACTGTGTTAAGTTTATGGTTAAAATGCACGTAAGACTTACATTTAGAAACCCAAACATTTATTTCTTCCATTTAAAATATTTTTTTTGTTAAATCATACTGGCTCACTACTTAGTACTCAACAGTTATTCCAACTTAGTTTTACATCTTAGACATAAAAATTTATTCTGATTTTTCTCTTAGTAATGCCATGCATGCTTGTATGAATATAAGTAGGAAAAAATTACATTTTTTTCCATTTGAAACATGCTTACCATTTAAAAATGTGGTTTATTTACCTAAACTCTTTGTAGGTGTGTAATATGTTAAGAAGAATAGAGCTTTAAACCTTGCCAGTCTGGGAGCCAGCAGGTTGTGTGGTGGTTAAAGTGCTGGGCTCCCACATGGCTGACCAAAGGTCAAGTTCTAGACCCACAGGCTTGAAAACCATGCCAGGAAAATGTGACTATGTGCTGCAATCCTGAAAGAATGGAGGAGAAGGGACTATGGCATGGTCATCCCCCTGAGGAGGGGAGAAATTTCTTAATTTCTCTCTCACTGTCTCCCTCTCTCTCTGTCTAGTGCATGCGCCCTATGGCAAAAACCTAACTAACTAAATAAATAAGCCAACCAGTCTTGGTCAACACTTGAGGCTCTGTGGTAGGAGTCTTTGTAAAGACTTTGAAATAACATGCACAATTTTGAGTATACGCCTGTGTGTACATTTATTTTTGAAGATCCATAAAACTTTCTTTTTCTTTCTTTTTTTTTTTAGAGAGTTTTTCGCTATAGGGTGCATGCGCTCGCCAGACAGAGACAGACAGAGAGACAGAAAGCGAGAAATAACCTCCCAGGGGGGATGGCCACGCCGGAATCCCTTCTCCTCCATTCTCCTCTCAGGATCTTGGGCACGCATGCACACGCACCCAGCGTGAGTTTTAAGCCACCGGGTCCGGGACTCGAACCATAGTCGACTACATAGGAGTCCATCTATATAGCCATTACGCTAACTGCTGGTCCCAAGGATCCATAAAACTTTCAACAGATTCTCCAAATATATTTGTTATTCTAAAAGACAAACTATTATACTGTGAAATAAAATGGCAAATGTAACACTTTGTAGAGCAATTGTGAGTAGAAGAAAGTCATGTAATTCAGTACCTTTATAAACCATGCAACATTCCAAAGGGTCAATATATAAGCATTCTTTTTTAAACTTTCTATAAATAATTTTGATATTTTATTATTTATTTTAGAGCAGTATCCAAGCAGAATGTCCCACATTTTTGTTTCATTTTCAATCCTGTTTGCCATCTCAAATATTGTGAAGTATTGGGGCCAGCAGGTGGCATGGTGATTAAGACGTTGAAATCCCACATGGCTGACCATGTTCTGCACCTGCTAGCTTGCTTTTTTTCCTCTGGTGGGTGCCTGTGCCCTATAACAAGTTAAATAATAAAAAAAAATAATAAATAAAACTAAATGTAAAATATACTGAGATATATTAAAAAGCTTATTTCACTAATAGATATTATCAACCCTATTTGTTAAAAGAATTATTTATTTAATTTTTATTCATTCATTTATTTTAATTTGACCAGAGAAAGAGAGAGACAGTGAGAGAGGAAAAGTGAGAAAGCAACCACCAGGTCTGTGACTCAAACTGTGGTCAGCCATGTGGGAGTGTCCAGCGCCTTAACCACCACACCACTGGCTGGTTCCCCGCTAGATTATATCCTTAACCTATTTGTGCAAAGAACATCTACTGACCAAAGAAAAATTTATATGTCCTCATACAATGGCAATATAGTTCTAGATAAAACAAATACTTTAAAATATTTTAGAAGACATCAAAATTACTGGGTTTAAATTTTCTGTTTTACATAGTATTTTTTTAATTTACATTTTTTATTTTATTTTCTTTTAAACATTTAATCACATTATCTAGCTTACAAAGTGAATATTTCAACATGTGACCATTTCTCTCTAGTCCAGTTGATAAAACTATAAAATATTTTCAACAGATAATACCACATTTCTTTGTCCCATTAATGCTTTACCTCTCTATTTTTCTTCCAAATGTCCTTCCTTAGACTCTACTCTTTCACGCACACTATATCTGGTATTTACATCCATTTATTGTGTTTCTATATCCTTTAGTCAATCAGTTGCAGTCATAGAGTGTGGACACTTGGTATATATTAAGTGGGGACATACAATGTCTCTCCTTCATAGACTGTTTTAATAACTGTCTTGTTGTTATACCATTCCCTTCCCTAATAGTTACTCAGTGAAGGTATTTCACTTTAATATTAAAAATAAGATAATATAATGGATTAAAACAGAGGGTTAACACTTGAATCAAATGCATGTTCTAAGAGGAGTTATAAAAGTAGAATCTTGTATTCTACTCAGTTTATATTTACTTTTTCTCTCCTTTTTTGTATCTCAGCTGAACCTGTTGCTTCATATTCTTTAAGGCTACATTTCTCGAAACAGTTAAAGTTATGGCACACACGTGTGTGTATTTATATATTACATAAATTTTTTTCATAATGTTCTCATTGTTCTTGATCAGACTTGTTTTACTGTAAAATTTTCAAGACTTTTTTCATTATGCTAATTATATTGTTAAAGCAGTTATTCTCAACATTTTTGTTTTTAAATCTTTTTTTACAGGTTCAATTTGACTAAGAGATACATTGTAATTCACATTTAGACTACATTCTTTACCAGCTGTAATATTCCTTGTTTAGGTATTTAGCACTTGTAGATGGGATTATTAAATAAAAAAACTGGTTCCTTTGCAAATCCAAAATTTATAGTTAGGTGTGACTGATTTTCATTATAACATAAAGATACACACACGAAGAAAAATTTCTAAGCTGAGCGTTTTAGATGGTCAAATATTTGAAAGATTTTATTCCTCTAATGTATTCTTTATTGGAGCTAATTGGAATGTTCTTATAACAATAAAAATGGCCATAAATCATAAAGAATCTTAGTTGCAAGTTTCTGTATAATTTTTTCTGTTTAAAACCAGGGACAAGTATAGACCATTCATTTGTTATTGCAACTAAGATAAATTTCAGATATAATTTTAGATACAAGTAATATTTTATTCAATCAACTTTGAGTTTTAATAATTCATACATTTTGCTATATGTAAAAATAAAAAAATTCAGAAAAGGAAATATATGGTATCTGTGCATTATTTCAAGGGTCTTTCCAAGTTTTTTTTTTTTTTTTTCTTTTTTTGGAGAGGTTTTTGCTATAGGGCGCGTGCGCTCGCCAGACAGACAGAGAGAGACAGAGATACAGAAAGCGAGAAATCACCCCCCAGGGGGGATGGCCACGCCACAATCCCTTCTCCTCCATTCTCCTCTCGGGATCTTGGGCACGCACGCACACGCGCCCGGCGTGAGTTCTAAGCCACCGGGTCCGGGACGCGAACCGCGGTCGACTACGTGGGAGTCCAGCGACATAGCCAATAGCCATTACGCTAACTACTGGCCCCTTTCCAAGTTATTTTGAACAACAGGTTATACAGCAAGTTTTATTTAAATGTTGATGATGTCAGCCTTTTTCACTTGAGCTGAATAGATGAATACCAGAAGCTCCTTAAAATTTATTGATTAAAAACGTCTGTCTATATTTGTTGATTTTACTTTGAGAATGAACACATTCAAACTAGTTTCCATTAGAAATGAATTTATTTTTCTGCTTATGTTAGATCTGAGTGAATGAATGTCTGCAAATTGTTTTCAATACAGTATGAACTCAGATTAGCCTAGGATTTATTTCCACCCTTCAAAATATACTGAAAGAAAGCTGAAAACAAATATACAAAATAATAATCTCTCTTGAAATGGTTAAAAAGCAAAAGAAAACTGATGTAGGATTAGAAATTAATTTTAAACAAGACATCTTTCTAAAAACTGATTCTATTTTAGTTATTGTGTCAAATGCAAGTCAGCATCAAAAGAAGTTTTCAATATTATTGTTCAAATAACCATTTATTTATGCTGTCTGAAGTTTTAAAATATCTTAAGATATAATAATACATATTTGGGGGACCATGTTAATTAAGACATATCTTAATAGCTTTTATTTTATTTAGAGTAGATAAATATATAGCTGTATTTTGGTTTTGCTATCACAATACGAAGAAAAAAAGATGAAAACTAGCCCAAGAACTTCTAGCACATTCTGTTCTTCTTATTTACATGAACATTTAATGGTACTGGGTCACTCATGACTAAGTCTCCAAATAACAGACATCAGCCTTGACCATTGAACCCAAGCATTGAGGTCCTAAAGCCCTACCACCAAATCTATCCTAGTTACTTTGTAAGAAAGCTAAGAATAGCATATTTAATTCATGTGGTATGGTTGTAAACAATGAGCTCACAGATTTTAAGATTATATTAATAAGCAAAAGGAGACACTTATAACTCCTGATTAAAAATCCAAAGCTTGAGCTAGCTGGTGGCTTGGTGGTTCAGATGCCTGGATCCCACATGGCTGCCTGTGTGCTCTGGGTCCCAGGCCCAGTGGCTTGTAAAACACAACAGTCATATGTGTGTGGTCCAGATCAAGAGAGGATATTTGTGTATGGTTGGTTGTGTGGTCATCTACCTACATGGGGGTATTTTCTCATTCTCCCTCGTTCTTTCTCTATGTCTGTTTCTAGAGAGCCCAGGCATCTGATAGCAAATTGGAAAAAAAAAAAAAAAATCAGAGCTCTTTTCTCATTTTGTAAAACTGAATGATATTGTATGAGTAGCCTTTCAGTTTTTCATCAACATATTTAGAACTATTATTTCAAGGGAGAATTAAAATAAATGTGAATATAATATATACCTGGTTTGTGATTATTTCAAACTCACAAACATTTCTAAATTGATATAAGCCATGTTCACTATAGCAATATTTTTCAAGTATTATTATCTTTTAGTACCCCTTCCTAACTATCAAATTATATCAGGACAACTATTAAGTAAGGGATTTCATTGGTGTTCAGTAGGATTTAGTCATGAATGGCTGCAATCAGAAAACCATAGAAGTTTCACGTAAAAGGCTCTTATTATATCCCATTTTATAGTCATTAAAAGGCAATGGTTTTTTATCATTTCTTTATAGAAAGAAAACAGAGACCAGCAAGTAATGGTCAAGGTGCTGGACTCTCACATGACCAACTGCAGTTCGAGTCTCAGACCTGGCAACTTAAAAATCATACCAAACACATATGCGTGCATGCCCAAAATTCCTAGAGGAGACTGGAGAAGGGATTGTGGTGTGGTTATTCCTCTGGGGAGTGATTTTTCACTTTCTCTCTGGCCAGTTGAACACATCCTATGGAAAAAATGTTTTTTTTTTTTTTTTTTAAAAGAAAACAAACAAATCTTTATCTTCTATCTGAGGGCACAGAATCTCATAGGCATTCTTTGGCAGATTGAATGAGCTTCAACGTGGAAAGAGTATGATCAGAAAACAAAACAAAACTTATTGAACTTCTTAAAACTTCTGAGCATGACACTAAGAGAAGTCAAACTGGAGATGGTCTCCTCAATTTTAGGTACTATGAATTCTAATACAGAAATTTATTTACAGAAAATGTCAGATGCTGGTTGTATATGGCTAAGGAATATACTTTTCTAATATGTAATATAAATTATTCTATGTAATAATATAGTTGTATAAAAATAATTTAATAGTGTAGTCTTATAGTTGCCTAAGTGGATAATTTAAAATTCTATCCTTATAATAAATACCACTATAATATATATACTATTCAGAAGAATGAGTAACATAGTCAGGTATAGTCATAATTCAAAGTGTTCATAATATACCACTCAAGATGTAAAATGCTTTAACACGCTTTTAAGAGCTTTTATCTAAAATCTTATTTTAAAAATAGATAACATATGTCCATTTTGTTTTTTTCAACAAATTTATATGGAAGAAAAAATGCTATTGAAATTGCAAAATTATTTTATGATGTCACAGAAAGTAAAAACAATCTAAGTTAAAAATAACTCATTGTATTACAAAATATAGTGAAACAAAATCAGATGAAAATATCTAGTTATTTTTCCTTCTATGACTGTGGATGATTATTCTAATTCTTTTGAAATAGTGCTTGGAAATAAAAATATAATAGATTGACCTTTAATTGTTACGTTACTATCAGAAGACTCTATAACCAAGCAGCTTTTAATGTATGCAAAGTCAGATAATTATACAATTTGGAATACCCCTAGTTACCAAATGAGTGAAAGTGGCATTTAAGTGTTTGGCCCTTTAATTCAGAGCCCTCAGTAGATGGAAATATGTTCATCTCTTACCTCCCCTAGTGATAATTATAATTGTATTGTTGGATCACATTTCTTGACTCTTGTGTAATTTAGCTCTGTCAGCATTAATCTCTTGGCTGTTCACATCAGTGGAACTAAATGTCTGCTTAATATTATGTAGGTTAGGTGGTTGTCATGCTAGTTGGGAAAAACAATAAAAAATTTACTCTGGTATTAAGCAAATGTATTATGAGGACATTAGATATAATATCTGAACATTTATGCTACCAGGAAGTTATATTTTGAAGGAGTTTTGTACTTTCTTCATATAGAGGATTAGTATTGGATTCTTGTTGGATTCCTTTTAAAAAGCATCTGTAATTACTTTTCCCTATTTTTTAAGCCAGTATTATTACTGTTGTTTGTTCTACAATATTTATAACAGGAAATAGCTATGGATCATCAAAGGAGAGAGAAATGCTTTTTATGATGCAGATTTACATTTTCTTCTCAGTATGTGATAAAGTTACATTCATCTAGGTATAAAACCATTCTCACAGGTGTAAGAGATAACTGATAAAAAATCACTATTGCAAGAAAATGAACCTTGTGATAAAGATACTTTAGTACAGTACCAAGTAAAGTTCAAAAAGTATAACTGTTTGCTATTATGTATTGTTTTATCATCTTTGTGTTGATCTCAGTCTCTTACATGGATGGCAGGAAGACTAAATGTAGACAGTTGTTTACTTAATGCACCTTCAGTCACATTGTTATCTTTACATCAAGGTCTAGTTAGCAGGCAAAGGATTCATATTTCATTAAAATACAGATAGTATTCTTTATAGAATTTGAGAACTTAAACACTGTGGAGTGCTTTGGAATTTTAAATGAATGGTTTCCATTTATATTACATTTTAATTTAGTTAGTCAAACACATTTGTTAAACATGATTATGGGCTGAGTCTTTCACTAGACATTATGGCTGAAAATAGGGCAGCAAGGTGTGTCTCTTGCCTGAGACAGAAAATATCATGTTGTGCATAGGAAAAGACTTAAGACTTAATATTTATGCAGATAAATATTATTAATAGATCAGTAGAAATCCAAACTTCTTATACTACCAGTCTCTCAGTGTGTTGCTTTATTTCCTCTCACTCACATATTAAAATCCGGCCACACTTATCCTTTGATTTTCTGATTAGCAAAGGCCCTTTCTACAGAGGCCCTCTGCACCTACTATGCCATTTACTGGGACATTCCTCCTAATTTTCCCATAGCTGCTAACTTCTTAATATTCAAGTCTCACCTTCTTAGAGAAGCTGTTCATCTATCTGCATTTTTTGTCTTTCTCCACCCAGATCTTTCCCCTTGTACATAATAAACTCTCAATGAATGTTGTTGAGCAAAACAGAAGCAAAAGAGACAAAAGCAGGTGCAGGATGAAAGGTCGAAATGTTCAGTGTAATTCAGTTTCCTGGGGAAACCTGTTTTGAAGAAAGGAGAGATCATGCTCCCTTCTTTTACTGAGAAGGAAAATCACTGTAATGACAATACTCTAGAAAACATGGAAGCGATGAGCACAGAAGAGAAAGTATTCAGAAAGCTTTGACTTCTGGAAGAGAATCTATACATTTCAGTTCAGTACAGTGAATAATTTTTATGTGCTTATTCTATGCATGAAATTGTAAGGTGAACTAAGATGTAGTCACATTGGTGAGAATTTGGGTGCTAAGTGTATAAGGAGGCCAAAAAACAAAACAAAAGAAGAGATTGGAAGATGCTGTGGTGAGCCAGGAGATCTATGCTATTCCTTGAGCAGTAAATCCTATGATGAAATAATCTATTCTAATATTTGGTCAAAGGCAACCTTTCAAAGGTGGCCTACAAAGGCTTCATTTATTTTTGTACTTAAGAAATTGCACCAGAGGTTGCATTCACACAGATGAAGGAGCCTCTTTTAAATGCAAATAGTCATAATTTAAGCTTTTAACCTTAATTATCAATTAAATTCTTGCAGGGTTTAGTTGATGGTTGAAAGAAAAATACTTAAAAAGTATAGATGGTTGGGGTAATGGGTTTAAGTGTCAGTGGGAGGAGTAAGAATGCCAACAAGAAAAAAAACGCTCCACTGGAAGTGGAGAAATGAGGATTGACAAATTAGAATTTTCCTAAAGCTTGCTTTGGCTATCCCTCAAGCCTTCTTGACTGGTGATTTTTATTCTAAAAGCAATGGGTAGGATGGTAGGTACTCAACAATGTTGATAGACAGGCTAGTTACCAGAATAACCTAAGACTCTAAGGAAATAAGCCCTTAGTTAATGAAATAGTAAATGAAAGAGACAATATATTTGAGTATGTAACAAACTGAACTTGGTGATGCAGGTTACAGTAAAGGGAATAATTGAATATTAAATTAGAAAGAAGCTTCAGCAGTGAGTGTGCTAAAACCTGTACCAAAAGCCAATGTCCATTTTTCCTTACCCCTGATAAGTTGAGTAAGTTGTTAAGCTTCTGCTTAACCACCGAAAGGACAAAGATCTCAAAAGATAATTTTTTTTTTTTTTTTTTGCATCTGTCAAAAAGCCCTTCTTTATGTTTGGCCAAAATACTCTTCCATTTATCTTTGAACTCAGAAGTGGAAGAAACAAATTTAATCTGTCTGTCCTTTGATTACTCTTTAGCCAATGTTTTAAGGTTTCTGTTCTATCCTAATCTGCCCTTGAAGCTTTAATTTTCCAAGTGGGATCAAACCAAGTCTTTCTTTCTTCATTTGCTGTGCACTTTGAACTCTTCGAACCTGTGGTTGTTCCTTTCTAGGGGTGTGCTAGGTGATGAAATAATCTTTTAAAACATCAGGACACAGGATTCAACAGAGCCCCTGGGTGGTAACAGACCAGGTCAGAGTGACATGTGCTCCCTGGTTCTGATTACTCCAATAAACACTTGTCATTGTGCTTGATTTTCTGTGGCATCCTTTAGTTATAAACACTTCTTGGATCAAGATTTCCAGCTTAGTTTTGGTGGCAAAGAAAAGGGATGTTAGATCTAAATATTTGACTTAATACTTAATATTAATACGGCCAAGTCTCAAATGTAGGTATATTCAATGGGATATATACACATATAGGCTACCATCAAATTCCTAAATGATAGGAATCTGAAGAAAATTATCAATAGATCCTTTTTTCTCCTTTGACAATGTGGTTCTCATCTTCTGAAAGTTTTGAAAAGGATAACTTAACCTAAATTGTGATAGAAATCTTAAATTCAATTTAATGGTAAACATTTAAAAGTGTAAATGAGAATTAGATCTAAAAGATGGAGTAGTATCTGGATATGGGCTTATATAAATGAACTACGTATTGTATAATTCTTGACTCTTTGTTTCTTAGAAACTGAATGCTAGTCATTGAGGCACAAAGTGAATGTGTGTGTGTGTGTGTGTGTGTGTGTGTGTGTGTGAGATGCTTCATGTGTGTGTGCCTGTATATGTGTGTGTGTGTGTGCAATCACACACACGGGTCCTTCCAATATCCGAGAGACTGTTTTCATTTCTGGTCACCACCTTAGCAAACTAATCAATGAGGCATGAACTGCTATCTGCAGTGAAAAGAAATGAAAAATAAACCAGAGATAATCCCTCAGTTAAAAGGTTATTCTGTGTGATAAAAGCTATTTTGTTAATTTATTTACTTACTGTTACAGTGAGATAAAGTGAAAGTACAATTAGGGAATTCTTGTTGAAAGGATTTTAAAGGGCAATGATGACTTAATATTTTGCATTATTTGATTGACACTTAAGAGCATTTTTAACTAAATTTTTTGTAGACTATACAATCCTATATTAGTTTTACATATTTTATATTTTATAGGTATATAAAATGTTATAGGTATGTACATAATACAATTGATTACTAAGTAAAAACAAAAATAAGCTATATGAATTGTAAACATTTTACATTATGTCTCTTAAAGAGGGATGATAATTTTTTGGAAAGGTCTTTCTGTATTTTAATATGGTCGTTTAATTACAGGCATGATATATACTTTTTGAAAATTATTAATTTGTTCCTTCTTCAGCTGATTCATCAGCAAACATAGTTATAATCTGATTTTACTAGACTATTGAATTCTGGGGAGAGGGAAATGTACAGAATATAGCTACTGTATTTAAATGCTTTGTATGCCCAGCTGAAAAAGGATAGATAAATTATTATATTAACTGGGTAATGATTACAATATAGTCTATAGTACTATGGAAATAAAGGGAAGTTGGTGAGCAATGTGTACCTGGGGAGATTAGGGAAATTGTTGAAAATTGGTGTGGGGTTTCTCCCATGGACAATCAAAGGAAAGCCTTTCCAGGCAAAAGGATTAGCATCTGTAAAGCGTGGATATATAAAGTAATTAGGTGCTAACTACAGAGTGAGGGTGGGAAAATCATAAGAAGTTAAACCGAAAAGAACTGTTAGATCTTGACTGGTCTTCTGTTCTATGATAAGAACGTGGGTGAACTTTTACAAAATGTGCAGAAGGCACTGAAGGTGCTCTAGTGGGATTTCTACACATGAATAGGTTGCTTAGGTCAGTATTGAACCATACTATGGGAATAGATGGAAAATAAACTGAGATAGGGCAGAAAGAATGAGAATGAAGGAGGGAGTGAGTGGAGAGATGTAAAACAGGTAGAATTAAGTTAGTGACCCTTAAACTGACAAGTGGAAAGTACACTAACGGATAGGGAGGAATTGGGATGACTCCCTGGTCTGGCTTTGAGAATTTGACATATCATCAGAGTTATGTCATACAATAGGTAATGATAAGCAGGTGTAAGGGAGGAGATGTTACATTAGACACTGAATCTGAAGAACTTGTGAAATATTCAGATGTCCATTATACCTCTAGACATCTAGAGAGAGATTTGAAACTCAAGAGACAATGTTTTGTTTGTGTATTCCCAGAAGTTTGTTTTAATCATTGGTGAATGAGACATAATTGTATTACTATGCTAATTTAAAATTATTCGGGATATCCAAATGTTTCTAAGAACTAGAGTTGCTGTTGCTTTTTCAGGAAAAATCACCAAAGGAAACGATTCTTTAGAGATTATCAGTTCTCTCACTGAACATGTCTTTTTACTTCTACATTCTGTTCCATACTCTCTTCTTTTTAGAAGTACTAATTTAAATACTCTGTATCCACCAATTGATAGCTATTATAATGAGCCATTTTAATAAGTATGGACAACTATTGAAATTAACATATAATCTCTTTAGCCAGAGACATTACCCAGAACAAAAAGAAGACGATTGACATTAAGATAGAAAATGGGATGAAAATAAGGGCAAAAATATAGAAAACTGCCTTTTCAGATTGGAAGAATATACCCTTAAATATTGCAGAATACAGTCATCTTTTTTCTTCACATTCACTGTGCCATTTTTTTTTTATGAACTACCCTTTGATAATATCAGGTTCTTTGACCATTTTATTTTAGATTTTAAAGTTTTAGCTGCTAAAGCACTCCTAAGCATGGCAGGGAAGGGAAGATGTAGATTCTAAAAGGTTAAGTGACTTGCCAAGGTCACATGTCTCATAAGTGAAAGCTTCTGTCTTTCGATCCATGGTAAAGTGACCTTTTGTCTCTATTATTCAAAAGCACCACAGAATAACAGAATAAGCACAGGCTTTGAAGTCACAGATACATAGATCTGACACAAAGATCTGAAATTTTGTGAGTCATTCTTTTGGGCCAGTCATCTCAAATTTTGTCTGAGAAATGGAGACAGTAATATTGTATTAAAGAGTTTTTTTGGAAATTAAATGAGATAGTTTACTTACCTGTTATGTAATAAGGATTATAAATACTTAGGCTTTCCATTTTTCTTTGGTGAAGTCATAATCTTAACTTCTTGTGTTCTGAAACTGTGAGAAAAGATAATCAATGAATCTACTATCAACATCTCAAAGGTTAGACCACTTGGCAAACAGTCTCTCTATCTATGCTATTTCTTGGCTTCATGGTCTTCTTTTCACCCTTTCTATTTAAAAATATATAATATTTTCTTTTCGATAGCCTATATATTTATTCTAAGCATTGTCATGAGGTTTCTTTAAAATCAAATTAGCACTTCATCTACACTTTATGTGATGTTATTCACAATGCTACTTGAAAAGTCAGTTTAAAAATTGGATAAAAATATTAGTCCTATGTTTCCATAAAGACTCCTTTAATATATTTAATACATTTGAATGAATCTTGTCTTTTACGTTTAGCCTTTCCCTCTATAAAAGTTATATAATAATGTACATATACAGCTGTCTACATAAATGTATGTCTACAAAAGCAATAATTATAAAAATGTTTTTGTAAATATTGCATTTTTAAAGAAGGATTCTCTTGTTATGTGATTCTGAATAACTACCATTTTAAGGACAACTATTGATACAGTGGCCTAAGCCCTGGATTCATAGAAACTTTCTCTCTTTCTTCAGTCAATTAATATTTTGAACTCTTTTTATATGTAGAGAAAGATTCTGATTTCTTCTTATTGGTATACTGAGGTCTAGTGTTTTAAGAGAAGTCTTATCACATGGTACAAATGGGTTACTGACACCTTGTGAACTATTTCTCTGGTTATCATTCCGTAACTCTCAGGGACTGATATTCATAAGGATAGAAGTGCGTATCTACTTAAGCAGTTAATATTTTGAAGTAATCATAGTCGATAAGTGACAACTATGTCCAAGCATTTACCCATTTTAAGCGAACACAAAGTAAAATAGAATAGTGACTTTTCCTTATTATTATACCATATTTTCTAAAATTTTCTTTATATTGCAACCAAGCATCAGAAGTTATAAAAAGCTGAATCTAAGCTACTACTTTTAAACTCCTTTATCTAGAGAGAAATTGTATTTATTTCTCTAATATTTTCTAGATATAGTTACCCTCATAAAAAATTTTGTTTGTAGTATTACGTATTTTTGAATACTGAATTTAAACAGAAACATCGCCCTTTGAATGAAAGAAGTGGGAATGATGTTACCACAATCCATCTAATACATTATCTGCCATGCTGTAGTTGCAGAAATAACATTTTTTTTAATTCATGGATTTAATTGTAACCATGGTAAAACAATAGAAGTGTTATGTATTCATACCTTTATTGCTTGTAAGAAGAACATGAAAAATATTCTTAGTGTTAACTTTTAGGACAAGCTGTCATCAGAATTTAATGAAATAATTTAGTTAAATGTAAGACTGTCTAAAATATATAATGATTTAAAATCATCTGTGCTCTCATAAAGCATCTAGGAGCTCTTTTCTGTGGGTTTGAATCTTATCTATAAATAAACTTCGGTATTGATATAATTATGAGAACAATAATACATTTCTGTAGTCTACCATTTAGCTCATGTTTTATGCACATTCAGAACTTTCAATTAGTATCTGAAACAATGGAAAGACATTCTTTACTAGAAATAGCTTGCTTTTGCCTTGGCTTTGTGGCAAAATGACATTAGGGAACATATATGGTTGTTGTTGAACCTGATTGCTTTAGCAGCCCTTGGGTTGATAGTATCAGGTTCCAGCTTGCCCTGCTAGGTCAATGTGGACCCAGGCCTTTAAAGAGAAAAGTTCAGAGAAAGTTCACTTCTATTGTTTTACCATGGTTACAAAACAGAGAGGGGGGAAAAAAAGGGAAGAAGAAAAGAAGAAATCTTGGGTTTGTGACTGGTTGCTTCCAAGAGCCCTTTATAGGGTCTGTTTTGTTTTTGTCAATTAAACATTGCAACAGAGAAAATTAAAACTCACCATAATGTAAAAGTGAATAAAAGCCAAAGTATACTGTTATCACTTGCAGATAATTCTCAGACATACATATTCAGTAGCTTCTAGAGTTATTGGAACAAAATTGATTAGTTCAATTTAATTTAAGACTATTTACATTTTTCCCCAGTAAAAAAATGGAAATTTGTAAGGTTGTTCCAGTATGGAAATAGGAGAGTACAGAGAATAGTTTATGAAAGTAATTTAATGTTGACTAAATATGCTGAAAAAATCGTTGATTTTCATTTAAAGGGGAGATAGAAACTAAAGCATCATTTTCACTGTAGAATGTTTGCTTACTTTAAATAGAAAAAAGCTGTGGTATGTATCAGGCTACTGTGACCTTACTTGAAACAGCCTCTGTGTCTTTTAGATGTAAGTAAAAATTCAAACCAATTCAAAATCTTGATATTTAGGCTTTAAACTGAATTTGTGGAAATTTTGTTCTAAAGTGTTAGTTCTGAGGAAGTTCAAAGCCATCTAGTTTATTTCACATTTTGTCCTCTGAGCCTATAAAATATTAGGCTAACACAACACAATTGGAGCTATTCTTATTTTAAAATACTACTGTAATTTATAATGTGGAATGGTTACCTGCATAACCCAGATATACTCCCCCACCTGATGTTTCAATCTATTATCTGTCCATATCTTCTCTTTAGTCATAAACTTATATTCCAAGAAAAAAAGTTTTCAGATGAAAATTCTAAGAATGTTTTTCCTATAAACAATATGATTTATTTATTTAAGAATAAGTAAATATTAACATGAATAGGAAGAGTTACTCCTTAGATATTTAAGTATAGACATGATGTGTCATTTTAGAATTCTGTAATTATATGAAAAGTTCAGTATTACTTTTTATTTGTTATGCTTGCAAATGCTTGCTTTCTAGAGATAAGTGAAGAGGGAGAGTTACAGAGAATCAAGATAACAGATTAAGATGAATCTTTGTAAGTGTTTGGAATGACATTATCTATGCTATGTGCTCATTTGTTTATTGATCCTTTGCTGCTTTGATTAACATAATTTATTTTCATTAAGGTTACCTGTGTCAAGCATAGAATTGAACTTTCTCATGGTCTAGATGGAATGTGGAGAAAAAAAGAGATTTAGGTATTTTAATAAAAAACTAATCATAGGCAATTGAGAAAGAATAAAATAATTCTTCATATAAATTTTGACATAGCCTTTATATTGTTCAAAAATGACATTTGTGCCACTCTTCTCATTAATACATGCTATTTTCAATATCATGGTAAGATGACAATATTTTAAATCTTCTCTATACTGTTTACTCTTTTAGCATCTGAATGATAGATTTTTGAAATTAATTCCAGTTGTATTTCCAAATGATTATCTTAATCTGTGATCCACAGCTTTTCAGTGTGGTTTCTTCGTATGTTAAAATTTGGAAATATTTGATTTGTAGAATGTTTAATGTTGTCAGTGATCACTTCTGAATTAAAAAAAGAAGGACTACTTGAATAACTGAATCAGGCACCTGATAACAAGTAACGTATGACTTATAAATTCAGAGGTCATCTAGTCCTTCACCTGCTGGCAGACAGGACTTACCTCAACTCTTCAAGATAAATGGGGGCTCTCAGAAGTTAAAGACCTTCAAGAGAAGAGTCTACAGAGACCTTCCCTGATAACCTATTCTAATGTTTAACTGCTCTAATGAGAGGAAGAACTATTTTTTCATATCTCATCTACATCTCTCTTGTTGCAGTTTAAGGGTTGATACTTATTTTTAATGTTATTTTCCTGCACTTTATTACTGTGTATTCTGAATTTATTATTGGCCAGATTTTCCCAGTGCATGAAGAGTTAGAAATAAATCTCATGCATTTACAAGGATGCTGCGTGGTATATGACCTACATGTATATTGCTTAATTTCAATGGCCTGCAATCACATTTCTCTCTCCTTAGAAACCATTTTTTTCTCCCATCAATTAAAGGATGTAATTGTTTACTTTTATATAAAATGACTGCCTAGAGTATTGTTTGATCCACTCATACTTTAGTGCACTTATCAACTTTAATATGAATTACTCAATAATATTTAATTTTTCTAAAATTCACCCCAGAAGTTGAATGTAAAGTTTCTTCCAAAGAGGAATTTCTAATTATCAAGAGCAATTAATTTGAAAGAAAATCGCTTGCTTTGCAGATATTTCTCTAAATTAATTTCTATATTGTTTTTATAAGAATATCTACATGGAAAGCAGTAAGGAAATTTTGGATTTTTAAATTTTATTTATTTTCTGTCACATGTTTTCCTACTTAGCCATCTAAAACATGATATTTACTCAAAAGTCTCATTTTATCTTTTAACCATTCAGTGTTTTCAAATATGAGCAGTTCAAGCATTTAAATCTCTTCTTGATACTCTGGTTTCTCTTCAGGTCACATAAATCTTTAGCCTTTAAATTTCTTAGTGTGGCTTACAAGATCCTGTATGATTACTTTTGCTCACTTTTCCATCACTTTCTCTCTCTCTCTCTCTCTCTCTCACACACACACACACACACACACACACACACACAGTTTCATACTTGAAACTCATATTCCAGTCCCATAGAATTTCAGTTCTGACAAATCTCTGGGTTTTTCTGGGTCCTTCCCAAGCTCCTCCCAATGTTTCAACTTCCATGGCAAAGTTTCTTTGAAAATTTGGCAAAAATGGAAGGTCTTGGATATGAAATCTATGAATAGAATTGGCATGGAAAAAACAGTAATTGTCTACACAGAATTATTTCAAGGTCAAGTATTATACTATTATTTTGAAGTCAGAAAAATGGCTTATTCTTTCTTTTTTTCCTCCCTTTAGAAAAATATTATTCTGGGCTGTGTTATCCAATTAGTAAGCAGATATTATTTTTTTTCTTTTTTATGCATTTATTTATGTAATTTGCTACAGGGTAGGTGCACATGCCAGAAAGGCAGAATGACAGAGAGAGTGAGAGGCTATAGAGAAGTATAGAATTGGGCCAGCAGATGGCATGGTGGTTAAGGGTGCTGAACTCCTACATGGCCAACTGTGGTTCAAATTCTGGACCTGGCAGTTTGCTTTCTCACTTTCCCTCTCTCCTTCTCTTTCTCACATTCTGGTCAAATTAAAAAATAATTAGTTCGTTAATTAATTATGTTAAATAAAATAATTCTTTAAAAAAAGAAGTATAGAATTAACTTTGCAGAAGAGAGAGTTTATATTACTATGTTGAATAGATTTTTTTTTTTTTTTTTTGAGAGGTTTTCGCTATAGGGCGCGTGCACTCGCCAGAATGACAGAGAGAAAGAGAGACAGAAAGCAAGAACTCACCCCCCAGGGGGGATGGCCATGCTGCAATCACTTCTCCTTCATTCTCCTCTTGGGATCTTGGGCACACACGCACACGCGCCCGGCGTGAGTTTAAGCCACCAGTCTGGGACTTGAACCACGTTCTACATGGGAGTCCAGTGACATAGCCATTACATTAACTTCTGGTCCCTTGAATGGATTCTTGATCACAGCATTGTTTTTCATATTTGGTTTTAGTGAAAATTTCTAGTCCTTTGCTATGTAACTTCAGTACTCTTTTAATTTATAGGTGATTACTGGCCTTTTGTAAGAAGTATGTGTATTACTCTCTAAGTACATTATTATGTTTTTAATTTTGGTGTACCTGGTGAAATTTCTTATGTGCTACTTTCATGTGTTAAAGACAACTAATGTAGAATTTGTTTATAAAACAGTGTGGGCCCTTGAATATGTGTTTATATTCCCATGTCTTTGTTCTCACTTTCTTTCATTGTTCTGTTATAGACTGTCATCATTTTTAAATCTAAGTTTTTGCCATTATCTTCAAGCAAAGGTCTCATGCTTTAGTCTTTCTCTACAAATTTACATTTACACCAACCTACATTTTATTTCATTTCTTGCTTGAAGTTATCACTTTTCCTATAAATACCATTGAACCTTCTAGCTAGGCCTTTAAGGCCATTATAAATCCGATTACAAGTGTACATCTTCCCTGTATATAAGAGCTTAATTATTACTTCTAAGTGAATTTTATTTCATGCCTTTGCTTTGCATCTTTGCTTCAAATTATTTGCCTTTCCTAACCCTATATCTCCTTGCCAAATTGCAACTCACCTTCAAGATCCAAATCAAATCTTAAGTAGTCTTACAAGCCTAGAGCTATCTATTTTCCCAGTCACATCATCTGTCTTTAACTTCCATGTACACAGGCTCTCTGAACCAACCCAGTGTGAGATAAAAATGTGGGGCTCTTTTTTTGAAAATGCTAAGAATTCAAGATGGTGTCAGCAGAGCCTCAAGTCCAGCATTGGAATCTTTCTTAAGTGTGTGTCTTCTGCAATTGCAGGTTGCAGGCCCCATTGACATTTTCTCAAAAAATGCTCCCATGCACACCTTTCTTAGTACATAATGTTTGTTGCATGTGTGTATATGTCTGTGAAACCTGGAGGTTGTGAGTACCATGAAAGAACAGACCACGTCTTAGTCTTCTTTGAAGGTCTTTAACCTAGTAAATTTCCTTACAGGAAGAGAGGCTTACTAAATTGTATTGAATTGAATGTGAAATTGTCTGTGGGGAAGAAAAATCATTCAAATACATTTCACCCAGACTTTATTGTCAAATAAGTTTTTACAGATATAAAAAAATCAAGTCATGGTTTATCAATAAGTTCTTCAAGATGGTTTTTTTCAAGAATTATTTATTTAATTTTGTTCATTATTGTTATTTTTAATTCACTAGAGAGGGAGGAAGAGAGAGAGAGAGAGAGAAAGAGAGAGAGAGAGGAGAGAGAAAGAAAGTGAGAAAGCAAGTTGCCAGATCTGGGACTTGAACTGTAGTCAGCTATGTGGGAGTTCAGCATCTTAATCACCACACCACCTGCCAACCCTTCTTCAAAACAATTTAAAGCAACAAATTATAAAACCTTTCTACTGAGACAGATTCACAGTAAATGTGAAAATTCAGTACGAGATAGAGTTCAAAGAAAAATTCTGGAACATATAGTATTATGTTGATTGGAACGTGAGTATGGATGCATTTTAACTTCATTCAACATTATGTAATACTTTAAATAAGAATTAATAGTTGGGTCCCATTCCAGTGGTGCAGCTGGTAATAAGCTGGATGTAGCAGAGCTGGAAGCCCCACGCTGGCTGCAGTTTGAGCTCCCTGCCTAGTCAGCCTAAAAGCATGCTGAGTGGTGCATATTCAGGATCCTGGTCAGCTAAGGGATTTGAGGAAGGGGATCATAGCATGACCAAGTTCTGTGGCAGGTGCTCCTCTCTCAATTTTTTAAACCGTCCTGCACATGCATGTGGTTCATCATGAATTTTTAAAGAAATGCATATTGTATCCATACAATTAGAATTAGATTGAAATTGCATATTGGAAAAAGTTACTGTAAGCAAATAAAATTGTTCTGAGAAAATTTTTGGCAAGTGAAACCATAAAGAAAATATTATAATTCACATTTCTGAGGAAATCGGTTTTATTTTTGTATCAAGCCAGCATGTAAAAATGATGGAAGATGTCCAAGTAATCACATCACATGTTTCTGCTAAAATTCACATACTAAAAAAGAAATAGAAAACAAATTGAGAAATTATACCTCACTGTTTTGATTATTTCAGATCTGAATATTTGCAAATAAACTATCTGTTGAGATTTCAATTAAGATGGCTGTTATTAAAAATATACCTTAGTCATTGTAAACTATAAATATCTAATAGATTTTAATCAGTATTGAATTCTTAAATTAAAGACGGATTAAAAATGCAGGTACTCTTGGGATTGCAGATGGCGTAATAGTTACACCACTGGATTCCCACATAGTTGCCTGCGTTTCGAGTTCCATACCTGGCGGCTTAAAACTCATGCTAGGCACATGTGCGTGTGTACCTAAAATCCCGTGAGGAGAATGGAGGAGAAGGGATTGTGACATGGCCATCCCCTCTGGGGGGGGTTGAATTCTCACTTTCTGTCTCTCTGGGGAGCGCACACGCCCAATAGCAAAAACCTCTCTACAAAAAAAAGAAAGAAAAGAAAAGAAAAAAATGCTTGTACTCTTAATTTCTTACTCTGCATTTTCTTGATTTTTAAACCTTCTCAAGGAATAGGTACATAACAAAATGCTACTAAGAAATTCTGAAACTGAGTTCTGTTCTGATCTTGATAATGTTCATAGTCAGAAAATAATCTGAATTTTTATTTGACTTGAAGCTGAGTGGTAAGAGTAGGAGATAATTATAAAGTGAAGGCTATAATCACTAGATTACTTGATTAATAAGAAAAAAATTGACTCTTTTTTCTTTTTTTAAGAGAGATTTGTGCTATAAGCTCTGTGCGCTTGCCGAAGAGACAGAGAGAAACAGAGAGACAGAAAATGTGGACTCACCATCCAAGGGGATTGCCCACCCTAGAATCCTTTCTGGTCTATTGTCCTCTTAGGATTTTAGGCATGCATGCACACACACCTGGTGTGAGTTTCAAGCTGCTGGGTCCAGGACTCAAACCATGGTCAGCCATGTGAGAGTCCAGCAACGTAACCAATATGCCATCTGCTAGTACCAAAATGACTATCTAACCATAAATATATGTGTGTGTATATATGTATGTGTATATATATACATATATATATATATATGTGTGTGTGTGTGTATGTGTGTATATTATATATATAATATATGTTGTAATGTAATAATGTTATAATGTAATATAATATCTAATATATTATAACACATATTATTTTATATGTATATGATATTGTACTAGGGTACCACAAAATAAAGACGTAAGTTAGATTAGTTGTTAAGGGTTAGCCCATGGTGTGGTAGTTAAAGTAGCTGGAATCTCCAGTACTGTGGCCAGTAGTGTGGCTTGAGTCACAGACCTGGTGTCTTGAAAAATACGCCCAGCAAGTGTGCACATTTTCTCCAAATCCCCAAAGCCGGGCGGGGATGATGGAGGAGAAGGTTTTGCAACATGACTATTCTTCATGGGAGTCACTTTCTCGCTTTTCCCTTCTCTACCTCTTTCCATTGAGAATATACGTCTTCTAGCAAAAACAAAACACAACAGAAAATAAACAAAAAAACTTAATTGTTGAGACGAGGTGGCTGTGGAGGGGAAAGAAGAGGAGAAATGAATTGAGAATCACACTTACAAAATTTGTATGAACCCTATGGTGATTACTGCTTTAATGGCAAAAACTTCATGTCATGTTGAGAAAAGTTTAGACTTGATATGCTTGTTTCTTAAAAACTTTCAATATAAAAATGGAAGTGGTAATTGTAGACTCTTTGGGCTATTTAAGACCTGAAATAACCTTTCTTAAGTTATGCCACTGAATGAATATTTTGGTAGTTAACAAATTGCCTATATTTGCCTCTGTGTTTATGTATAGACTTGGGCTGTATAAATTCAATGAAGAATTCAAATTCATAGAAACATTTTTGAATAAATTAGTTTAATGATGTTTAATGATTTTTTAATGATGATTTGTAAATGATGTTTAAGCCATGGTCTTCCATATACTTCTTTAGTCCTCTTCTACCTTCTATAAACAGACACTCTTCTGCATGTAGATTCCTTTCTTCACACAAACTCCGATTTTTACAGAGTGGTAGCCAGTAACATTCTGTTCACTAAACACTGCTATGGGATCGATATTTTTTCTTTTCGTTTATGGACTTCTTTCATTTTCCTAACCTAGAGTCATTAGATAAATAAAGATCAAAATCTGAACACCATATATTACTAGAAGAACACCAAGAGAGGGAAAGTGAGAAAGTCCTCCTCATAGGGAAGTTCATGCCACAAAATCTCTTCTCCTCCTTTCAGGATTTTGGGCATATGTACTCACACACTTGGTGTATTTTTAAAACTGCTAGGTCCAGGACTCAAGTAATGCAGTTGGCCAAGTAGGATCCAGGCCACTATACCCCCAGGTGGCTTGGATTATTTTTTAGATACTAGGAAATGTGGCTTAGTGCTAGTTTCAACATTGCTACTGTAAAAATATAAATTCCAATGAAAGTCTAGCTAGTGCCAGGCAGTGATGCAGTAGGAACACAATTGGACTCACATGCATAAGGTCTTGGATTTTTATGATACAGGATACGCACATGGGTGCATGTGATTCCAGCAGCCTGATACCGGGCATGGATTGCAGCATAAAGACCCTCTTGGGGTGCTTTTCTCTCCCTCTCAGAAATAAAAAAATAAACTTAATATAATAATTTCCTACCTAAAATTTATCAGAGAAGTTATTGGATTAATTTTTGCAGAATACTTACAATAAATGTATTTTAATGTCTTTTTAAACGATATTTATCTTTACTCTTCCTTATTTGAAAAGATGTTAAATGTCATCATTAAGTAGGTTGAGTGAGCTTTTGTCACTCTATTTCCAACTTAGTAAAAAATTTTTGCTTTGTTGGGACCTGCAGTTGGTGTGGTGGTTAAGGTGTTAGACACTTCCACATGGTCAACCATGGTTCAAGTCCCAGACCTGGTAGCTTGCTTTCTCACTTTGCCCCCTCTCTTTCTTTTTCTCTGTCTCTGTCTCTCTCTGGTCAAATTAAAATAAATGAATGAATAAATAAAATTAAATAAAAAATAATTCTTAAAAATATCTTTAAAAAATTTGTTTTACATTGTCATAACTTCCTTTTAAGGCTGTATTCATCTTTTCTTTCCTTATACTTGGACAGCTAGTTTGGGATTATTTGTTAATAAAGAGCAGTGTTTATTTAGTCAGTCAAGTTATCAATACATCCAAACTTTCCCATGTAGGATTCACCTAATTGATATCATCATTCTAAATCCAACAATCTTCTTTGCCTTCCCTAAGGATATATTAAGAATTTATGGGAGAGCGAACCAGCAGTTAGCATAATGGCTATGTCGCTGGACTCCCACGTAGTCGACCACAGTTCGTGTCCCAGACCCGGTGGCTTAAAACTCACGCCGGGCGCGTGTGCGTGCGTGCCCAAGATCCCGAGAGGAGAATGGAGGAGAAGGGATTGCGGCGTGGCCATCCCCCCTGGGGGGTGATTTCTCGCTTTCTGTCTCTGTCTCTCTCTGTCTGTCTGGCGCACGCACACGCCCTATAGCGAAAACCTCTCCAAAAAAAAAAAAAAAAAAAAGAATTTACGGGAAGATCAGAATTGCTATGATTAGGGAGCTACTCTTAATACTATGCAGAATTTTTGCCCTCCCCACAGATGTTGATAACTTTGGGTTTCTTTTCACAAATATTAACTTACTTGTGATGAATTATATCTATGATCAAGCTCTGGCCTACATAAGTTCTTACATTTTAAGTAGTTCTAAAAAATAATTATATTTATAATGCATCTTGCATAGTCAACTTTATCTGCAATAAACAATACCCAAATCTCACTGCCCTGTGACAACAAATGTTTATTTCTAACTCATGTCACTTGAGGACTGCTGGTTCGGGATGACTCGCTTGAACTCTTTTGTGGTCTGTTGATTCATATGTTCTCATGGAAGAGAGCAGAAGTTCAGGCGGGGGTGGAGCTATGCTGGAGCATGTCAGATCCTGCTCAGTTATGGCATGTATCACATCTGCTCCTATGTCATTGGCCATAGCAAGGTCCATAGACATGCCCAAAGAAAAACGGGAGGAAACCTGCGATGATGAGGTAATGGATTTTTCTCATACCACCTGCAGAAAAGCGTGTTAATGGCAGGGAGCAAACAGCTCATTGTAAACAATTAATTGCACTTATTAATCAACATGAATGTATTAAATTCCCAGTATTTTTTGCATCTCTAAGACGCTATATGCCACACAAGTAAGAAAATTAAATTCTTATTTAAAAAAGAATTTTGGAAAAGAGAACATTTAAAAGGTGGTGAAACTCTAACCAATTGTTGTTTTAAAATCTAGATTGAGGTGGCAATAAATATGTTATAATATAGGTTGTTAAACAAATATTTGGAACCTAGTCATACATATTCCTAATTAGTTCCTGAGTAAGAGTGGCAAGGCTCTTTAATATGATTTTCGTATAACCGCTTAGAATGTTATGGTCTAATAATTTTTTTCCTTGTGCAAAATTCTTGTGAATTGATTAAATTGACTTTAGAAGGCATCTATTTTTTTCTCACTAATTTTAAAGAAGTAATTTATGGTTTAATCCTTGAAAATAAAATTAACTCTCCATTTGGCAGCATCATTTATGCTGTTGTCAGCACCACCTTTCCCTAAGATAATTATTATCATGTGTTTCAGGAAAGATGTTAGGGTGTATTTCAATGCTTTTATTTTTTTTAATCAGCATTGTTCCTTGTCTCAATAAATCTCTATTATTATACAAGTTCAATGCTACCTTTTGCGTGCAATATTTTCTGCTTCAATGTGGAGGAAAAATAAATTTAAAGTAATTGCTTTCAGAAGTTTATTATTTTATAGGACTGTTGTAAGTAAATAGAATGCAAAGCATTTGCTAATGTCTATTTGCTAAGCTTACTGAACATAGATGTTTATATAAGCCTGGAATTACTTTCTTTTTTCCCTGTTTCATAGTACTTTAAGTTAATCAAGGAAACAATTCATTGGTGGTAAACTTTTGAAATCATTTCACAAGAAATGGAGACTTAAATATGCTGTATGATTTTAATTTTAACTTGCTAACATAAAGGTAAAGTTTATATGAAAATGATGGGTAATTTAAAGTTGAAAACTTAGTTTACATTGTTCAAAAGTTTTTGATTAGAATCATTTGAGTATACCCTATACATTTTTTAAGCCTTTCTTGTTCTTTTAGGTTTTGCCATAGGTTTGTAAGCTTGCCAGAATGAGGAGATATAGAGAAGGAAAGTGAGAAATCTCCCCCTGCCTCAGGTGGGACGACTGTGCTACTACTATTCCTTCTCCTTCATTCTCCTTTTGGATTTTGGGGCACACACGCACATGCACCCAGCATGATTTTCAAGTTGCCAGGTTCAGGACTTGAACCATGTTTAGCCATGTGGGAATTCAGCACCTTAACCATCACACTACCTGCTATCTCCAACTTTTATGATTTTTTAAAATAGAATGTCCCAACATAGAATAGAATGAGAAGAACAAGAAATTTGTATATCTTCATTCATATATATGTTAAAAATTATTATTATTATTTTTTTGAGAGGTTTTTGCTATAGGGCGCATGCGCTTGCCGGAAAGACACAGACAGAGAGACAGAAAGTGAGAAATCACCCCCTGGGGGGGTGGCCATGCTGCAATCCCTTCTTCTCCTTTCTCCTCTAGGGATCTCGGGCACCTATGCACACGTGCCTGGCATGAGTTTAAGCCACTGGGTCTGGGACTTGAACCACGGTTGACTACATGGGAGTCCAGCGACATAGCCATTATGCTAACTGCTGGTTCCAAAAACTCTTTTGATAAGAAGAAAGAGGAAGAAAAGAAGACAGCAGAAACTGAGTATTGCTCATTGCAGATAGATCTATAAGCATGTGCACACATATGTGTGTGTGAGAGACACATGCATATTTATTTTTCTTGGAATTGGCTATATTGTTACTGGGGTTAAGAGGTAGAGGAGATGGTGCTAGCAGATTGTGTGGTGGTTATAGGTACTGGCATGGTTGACCACAGTTTGATATTAGCAGCTTGCTTTCTCACTCTATCTAGTGAATGCACATGCCCTATAGCAAATTAAATAATACTAATTATAAATAAAATTTTAAAAATTAGAAAAAAGTGAGCTAGAGGAGCTAGGTTGTGGAGTGGCATCATGATGCTTTATCAGCATGGTAAAAGATAATGTTGCAGAAAAGCAGTGAACCAGGAGTTTAGCCTTCCATGTCTAAAAACAACTATATAATCAAATTCAATAAAATGGGATGGAATCAAACAAACATTCATATCTCACCATAAAACCTGAACTTTTTCTTAATTTTTATTTTGTTTTATTTTAATTAATTGGCTCTTCTATTTCTTTTCCCAGAATTTATCACCTAACATAGGATCCCTTCTGATTTTTATTTTCATCTTCCTGGTTCACAGAAACCTTACTTAACTTCATTTAATTCCTACTCCATCATTGTAGTATGCACATTATATTTTTCCCAATCCCTGGCTACTTTTTAAACTACCTAATATCAATCTTCCTTTTTTCTATCATTATTTTTCATTTTGTTTCATAATTTATCTTTCTGGTTTCCACCTTTGATTTTGAAGTGATTTTCACTTAAATATCTAAATGAATCATCACATAAAAATATTTTGCAATAGGATATGGAGAGACACTGGTATGATAATTTTTGAAAAACAGCATTTAAGATTCCATGTATTAATTTTTAAGCATTATGTTAAATTATGAAATTTCAGTTTTAAACATGTACTTACCTAAGAAAATGCCTTGATCATGTAGTACTATAATTATATTCATGTTTATTGATTTCATGTAACTAAGTACATATATGGGCATTTACGTAGAAAATCAATGTAAGTGAATCTGTATTTCTGGTAATTAACACTGCTGTCTTGTATTATCTTTTGGCATACCTTATATTTGCATGTATATATGCATTAATCCTTCTGCAAATTACGAATCTCTATTTTCCTTTAAGATCAAGGATAGTTCATACAAGTTTATTAGGAAGACTAATATTTGACTATATTATAAGTGCCAGTTTTGTATTTTTTAATCTATAATTTGGGAAATGTTTCTAGAAAATAATTCACTACTTAAATTTAAAATTGTGAGTCCTCTAAGTTAGTTGGAGTTAATTAAAAGTTAAAATGCATAGATTTTGCTTTTAAATCACCAAAAGCTGGTTTACTTCGAACTTTTCTTAATTATTATAAAAGCTGAGATGGAATGAGAGATGTGAAAAGTTTAGAAACATCAACTTACATTCATTTTTTTTTTCCCAATATAAAGTTTGTATTATATACTTTAACTACACCAGGCTGCAGGTTGCGGGGGGTGGGGGGTATGGATAAGGACATCTTCCTTTGACAATATTAGAATAATAGTATATGTGTGTGTATACTGGGCTACTTCAGGTAGTCACTGTGATCGAACCTAATCTATGACATGTCTTTAAATGTAACCGTGGACATCAAGGTTGCTTATTTCTCAGTATGTTCCTGAGCTTGCTGTCATAAGAGCTGAGTTGTTCAGTTTTAGCTGAGATCAATTTTTTCTTTTCTTTTTCTTTTTCTGTTCTCAATCTGTTTGCCAGTTCCGTTGACTTACGCACAGTTGGAGAATACCAACACATATCTAACTGTGTGTGTATATATATGTACGTATGTGCAGACTTCACAAAATCTCAGTGGATTACCCCTTTGACATCAAGTAACTATTGTCTAGAGAACAATAAAAAAAGGTGGAATTAAAACTAAGACAAGAGGGTTCAGCAGATGATGTAGGGTTATGTGGCTGGACACCCACGTGGCCAACTGCCATTCGAGTCCTGGATCCAGTGGCTTCAAACTCACACCAGGTGCAAGTGCATGCATGCCCAAGATCCCAGGAGGAAAATGGAGGAGGAATTGCTGTATGGCCATCCCACGGGGTTTGGGAGGGTGATATATTGCTTTCTGTCTCTCTGTCTCCCTCTGTCTTTCTGATGAGCACACATGCCCTATAGCACAAATCTCTCTTGAAGAAAAAAGGGCCCGCTGGTGGCGTAGTGGTTAGGGGTGCTGGACTCCCACATGGCTGACCATGGTTCGAGTCCCAGACCCAGTGGCTTACTTTTCTCTCTCTCTCTCTCTGCTCCTCTCTGGCCAAATTAAAATCAAATAAAATAAATGAATAAATAAAGTTAAAATAAAAAATAATTTTAAAAAACAAAGCAAACAAAAAATTAAGACATGAAGCCAGTCCCATGGTGCAGCAGTTAAGCTCTGTGAATAGGAAGCCTGATCCCCCATGTCTGACTGTGGTTTGAATCCCAGCTTGATTACATGCTGGGCACAGGCATGTGTGAGTGCATGGGTGCCCCAAATCCAGAGATGATAGAGATATAGAGGAAAAAGAATTGAGACATGACCCATGACTCACTCTCCTTTTCTCTGGTAAGTGCATGTGTCCTCTAGCAAAACCAAACAAAAACAAAACAAAACAACCCCTATGACCATGTAATCAACCATTTTAAGCAATATAAATTCAGAAATATAGCTAAATAAGCCTATGGCATGGTGGTTAAGGCAGCTGGATCCACATGGTGACCTGTGCCATTCAAGTATGGATCAGAAGGCTTGAGAAACACACTGGCCACACATACATGTGTGCTCAAAATCCAGAAAGGAGGAAGAAATGGAAGAGAAGTGACTATAGCATTAGCATGCCTCCTGGGGGCTGCTTTTTCTCTTTCCCTTTTCCTGTCTCTCTCCAGCAAGCACACATGCCCTTGAACAAATTACAAAAAGAAAGAAAGAAAAGAAAAGAAGCATTGCTTTTTAATTTTTTTGATGACAATCAACATCAAGTGTGACTACAGCAGTCTTATGTATTTGGCTCTTAAACTTAATTAGAAGAATAATGCAAGTTTTTTTTGGGGGGGAGGTTTTTTGCTATAGGGTGTGTGTGCTCGCCAGACAGAGACAGAGAGACAGAAAGCAGGAAATCACCCCCCAGGGGGGATGACCACACCGCAATCCCTTCTCCTCCATTCTCCTCTCAGGATTTTGGGCACGCACGCACACGCGCCTGGCGTGAGTTTAAGCCACCGGGTCCGGGACTTGAACCGCGGTCGACTACGTGGGAGTCCAGCGGACATAGCCATTATGCTAAACTGTTGGTCCCACTAATGCAAGTTTTAATATTCCTTCTTTAGTTATGAATGCCTATACATATGACAAATATGCATTTTCAAGTGGTCTCTTCAAATATTTCTTCAAACCTTATGAAAAATACTGTGTGGAGGTTGAAAACAAGTGAATTTCCTTGGATTGTTTCAAAATATCTTCTATAAAAAGATTTCTACCATTATCTTTTTTCATCCTGCTCAGATCAACAGCTTCAAAACCAGGAGGGTTTACTCTTAAAGTGCTTACCATATACCATTCATTCAGGGTAAAACCAATCCTATCAATGAACCTGGTGAAAGAGTATAGAGATTCTACTTCTAAGAGAGCATGTCTTCCAGGAAACTATATTACTGTTTGTCACTTTAATAAACTGCATTCTTGAGGCCTAAAGAATCACTTTGTTTGGAAAAATAGAAAGCTACTTATTGGAAAGTAAGGCAAAAATGTTATATAAAATGAGATATAATTAAAAGTTGTATGACTGATGTTTTAGGTGTAAGCAAAAGCAAATTTAAAAAATTTAGTTAGTTTTCGTGTCTACATTTATTTTTAAATAATTTTTTCCTCTACATTTTTGATATAATATTTTGTAGCAAAAGTATTTCCTTGCAGATATAGCTTCTCTTGTTATATATGAGTTTTGGAGACTAAACTTACTCTAAGTTCTTCAATTTGTGGAAGATAAATAGCCAAGTTATAAATTTTTAGGCAATGAAATCTATGTTACATTCCTAATATTCAAGCAACTAAGAATCTACTTCTAGTATTTATTTTTCCTTCATTTACATGCTTCTAAAATAATCTTATGTGTATTTATAATTTACTCTGTCTAAAATTTACAGAATGTTAAATGTTTTTCCCTGGTGTTGAAAAAAGCATTTTCTTTAGGGATCAATAGGTGATGTGGTGCCTAAGGTACTCCCACTTAACTTATGTGTGATTCAAATCCTGGACCCAACAGCTTGAAAATCATTCCAGGCACATGTGCATGCATGCTCAAAATCCTGAGAGAGAATGGAGGAAAGGAGATTGTGGCATAGTCATCCCATTGAGTGGTGATTTCTCACTTTCTCTCTCTCTGACTTTGTCAGGTGAATGCACACACCCTATGGCAAAAAACCTAAAAAGAAAATAATATTAATAATAATCTTTAAAAGCACTGAATCTACCTCTGGGTGCTCTATTAGTTTTCTTGTTCTCATGATCTAAAGCATGTGTGAGTACACACACATATACACAAACACAGATTTTCTCATTGCCAGATATTCAGAAAATTTAAAAACGTAGCAAAGAAAAAGTGAAGATTGTATGTAATTGAGTCTACAATAAGAAATTATGCCTAACATATATAAAATCTGATTGTAATGTGGTCTGAACTGTTAAAACACATAAAAATCTACCATGAATATGTTTTCGTATCCTTTTATCTAGCTTTCTAAAACATGATAATTTTAATGACCTACTAGAGTTTCAGTCCAGGATGCATCATAATTTATTCAACTCAACACAATTATATGAGCCTTTAGGGTTTTGTTTTTGAATAGTCTCTCTTTCTCATTATTTTCTTCAGGATGAATTCTTAGATTGCGATATAAAGAGGGTTGATTTAATAAGTATTCATATTTTAAATTTTGATACATAGAGCTAAATGATCTTTGGAAAATATTACTTTAATTTATATGTGTGTGTGTGTATATATATATATATAAAATATGTGTGTGTATGTATATATATATATATATTCTTTTTCTAGAAGCATATTATTGGAATCTTATCATTTATCTTTATGTGTGTGTATGTATGTATATATAAAACAAACACTATAAAAAATAGAAAATTTCCATTTTATTTTTATTGATTTTATATAGAATTATTTATTTAATTTTATTTATTATCTTTTATTTTCTCATAGGGTACCTGTGCTCACCAGAGAGAGACAGAGAGAGAAAATGAGAAAGCAAGCCACCCAGGTCTGGGACTCAAACTGGAGTTGTTCATGTGGGAGTTGAGCACTTTAACCACCATGCCACCTGCTGGCGCCACACATACACATTTTCTAAAAGTGTATCATCAGTATATTTTATCTCAGATAATGTTATGAATATGTGATATTTTATAATTTATTTATGTTTATTTATCTCTTTCATGAGAGAGAGATACAGAGAGACAGTCCCAATCCACCTGTCTCAGCTGGCCTAAATCATGGGCATATGTGCACACTTGGCATATTCAGGGAGGCCAGGATTCCAACCCAGGACCTTTCCCATATGGGTTCAGTTGTGTTGCCACTGTGCTACCACCTGGCCTCAGTGATTTTTTTTTTATTTTTTTAATTAATGAGTTTATAAATAGTTTAATGTTTATTACTTTATTATAAATTTATGTCATTTATATATTTAATATAGTCATATTTGTTTATCATTTAATATTGGATCTATTACTATAAATAAAAGAATTAATTCTCTGTTTTTCACAGATAAACTTTCTTATTTTATCACTTTTTTCAACATTAGTTTTTTGAAAAAGTGTTTTAATTTATATGTAGATAGAAATATCAAGCCATTTCTTAACTTCTGCCATTCATGTCATACTGTTAAAGTTCTTCCGTATCCATACGATAATTTTCTGAGAGCCTTTTTAGATTTTAAAATATGAAACTATTGAATCTACTTTTAAAAAATGCATAAGATAGGAATCTATTTCAAGTTTTTGAATAGTTAATGGCTTGTTTTTATACCATTTTGAAACAATATGGCCTTCCGATGATATTAAGTGTAATTTTTTTAGGGCTCTTATATATAACTGAGCATTTACAGGAAAGAAAATGTGACCATAAAAGTGTGCTGTTTTAATCTAAATTGGCTTTTTACAATATACACATATATTTTTAAAAGAATTACTTATTTATTTATTTCCATTTTTTTTATTTTTATTTTTTAAATTTGACCAGGCAGAGAGAGAGAAGGGAAAAGTGAAAAAGTAAGCCACCAGGTCCAGGATCCAGACCGGGGTTGGCCATGTGGGAATTCAGTGCCTTTAACCACCATGCCACCTGCAGGCCCCCAAATGGGCTTATTTCTGATTATCTTGAATTTCTTCTCATAAAAAGTTATGGATTGGGGCCTATTCAAGTTACTTAGTCTTTTACTAAGAACCTGTCCATTTTTCTGTAAAATAGGCATAATGATAGCAACTACACTATAAAGTTATTGAGATGATTAAATCATCTACTAATAATACATGTCAAAGTGTTTGATGATTACGTAGTACATGTGGTGGTAACCTGACACAAGACTGTGTGCATTATAAATGTTGAAAAGAGAGAATACCTGGGACCAGCAGTTAGCATAATGGCTGTGTTGCTGGACTCCCACGTAGTCGACCGTGGTTCGAGTCCCGGACCCAGCAGCTTAATCTCACACCGGGCGCGTGTGTGTGCATACCCAAGATCCTGAGAGGAGAATGGAGGAAAAGGGATTGCGGCGTGGCCATCCCCCTGTGGGGGGTGATTTCTTGCTTTCTGTCTCTCTGTCTTCCTGGCGAGCGCACGCACCCTATAGCAAAAACCTCTCCAAAAAGAAAAAAATAAAAATAAAAAACAGAGAGAATGAATACCTTTATGGTGAGACTAAGGGTGTACTTTAAGGGTAATTTGTTAGAGACTGAGGGAGAGTTTTAATATTAGAAAATCTAACAAGAAACCTAATGTTCAAATATGGAATTCTATTTTCTGTATTAAGAAATACAAATGTAATAGCTATTATCTCCACAGATATCTTTCTTTTTTACAATTTTTTATTTAATTTTATTTATGCATTAATTTATTTTAATTTGACCAGAGAAATACACACAGAAAGAGAGAAGGGATGTGAGAAAACAAGCCACCAGGTCTGGGACTCAAACTGCAGTCATCCATGTGGGAGTGTCCAGCACCTTAACCACCAGGCCACTTGCTGGCCCCTCAGTCTTCTTTCTAATATAACATTTGGCACAGATTTAATCAAGAAGCAGTTTCTCCGTTTGAAATAGTAAATGAGAAAAATCTACATTTTTATTCCTGGTGATAACATGCTTCAACATACCTTTGCCTCAGTTTACATTTTATTGAAATGGAAACATTATTTCTTGAATTAAACGAAATGATATATATAAATGCTCAAAAGAATTCTTTGTGCATGTGAATATGTCATCTTTAAATGTATGAAGCTTTAGTCGATTTTAACAACATTATGAAGGCAACCTAAAAAATTATTTTAGACTATGATGCAGCAACAAATAAATAAGAGAATGTAGAAATTGTCATAACAGTTAATATTTTTTTGAGAATTTTTTTTGCTATAGGGCGCGTGTGCTCGCCAGACAGACAGAGACAGAGAGATAGAAAGTGAGAAATCACCCCCCAGAGGGGATGGCCATGCTGCAATCCCTTCTCCTCCATTCTCCTCTCGGGATCTTGGGCACGCACGAACACGCGCCCGGCGTGAGTTTAAGCCACCGGGTCCAGGACTCGATCTGCAGTCGACTATGTGGGAGTCCAGCGACATAGCCATTATGCTAACTGCTGGTCCCCATAATAGTTAATATTTTAAAGGCTGTCTCTAACCAGTCTTTCAGGCAAAAAAAATTCCCCTGATAAGACAGTGTCTATTTAAGCTTGAAAGGACTATTGCCAGTGTCATTTTCAACTCTATGGTACAGGTAGTTTATATAATAATTTCTTATAATATCTAACATTAGTATTAAAAATCCATTCATTAAATAAAACACTTTCATAAAGTATTACATAGAATTCAATTAATGTAAATCATATTAATAGCAATGTTTGGTACTTATGTAACATCAGTGTCAGGCAACAAATTAAGCATGTTATCAAGTATCTGTTTATATATATATAAAACAGGTTTCTTGAACAAATTAGTTATGTACATTTTCTTTAGAGGTGACATACAAAGAGCTTATCAGTGTAGGGTGAAAACCTACATTTCAGGTTGAGTCAGCCATCTTGGCACTTAAGATTTACTGAGTTCTGCTCTACTAGGTTCTTTTTTTTCCACTCTTATTTGAAACTACATCTCTAAAGATCAATAGGTTAATACAAACATAACTATTGTTTAAATGTTAGTGATTTCTTATGTGGAAAATGTTTATATCACATTGGAATGTGTGTGTGTGTATGTGTGTGTGTGTGTGTGTGTGTAGTTATTTAACTAGAAATATATGTATGTGGTTGTTTTGGTACATAAAATTTGATGTATTATCCCTATAGTTTTTATTTCCTCTCTATATTGTTTATTTGCTATATATTTTAATTTTATATATCATTAGTATTGTTATTATTACTTTAAGTTTGCTATAGGGCACATGCACTCACTACAGAGAAACAGATAGAGAGAGCAAAAGTGAGAAAGAAGCTGCCAGGTCCAGGACTTGAACCAAGATCAGCCGTGTGGGAGTCCAGTGCCTTAACCACCACGCCAACTGCTGGCCCCATTGGCTATATTTTTTTTTAAATTATTTTTCTTGTATATGAAAATAATATGGTAAAAATTGATTAAGATAGTGGTAATAGATAATTACAAAAAATCACAACTTGTTGAGTTATGAGTTTCCTATTTGTGGATACAAAATAGTGAAATATTGAAGAAAATGGGTTGATTACTGCTTATATTCAGATTTTGCCAGTATAGTTGATTATAAAACAACAAAGTATGTTCTTTTTAGATTCTCCAAAAGTAAGACACAACAACAAAAATACACTTAAAGTAAGTAAACAAATCATGATGTCTAAAAACGTTTGACCCAATATCAGTTCCTGCCACATGTCTAACAAAGTTTTAATAGTTAAAAGTATGTAAATAATCGTGACCTATAAAACTGCTCAAGAATGATTATGGGCTGGCTATGTACTACTTCCTGTTTTACAGAAAAAAAATGAACATGGGTTTGAGGGATTCAAGACTTCATTACAGAAGAGTGTGTATGTGTGACTGTGTGTGTGTGTGTGAGGGAGAGAGAGAAAGAGAGGAGAGAGAGAGAGAGAGAGAGAGAGAGAGAGAGAGAGAGAGAGAGAGAGAGAATGTGTGTATGTAGGGGAAGATATGCGTCTATGGATGTTTCCTTACTTATCATCCTCTCTGCTTCAGCTGGCTAATTCCTATCTGCTCACACCTCATCTTCCCTGAAGTAACCCAATGATCATGTCATCACAACATTTCTTCAGAAAATTTACTACAAGTAATTTAACAAGATTTATTGTACTTTATGTGTGTATCTATTTCCCTAAATAGACTGTCAGCTAACTGAAGTTGGGGACAATATATGACTGATGTTTCCTACATACATTGTAAGTTCAGGTGCATTAATATATTCAATAAATGTTTGCTGACCAAATTAATAGGCAAATATGTGATAATGACAGGACTGCATGGTGCTCAGGGCTTGGCTTCTGGAGCCAGATTGTCTAGGTTCACAACCTGTTATTTTTTATCAGTGGATTGATTAAGTATTGAGTAAGTCATTGGACTTTCTGCTGCCTCAATGTCCCCATCTGTAAAATAAGGATAATATATCTATCTCAAAGGTTTGTTATAAGTATTAAGAGTTAGATCACATAGTAAATGTGGCACAGTGTCTGGCGGTTAGACAACGTAATATAATTGCAATTATTTTATTTTATCTCATATTCAAAATAAAATGAAAACATTTAGGAAGAGGCCCTCTGAGTGTTGAAGCAGATTTCTCACAGAGGAATGTTGGGTATTATATTGCACTGGGAGCAATACATGCATTTGCAGGCCAAAATAAAAATGGACTGCAAACATCAGAATCAATGTCAACAATAGCTATTGCATGTTTATAAACAGGGTTTTGGGAGTGTCATTAAAATAAAAGACTGAGGACCAGCAGTTGGCATAATGGCTATGTTGCTGGACTCCATGTAGTTGACTGTGGTTCAAGTCCCGGACCCAGTGGCTTACACTCACGCCGGGCGCATGTGCATGTGTGCTTAAGATCCCAAGAGGAGAATGGAGGAGAAGGGATTGTGGTGGCCATCCCCCCTAGGGGGTGATTTCTCTCTTTCTGTCTCTCTGTCTCTCTCTGTCTTTCTGGTGAGCACATGTGCCCTATAGCAAAAACCTCTCAAAAAATAAATAAAATAAAATAAAAGACTGAATACACTGCTTTTGGTTCAAACAAAATATAACCAGTATTGCTGAGAAGATCTAGTCATCTGAAATTCTTACTGAAAAAATTACTAAACTAAAACTTTGTGTGTGTGTCTGTATGACTTATAGGGTCCATATTTTGTATAGAAGATTGTTTTAGACATCAAATATTTTAGTTGAAATATCTTTTAATAGTAAATGTAAATTTTATAAAATATGGTTTTTAACCATATAGACAGTGTGAGTGTTAAGGTCAGAGGCATCAATAATTCTTCCTCATAAGAATAGCTAATTCTCAAACCAGCAGATGGCGTAATGGTTATGTTGCCGGGATCTCATGTAGCAGACCATGGTTCAAGTCCTGGACCCAGCAGTTTAAAACTCACGCCGGGCGTGTGTGCACATGTGTACAAAATCCTGAGAGGAGAATGGAGAAGAAGAGATTGTGGTGTGGCCATCCTTCCTGGAGAGTGAATTCTCACTTTTTATCTCTCTCTATCTCTTCAGGGAGCACATGTTCCCTATAGCAAAAATCTCTCTAAAAAGAAAAAAAAAAAAAGAGTAGCTAATTTTGACTATTGATTTATTTATGGTTTTATTTTTGATTGACACATAGTATTTGTACATATGTATGGGATATATGTGATGTTTTGAAGCATATATATTTTATGTAATGATCAGGGCTAATTAACCAACATCCATCACTAGAAGTTCATCATTCCATTGTGGGAAGAGCAGTCAGAATCCTCTCTGCTCGCTGTTTGAAATATACAATCCTTTTTAATTTTTGTTAGTGATTATTTCAGTTTACTAACGTTAATCTTGCATTTTGAGTCACTTTCAGTGCTTGCTTTTCTTCTATTTGAGAGTCAAACTTTCTCAAGTGAGATGAATTTAAATTCAAAACTTTCCTTTTAGCACAGTTATTTTTCACATTGTCCACTGTTCATCTAAGAACCACAGATCTGGGTCAAGTAAGTATGCACTGGTACTGACAGGTAATTATAACCAGAATCATTAGAAGTGATTGGTCAATGCAGGGTATGAGAATAAACCCTTACATTCTGATAACCAGTAGAATATGTAAAGAGCTTTTTCCCTGGTTCCTGGAGAACAATTCTCATGTGATCTATGACACATACAAAATAGTTTGATAATGTTGACAGATGTGAATTTTCCATCATTTGATATAAATCATGTTGAGTGCAAACCTCTGAACAAACTCCCTGGAAATAACAGGTTTCATGGTGAATGAAGTTTAGCAAATGCTTATTTTTACCACAGCCCTGGAGCTTGTAATGCACATTAGCACACTGAAAGCTCTGGGAACTTGCCCCGCAAACCAAAAATATTTAAAGCTTTGGTAATTTCTCCAGTTATTCTACAAAATATATGCATATTTAGTAGCATTAACTGGGCATTTTCTAAATTGCTTTGAATACAGAAATTCTTTTTGTAAAACATGTTTTTACTTATTTTTCTCCTGGAACATTTTTATCTTGTGTACTTGCTCAGTTAATATGCCGAGTGGCCTGCTCTGTTAATAGTTGAGGTATTGTGATTTCTTCTCATCAGCTAGTGAGTTAAATGTGCTTGCAGGTATGTGTCCACTGTTGATATTTTGAGGTTCTTGACCCATGGAACTCAGTCTTTTGGTGACTGCGGAAATCATCTATTTGATGAGTTAGTTGCAGGCACAGAAAGGTGTACTACTTCCCTCCCCATGACAGGAAGTCGTGCCCAAAGCTCTTTTTTTTTTTTTTTTTTTTAATAAGAAAAGATGCATTAACAGAAAAGCAGAACACGTTTCTTTGAATAATTTTATATTCATTTGATTAATTTTTATTAGATTATTTTTAGATTCAGTTTTATTTGATCAGTAACTTTGATTACATTTATGTGACATGGAAGCCTATAGAATGAAGAGCTAAAATCCCAAGCAAAAAATGGCTCATTTTTATGCTTAGATTTGATGAAGAGTGAACAGTAGTTTAGGGATGTGATTAAACAAAAAAGTAATGATGTAATAGTGATGGACCGAGTGAGGAAATCTAGCAAGGTCTATCTGGGTTCATCTTAAACTCTCTTAAGGGGATTTCTTTCTCTTTGGCATAGGACAGGATCCTTTCTGGAATGAGGGTTTTTTTTTTGTTAAGGTTTGCTATAGGGTGTGTGCCCTTGCTAGAGAGAAAGACAAAGAAGGAGGGCAGGAGGAGAGAGAGAGAGAGATGAGATGAGAAATCATCCCCCCAGGGGAAATGGCCACACCCCAATCCCTTTACCTTTATTTTCCTCTTGAGATTTTGAACAGCCACTCACATGCTCCCTGGTGCATTTTTCAATCCTCAGAGGCTGAGACAAACTACTCAGTCTGCCATGTGGGATCCAGATGCTTTAACCACCACACCACTGGCTGGCCCTGGAATGACGCTCTTACAATTTATTTTCGGACAAGGTAGCTCAGAAGATTTCATTATGACCAGCTTTTACATGGAAAGGCAGGGGAAGGTTAGAGTAATATTCTTAAGTTTTTATAGCTGACTTTGGAGGAAGTAAGCTCTGATTTTTTTCTTTTCCTTTTTCTTTATTTTTTAACAGAAATGTTTGCTACAAAGTATGTTCACTCACCAGAATGACAGAAACTGAGAAATCACCCTCCCACCCCAGGGGAATGGCGACACTGTAATCTCTTCTCCATTCTCCTCTTGGGATTTTGGGCATACATACCCATGCATCTGGTGTGAGTTTCACGCTTCTGGGTCCAGAATTCGAAAAGCAGTTGGCCATGTGGGAGTCCAGCAATGTAACCGTTAACGTCATCTGCTGGTCCCAGGTTCTGGCTTCTGTAACACACCTTCTGGAAGAATTCAAATCTCTTTGGCTCCTTTTGGTGGAGGAAGGAAGTAGGAGAAAAAAGGGGAGAAGGAAGGTAGAAAGGGATTTTGCTTCAGAAGCCTTCAGTTTGACAACTCAGTATGTACTCAGACTATACATTGGGGTATTGTTTTCTGAGCCCTAGTAAGTTCATGAACTATTTCTATTGAAAAGTACATATAGCCAGGACACACACCTGCACAGAGAACACAGCAAGTTAGAACAAATGTGGGACATGAGATTGAGAAAGTGCTCACATTTGTTATCCTTTCAAAAAACAATGTATCCTTCAGCTTTATCAGATATATTAAAAATAAAAAAACTTCCATGCAAAAAAGTTAATCCTACAGCTTCTAGATTATTTGAATTATTGCCTTTCAGAAAACTGAAAAAAAAAAAATTCAAGTTAACATGTTAACATCTTTCTAAAAAAAAACTATGCATTTACAAACACTGAGGGTTATAAATCAATAACGTCTTTTGGTGAAATATAGGTATGCATACATTAATCTTAGGAAGTCTTTTGCATTTTTTCTGTTAAGGGACCTATTTCCTGAGGTTAACTCAGTCTGAAAGATATCAATGATTATTTGTACTTTTCATATTTGAAATTTATTTTATAGTTCCCCCAAGGGTAACATTTTTACATATCATCATCTGCTTTTAAACAGATAGTTTAGAATTCAAGTAGAAAGGCAAAAAGATTAAGAGGACAATTTATATGTGGTTAACGGTGTAGATTAGAGGTAAACCTCAGGTATTGATAACATTTAGTCAGGATCATGGTTTGCTCACAGTAATTTCTCTGAAAAAAATACCATCCGAGCCAATCTTACAGCTAGGTACTTAGTTGTTAAGTGTTAAATTAAATTTCAAAGTCTCTCCTTTCATCATATGTTTATGATAGAGAAATGGAAATGTTCAGCTATAGAAAAAACATGTAATTCTCCATTCTGAGATAACTAGTCCTAATACTTTGGAATATTTCCTTCTAGTCCTTCTGTGAGTCATTATTGCTTGGTTTGTGCTTGTCCAGACTTGCAGGCTTGTGTTTTGCATTTTCAGTTTACTTGGCATAGGAGCTTCCGTGTTATCATAAACTCATAAACATCACTCTTCATGACTCCATAATGTTTAAATGAATATGCAAATCATTATGCAAATTGTACAGTTTCCCATCTGAAATAAATTATATATCCATACATACACAATATAAATAGTAGGTTGTTGGGAAAGTCATGACTTTTTTTTTATATATATTTTACTATGCAAAAATGCATCATAACTTTCCTGACAACCCAGTATATACTGGTATGGACAGGGTATATATATACATATTTATCTCTCTAAATATGTGTGCATGTTTGTATACATACAGCTATATGTATGTATAAAGTTTTTATATATCTTGATATAGTAGAAGCAGTTTACTAGGAAAAATATACAGAATGTAAACAGAGTTAGAGTTTTCCTGGAATAAATAGATTCAAGCGGGCAAATGAACTCTTGTAGATTAGAGGAGCAAGCTGCTTTACTCCTAAATGCTTGTTTGTGTTCCAGAACTAATCTCAGTGTTCATTTGCTGCCATGTATTTTTCTGCTGCTCTGTTACCCCACAGGCTATTACATTTTATCATCCTCCTCAAAGAAGGCCTTGTGTCATTTTTCTTGCAACCCTAATGTCTAGCTCAGTGGTGTTATAGAATATGTCTTTTTCCTCGGATCAATGAATGAATGGTGGAGTGAAATTCTATTTTACTTTCTCTGAGTTGATAAGATTTGGACCCCAAATTTCTGCTGAGCAGCTACTTTCACATGTCCTAATTTGTAGTGTCACCGGCTTTCTTTGGATTTTACTTATTTCTCTGCCTTACCTCTCAGGAAGATGAATTAAAATTTTTAAAAACTATTGAAGAGATTAAGCAGAAGATGATGGCTATAGAGAAGGGAGGGGGTTAAAAAATTTGGAAAGTATTGTCCCTCTAACATCTCAAATGTCTCTCACTCTTTTGATGCACTTAGCTTCTTATAATTTCCATCACCTCTGTGTCCTTTTGCTAAGCTGGATTTTGAATTCACCTTGAATAAACATAATAAAAGGACTAGGAAGAGTTGGTAGCCGTTATACCATTGTGGGAAGAGTGTAATGTGTCTGGGAAAACAAGCCTGTTTTTTTAAATCTGGAACTGGAGGCTAGAAGATGGCATGGTGGTTGAAGCTCTGGACTCCCACATGGTGGACCACAGTTTGAGTCCTGGACTTGGTGGCTTGCTTTCCTACTTCCCTCTTTCTTTCTCTCTCTCTCTGTCACTCTCCGGTCAGATTAAAAAATAATAATCAATAAAACTTAATAAATATTTCCAAAAAAAAATCTGGAACTGCAGGAAGGAGTGTGTGTGAGTGAGTTCCTTAAGTGTCTAGGGTATTAGGTGTGGATTTGTACATCTCTAAGTCTTTGTATCAAAAATGCTAAAAGCTGGGACTAGCAGTTAGCGTAATGGCTATGTCGTTGGACTCCCACATAGTCGACCACGGTTCGAGTCCTGGACCCGGCGGCTTAAACTCACGCCGGGCGTGTGTGCGTGCGTGCCCAAGATCCCGAGAGGAGAATGGAGGAGAAGGGATTGCGGCATGGCCATCCCCCCTGGGGGGTGATTTCTCGCTTTCTATCTCTCTGTCTCTCTGTCTGTCTGGCGAGCGCATGTGCCCTATAGCAAAAACCTCTCCAAAAAAAAAAAAAAAATGCTAAAAGCTGTGCTATATAGTTAACGTATAAAGATGACAAATAGAACTGCCAAGGTCATAAATTGTGATTCCATTCAAACTATTAAGGATAATAATTTAAGTGACTTCTTCTGTTTGACTAAAACTGGGAGAGTTCATCTTGCTCAGATTCTCTAGGCTATAGGTGGGTCAGTGTTGTGGATAAGAATGTGTTGAGTGGCAACTATTGAGACAATTGATTATTCAAAAAATAAAAGCTTTTGCTAATTGTTTCACTTCCTTCTATTCGGTTAAGTTTTTGTTTTACTTTCTAAGAGCAACTATTTCCTGACAAAACATACAAAACAGTTTTTTTTTAAAAAATCCCGATTTTATCAGATGCTCAGAGAAGTTAAATAGCATGACCAAGACTATGTCTTATAATACATTGATAGAGCCAATATTTGCAGCTAGATCTATCTAGGAATGAAATTTGTCTTTCTGGCCACAGCATATATATGTTCTTTTGGAAATTCCTTAGAACTCTATTGAAAGGAATTTAAATATTCAAGTGTTTTACAATTAAGTTATTTTCTCTCCAGGCTTTCAATTCTCTAGGAGTTAGTGACCAAGATTAAAATAAGGGTAAAATACCAACACTTGTCAATGAGAGGATCAAATTGTAGGTTATAAAGAGATAGAGGGAAGACTTACTAATGAATAAAATTTGCAACTTCTCTTCAGCCAAGAAGTTGTGTATACACCATGAGGTTCTCACTAATGTTGTTCTTAGGCCAAAGGGTAAGGGATAAGATTTGTCCTTCCAAATCTTTCAGTTCTTTCCTTTATTTCCATAGGTATCTGGAAACTGTGCTCTCACCTAATTGTAAAGTAATCCCCGGAGGGTGTTAGGAGATGACTTCCCTTGTTACTACTTCCAAGGGTATTTGCATTTTAATGGGAAGTTTTAAAGGAATTTAGAGCATCAGGACTGAAAGCAATAAATCTCTTTTGGTGGAAT